>CM067326.1:78967997-80167997 GCA_034376525.1 Nicotiana benthamiana | reverse complement strand
TCTTTAATCATGAATTCAATGTACAATAGGTACCTCTGTAAAGTTGACCCCCATTTTTGAGAAAAGCCACCCCTTTTAGGATGATACAATAACGGGGCCATATCCTATGTTAATCTTTCAAGAATATGACAAATGGGTTTGTGATGGTCTTCTAGGTAGACATGATCAAAAGTGAGTTTTCTCATTTTATTATGTTTTCGTATTTTTAAAAATGTATATAATGATTTTTATATATTACTTGCAGAAGTAATTTGGAAGACCATTACAAGAAGAACAAATCAGTACTTCACATACCATTGGATTTTGGAGTTGATCAAGTTAATTCCAAAAATTGGTTTTACAATCTATCAATTGACGGGAAGCTATGGGATGACAACGTAAGTTTTTCCCTGAATTGACTAAATTTTCTGTAAATAACAACATGCTGTTTCATTCAAATATATTGTGTTGTTTTACTCAGTTATATTGTGGTGTATTCAACTGTATTCATCTATGGTCAATTGCATTGAACTGTATTAACCACTTAGCGTCAGTTGTATTCAATTGCTATATTCAGTATTATTCAACATATGTATTCATCTGTATTCAGGTATTTTTAATGAAATTCAACTGTTTTAATCACCTGAATTCTTTTGTAATCAAGGGCATTTGTATACAGACTTATTAAACACATGTATATGTATTCAGCTAATTTCTGTATGCATTTGTATTCAGCTTTATTAAACATCTGTATTTATCTATAGTATATACATTTTCAGTTGAATTCAAGTGCTTTAATCAGCTGAATTCCATTGCATTTATCATAAGCTTTATTGAACTTCTAAATTCAGAGGTATTTCTAAACATCTGTATTCAGTTATATTATTTCTTAGTTCAGCAATTAATCTCACACTATCTACTAACCTCTTTTGTGTATAGCATATGGATGTAATATTCTACTATTTGATAAAGAAGGGAAAGTACAATCAGCATATGGACTTCAAGTATACAACTGTTGATTGTATATTCAAGACAAGAATCGGTGAAATATACGACAGGTATGAAGATACTGAGAGTGATGCTAATGTAGCCAAACAAGAGGTCGTGGTATGTATGTATATGGGGGGCTACAGATTGCATGCTAATGTACCTTGGCATACTGTGGATAATGCCTAGATAACATTTAACTTGAAGGACAAACTACACTGAGTATTGGCTATTGTCACATTCAAGGAGAGATGTATCAAAGTATATGACTCGTACAGATCTGCAGGTCATGATGCCTATGTAGTTTCTGAGATTGATAATAGCTAAGCTTCTACCTCTTTATCTATCAATCAGTGGCTTTTACAGAGATAGTCAAGGCATAGATTGGTCTGCTTATCCAGCATACACTGATAAGTCACATAACGATCCCTTTGAAGTTTGTTTCATTTCAGATCTGCCTCAGCAGCGGGCAGCATGTAAGTATGCAATCACCATTCTTGTATGTTGTATATAAATCTAATTGTATGAATTATTTTTAATTATTTCAATCAATTATTTTTTAGGGATTATGGAGTGCATGTTGCAGCATACGCATAACTTCTGAGCACTATTGGAGAGATTCCAAAAATAACATTTGATTCCACTCTACTCCGTCTAAGATATGATGCTATGCTCTGGGACTATGCTATGCACAAGATATGCACTGATGCCATAAGCGAGAATGAAGCACCTTTAAAGAATGCCTGGCCAATCACTGAGTCAGAGGCAAAGATGCAGTTAATTTTAGAATAGCTTTAGGTTATTTTAATTTTGGACTGTAGTTTCAAGAAGGATACTATTTTGAGTATTTTTGGGCTTAGATGCTAATTAGTTTGAAAAAGTTGTCGCTTATAGCAACAATGTTCGTGTATGATAATTGCAACTTTTCAATGACAGTTTCACTAGTTTGTTCATAAGTATTCCTGCTAATTCAGCTGTATTTTTTTCATTCCAGTTGTATTCAATTGTATTAAGCTACATCCGTTCGGATACATCTTTCAAGTTCAGATAATACATATTAAAGAACGCAACTTCAGAAGTATTAAGCAGGTTGCACTTAGTCATATATATTCAGATGTACTCAGTTGTATTTAAGTATATTATTCAGTATTAGCTAGTTGTATCTAAATGTATTATTCAGATGTATTCAGTTATATTTTTGTGTATTAGATTTACAAAAAGTGCTGCTGACCTGTATTATTTTTTAAAATACAGTTTTATTTTTTAGTATTCATTTGTACTAAATTGTATTCAGCTTATGGTAGGTTATCTAAAATAATACAGGTGTATTTTTTTCATTCCAATTGTATTCAATTGTATCCAGCTGCATCCATTCAGATACATCTTTCAAGTTCAGATAATACATATTAAAGAACACAACTTCAGATGTATTAAGCATGTTGCACTTAGTCATATATATTCAGATGTACTCAGTTGTATTTAAGTGTATTATTCAATATTAGCTAGTTGTATTTAAATGTATTATCCAGATGTATTCAGTTGTATTTTTGTGTATAAGATTTACAAAAAAGTGCTACTGACCTGTATTATTTTTTACAAATACATCTTTATTTATTAGCATTCAAAAATAATCAACTACACTCAACTATATATTTCATATATATTTATATGTACAAAAATACTTCAACTACCAGTACTCAGAAAATATTAATGAAAGTCATTTCAAAATATATTACTTGACAAAGAGAATTTATTATAGCTGATAACATCATCATAAGTACTGAAAAATAGTTGAACCACAAATACATGTCAGAATACAACTATTTATTATGTGGAGCATGTCTACACGTTTGCTTGTTATGTCCTCCCTGCCCACATATGCTACATAAATGTTGATTTTTTCGATGCAGAAATTCACTTAAAGTTTTATCGCTCTTCATATTTGGCCTTCCAAGATGTCTTTTCCATTTGGGTGGTAGTACAACCTCCTCTGTAACATGTTCTGGTATATTCCAGTCATTTTTGTCCGATAGCAGGTACACTGGCACATCGTATGTCATTACAATTGTATTTTGTTTGTAATAGTTAGAGAAATATTCTTCCGGCATTAGAAACTTGCTCTTCAATATAGCCAAAGCATGTGGGCATGGCAATTCATCAATTTGGAACCTTCCACAAATATATTTTCTGTCTAACAGACAGACAATGTAATTTCTCCCACCATCATTAATCGTATGTAAGTATTCAGCTGATGGTACCACCGATATTTAAAAATAAAAATATAAGTTTTAAACACATTTACCTGAATTACCAAATGTATAATGCATAATTAATAAGTTACACACAACATACCCCTATTGCATATATTTCAATACCACATATATTATACCAGCAAAATATCAACTGGGAGAAGTGCAAAACTTATCAAATGTCTGATGTACTTTAGGCAATAGTATGCTACCAAAAGCATTAGAATCATACGTATTCACAATACATATTAAAATTAAATATCATACAGATAGTTATATTCTGATGTATTCTAATAGTTTTTTCAGCATGTAACTTAGTTATATTCAGTTGTATTTATATCATATCTATGGAAAATATGCCAAATATGTGCTTGAATGTAGTTGTATTAATATATATATATATATATATATATATATATATATATATATATATATATATATATATATATATATATATATATATATATATAGTAGTTCTACTTAAAAATGATTATATTCAGTTGTATTCATGCAAGTAATTCTGAAAATAACTAAAAAAATATATACACATGACAGTAACATTTAACTTCAAGTCATACGTGTACACATTTTCTCATTGAACTCCAGCATCTCTTGGTATTTTGTCCAAGCGTCTTGTATGTCTCTGTAGCTTCTTTGCGGTTACTACAATTCCAACGACTAAAAATCTTCCTAACTTATTTTAGGAAGCTGTATATTGGCAATTCCCTTGCTGAAACTAGTGCGGCATTGATTGACTCAACAATATTTAATGTCATTGTACATCCCGTATTAATAGGGGCATACAACCTAGCCCACTTTTCGTAACCGGCTAACTCTAAGTATTCTTTCACCCTAATATCTACCTTCTCCACCTTCTCCATCAGACTGTCAAATTCAGTATGTGTGTGTATGTTTTTGCCATCGAGATATCTCGCTCAACTTGGCATGACTCTTTTTGAATTTCTTATATACGTTGTTCCATAGATGCCATATACAAGCCAAATGTGGTACATCCAGATACACTCTCGATACAAATTTAATGATGCTCTCATTTCTAACTGAAATGATGTACATATTTTTCCTTACACCGTATGCTATCTTAAATTGCTCAAAGAACCACGTCCAAGCAACATCGTTCTCTGAATCAATTACATCGTATGCTAGTGGCAATACAAGACCTTTAAATATAATTGAATATAATTATTTTTAAATAGTGTGAGTTTAATTACTGAACTACGAATACAGAGAAATATATGTCTAGTATAGATGAATACAGATGTTTAGAAATACGTCTGAATTTAGAAGTTGAATAAAGCTTATGATAAATGCAATAGAATTCAGCTGACTAAAGTAGTTGAATTTTAACTGAAAATGTATATACTATAGATAAATACAGATGTTTAATAAAGCTGAATACAAATGCATACAGAAATTAGTTGAATACATATGAATACATGTGTTTAATAAGTCTGTATGCAAATTCCCTTGATTACGAAAGAATTTAGGGGATTAAAACAGTTGAATTTAATTAAAAATACCTGAATACAGATGAATACATATGTTGAATAATACTGAACATAGCAATTGATATCAACTGACACTAAGTGGTTACCATAGATGAATACAGTTGAATACACCACAATATAATTGAATATTTAAAATGTTAACAGATTGTATTATTATTCAGATACTCACCTGCACCATCCAACTTGCTTGCCGAAACCAATGTCCCTGTGTAGTAAGATTTTAGGTGACTTCCATCCACGACAACAATTGGTCTACAATGATCAAACCCTCTTATACACGTACATGAATTCATTCTTTGGTAATTTTACCATTCTGATATGCGAACCTGGATATGTCATATCCATTGTATATAAATCCTGGTAATATTTTGTATGATTAGCCGATTCGCCTCTAAGAAAATTTATTGCCTTTTCTTTAGCCCTCCACGCCAACATGTAGCTAACATCTACACCTAAATCTTTTTTCATATCATCAATAATGTTCCTTGAAATGTATTTCCTCTTATGTATTGTAAGCTTTGGCCTTATAATACCCCCTATAAGAATGCTACTAGCCTGCCGATGCTCGTAAACCTTATCCTTTAGCGGATATGTATGATCATCATTGAATTCTCTCACCTTGAATATTTCTAATTTGTTAATGCTTGAAGCCTTAAACCTCCATTCACAATCTTCTGAAATACATAATAAAGCATAGCTGCAAAGAATTAATCATTTTACATTTGATTAGCATACTTGTTTACAAAAAATACAGCTCATACATCAGACAAATAGAATCTGACATATATACATCATGAATACATATTAACAAATTTACAAGTGTATAATTAATTTTGTATACTACTGAATTCCAATATAGTTACATGCATTTAAACACAATGAATATAGCTGAGTACATTTCTATGAATATGCAAACACTTAATACCACAGTAGACAAAATAAGAAAATAATTAGAGCCACTGTTGTGGTTTTACACCAGTAAAATACATTTGAATACATGTATTTAAGCACCCTAAACAAACATATGTTTTCATATGTATTCATCAGGAGGAAACACACAAATACGAATAAATACAACAAAGTTAAACAAATAGCAAACCTGACAGCATTAGACCGATCAACCCGGAAAAACCTTTGAGCTATAGCATAATACTCCATCATCTCTTTCAATGTAGCCTTATCCTTATAAACTTGTCCAGCCATAACCTCCTTTTGATTAGCTTCTCCTAAATTGACGTTCTATAGCTAGTGTATCATCTGTATCGCAATCGTACCTTTCAACTGCTTCGTCTATTTGCACAATGTCGCCTTGATTTAAACTACCTCCAAATATAAGCTCTTTTTTGATAGTTGTTATGCACAAAGCATACAACCAAAATTCTTTGTTCTCTTTTTTCAATTCTACATACACTCTATAAACCATATCATTGTGTATTTCCATTGGCGTGCGATTTCCTTCAACATTATATTGTATTTTAATGGTCTTTTGAGCTCCAGTTGATTAGAAATTGAAGCAACTAGATCATTGAAGGAGGCATACTCCTTAATCAGTATTCCCCCAATTGAAAAATTGATATAATTGCTCTCATTGTTCCACTTGCCAGAATGATGCAACAAAATTGTTAAACTTGCCATATGCGTACAACAACTATACCTTATTTTGTACATAATTTGTATCAATAGGAAAAAAGGAGAAGAGAATTGAAGAATTTCGATCAGCCGTTGCTCTTATTTTTCCTTCTTTTCACGTTTTTTTTGTTGGTTTCTTTGACCAGAATACATATTAGTATTTGATCGTTTTAGTTCTTTGAGTTAAATTAGGAGACTATCAGTGATTTAATTTCCTTCCGTTTTTAATAAGTTTACGGTTTCAGAAATTGCGCAAAAACGTTACTGTATTCAACTGAAATTGCGGTTGAATACAGTTAAATACAGATAACACTTAGCTGGATTTCCCATTTTCACGCCTCTTTTTTTTCTTGTATTAATGAATACAACAGCTTAAATACATGAAATATATATTATATACACACATAAAAAGTATTTATAAAATATAATATAAAAAAGGTATTTATAAATGACTAATTAAACTAAAAAATGGTGCTTTATAAAAAATTCTCTTTTATTAGTGTGTATATTGATCTCATTCCTTCATGATTTGCCAGGAAACTCGTATTGTATTCTCCATATTACTACACAGTTGTATGTCACATCTTATTTGAAGATATTCATTCTACATAATTTTGATAACACGGAATAGAAGACCTAACACAAGTCGTAGTAACCAGAAAGTCATTAAGATTTGATTCTTAACACCACGGTAAAATTGAATTCTTGTTTCTTGACCATTAGTAGGCTTTTCTTTTAGGGAAATTCATATTTATATATTAGCACAATATTTTTTTATTTAATATAGTAGTAACTTAGAATTGTCATTTTATTGCCATAAGTTTTGATAATTCACTTATAATTTTTGGACTTAGCTACTCTCCTCCTAGTTCTCGACAAGAATCATCATGTACTTTATGATGGTTTTTTTTAAGCGTAAATAGGAGATGGAGGGAAAAGATTTGGGGAGAAATGGAAAAACAAAAAATTTAAAGTGTTCCTTTTACTAAAGCACTTTGTTCTTCATAGAAAATGGAAAGGAAATCTTTATACTTATATAGAAAAGCACATCTGTTAACTCTTAAAAAAGTTGAGAAGAATTGGTGCATCGTATCGTTGTCCCTCGCTTGGTTTCCGCTTGATTGATAAATTTTTTGACCAAAATTTATTTACCATTTTCTCGTTATTTCTTTTTTCTTTCAGATATTTTTCGCGCAAATTATATGTTTTAGTTTTGCGGTTAATTTCCTAAGAGTAGTTTTCAAATTTAAAATTCGTGACCAAACAGAAATTTTTCTAGTAAAATAGTACCTTACGTGAACAGGTACCTTCGCACCTATTCAACCCATATTATTTAGCTATAAATTCAGAGGCTTTGCGTCATTTTTCCACCATCAAAAATTTGCAAACACTCCCCTCTATCTTTTATATTTTTCCATTGTTTTTCGAAGCAAAAATGTAAGTATCGGTGTGGGTTACCACCATTTCTTGGGTTCGATGAAGTTCTATAATTTTCATGGCTAATATTACATTGTAGTTATTTCATTATATTTTGAAGAATTAATCAAATAACTTTGAGAAGCAATTAGGGGATTAAATTAAAGAAATATAATTTTCTGTTCGGCTCGGAACTTTTTCATTATGCTGTTTCTGTTTTTGTTATCTGTTTTATTTTACAGATATTATTTTCAAACACAGTAGATAACACTTAAACTGTAATACGAGTATAAATATTGTCTAAGAGGATAAAAGAAAAGACCGAAGTTGAAAAAAAAATCAAAATTCGCATTGAAATATGACGAATTCGAATCGATTTGTTCAGCATGTACTCAACTTTGGTCTAATCTGCTCCATATTTGCCAAAATGAATAAACAGAAGACAGATCTACATCCAGACTTGTTGTCATTAGTAAATGTATAACATGAAGGGGGCCATATTTGCAATAATATTGCTGCCATAAGAGATTCTTTTCTTTCCTGCACAAGTTACCTTTTACAAAACTATAAAACCGATTTATTTCAATTACTTTATTATCTCCTATTTTTTCATTAATAGAGCTTAAAAATCATGTTTTCTTTATAATGGATAATGGATTCAATAAAAGAGAAGGCACACCATGCTATTGCACTATTGGTTATTTTGTTTAACATTAAAAGAAAAAAAACTTTTAGATAAGTCCCTCGCCCCTCCCCCCCCCCCCCCCCCCCCGCCCCAGAAAGTTTAGTCAAAAAGTTTTTTGAAAGTATAAAGTGTTAAAAAAAAGAAAGAAAGAAGGAACGGTTTTTGGCTGGTTCTGCAAATTATTATAACCCATTCCAGGAATAAGAGACCTGGTCAAGAAGTACTATGCAGTCATTATGCTATCGTGCTGCTGGTGAAAGAGATTCCTATACCCATACAACTTAGCATTCAATCAGAGACTTAATAGAAGAAAAAAGCGATTTTTACCCACATAGCCAGCACGATTTATTATTTTCCTTTTTAGTCGTTATATATAGGTTATATATTAATTATACATATATTTTATGTTGATATATATAAATATATGCATAGGTCTAAATTTAGGCGGCTTGATAACTTTAAATAAACAAGATCAGGACAAAGTAAACCACGACACAACAGCGGTGAGTCGTCTTAAGAAGGATTATTGCCGAAGTCAAGTAAATGGAGCAAGGAAGCACCGGTAGGATAGGTTTAGCAATAGACATAAGGAATATTCTATTGGATATTTCTTATGTTGTACTTTTTAGAATTTCTTAGGGATATTCCTTATAAATAAAAAGAGATAAAGAACAAAAGGGAGATTTTTACTTTTTTATAAGAGCATATTGTAAAGGATTGACGGTAAAGAATATACAAAAGCTTGTCTTATTCACATTTACGAGATCCAAAGATCCATTATCCATCATTACTTTTCATTATTCCACATTATTATCAGGAAGAAGAATCATTTAAGTTATCTAATATTTGAGTGATGAATTCCTTCTTATTACATTTGTTGTCATCGTCTTCATTCATTGCATGCTTCTATTACTACATTCATTGAGAATCATTGCACATATGCTCGATATTTATTGCTCTTGAACACGATCTCATCCCACTGATCTCCTTCAATCTTAGATGTAAAATTTATTATGTTTTACTAGGATTTACTCTCCATTTCCTCATTAGTTAGTTTAACAAAAAATTTAATATTTTTTGGTCAAACAATATATATAATATACATCCATCGCTACTTTTTAACTTAAACAAATTAGTAAACTGCTATATAAATTAATTCTTCAAGAGAAAAAGGACAAAATCCAAAAAAGGGATTACGTAACACCTAGTTAACTGATAGCAATCTTATCAGTAATTCTCAAGCTAAAGCTTCATCCTTATTCCTGTCCTTAAAAATATAAACCCTCCCTTTGGCATCTTCTTAAATGTATTTAATTAGTGCTATATTAGAAAAAATTAATTAAAAAAAAAGCCAACAACTAGCTTAATTTTTAAAAATGACTATTATTTAGTGGCTATTAATTTTTATGGCTAGTATTTACTGCATTACTTTCTATAGTTATGTTTTAACTTGTTATAGAGTGTATCGATGTATTCAAGTAACTATATTTATGAATACTGTAACAAATATCAACGAAAAACAAGGAAGTCCAGCTAAACATAGACCTCATATGTATTCACGAGCTGTATTCGTGAATATATACGAAAATTTGCAAAAAAAAAAAGGTCTTCAACTATTTAAAAATGATAAGTGAATCAATTAATGCGATAGGCTCCTAATATAACTCAACAAACTTAATTATACACGCAAAATTTATATTTTCATTTATAGAAAATATTCAGCCAAAAAACATCCCAAAAAAGAGCAATCTTCAAAGATTCAATCCATCATTTCTCCTTAGTGGTATTTTTACTAAAATATTTTTTTGTAGTATCTTTACAAGTAAATTTATATATTAAAATTATATAATTACATTGAATATAGTTAAATACATATAATACATGAAGTATAGCAGGTAATTTATTGTGCAAAACATATGAATTACATACTACAGATATGTTTGAATACATAAATTATATTAATTAAAAAATATATGAATACATTCTACAAAATATTGAGCACATACTGCTGAATATATACTGATGGATAAAATAATAAAACAAAGTGAAGCTTTGAATTTATATAATTATATTAAATACAATTATTTACAGTGAATATATTAAAAAGTAAAAAAACTAAAGACAATGAATACAATAAAATACATACAATACAACAATACAATGAATACAATGACAATAAAGTATCTTTTCCTTTAACTCCTGAAGCATCATCCATAAGTTTTTTTCTCTTTTCTCCATCAGGAAATGTTGATCTTTTAGATATTTCTCAAATTGGGTTTGTTTCGGTATCAACTAACTCTCTTGTAAGTTGTTGAATCAGCCATTAGAGATAAAATTTCGAGTTTTCTGTTGAAAACATAACAATTGTGATTATTTCTAAAAAATTAGTAAACATAATCAGAAGTAGCAATGTACCAGCAAAAATATAACAACTTTAACACTTACCACAACTTTTTAGAGAAAGAAATTAAAAAAACTAGCAAGACAATGAAAATGAATCAGTGGGGAATCGTGCTTCTATTCATGGAGAAGTGATGTTGAGAGAGAGAGAGAGAGAGAGCTTGTGGAGAGAGATCGTGGTTTCTGAAGTTGTATACTATATGGTGGTCTTGTGAGAGAAAGAATAGAAAGTAGGAGAGAGAAAAATATAACCCAACGTACTTAATGACTAAACGGTTGGAAGTGGCCATAAATACATATTTTGCTATAAAATCTAAACAAATTGCTATAGAAAAATATTTTAAAAGAATATTTATTTATAGTAAATAAGGTATAAAGTTTTGCTATAGGAGGTAACCTTTCCTATTTCTATCTCATTGTATGGTCCAGGTACCAACGTATACTTGGTCCAACTCAAGACTGAAGCCAAATCATCCTTGTTATGAACATTTTATGGAATGGAAGATATCTACTGGTCTTTTTTAATAAATAAGTTTTTTAAAACTTTATTTTAATCCCCTCCCCTTTGATTCCTCCATTTGATCCGCCTTTGTTAGAGCTATTGCTCCTTTGTTGACTCATTGGAATTATAGGTGGGGGTGCTGTCCATCGGAGAAATCCCTCTTATCCTACTACTCCTATTAGTTATCCTTTCATGAACATTCTATTAAAGTATTAATGATTCATTTAATCAATAACATTCTTGAAGTAATCATACTGTATGGTTTGACTACAACAACAACATAGTGAATTTTCATAAGTGGGGCATAGGGAGTATAAGATGTACACATCTTTACTCCTACCATTGGATGATAGAGAAGCTAGATGTTTACGATAAACTTTCAGCTATAAAAGATAAAAGAAGCATTGATAACAATTAGTAATAATCTTTATCATATATACAATGACACGACCGGTCCAAGAGTTGTATAGCCCTATCCCTCCATTTTCTGCTCCTTTTATATTATACAGCTAAATTATGACTTACCAGGTTAGTTGGTTCGGATCCGGAGTGATGTTAGAATGAATTGAGACACATAGTCTCTTATTTGAAAGCTTAAGTTGGAAAAGTTGACCGGAAGTGGACTTATGTGTAAACAACCTCGTATTAGAATTTTGATGGTTTTGTTAGCTCTCTTAGGTGATTTTGGACTTAGGATCGCATCTGGATTGTGTTTTGGAGGTCCGTAGTAGAATTAGTCTTGAAATACCGTCAAAGGGAAACATAGTCGGCAAAATCGTTCAAAGGGCGAACACAAATTCTACACGAGCGGATACCACAACAAGCCCTGACGAGCAACCAGCTCCCCTAACAAATAAGACTTACATCATTGTTGATGCAGGTAATGACACACTTGCAGCCATCCTAAAGAAAATGGAAGAAATGGAGAACGAGAATAAAGTGCTCCGCAACAAAATAAGGGAGCAACAAGAAAGAGTTGATAAGATAGCGGACGCCCCGAAACTCATGCCAAAACGGGACGTTGGCCGATTTGTCAAACAACCCTATATCGAGGAGGAAGCCCCACATGGCATACCCAAGACCTTCAAGATGCCACCATGTTTGACGATATATGACAGCACAACAGATCCCGAAGATCGCACCATTCATTACATCAAAGTAGTAAAAATCAACGACCTCTCAACGGAGTAGGTACCATTAATGTTAGTGAAAATGTTTGGTGAGACCCTAACGGGGAGAGCCTTTACCTGGTATTAAAAATTACCAACACTTTCAATAACTACAATTAAAGAAATGGCCGACATGTTCGTCACTGCCCACGTCGGGGCTAAGAAGGCAGAGGGCAGGGTGAATGATATATTCGCCATTAGGTAATCGCCTAGCGAGGGAATCAGGGACTTCCTTGCTCAGTTTAACAGAGTAAGAATGAGCTTAACAAACGTATCAGAAGGGATGGTGGTGGCTTCTTTCCAAAATGGGTTGAACAGTAATGGGTCGAGAGCAACCAGAAAGTTTTTAAGCACACTCATGAAATACCCTCCCACCAATTGGGAAGAAATTCACAATGTTGCGCCGAGGTAAGAGCAAACGAGGATGACCTTAATAGTCCAACCCAACGCCTAACGCCGGTCCAACAGAGTCAAGGAAAGACAGTCGTAACGATGGTCAAAGAGAGCAGTCAGGTCCACGCCTCAACAGTGACAGGCATCAACCATATGTCAGAACAACCATCCCACCATCTACTCGCAATGCGGAAGTGCCATCAAGCCCGCACAACACAAGGACTCAACGAAATAAAAGAGGTATGCCTCCACTCTTATCCACTCATAATTTTTGTGTTTCCCCTTCAGAAATAATGTACGCACTAGAGAAACTCGTCCCAAAGGTAAAATGGTCACAAAAGGTACCAGAAATTGAACTTCCTATGTGAATTTCATCAGGAACAAGGGCACTAGACCGTTGACTGCATAGCCCTACGGTAAGAAGTGGTGAACATGCTTCACCGGGACACCTAAGGGAGATAATGAGCGACCGAGGAAGATCCAACTTCGGTCGTAGATGAGAACAACACCAAGGCCCTCCAAAGCCACCTTCCCCCACCCGCACCATCCAAATGATCATCAGCGGGGGAGATGAAGCAGCAATCAACCACTTCAAGTTTACCACCACATATATGCTGAAGCGGTCAATCACCCAACAATGGTATGAAGACCTCGAAGACAGTATCATTTTCGATAAGTCAGATATCTATGATTTTATATTTTCTCACTTCGATGCTCTTGTCATTACTTTACTTATATTAGATACTGATGTGGAAAGAATAATGGTAGACGGCGGAAGCGACACATGTATTATTCACCCTCGGGTTCTCAGAAAAATGAGACTCGAGGACTAGATATGCAGTTGACTGAACCTCTACATCACCTTTAAAATAGTGTTCCATGTCATGAACCAGGGCACAGCTTAAAACGCCATCATAGGGTGACCATGAATACACGCCATGAGGAGTATCCCATCCAGCTTGTATCGAATAATCAAGTTCCTACCCCATAGGAGATTTTTAACATCTGAGGTGAACAACACACAACCAAAGAATGCCTACCGTATCACCCAAGATTGTACATACACTCAACAGTTAAAGGGAACAGGCTCAAAAGCGTAGAAATTACCAAAGTAGGGGATCGACCTAGACGAGCAAAAAGACATCATCAAGTTCCCGGCCATCCTGGAAGCTGTAGGGTCAATGGTAGAAGACCTCGATCCTATCCAACTAGACAACAATGACAATAACAAAAAAGGCTTACATTGGCCATAAACTCTCAAAACTAGGTAGATTTCATAAATTTTTAATTGACAATGCCAATTTGTTTGCTTTCTCCCATGCAGATATTCCAGGTATCCCAAAAGACGTTTCCACGCACAAGTTGAATGTTAATCCACTCTACCCTCTAATATGGCAAGTAAGAATAAAATTCAGTGCCACAATCAATGAGGCCGTATATGATAAATTAATTGCTAATGGCTCTATCCAAGAATTGAAATACCCCCCTAGTGGGTCACCAACATAGTCATGGTGAAAAAGAAAAACGGGAAGTGGAAAATGTGCATGGATTTCATGGACCTAAACAAGGCCTGCCCGAAGGATTCCTTTCCTTTGCTTCATATCGATCAACTCATCGACGCAATAGCAGGGCACGAGTTGTTGAGCTTCTTGGACGCCTATTCATGTTACAACCAAGTCCTCATAGAGGAGGAGGACTTGGAAAAGATTACTTTCATCACCCATCAGGGAACCTACTATTATTGAGTCATGCTATTTGGGTTGAAGAACGTAGGGGAGACTTATCAAAGGTTGGTCACCAAGATGTTTAAGGATCAACTCACCAAAACAATAAAAGTCTATATAGATGACATGTTTGTCAAAATAAAAAGGAAGGAAGACCATATAGATCACCTAAAGGAAGCCTTTGGTATACTAAGACAATATATTATGAAGCTGAACCTTGAAAAATGTGCCTTCGGTGTATCTTTGGGTACATTCCTCGGCTTTCTGCTATCACAAAGAGGTATCGAGGTCAACCCCGACCAAATCAAGGACCTTGAGGGAATAACTGAAGTGTTGATCAGTAAGAAACATGTGCAAAAACTAACAGGCCGTATAGACTCCTTATCGAGGTTCATCTTATGATCCTACGGTAGATGCCACAAATTTTTCAACATGCTAAAAAGGGTAAAAATGCTCCAGTTATTCAGAATGCATCGAGGCCTTCATAGAACGACACATACTTGTCCTCGCCCCCCTCTACTCGCCAAAGCAGAACCCAACGAGCGCCTCCTAATATACTTGGCCGTATCAGAGGTTGCAGTAAGCAGTATTGGTCCGTGAAAATAAAGGTACACAATTTCCAATTTGTTACATTAGAAAAACCCTGGTCGACGCCGAAACAAGATTCCCCTACCTCTAAAAGTTGGCCTTGACATTTCTCATAGCTTCACGAAAGCTTAGACACAAGTTTCAATGCCACCCCATTTCGATGACAACCTTCCCAAAGGAGCATCCTACATAAACCTGAACTGTCAGAGATATTGGCCAAGTGGGCCATAGAATTGAATGAGCATGATATAACATATCAACCACAAACAACAATAAAATTATAGGTACTTGCCGACTTTGTCGCCAATTTTAGTGCCAAAATAATGCCCGAGGTCGAGCAGGAAACTTCTCGTACCTCTCCCAGTACCCGACCTATGGGTCGTATTAACCAATGGTGCTTCCAACGTATTAGAATCTGGAATGGGACTCGTACTCGAGGTCCTAATAGGTGAAGTTATCCACCAATCCATATGGTGCCCCGATATGACTAACAACGAGGCCAAGTACGAGGCATTGCAGGATCAAAAGTAGATCTCAAATATGTAGCATGATGAGTCATCCTCAGATGTGACCCATAGCTCGTGGTCAACCAAGTCATAAGGACTTTCCAAATCAAAGAGTAGAGGTTAAAAAAGTACTAGGGAAAAAATTATGAACCACTACCAGAATTTGACGAATGCCGAATCAACCAGTATCTCAAGCACAAAACATTTAGGCATATGGCCCTTCCAAGTTAGCAGCAACCACCAAGAATATTACAAAAGAAAACATGGTTACACTCCTCTACTTGTCAATAAACCAACTTGAGGTACACTCCGTAAATTTGACTTGGGACCGGCACAACTGTATTATAACATATTTGCAGGATGGAGTAATCCCATCAAACAAAAAAGAAGCCAAACATTTTCGAATGCAGGCAGCCAGGTACGACATTGTACAAAAGAACGTTTGGAGGTCCCTTGGGAAAATGCCTAGGAAAAAACCAAACAAAATGCATTCTCAAGGAAGTACACAAAGGCCACTGTAGTTCCCATACTAGTAATCGAGCCCTCATCAGATGCCTCATAAGAGGAGGTTGTTATTGGTCCACCATGAAGAAGGGAGCACTGACTACGTCAAGAAATGCGAGCAATGCCATAAATATGCTCATATGATACACCAAGCGGGCGAGCACCTCCACTCGGTCATATCCCCATGGTCGTTCATCAAATAGGGAATGGACATTGTCGGGCCCCTTCTAGCAGGACGATGTAATATATAATTTCTTTTGGTTTTAACTGACTATTTTTCCAAGTAGGTAGAAGAAGGTGCATGTACCCAAATACGCGAACAAGAATTTTATCACATTCATATGGAGAAACATCATATGCCACTTTGGCATCCCTAAAGAAATCACCTGTGACAAATGGACCCCAATTAACCAAAAACAGACCACTGAATTGTTCGAGAAACAACACATCAAGAAAATATTCTCCATTCCGTATCACCCGGCTGGCAACTGCCAGGCCAAATCGTCCAACAAAACAATACTAAATATGATGAAGAAAATTCTTGAGGACACCAAGGTACCGTGGCCATAATTTCTACCAGATATGTTGTGGTAATACCACACCACGCCAAAAACAAGCATATGGGAAATGCCATATTCACTAGTCTATAGGACTGACTTATTGATACCAGTCGAGGTCGGGGAACCAAGTTTGACATACTCCAATGAGAGCGAATCAAGCAACAATGAGAATAAAAGGCAAGACCTCGAGGAAGCAGAAGAGCAAGAGACATGGATTATATAAGAATGATAGCCCAAAAATAGCAAGTAGAATGATATTACAACAAAAGTCCAAAGTACGACCACTCAAAGTCTGGGACTATGTACTCAAAGCCAAAACACAAGCAAGCGAAGACCCAAGAGAAGGTAAACTAAAAACCAATTGGGACGGGCCATATAAAATCACGACAACAGCAAACAAAGGATAATCCAGCTAGAAATAATGGACGCAAAGCTAATACACATCAATTGGAACGTCTGCCACCTCAAATGCTTCAACTTCTAAGAACGGACGCTCTACAAACAGCAAAAAAAAGGAAAAGAGAATGGGAATCCAGAAATACATAGGAAAAGGTAATTGTTCCATTTCAATTGTTGGATTACAATAATTTTTACAAAGGGCTTGAGGACGCCCTCACAAAAATAGTAAATAAAAAACTAAGTACAAAAGCTTCATGCCACATCATCCCTATCGGCATACTCATCAACATACCAGGGATCAGAGACAAGCCTATCCGTTGCGTCATAATCATCATCATCGCCAGGTGTACCGGGGTCGTAGCCACAAGCTTTTACAGGTTGCACGTGCCTTGATACATTAACAGGCGAGTGAAATTAGAGTTCACAAAAGAAAATTTTGGAAATCAATCCCAAGATTGAAATCAATCAAAGAAGGATCCTCAACATATAAATAGAGTGCACAAACAATAGTTATGCAAGGCCAAACCTATTGGCAAAAGAAACAACATGTAATAGTAGCAGTAAGTTCAGTATATAGCAAACATTCAAAGCATGATAGTCCAATAGGTCAAGTCACGTTGAATCAATAGTGAAGAAAAATACAGTATCAGAAGCATACAAAGAAGGTCTCACAGTAACAGATGAGAAAACCCTTTTGAAAAGTTAGGGTTTTCAAGCATAGTCGAGTTTTACAGATAGTAAAAACCATGAATCAGAGAAATCACATAAAGAAAAAGAGATTCTGGAACGGGAAATTTCAAATCGAGTCAGTTATTCAAATAAATAGTTTTTTAAGCAAATATCCCACTAGGCAGGCTGGCTATTGGTTAATATATAAATAAAATCCCAAAAAGGGGTCCAAAGTATACAATGTGTCCAAAAAACCATATAAAAAAAGAAATTACTAGTTACTACTAAAAATAGAATGTAAAGATCTACTGAACTAGTTATTACACCATGAGTTGCAGCATGAGTCCATCTCTTGTCCCTGTATGTGAATCCGATTGGAAATGGCAAATACCAGTAGCACCTATACATGTCTTGCTAGGCGCTATGCAATATAATGACCAAATTGAATTCCAAACCAATACACAAACCTCCTGAACTCAGCCAACCTATAAGACTCCAAAGATATTTATTCAGCTCAACATAGATAGAAAGTATCGTATGATCCCTCATAAGCCATGACTTGTCTATTGTAGTATCACCTCTAGAGTGTTTGACCATACTAATACCACTGAATAATGACAATACAGTACACTAGGTAAGAAAAACCAGATAGAAAATATGCAGCAATATTGCATGAGATTTCCATAGTTTAGCTGCAGCTTTATGAGTGAGCAAATGTAGCCCAGGTACTGGTAATGACATCCAGAATTACTTCCTTAAGACAAACATGCACCATGTTAACCAAGTGCAATGCACAGGCCTACTGTTCCTATTGTGTAACTTATGCAGATCAAACACATCTAGTGTATGCAATGGACCAGTAGGGACTTCTCTAGGATTCCAATATTGACATACAATCACAATCCCAGTCCTTAATAAAGCCAGACACTCAAACAGTAGGAAGACAAACAATGTTAGAATATACGCTTAACGCTAGAGGGGGGAGGGGTGAATAGCGTTTTAATAAAAAACAGCGTAAACTTGCGGAATTTAAAAATTGCAGGAATGAAATAAGTGCGATAAGTAAATAATGAGGAACGAACGCACCGATGTTATCCTTGTTCACCACAACCCGTGGCTAGTCCAGTCCCCGAGAGACTCTCTCGAGATTTCCACTAACTTCGTTAAGCTTACGGGTGCTTAACAAACCGTTACAAACTGAGAACTTGAGTCACACAAGCCTCAACAACCTTTGCTCGAAGATACCACACTTCAAGACTTCAATCAAAGGAATCACAACGTTCCTTCTTACAATACAAGGGATTAACACTTTCCTTCAAGTGTATAAAAACACTTTGCACTCAAAACAAGACTCTCCTCAAGAGTAGATATGAGTAAAATAAATACGCTCAAGAACGCAACAACTTTCGTCAAGAATTTGGCTCTCAAAAACTTATGTAATGAATAGAAAATGATGAATAAGAGAGTATGCAAGCTTTAGCAATAATATGATCAGTTGTTGTACTTCAAAGACTGATTTTAAGATGTATTTATAGTGTTGAAAACATGCACAACTGTTGCCTAATTGCCAATTAAGAATTGCTGATTTTGTGCTAAAACAATCGATTGTCTAAGTTGCATAATCGATTGTTTTCCAATCGTCCAAAAATCATTCCCAGATTTTACGCATAATAATCGATTATCTGAATCGTATAATCGATTATCTGGCAACGTTCAAAAAATCTTTTTCAGATGTTACTTAAATCAATCAATTATCAAAATCATATAATCGATTACTTGGCAACGTTCAAAAAATCTTTTTCAGATTTTACTTAAAACAATCGATTATCAAAATCATATAATCGATTACTTGGCAACGTTCAAAAAATCATATTCAGATTTTACTTAGGATAATCGATTATCAGAATCATACAATCGATTACCAGACAGAGTTTGAAGATATTTTGGCAACGGTCATTTACATAATCGATTATGCTATATGTATAATCGATTATATT
Organism: Nicotiana benthamiana; assembly: GCA_034376525.1. Taxonomy (NCBI): domain Eukaryota; kingdom Viridiplantae; phylum Streptophyta; class Magnoliopsida; order Solanales; family Solanaceae; genus Nicotiana; species Nicotiana benthamiana. The sequence continues at coordinate 80,148,115 of CM067326.1, read as the reverse complement.
ACAGTCTTGAAAAATCGAATAGACACTGCCTCAACACAATCGATTGTCATAAGGTGCACAATCGATTATTTTGTAGCTTTGAAAAACCTGATGGACACTGCCTCAACACAATCGATTATCATAAGGTACACAATCGATTGTCTTGCAGCTTTGAAAAATCTGATGGACACTGCCTCAACACAATCGATTATCATAAGGTACACAATCGATTGTCTTGCAGCTGCCTTAACATAATCGATTATCATAAGTACATAATCGATTATCTTTGTCCAGATTTTAGAGGCATGTTTAAAAATCATTTTGGTTAAAATAAATATGCATGATTTAAAATCATTTTGCTTTAAATTAAATATGCATGATTTGATAAAAATGATTTTACGAGAGAAGCCAAGTCTTAAGTCAATTGTCGGATCAAGATCACAATTAAAGAACTCATGTATAACTTTATTTCTTTGCTTAATCTTGATCTTTGTTTGTCTTGTGCTTGAATCTCGTTATGTATCAATTGCGCGCTTGTGCTTGGACCTCGTCATATGTCAATTGCGCATCGTTTGTCATTTATTAAAACCTACAAATATGAACACACGTTTAATTTAGTGCCTTGTGAGAACGTGTTTCAACAATTTCCCCCTTTTTGATAATGGCAAACCTTAATCGGGATATGCATATTAGATAATTCATAATGACGATCCAAGACAAGTAAATAGATATGCAATAAGACAAGTAAACAGATATGCAATTAATTCCCCCTCAACATATGAATTCCTCCTCAATTTATGCCAATAAATATTAAGTGCATAGCCCTTATTCTTCCGCCTTTTGACATTAGCAAAAAAGAATAAGCAAATAACTTGTTCATTGATTAACTAGAATTGCAATTTCATAAAGGGGATAATAAAACAAATAATGTCAACATAATCGATTAGTGATACTTGATAATCGATTATATATTAAAGAGAAATCGATTATTTTGAAGAGGAATCGATTATTCTGCACCAATCTTTTATAATTCCCCCTGCCTTTAGGGCGATACCTGCAAAAATAAGTTAGGCTCCTCCGACGCTCAAGTTAGTAATTATGTGAAAGGGAAAATGCAATGCATGACTTAGATCAACGTGGAGTCAAGAATCCCGAGTTCACTACGAATTCGGAAGAAGGACTCTTTCTCTAAAGGCTTTGTAAAGATGTCGGCCAATTGATGTTTGGTTTCAACAAATTCAATTTCGACATCACCTTTGAGAACGTGATCTCTTATAAAATGATGCCTAATTTCAATGTGCTTTGTTCTTGAATGAAGAACGGGGTTCTTCGTCAAGCATATGGCACTAGTATTATCACATCTAAGAGGGATATGATCGATACTTAGGCCATAGTCCAAGAGTTGCTGTTTCATCCAAAGGATTTGAGCGCAACAACTCCCCGCGGCTACATATTCAGCCTCGGTTGTGGACAATGCAACACTTACTTGTTTCTTGCTAAACCAAGAAACTAGAGATCTACCGAGCAAATGGCAAGTGCCACTAGTGCTCTTGCGGTCCAATTTGCATCCAGCAAAATCGGAATCGGAATAGCCAACAAGTTGGCGTGAAGAACCTTTGGGGTACCATAGACCCACATTTACAGTACCAACAAGATACTTCAATATCCGTTTCACCGCAGTTAGGTGAGACTCCTTAGGACATGATTGATAACGAGCGCAAAAGCACACGCTAAACATGATGTCCGGTCTACTAGCAGTAAGATAAAGGAGAGATCCAATCATACCTCGATACTTCTTGGTGTCGACTTCCTTACCTTTCTCATCTTTGTCTAGATGGTCGGATGTGCTCATGGGAGTGGCCATTGCTTTTGCGTTGCTCATTTCAAATCGTTTTAGCAATTCTTTGCAATATTTAGCTTGACAAATGAAGGTTCCTTCTTCCATTTGCTTTACTTGCAGCACCAAAAAGAAGGTTAGCTCACCCATCATAGACATCTCAAATTCGCTTGTCATTAAATCAGAAAATTCCTTGCACAAAGCATTGTTAGTAGCACCAAAAATAATACCATCCACATAGATTTGAACTAATAAAATATCATTGTTTTTATGCTTAACAAATAGAGTGGTGTCAACTTTTCCCCTAATGAATTCATTTTCCAAAAGAAATTTGCTCAATCATTCATACCAAGCTCGGGGAGCTTGTTTAAGACCATAAAGTGCCTTTTTAAGCTTGAAAACATGATCGGGAGATTTAAAATCTTCAAAGCTCGGGGGTTGTTCAACATAAACTTCTTCTTGAATGACACCATTTAGAAAAGCGCTTTTTACATCCATTTGATATAAATTGAAATTCATAGAAGAGGCAAAAGCAAGTAATAAACGAATAGCTTCTAACCTTGCTACGGGTGCATATGTTTCTTCATAGTCAATTCCCTCTTCTTGATTATAGCTTTTTGCTACAAGCCTAGCTTTGTTTCTAGTGATTACACCATTTTCATCTAATTTATTTCGAAAAACCCATTTCGTACCAATTATGGTATGATTTTCGGGTCTTGGCACCAAATCCCAAACGTCATTTCGTTTGAATTGGTTAAGCTCCTCTTGCATTGCCAAGGTCCAAAATTCATACCCAATTGCTTCGGAGATGGTTGAGGGTTCAATTTGAGAGACGAAAGCAGTATGACCTAAGGTGTTCTTAAGAGCGTTTCGAGTACTTACCTGTTGTTCAATGTCGCCAATTACCTGGTCGAGAGGATGGTCTTTGATTGTCCTCCACGTGTTAGGCAGTTTCGTTTCTTTCTCCAGTTGGGGCGCTTTTTCCGATAGTTGTTCCAAGGTTTCATTTTGAATTTCCTTTGGATTTTCCTCTTGTACTTTGTCTTGAGGACTTATTGAGTTTAAAATACCTGCAAGATCAAAACCAGAATCCTTTCTCGCCAAGCGAGCATTATTTTCGGAAAACACAATATGAGGGGATTCCTCCACAGTTTCGGTTCTATTGTTGAATACTTTATATGCTTTGCTACGTGAAGAGTAACCAATAAAAATTCCTTCATCGGATTTTGCATCAAATTTTCCCAAATTGTCTTTTCCATTGTTATGAATAAAACATTTACAACCGAATACTCTAAGATGGGAGATATTTGGTTTCCTTCCCTTGTAGAGTTCATAGGGAGTTTTCATGAGTATTGGCCATATGACTACTCTGTTTAAAACGTAGCATGCAGTACTCACGGCATCCGCCCAAAAATGTTTGGGAATCTTAGCCTCATCGAGCATGGTTCTAGCCATCTCTTCGAGACACCTATTTTCCACCACTCCATTTTGTTGTGGTGTACGTGGAGCAGAGAAGGTGTGCTCGATACCGAGTTCGTCACGAAAGTCCGCGAAGAGATTGTGATCGAACTCTCCCCCATGATCACTTCTTATTGAAGTGACGGTTGTGTCCTTTTCATTTTGAACACGTTTAAGAAAGCATTTAAAATTATGAAAAGCCTCACTTTTGTGAGCAAGAAATAGTGTCCATGTAAATCTAGAATAATCATCAACAATAACAAAAGCATAACGATTTCTACCAAGACTTTCAATGCGAGATGGTCCAAAGAGATCCATGTGGAGAAGTTGCAAAGGTCTAGTAGTTGAAACAATATTTTTCGATTTAAAAGATGCTTTTTTTTGCTTCCCTTTTTGACAAGAATCACAGATAGAGTCTTTTTCAAATTTCAAATTTGGAAGACCAATAACTAAATTTTGTGAAACTAATTTGTTTAAAAGATGCATGTTGATGTGAGCTACTCTACGATGCCATAACCACATATCATCTTCTTTGCTCATAAGACAATTCACATATTCAGATGAAGAATTTTCGAGATCAACCATATAGATGTTATCCATTCTAAAACCACGAAGAATAATTTTAAAATCGCTACGGCGAAAAACTAAGCATTCATCCGAATCAAATAAAACAAGATTTCCCTTGTCACATAATTGACTTATGCTCAAGAGATTATGTTTTAGACCTTTAACTAGCAAAATATGCTTAATGGAAGAAGGTTCATCCTTACCGACTGATCCAATGCCGATAATTTTTCTTTGTTGTTATCTCCAAAATTAACGCTTCCTTCTTCCTTGTATTCTAGTTGAAGGAACTTGGATTCGTCTCCGGTCATGTGTTTGGAGCATCCACTATCAAGGTACCAAAGTACACTTGATCCCTTCAAACATACCTACAAGACAAATTAATGAGTCTTTGGTACCCAAGCATTTTTGGGTCCTTGAGAGTTAGGTGTAACATGCTGTTGTGCTTGACATGCAGTTAAGTGTCTATGTCTAGTGAAACAAGCAGGAGCAATATGTCCAATTCGATTGCAATATTGACAAATGACATTAGGATTATGCATTCGTCTAGGTTGATAGTAGTTGGACGGACGAAATTTGTTTACTCTATTTTCGACAATATGACTATTGCGCATTTCATGAAAATCATTTCTCCTACTATTTGTTCTAGGATATGCAGCATTTCTAGAATAGTTATTTCTAGGTTGAAAGCCATTTCTAGGTGTCCTGAAAAGTTCAAAGTTTCTTCTAGTGTTTGGTCTAGGATATGCATCATTTCTAGAATAGTTATTTCTAGGTTGAAGGCCATTTCTAGGTGTCCTAAAATGTTCAAAGTTTCTTCTAGTGTTTGGTCTAGCATGCATGTTGATTATAGGATTGTTATCTCTAGGATGAACATTTGTTTTATTTATCCTAGGTTGAGCCTTAGGTGGTTGCTGTTTGGCTTCAACTTTTTCTTTAGGCTCGTTTTTAAAACCTATCCCATGTTTGGTCGATTTCAAATTAACAAGAACTTCATTCAAATTTTTATGAGAAGAATTGAACTTATCTAGGGTGCCCTTAAATCTTTCCACCTCAATTTTTAGATGCATGCAAGAAATACAAGTTTTACTAGAGCTCTCGGGTTTGTCGGCGCTTCTCTTGCCGAAAAATTTGTTTTCTTCTTTCAACTTCTCATTTTCCAAAATCAATTTTTCCAAATCTTTTCTTTCAAAGAGAGTTGTCTTTCAAAATCTTTTTCTTTCAAAGAAGCATTTTCCTTAGTGTTTTTAACAGTTTGGAAGCTTTAATGAATTCACTATACAACTCATCAAAGGCATTTTGCATTTCCTCAAGAGAATAGAAGTTTTTGGAAGAAATTTGACATACCTCTTCTTGATTGTCTTCGTGTGCCATAAGACAAAGATTTGCAATTTCGTCTTCTTCTTCCTCACTTGACTCGTCTCCAGAGTCACCTCCCCAAGATATGTATGCCCGTTGTTTCTTGAAGGGTTTCTTCTCCTTTTTGGCATTTGGGCAATTTGATTTAATGTGCCCGATTTCTCCGCATCAATAGCACTTTACTTGATCTCCTTGTTGTTTGCCTTTTCGTTCATACTCTTTTCGCATGAACTTTTGAAATCTCTTAATAACGAGTCCGAACTCGTTATCTCCGTCCTCATCATTTTGAGGTTGACTTGTGCTTGCCTTGAGGGCGATTCTTTGTTTCCTTTGATCATTGACAAGAGGGTTAAGTATAGTATTCATAAGTTTTAAGATTACCTCTTAATCCGTCGATGGTGACATTTGAAATGCCAATAGACTCTTGAATCGGTCGGCCTTGGAGTGCCATTCCGGAGTGAGACTTCGGAGAATTTTTCGGACAAGTTCCTTATCCGTGAAGGTCTTCTTAAGAGCATGTAAGTCATTAACGATTTTTGAAAATCGTTCGAACATGTCATCTACCCTTTCGCCTTCCTTCATGTGAAACAGTTCATATGCATGGGTTAGAAAATCAACTTTAGCCTCTCTTACCTGGTCCGTACCTTCGTACGTGATTTCCAGCTTATCCCACATTTTCTTCGCCGTTGTGCAACATGATATTTTTCTGTAATCATCAGCATTTATAGCACAATACAATAAGTTGATGGTTTTAGCGTTGTTCTGCACTTTTCGGATATCATCCGCATCGTATTCATCTTCGGATTTTTGAACCCATTCATTTTCAACCTTTTTGGTTGGAATTTGTTCTCCCTTCATTATAACCTTCCACAGATGAATATTATTCGATTGAATGAATATTCTCATCCTCTCCTTCCAGTACGTATAGTTTGTGCCATCGAATAGTGGTGGTCGGGTGGAGCATTATCCTTCACCTATTCCTGCAAAAGAATCACGAGTAGAAGCCATGGATTGTTTCTCTCAAACGGTTAAGTTTTTCAGAGAGTTGGGCTTTGATACCAATTGTTAGAATATACGCTTAACGCTAGAGGGGGGGTGAATAGCGTTATAATAAAAAACAGCGTAAACTTGCGGAATTTAAAAATTGCAGGAATGAAATAAGTGCGATAAGTAAATAATGAGGAACGAACGCACCGATGTTATCCTGGTTCACCACAACCCGTGGCTAGTCCAGTCCCCGAGAGACTCTCTCGAGATTTCCACTAACTTCGTTAAGCTTACGGGTGCTAAACAAACCGTTACACACTGAGAACTTGAGTCACACAAGCCTTGACAACCTTTGCTCGAAGATACCACACTTCAAGACTTCTATCAAAGGAATCACAATGTTCCTTCTTACAATACAAGGGATTAACACTTCCCTTCAAGTGTATAAAAACACTTTGCACTCAAAACAAGGCTCTCCTCAAGAGTAGATATGAGTAAAATAAATACGCTCAAGATCGCAACAACTTTTGTCAAGAATTTGGCTCTCAAAAACTTATGTAATGAATAGAAAATGATGAATAAGAGAGTATGCAAGCTTTAGCAATAATATGATCAGTTGTTGTACTTAAAAGACTGATTTTAAGATGTATTTATAGTGTTGAAAACATGTACAACCGTTGCCTAATTGCCAATTAAGAATTGCTGATTTTGTGCTAAAACAATCGATTGTCTAAGTTGCATAATCGATTGTTTTCCAATCGTCCAAAAATAATTCCCAGATTTTACGCATAATAATAGATTATCTAAATCGTATAATCGATTATCTGGCAATGTTCAAAAAATCTTTTTCAGACTTTACTTAAAACAATCAATTATCAAAATCATATAATCGATTACTTGGCAACGTTCAAAAAATCTTTTTCAGATTTTACTTAAAACAATCGATTATCAAAATCATATAATCGATTACTTGGCAACGTTCAAAAAATCATATTAAGATTTTACTTAGGATAATCGATTATCAGAATCATACAATCGATTACCAGACAGAGTTTGAAAATATTTTGGCAACGGTCATTTACATAATCGATTATGCTATATGTATAATCGATTATATTACAGTCTTAAAAAATCGAATAGACACTGCCTCAACACAATCGATTGTCATAAGGTGCACAATCGATTATTTTGTAGCTTTGAATAACCTGATGGACACTGCCTCAACACAATCGATTATCATAAGGTACACAATCGATTGTCTTGCAGCTTTGAAAAATCTGATGGACACTGCCTCAACACAATCGATTATCATAAGGTACAAAATCGATTGTCTTGCAGCTGCCTTAACATAATCGATTATCATAAGTACATAATCGATTATCTTTGTCCAGATTATAGAGGCATGTTTAAAAATTATTTTGGTTAAAATAAATATGCATGATTTAAAATTATTTTGCTTTAAATTAAATATGCATGATTTGATAAAAATGATTTTACGAGAGAAGCCAAGTCTTGAGTCAATTGTCGGATCAAGATCACAATTAAAGAACGACTCATATATAACTTTATTTCTTTGCTTAATCTTGATCTTTGTTTGTCTTGTGCTTGAATCTCGTTATGTATCAATTGCGCGCTTGTGCTTGGACCTCGTCATATGTCAATTGCGCATCGTTTGTCATTTATCAAAACCTACAAATATGAACACACGTTTAGTTTAGTGCCTTGTGAGAACGTGTTTCAACAAACAAGACTGTGCAATGCACGACACTACTGTTCATCAAATTAGTGCTACTGACCCTCTTTATACTTAGTTCCCAATTCCCTTGTGTTCTTTCACCACATAACCATGAAGTATTCTCAGAATGAGTATGAAAACATACTAATAACACTGAGAAACACCCCATAATTGTATAGCATAAAACATCAACCTTCAAATTTGAATCTAACCTACGTTTTCTTTTTGAAAAGTGTATCATATTACCTTGTGTTAATAGGGGAACAAACACTATATCCCGCAAATGGAACCTTCTAAACCCTGCTTAATAACACCCTGACTGAGTAGTTATTCAACACTGCATAGAAATACTTAAGATCGGAACTAGGTAGTACTGCAGCAAATGTGTTCATCAATCTGGTGCTTTTCTTTTGGCAATCCTAACCCTTAGATTAGGAATTTGAGCTATGTTCATGTTAATCAAAACTTTTCCTTCAGATGGTAACTCCTGGAATGTATGATACTTGACTGTACCTGAAAAAGAGAAAATAATATTAAGTAAAAAGTCTACAAGATTGTTGCTCTCCCTCATCACATGTTGAAACACCACATTGTATGAGTTCTTTATATCCTTTATCTTCCTCACTTCTGCCCCTATACTCCATGGTGTCTCCCATTCCTCATATATTATTTCCTCATCACCAAAGAATATGTCTCCATAATTAATGGGTGCAGATGATTCTCCATACAGAACACCAATCCTTCCACAGTAGCTTTAGCCTCAACAACAATATTAGTAACCTCTCCTATCTCACTTTCCCTAGCAAAGATAAGGTCTCTCTTATGATCCCTAACACAAAAGCAATAAGAACTAGGACCCAGATTGCCCCTTGATGCTCCATCTGTATTGCACTTGAAACACCCTTCATATGGAAATTGCCATGTAACTCTCCTAGTAACAACCACTGGTTTATAATTCTCAAAGGATTTGATCATCTATGGCCATAATAATGGAATCCCAGGTAGCCATGAGTACCTCACCTTTGCCAAATAATATAGAGTCTTATTAACCTCATGAATAACTCTACTACAAGACACTGCTCCCCCATGATTGATTGTGTTCCTTCTGTTCCAAAGCTCCCATAGGATTACAGCAGGAGCTGCCTGAAATAAAGGTCTCATCTTAGGACAGCACTTTGCATTCCATCATTCCCTTATAACTTGATGAACCTGCACCATGTCTATGACCAACCCATGCAGCCTGTGAAAAGGTCTTCCACACTTTGTTTGCAGTACTACTTGTTAGGAACAAATGCTGAAAGGATCTCTCTAGTGATGGTATGCAGCACCAACACTTATAAACCACCGTATAACCCCATTTTCCCCATATATCATCTGTAGGCGCCTTCCCTTTCCAAACTCTCCATATGAAGAATGACATTTTGAAAGGAATCCCTTTGGTCCACATCTTTGTAAAATATGGATTGCTTGGTTCTCTATGTTTCAAAATTTTCCATGCACTACTCATAGTAAACTTCACTGATGGTGTAGGCATCCACCTTAGAGTGTCCCAGAATTCATCTCTATCTGCAAAATGCACCTCTTGTCTAATATGATCAGCAATCTCCAATGGAAAGTTTTGGTCCAGTATTGCATCATTCCACTAAACCTCATCTCTCAAATCAGAAACTTCTTGCAAATCTTCATTAATAGGAAATTCTGGAGGAACTACATGACACAAAGCTCCCAATCCTGTCCAATTCTCATGGCATACATTGGTTGATCCCCGATTCATTTATCATAGAATTTCATGATCCACCTCATCCCTTGCATTTAACATTTTATTCCACACATAAGATCCTACCATAAACTGAACCACAGTAGGTACTTCTTTCTTGCAATACTTATTCTACATGAAGTTGGACCATAAGGGCTTAGAGTTTCTAAATCTCCACCAAAGTTTTACAAACAAAGCCTTTGAGATATCAACTAATGATCTGAAGCCTACTCCCCCCTCCTCCTTGGGAAGACATAGATTTTTCCACTTTGTCCAATGCCTACACATTCCTTCTTCCTTATTGCTCCAAAAGAATCATGCAAAGGTCTTTTGAAGATATTCCAACACATTGTCCGGTGGATCAAGGACTGGCAATATGTGTGTAGGAACTCCATATGATAGAAATATTCCTTTCCATGAGAGTAGTTTGGCCTTCACCTTTTAAATCAAGTCATTGTAATAGTGCTTTCTTCTTCTTGTTTAAAAAATTGGACATCCGAGGTCGGTAAATGGAAATATACCTTTAGCAAAACCAGTGATGTTAGCTACTGAATCCACTAAATTTCCATCAACATTTGAGTGCATATAATATGAGCTCTTTGCCTGGTTGATTAGCTGCCCAGAAGTACTCTCATACAGTGCCAAAACATCTACTACCTTCTGGAGAGAATAAGGATCAGAAGATGCAAAAATAATAGTATCATCTGCATAGGCTAAGTTATTCAATGGATCAAACCACTATGGAAACCCAAAGCCTCTAAACTGCTTATCCTCAAACAACTTGTTCAAAGATCTTGACAAAACTTCTGCTGAAAGAATAAATAAGGCTGGTGAGAGAGGGTCTCCTTGCTTCACACTCCTTGTTGAATGAAAGAAACCAGAAGCCTGTCCATTCACCATAACCGAATACCAATTAGTGGAGATAAGGTTCCACACCATGTTATGAAGCATTTTGCAAATCCCATCCTTCTCAGAACATGCATCAAATACTTCCAAGACACCCTATCGTATGCCTTGGCCATATCTAGCTTGATCACCACTTAGCAGGTTTGCCTCTCAATCTTATATCAGTAACAATCTCCTAAGTCAACAAGATATTCTCAAAGATACTCCTCCCCTTGACAAAACCAGACTGGATTAAGGAAATCAATGAAGTCAAAATCTTTTCAAGTCTATCATGAATCACCCTTGATAAGACTTTGTTAACAAAATTACTCAAACTAATAGGTCTAAGATCAAAAAATGTTTGAACTTGTGGCTTCTTAGGCAGTAATACAAGGTTAGTGTGAGTTATTGATTTAGGTAAAAGATTCTCCTCAAAGAACAACACTAACATAGAATAAATATCTTGCCCACAATGTCCCACCATACTTAAAAAAACAAACCTGAGAAACCATCTGGACCACTTGTACTCTTATTGCTCAATACAAAAAAACCAGCTTTGACCTCTTCCATAGTAGGCAATCTACACAATTCAAGATTCTGCACCCTTGTCACCATTGTAGGTACATTTTGCAATAACTCAATGCTTGTAGGATCCCCCTCTTTAGTGAAATATGTCTGGAAAAACTCCACAGCTGCCTCAGACATCTTTTCTTGATGTTCCACCATGAGCCATCACTATTTAAAATTCTTTTCAGTTTTAGCTTTTGCCTCTTTCCATTCACACAGTTGTGAAAGAATCTTGTATTTCTATGTCCTTCTTCAAACCAATTCGTACTTGCCTTTCGTTTCCAGTAATGTTCCTCAATGCTCAAGTACTTCTTCAACTCAGCTTGAGCTTGTTGAAGTATTATCATGTGTTTCAATTGAAGGATCTTCCTTAAACAACATCTCCTTAATTCTTACCACATCATCCCTAATAGCCAGTTGCTTGAAAATATCCCCATAAGTTAGTTTACTCCATTTTGAAAGAGCAATCTTAACTCTTTTAAATTTCGTCTTGAATATCAAGAAATGTCTCCGATGAAATCAGCTATCCAATTCTGCTTCACCACCTCCAGAAAAGATTCATGTTTTCCCCAGAAGTTTAGAAACTTAAAAGGTTTGGCGAACTTCATGGCTTCCTCTCCACAGCTCATTAACAAGGGAGCATAATCAGATCCAGTTCTAATAAGGTGCTCCGCCTCAATTGTAGGAAATAAGTTTTGGAAAGGCATATTGACCAAAATTCTATCAAGTCTTTTAAAGATGCATTCCTCATTTGGCCTCCCATTCCACAAGTGAAAAGACTACCTTCATAGCCAAGATCAAACAATCCACATGAGTTGACACAGAAAGCAAAATTTTCATACTCCGGGGGGTATACTGGTAAACCACTTGTCTTATCATCCTCTCCCATTACAACATTAAATTCCCCACCAACAAGCCATGGCAATTCCATGTCACTAGCCAAATAATATAGATTGTCCCATAGTTCTAACCTCTCTAATGCACAACACTTAGCATATACAAAGGTCCTCATGATATACTTACCCAACTCTTGATGATACACCCTAATTGTCATTTGTTGCTTAGTGTCAATCAACAAATCCCATTCAACCATAGCATCAAAGAACAAACAAATCTTCCCATTTACATTGGAAATTGCTACCTCCATTCCTAACCTTCTTCTATATTTGTCAATAAACTTCTTCTGTTTAGGCTCCATTAGTGCTATAATGAAAAAACCATGTTCTTTCTGCATATTAATTACCCTCTGAAAGGCCTGTTGAGTTTTGACAGACCTTATATTCCAAATTAGTGTTTTGATCATCATCTTAATACTCTAGAAGTTGCCCTTCTAGGCAGTATTCTTGTAGGTTGCAATGGCTATTTAGGTTGATTCTTCCTTCATTTCTTCCCACTTTTAGAGGCTGCAATAGGAGACATAGTTTTCAAACCCAATAACACAAGTTTTTTTCAAAAATAGTCGAGCTTGGAAGATGATGAAAAAATTAATCTAACAAATACTAGTAAACAGCTTCAGAAACTCGAATAAACCCACACGAAATTAGGGTTTTCAACATCAATCGAGTTTAAAGATGATAAACGAATAAATCAAACAGATACTAGCAAATAGTCTCAGAAACTCAAATGAACCTAAAAGAAATTAGGGGTTTCAATATGCCAACTCAGATAGGAGAATAGCATGAACAAAACATAGTAAAATCACAGAAACATAAAAATTACAGAAAAGATTTTGAAAAGAAGAACTTGAAGGAAAACCCTAATCGAAAAATATGAAAAGTCTTTTTTTGAAAGAAAAGTTAAAGAAGCTTAGAGGAGACGTTTAAAAACTCATGGAAAGAATGGATCTAAGGTAGATCTGAAAGAAGTTGAAAAGATACTAGAGATTAGGGGATTAAAAAGAACCCACAAGCAACGAGAAAGGCCATGAAAGTTACCGATCTAAACATGAGAGTAAAAGGTCTGACTCGAATGGCCAGGCTAGCTAGAGAAAGGTCGAAGATGGCCGGAGAAAGGTAATCAAGCAAAGACTCGATCAAGTCCCTTCAAAGTCTGGTCATGAGACCACAGAACCATACTGATGGAAGCCATGGAAGGCTGGTATAGGTCTTAGATGACCTCAAAAAGCCATGGATTATGGTGGATTAGGGTGACGGCCACCAGTGTTGTAGATAGGATTTGGGAGAGGAGGGATTCATAGGCAGCGTATGGTAACAAATAAAATGGTTTGGGGGTAGTTTGGAATTAATTAATGTAAGGGTGATTATTGGCTGTTGATCTGAATGATCAACGTCTTGGATTAAAACGGGTAGTAGGCGGCTTATGAAAAAGGATTTGTGTCAGATTATATTAAAATTGGGTCGGGGTTCAATTGGGTTTAATTGGGGTCAGAATTGGGCTATAATAGCAATAAAATTGGCTAATACTTAATAACCAATTTTTCCTATTTAATTTATAAAATATAATAAATTATTTGGAAATAAATTAAAGGTAGTAAAATAATTTTTAAAGCATAATTAACTATTTGAAAATACCGGACTTGATTTTTTACTAATATAAATGTAATTAATCCTAAAAGAGGCTAATATTGCAATTATACAATTTCAGCCTTAAAAATACTAAATAATTTTGTAAAAAATATGCAAAAAAATCCCTTAGCTATATTTTAGCACAAAAATAAAATTTCAACAAATGAATCACCAAAAATGATAATTTGGATAAAAATAAGGGAATAAATTGATTTAAAAATCTTTCAAAATTAAGGAAAAATAAGGTATCACTTGGATATGCTTATATATGAATACATATGCCATTTCGAAGGTATTCTGCATAAAAATATATATAGGAAAAAATTGGGTATCAATAACAGATACCATACCTATAGGACTGTGTTAATGCATTTGCTATGTTTATTTTACTTCCACAATATTAGATACTATGCCTATAGGATTGTGTTAATTCTAACGCATTTTCTGTGTTTGCTTTAGTTTCAAAATATTAGAAATCATGCATATAGGATAAAAATGACATCAATAATAGAAATCATTTCTATAAGGTTAAAGTCGACTTTATAATTAGATATTGTCACGACCCCAACCCCGGTCTTGATGGCGCCCAACACACTGCTAGGCAAACTAGACCAATTTATAACCTTAACCCAATTTATTATACAACTCATTATTAGCTAACACAATTAAATTACCAAATCAACATATTCGAAGTTTGAAATAAGAGTTAAAAATGCGGAATCTCAAATAATAATCCTACAATATATCCCATAAAGATCCCGTGTCATAATTCTGAGCCTCTACTGTGGGTTATCAACCTAATACATGCCAATCTAGGGAATACGAAACGAAACAAGGGATAGAGGGGAGAAATCAGGATTGCGGATGCCATGCAGCTATCTCGATGCTCCCCGATATGAGCTGCTCAATAGAAAATCCTCACTCAGCTTAGATGCACCTGGATATGCACACAGGTGCAAGGAGTAATGTGAGTACTCCAACCCAGTGAGTAACAAACATAAATAATGGCTGAGAATAAGAAATCATAGAAAAACACAGGGTAATCTATAATTCGGCAGTTTTAAACAAGTAATATGAAAGAGATAAACCAATGAAATCAAAATATGAAAATAATACAACAGGTAAGCAGATAAATGACAGCCAAGTAAAGGAATGCAACACATAGAACGGTACCCTATAATACCTGCTGCGGTGTCCAGCCTGATCCGTTTATTTATCGTTGATGGCGCTCAATGAGGGTGTGCAGACTCCGGGAGGAGCCCCTTATGGCCCAAAAGCAATATCAAGCCATATCGTGGCATCCACTAGGCCCTCAGCCTCATATCAATATCAATATAATGCCACTACGAAGCGCAGCCCGATCCCATACTCAGTCCATAAATCACATAGCCATTAGGCAATAATAGAATAGTGGTTCTCAGCCCAAAACGTCATTTAATATATCTTTTAGTTACACAGATCTGAGTAAAGATGGCTGAGTTGCAAAATAGTAGAAAACGGTACGACTGAGTTCGAGTAGTAAATCCATACAGTGAGGATATAGTGATAAAACTCCCCGAAGGGTTAAAGTAGTTGGCATGACACCCAAATATGATAGTTAGTCCAAATAATAATAATATTAAATAATCTTCAATCAAATACGAGGTAAAACATCACTCGGGACGAACCAAGTCACAATCCATAATAGCAAACGACTCCGCACTCATCATCAAGCTCGTGTCACACCTCAATATAGCACTACGATGTGCAAATTTAGGATTTTAAACCCTCAGGACATTAATTACATTCATTAATCACCTCAAGCCGTCCAAATCTCTAGCTCGTTATGCCCTTGCCTTTCACATCGGCCTCCTTGTGTGTTGAATCTAACCAAAGACAAACGAATACGTCACTATAGGCAAAGAGAATAAAACCCAAGCGAAAATAATCGAAAAATATCAAAAGACCCCAAATTAGCAAAACCCGAACCCCGGGCCCATTTCTCGAATTTTAAATTTTTTTACATCAATGGGTTTCCTATCTCGCCATGAGTCTATGCATATAAAGAACACCAAAATCGGAGTCCAATCGACCCCTCAAACCCCAATTTTAAAATCAAAAAATCCAAGCCCTAGTTCTTCCATTTTTGGCTAAATTTTCCATGAATTTTTAGGTTGATTCCACAATATAATAACGTTTTTGGTTCATAAAACTTAACTCCAATAAATCCTCTTCGAATACCTCTTCAAATTCTCCCAAATAGCTCTCAAAATACTCAACAATGGTGGAAAAATGACTTAGGCTCGCGGATGAAATGTTTTAAAACCCTTCTAACCAACTATAATTTTCCTCTATGTGATCACGATCAAACTCCCGCATTCGCGATGAACAAACTTTTCCTTGACCAAAAACTTACCCTTCGTGAATGTGTATTGACACCCACAAACGCGAAGCTTCATACCCTTACCCTACGGGAATGCGGCCCCACTCCCGGGAATGCGAAGGGCATAAGATCCTTGACCTCATACGCCAAACACCACTATGTGAACGCGACCCTTGGAATGTGAACGCGAAGAACAAAATATGCTGACCCCCAGATCCTCTTATGTGAACGCAAAGCTTCCGCTTCCAATACTAGGTGAACGCGGCCCTATGGCCGCGAACGCAAAGAGCAAAAGCTGGCCTACCCAAAACTCCACTATGCGAACGCGAGGCCATTCTCGTATTCGCGAAGGCAAACATTCTTCTGCAATAAATGCTAAAATTCTGCAATTTCATCCAAGATCAAAACTCCCCGATAGCCATCCGAAATCACCTCGAGGCCCTTGGGACCTCAACCAAAAACACCAATGCATCCTAAAACATCATTCAAACTTGTTCCAATCATCAAAACCCCTCAAACAACGTCAAAATCGTCAAATTACATCGAATTCAAGCCTAAGTTCTTCTAAAACTTCCACAACATGCATTTGATCAAAAACCCAACCAAATCACTTTCTAATAACCTGAAATTGTACACAAACATCCCAAATCACATAGAAACTGCAACAACTCTCGAAATTTCATTCCGACCCTCGGATCAAAACCTCATCAACCAATCGGTAATCGCAAAAATACTAACTTCGCCAATTCAAGCCTAATTATACATTGGACCTCCAAAACCAAATCTGAGCACACTCCTAAGTCACAAATCATCCTCGAAGCTAATCGAATCATCAGAATTCACATCCGAGCCCTCTAACTCATAAATCAACATCCGGTTGACTTCTCCAACTTAAGTATTCTTAAAAGAGACTAAGTGTCTCATTTCTAATCAAAACCACTCCAAACCAACTCGAGTACATAAGACATGGATAATGAAGTATAAAGAAGCAGAAAACGGAGGAAATAGAGCGGTAACTCATGAGACGATGGGTCGGGTCGTCACTGATATCATGTATATAGATTGTAAAGTGATTGAGTTTAGTTTTTGTTACAGCATGTATTTACATTCGTCTCAATTAAAATCATGTCAATAAGTTTGAAAATCAGCTCGACACTATGCCTATAGGAATTAAAATCAGTTCTACTAGAAACCCTGCCTACAAAACATAAAATAGTTTGGTTAAATAAATCGGTTTAATTCATGTTAGTTTATTCTAAAATGGTTTAATCAACTGTCTGCTTATCCAAATGAATTTTCAAACACTGCCTTAAATTAATACCTCTAGAAAATATGTCTATAGAATCTCAAGTTGTTCATTTTAAAAATTGTTCAT
This sequence comes from Nicotiana benthamiana, assembly GCA_034376525.1. NCBI lineage: Eukaryota > Viridiplantae > Streptophyta > Magnoliopsida > Solanales > Solanaceae > Nicotiana > Nicotiana benthamiana. The sequence continues at coordinate 80,130,726 of CM067326.1, read as the reverse complement.
TGTTTTACTGCTTCCCTAATCAATATAGATACTATGCTTTAGGACATCACTAATATATGTTTAGGCAAAACTTTAGGGTGATTCAAATTCTGAAACTATGAAACTGTACTTTGTTATTTAAAACTGTTCAGATTTAATAGGTGTAAATCAGTAGGCAAGTTAAATAGGTCTTTGACGCTTTGTCCTAATTCAATATTATATAATCTCTGCTCACATAGATATCATGTTCTAGGATTTTCTGTTAAAATACCTGACTATTGTTTTAAGACGTGCATTTACTTGCTATATTTCTGGAGGTGACTGTGAGCCTGTAATTTGTTCTCTTTAAATGTGGTCCTAATTGTTCTTGATTGAAGCCTAGACTTTTATCCTTTTAAAACCTTAGGATGATCTAGAGCTGTCCAAAAAATAGAGGTCCTGAATACCTCTTGGCTACGAGGAAGGGACGAGTAGTGCACGCATAGGATATTTCAAGGTTGTTAGAACTATTTAGGCTATGATCAAGGGGAGAGAATTGGTTAGAAAGGGATATGATGACTACGCATTAGCATCACGTGTAGCCCCTCATTGAGGAGTATTTACCAGTCATTTCATAGGGTGATCATGTAGGCTAACCAACCTAGGGCCCCTCTTTCACAATTCCAGATGTTTGAACTTTATCCTTTTATATGCAACTTTTTCAAATTCTTTGCCTTATTATTTGAGTCATGCAATGTCCAAAACATGCCCTTATTTGCAAGTATTAAACTATTTATTTGTTAAAGGACTAATTCATAGTATAAGTTCGGCTGGATCCGTCGTTGTGGACCAAGAGGAGCGCCTAACACCTTCCCTTCAAGGTTATCTTGAGCTCTTACCCTAAATCTCTGGTAATGCAACCTAGTCTAAGAGTTAATCGCACTAGGTGCCCAAACGCATCATAATCCGTTAGGTGGAGACTCTTCAAAAGTATCCAAATTCCCAAAAAGAAATAAGTTATTACCCCCATGAATGTCGAAACCCGGACTTCTCTTCCCGCGAAGAGAAAAAAGGAAGCGCGAAAAATACTTTTCATTATTCCATGTTGCTGTCAGGAAGAAGAATCACCCAAGTCATCTAATATTTAGGTGGTAAATTTCTCCTTATTACAATTATTGTCATTATCTACATTTATTACATGCTTCCATTACTACCTTCATTGACAAACATTGAACATATTTATTGCTCTGGAACACAGCCTCACCCCAGTGATCCGCTTCAATCTTAAATCTATAATTTATTATGTTTAACTAGAATTCACCCTTTATTTACTCATTAATTAGTTTAACAAAAAATTTAATATTTTTTGGTCAAACAATATATATTTAATATACATCCGTAGGCTATTTTTTATGTTTAAGCAGTTTAGTGTACTGCTATATAGGTTAATTCTTCAAGAAAAATAAGACAAACCCAAAAAGAGTGTACGTAACACCTAGTTAATTGGTAGCAATTTTATTATTAATTCTCAAATAAAGCTTCATCCTTATTCTTTTCCTTAAAAATCTAACCTTTCTTTTTGCATCTTCATAAATGTATTTAATTAGTGCTATGTTAGAATAAGGTAATTAAATAACAGCAAAAACTAGCTTAATTTTCAAAAATGACTATTATTTAGTGGCTATTAATTTGCTATAGCTACAATTTACTTAATTACTTCCTACAGCTATATTTTCACTTATTATAGAGTATATTTGATGTATTCAAGCTACTATATTCATGAATTACAATATCAAATCTCAGCGGAAAACAAAAAAGTCCAGCTAAACATAGACTGTATTCATATGTATTTGCGACTTGTATCGTGAATACAATAACGAAAATCTGTGAAAAAAGGTCTTCAACTGTTTAAAAATGGTGAGTGAATCAATTAACGCGATAGATTTCTATTATAATGCAACAAACTCAATTATACATGCAAAATTTGTATTTTTAGTTATTGAAAAGATTCTCCGCCGAAAAATACCCCAAAATAAAGAAATCTTCAGAGATTCAATCCATCATTTTTTTTTAGTGGTTTATATTTTTAATGGTATCTTTACAAATAGATTCATATATTAAAATTATATAATTACGTTGAATACAGTTAAATACATACAATACATTAAATATATGAAGTATAGCAGGTCATCTATAGTACAAAACATATGAATACATACTGCAGATATATTTGAATGCATATATACAGCTGAATACATAAATTATTAATTAAAAAATATATGAATACATTATACAATACATTGCATACATATTGTTGAATATATACAGCTTGACAAAACAGTGAAACAAAGTGAAGCTTTGAAATTATAAAATTACATTAAATACAATTAAATACAGTGAATATATTGAAAAAGTAGAAAAAAAAACTAAAGACATTGAATACAATCAAATATATGAAATACAACGAGATACATTGAATACAATAAAAATAAAGTATATTTTCCCTTAACCCTTGAATCATCATCTATATGGTTTTTTCTCTTTTCTCCATCAGGAAATGCTGATTCTTTTGAAGGTTTTTCAAATTAGGCTTGTTTCGATGTTGGGTAACCCTCGTGTGAGTTGTTGAATCAGTAATTGGAGATGAAATAATGAGTTTTCTGGTGAAAGTATAACAATTGTGATTATTTCTAAAAATATATTAAAGAGAACCAGAAGAAGCAATACACCAGTGATCTAACAACTTTAATGCTTACCACAACTTTTTGGAGCAAAGAAATTTAAACAATTCTCAAGACAATGGAGGTGAATTAGTAGAGAATCGTAGTTGTATTCATGGGGAAGATATGTTGATAGAGAGAGAGAGAGATATTGTGGAGAGAAATCATGGTTTCTAAAGTTGTAATACTATATGGTGGTCTTGTGTGAGAAAGACAAAAGGTAGGAGAGAGAAAACTATTACCCGGTGTATTTAATAGCTAAATGGTAGGAAGTGACCATAAATATATATTTTTCTATAAAATCTAAAAGGTAGTTATAGAACATAATATTTTTAAAGGATATTTATTTATAATAAATAAGGCATAAAGCTTTGCTATATGAGGTAAAATTTCCTATTTCTATCTCATTGTATCGTCGAGCTACCAGCGTTTACTTGGTCCAACTCAAGACTAAAGCCCAAATCATCCATGTTCGAAACATTTTAACGGAACGAAAGATATCTATTATTCCTTTTTAAATAAGTTGTTTTTAAATTTCAGTATAATCCCCTCCCCTTTGATTCCCCCATTTGATATGCCTTTGTTAGAGTTATTACTCCTTTGATGATTCAAACCCGTAACCTTGGAATTGTAGGTGGGGGTGCTGACCATTGGAGCAAACCCTCTTATCATACTACTCATATTAGTTGTCATTTCACGAATATTCTATTAGATTATTAGTGATTTGTTAATTAAATAACAATCTTGAAGTAATCATACAGTATGGTTTGACTACAACAACAACCTTGTGAATTTTCATAAGTGGGACCTGGGGAGTGTAGGACGTATACATCTTTACTCCTACCATAGGAGGGTAGAGAAGCTAGTTGTTTATGATATACCTTCAATTAAAAAAGATGAAAGAAGCATTGACAATAATTAGTAACAATCTTTATCATATATGTAATGACCTAGCCGGTTGTTTCGAGAGTTATAGCCTCATCTCCTATTTTCTACTCCTTTTGTATTATACAATTGTATTATGACTTACCGGGTTAGTTGGTTCGGGTCCGGACTGATTTCAGAATGAATTGAGACACTTAGTCTCTTATTGAAAGCTTAAGTTGGAAAAGTTTATCGGATATTGACTTATGTGTAAACGACCTCGGATTTGAATTTTGTTGGTTCTGTTAGCCCCCTTAGGTGATTTTGGACTGAGGAGCGAATTCGGATTGTATTTTGGAGGTCCGTAGTAGAATTAGGCTTGAAATGTCGAAAGTCAAAATTTTGGAAAGTTTGACGGGGAGTTGACTTTTTTATATCGGGGTTGGATTGGATTTCCAGAAGTTTGAGTAGGTTCGTAGTGTCATTTATGACTTTTTCTACAAAATTTGAGGTTAATTCGACATGATTTGATAGGTTTTGACGTCATTTGTAGAATTTGTAAATTTCAAAGTTCTTAGGCTTGATTCCGTGTGTAGTTTTTGTATTTGATATTGTTTGAGGTGATTTGTGTTCGTATCGTGTTTTCACACTTGATTGTATATTTGGTTGAGGCTTCGAGTGCCTCATGTGAGTTTTGGGAGGTTAACAAATTACTTTTGGACTTTGGTTAATGGCTGATATCTGCTGTTGTGATTCTTCTGGTTTCTTTATATGTGATCCCATGAGAGTGTCTGCGATCAAGTAGGTAAATTGGGCACGGTGGGTAATATCTTCTACATGATCGCCATTTGTTGAATGTGATCTCCTGTTGATGAACACGATCGTGAAGGCGGGTAAGTGGGGCATCACAGATGCAAGGAGAGGCCCGCGTTCACGTAGGAGAAGTGAAGCAACAGTGGAGTGCAGACTTTGTTCTTTACGGTCGTATAAGGAAGAACACAATCCCGTCGGTTGGAACTAGCATAGGTTTGTGTTCGCATGGAAGAATCCATATTCTCATAAGGCAAATTTGAGGGGAAGACTGATTTGTGCTATGTGAATGCAAGAGGACGGCCGCGTTTGTGATGAAAGATAACTGGGTAGCAATGTTAAATTTCAAAAATGAGGATTTGAACCCTTTTTTATATTTTGAACTAGAGACCACGGATTTTGCGATTCTTGAAGGGATTTTCGAGGAGTTGATTTGGAAAGTGATTCTTACTTGGTTTTCTGAATTCCATGATTATGCCTTTAATTTCATCATGTAATTTGGGAATTGGGGTGGAAATTTGGGAAAAAAGAGGAAGTGTTCTTGAGTTAGATTTTTGAGCTTTTGAATGGAATTTTATTATCGAATTTGAGTAAATTTTATATGGTTAGACTCGTGGGTTATTGGGCTTTCGAGTTTTGCAACTTTTGTCGAATTTTAAGACGTTGGTCTGGGAGCCTGGTTTGGAATTTTGGCTATAATTTAGTACTCTTCTTGTGGAATTGATCCCTTAAGCATATATTGATTGTATTGTACTACTTGTGGCTAGATTCGGGACGTTTAGAGACAAATTTGAGAGACAAGGGCATTTTAGAGTAGAGTTTTGTCCGAATTATGGTAAGTGACATTTTCAAACTTGGGTCAGAGGGTTCAGAACCCCGAATTATGTGTTATGTGATTGGTATTGAGGTGGTGCACATGCCAAGTGACGGGAGTGCAGTCTTGCTCCGTGAGAATATTGACTTGGTTGATTCCATGGCACTGTATAGTGACTTTATCTTGTTCATATTCGTATTTTCATCATGTGATAAAGTAATTGAACTGTCCATCACACTAGAGATCATGTTTAGGCTTCTGATGATACTATTGGGGCCCATAGTGGTCGTTTCTTGCTTTCATCTTACTGATTTCATTGATATTTCATACTCAATCATGTTAATGCATTCTATATCATATCTCAGTCTCAGTTATTATTTGTTGATACATCATATAATTGCTCCAAGCTAGTTTTCATTATGAGCCCGTGAGTGAGACTGGAGAGATTGATAACCGAGTGAGGCCAAGAGCCTGATTATGAGTGACAGTTATGGGATCGGTCTGCACGCCACAGCGGTTATACTGATATTATGATAGCGCTTGGGCTGTAGGGGCCCTCCGAAGTCTGTACATACCCCGAGTGAGCACGATTGATATTATCGAGGGATGGATCTTCCCTGGACATGGATCTTGTCCAAAATACTTGATACCTGGAGATGGATCTTCTTCACAGAGCTGGATTGGCCTTTCTCGATGCTGGGTGACTAATTGTTTGTGATGTACATATTTCGAGATTGATCTTCCTTGGGTTGTATGGACCATATACAGTACCGAGCGGTTGAGCATTTGAGAGTGCGAGCACATGGAGCTGATATTATGGTGCATCACTTACACATGTGCATCGGCATGTATAGATAGAAGTATTATATCCTCTACATTGTTCGGATCTGCTCCAATTTATTGTTTTGAGCTTCCTATTTAAATTTTAATGCATGCCTACATTTCTGCACAATTATTTCTATTTTATTTGTGCCGGTTGAGTTTGTCACTACCTTTTAGTTCAAAGGTTGGACTTGTTACTTACTGAGTTGGATGTACTCACGTTACTCCATGCACCTCGTGTGCAGATCTAGGCGCTTCTGGTCATGTCGGCGGCTGCTGATTGAGGCATCTGATATCGGAGGCTATCGAGGTAGCCGCATAGCGTTCGTGTGCCTTGACTCTTTATCTTTATCTCTATTTGTATTTTAGTTTTTATTCTCTAGACACTGTAGTGGACTGTATTCTGGTTTTGGGATGATTGTATTATATATTGGATTATGTCTATTTTCAAAAAGGTTTTTCTTTAATATTAAACTGCTTCTATTTTATGTTCAAAGAGTTTACTGTGTTGAGATGTTGAGTTGTAGCTTGCCTAATGTCACGACAGGTGTCATCACGACGCTTAAACTTTGAGTCGTGACAATATATTGACATAAGGTAGTGAATGTTTCTCAAATTCCATGGGACCATCCAGATAACTTTGTTCATTTTGGATATAATCAAAATTGTCACAGACGACAAGACATGGGCTAAATACCCTAAAACTAAAGCTAAGTTTTCCACTTTCATGAACTTGTGTCTCATGCGTCAAAGCTTGGGTTAGGTGAATCAAGACTTTCAAATATTCAAATGATGCCACCCACCATGACATGGCTTTCAATGTACTATCCCTTCAACAGTTATAAAATTGTGGAACCATCTTTTCCAAATATTCTTGAAATTTGTAGCACACACAAAAAATAGATAGAGGGAGGAATAACATAAGGTAGGAATAAAAGAGAAAGGACGGCCAGTTTATGCAAAATAATGGAACATGCAAATATATGGGCAACATCATTCTAGAGATTGTTGCACTGAAAAGTTTGACGTTTGGGGCAGGAATCGAAGCCCATGCTTACGTTTAAAGAGATTTTTTATTTCAGACTTTAAGGCGTGACGGAATTGTAGGGTGAAAGCTGAATCCATTGCAAAAATTAGTTCATCTCCCTCCTGCCAAAATTTTAGTTTGTTTCCTTGATTTATCTTTTGATCTTATATCAAATATGTAAATTAATATATTTTAAATTAATCGAGGAAAACTTTAAATGGAAGTTTTAAAGCCCAAGCTCGTGGCACATATTGCCTATAGTACTACCAAATTTCATGTATTTATGCTCGAAAAAGTATTGACGAAAATTAATTAGGCACAATATGTTGATGTTCAAGTTTATCGAGGCAAGATATGATGATACTCTACTTTCTTAAAATATAGGTAAAATTTTGTGTACCCACTACTTTTCTCATGTCTCATTAATAAGATTATATTAGATTTATTATTGTCTTGCTTCATTCACCACGTCAAGCATGTACTTATCATGTGAACTTGTGATATGTTTTGTATAATATTTTAATTTTTTTTCTACTTTTCCGTTGTAACAAGAGAGGTTGCGGTGATGGTAAATAACATATGCACTACTCTCCCCAGACCTCATCAAGTGAAGTTACATCAAAGGTAAATATTGGCAGTAATTTTGTTTTTACTGGAGTAACAAAATACCGTGTTGAATGGGTTGTGTAACGGGCAAACTCAACCTGGCAATATTGAACTCTCCATGAAGAAGTGAAATACCCACTGCTAAATGGTATGACGACCAAACTATAAATTGCACTTCATCTCTTCTTCTTTCTTTCTTCTTTTTTTTTAAACTTTTTAAAGTGGTAATGTAAACATTTGAAATGTTAATGAGAAATTTATCCAATTTGTGTTTTGAAAAGTAAGTAGCGTAAATTAAGAATAGGACCAGTAATAGTGGTAAAACTGGTAACCTATTCCTATAATTGGAAAAAGTGAGACAGCGAGTTTCTAGGATAACTCAAAAGCTCCTAGGCTTTCTCTGATTTTACTGCAGAGTTACATTACAAGTAACAAGACAAGAGTTGACCCCTAATTCCATGCGCAATGCTTTGAACAACTACAAAAGAGATCTTTCTTTGTACACATTCGTTACATTCTTTATAAAGCTTTCGTAAGGCATCGATATAATAACCATATGTAAAGTTAATGTAGATCGAGGATCCTTCATATGTATATTAACAAATCATTATTATAAACTTCTTCTTTCTGTAGTGAATAACTAATTTGTCTAATATTGCTATTTGGATTCTCCCCTGATATACCTTATAAGTTTGCTAAGAGGACACAGGGAAACATGGAGTTGATGCTTGTGAGTTGTGATACAAAAATACCAAAAAAACCAAAACTTGTATGAGCAGCAGGGAATGTTAATAATTTTGCCTTATTAATTATTTTGACATGGATTTAAATGCTTGTTTGTATGCTTACAATAAAATACTTGTTTATACTGGAGACATAGAATTTGCTAATGTTACAAGAAAATTAATGGAAACATATCCTATTACTTTCCAGATTGGATTAGCAACTACTCCTTATTTGCATCAATTAGAGAATAACTTTGGAAAATTTTTAACACACTTAAAGTTAGGAATAGAATATTTAGGTATACATCAAATAGTTAGAAAATATTTAGGAACCCGACCTAGACATATTGGAATAACTAATGATTATTTTACATACTGTCAAAGTATATTTACTTTCATAAACCTACAGGATAAAAATAAAGAACATAAGATTAAAGAAATATTCCATAAATATTTTAGAAATCATACAGTAGAAGAAAAAGATATAAAGTTTTTCATTGATATTATTTATAAATATACTCTAGAAAAATTAACTATGGATGAAAAAGGTGAAGATAAATTAGTAGAAGAACATATAGAAATATTATATAACATTATAGAAAATATGGAACATAGAGATGACACTACTACCTCAGTATCTACTGAAGACTACCTAAGTGATGGTTAAAATGGAAGCCATAAATAATAAAATAGAAATAATAAATAATAATAATTTAGAAAAAGTAACATTAGAGCAGATAAAAGAAATAAAAAAAAGGATAGAAAATATAGAAACAGAAATTAAAAATATAAAATTAAGAATATTACAAGAAAATAATAAAAAAGAAAAAGAACCTATAAATAAAACTGGCTATGTTAATATACCAGGATTAGGATGGATGCCAATTAAAGTACCATTAACTACTGAAAAAATAAAAGAAGAATTATGAAAAGAGGAGAATATGTAAAAATTACATATATGGAAAATAACAAAATAAAAGAAATGTCAAATTTGAATAGAATATTTATTAAGCTAAATGATAATTATAGACTTATGCAAAAACAAGATAATATTATAGAATCACCTTTAGAACAAATAGTAAGATTAACCAGAGAAAATAATGAAGAAAATAATAACGAATCATATAATAATAATAGTGATAGTAGTACAACCAGTTATGAAATCACTAAAAGAAAAAATATGAGAAAGAAAAAGGTGACCATGGAAGATATTTATGAAAAATTAGATAAAATGGATAAAAGAATACAAAAATTAGAAAAACATGTATTTAAAAAGAAAAAACAAACAATAAACTCTGACCCTGAAATATCTAGAAATAGATTAGATTCAGATACAACAACAAATATAAGTTCAGAAGAAGAAAAAACTGATAAGAAATTAGTAGAAGTAATAAATAAAATGGAAAATGATTCAGATATTAATATAGACGAAGATAGCACTTCGGATACATATACTGACTTGATAAAGAAAACAAATAAATTATATATAGAAACTAATAATTTAAAAGATACAATTAAAGATGAAGATATAATAACAAATCATATAAATATGACTAAACCAGATGGCCTAGAAAATAGAAAAGGATTTTATACAAATGTCGCAACAGGAAGAGATAAAGACTATAAAAAAAGAAGTTATTATGAAAAAACAGATTATTCAAAACAACATAGGAACGAAAAATATGGGGATCAAGATTAATAAGAGGAATAGCAGAAATGGTAAAAACATCTACATGAGAAAATACTAACTCTTTTTTAGACTTAGACTGCTCTGAAGATATAACTAAAGAAATACAAAAATGGTCAGCAAAAACAGAGAAAACAATTTTAGAAACAAAATTACCCATAGATAAAGTAGGACAATATATTGTAACCACCTTAGTAGGAAATGTTAAAGAATGGTATGAAAATTTAGGAGAAGAAATGATAAAAGCATTACATGCAGCTACAGATGCTAATGCACAGCCTACAACAGATGTGAGTAAAATACTTCAAAAATTTGTAATATCAATTACAGCCGAATTTAGCACGCCAGGAGCAGAAAATTCAATGATTTGTAAAATATAGAAAAAGCAAGAAATAATCTATTAAATTTAGTTATTTGTGATTTATGCTACTATGAAGAATATGTATGTGAATTTAGTAATTATTTTCATAAAGGAAGATTTAATAATAATGAGAAACCTATGATCTTAGACTTATTCCTACATAAATTACCATATCCAACTAATTTATTAGCATTTAAAGATTATAAAATAGAAGCTAAATCAATAGACACCTTAGGAACTAGGATAGAATATGTAAGAAATTGGATAAATGATAGATGTACTCAAGCAACAAATCTTAGAAATTTATTACAATCAGATATACAATTATGTTGTGCAAAAGATAAACCAAGTAAATACGGATGTAGTAAAAAATACCCTAGACAAATAAGAAAACACTACAAGAAAAGAAATAAGAAATATATTAGAAGAAATTACAATTTAAGGAATTTTACAAATAATAACAAAAAACGAAGATATATAAATAAAAGAAAATATAGAAATTATTTCAAAAGGAATCCTAAAAAATGTAAATGTTATAATTGTGGAAAAATAGGACACATATCCACAGAATGCAAAGAACCTAGACAAAAACAAATAAAAGAAATTCAGATAGATAATGATGAATTTATAGATATAGATATAGTTAAGCAAGAAATAGATACGGATAACTTTTCTAGTGAAGATGAAATAATTGAATCAAATATAACAAGTGAAGAAGAAAATGAGTCAGACTAAAATAGGAGAAACAAGTGACAAAGATATAATAATAAACTATACACAAGACATAGATTATGAGAAACAACAGATAATATTTGATGAAAAAATTTATGAGAAAATTAGGAAAGAAGAATTAGACCTTACACCAGACTTAGTTTTTAAAAATCAATTTTGGAATGAAACATTAAAAATTTAAAAACAAAATTATTATATAATCACTAAAAAGGAATTTGTATTAGACATAAAACATTTAAATGGAAAAACAATGATACCTTTAGTATCTAAACATCTAATTGAAGAAGAAACTAAAAGTATTAAAAATAAACATAATTTAAGATATTGCTATTTTGGAGGAATACAGATTATGTTATATGCACATTTTAAAGAAGGTATAGATACACCAATAGAAATATATTTAGCAGATGATAGAATAACTCATCCTATAGAACAATCTATATTAACACAACTAACCGGAAATCTAATATACCAAAAAGCTAAATTTTTATTTAAACCTGATTTAATATAAGCATGACGGAACAAAATATAGACAAAGCATTAACGATTTATTGGAAAATTAATGGAATAGAAATGCTACCAGGAAGTAAAGTACTAACTATCAAAGCAAAACAATTATACGTACTAAGTAATAAACCAGGAATAAATAAAAATAAAAGAAAAGGATTAACACATATAAGTAAAATCTTTGAACCTATCCTAAAAGAAATACCTAGGAAAGAACAATTATATATACTACCTAACCAAAACCAAGACTTAGAATTAGTAACTTATAATTTAGAGCAACGAAGAAATCTTCTTAATAGAAGTATGAGTAGAAGGAATCTAAACATAATACCTAGAATTAGGAAAAATATATCGGACCAATATTACGAAAACCAATATTATATAAAAGGAAGAATAATAAGAAATGGAATAAGAATACTAGTACCAATCTTAATTGCTACTAATGCAGGAGAAAATTATATAGCTAAACAACTAATAAGTGAGATTGACAAAATAGAAGAAAGTAATCATACATATACTAATTTCATTACACAACAAGAAGTAACAAGTATGGGAAAAATAAATAGCCCAATAGAAATAGAAGGATTATTATTCAACATAAATCTAGAAATAATGGATAATGAACCAGAAATTATACTAGGAATTAAATGGTTAAATATGGTAGAACCATGGAATCTAACAGAATCAGAATTAGAAATAATAGTTAATACAATAACAATTAATATAAAAAGAGAAACAATTAATGCTATAAATATAATAAAAGAAAGTATATGAGTCATGAAGAAATACATATCTTAATTAAAGTAAAATGTGAAGGATATAACAGTAGATATTATACAGCATATATAGATACAGGAGCTGGAACTAATATATGTAGAAGAAAAGTATTACCAGAAGAATATTGGAAGGAATTAAAAAATCCAATTATAATTGCTGGATTTAACCAAGAAGGAAATCTAGTCCGACACAAAGCTACAAATATAACAATACAAATATGGGATAAAGAACTAGTACTAAATGAATTATACCCGTGTGAGGAAATATTTCATGATATAATATTAGGTTATAAAAAATTCTTAAAAAATTATGAACCCTTTACAATCACAAGAAATTATTTATTATTAACTACCCCTTGCAAGCAAAAAATAATAGCTAAAAGAACCTTGGAAAAACAAAGTGAACTAATACCTTGGATTAAAGGAGATAGTAAAATTAAACAATCACTACCTTGTAAAAGTAAAAATAATAAATTACAAATAAGTGAGATTAGTATTGAAGAAGAATTAACTAACGAATTTAAAGAAGTATTTAGTGAAGACCCATTAAAATTTTGGCAAAAACACAAAACCCAAATACCAATTATATTACTAAAAGAGGATGATTTAGTCTATAAAAAACCTATGAAATATACTGAAGAAGATATGGTTCAATTTAAATTACATATAACAGAATTATTAAAAGGAAATTTTATTAGATCTAGTGAATCTAAACATAGTAGTCCCGCATTCATAGTAATGAAACACAGTGAACAAAAAAGAGGAAAATCTAGAATGGTAATAGACTATAAAGACTTAAATAAAAAGACAGAAACATTAAATTATCCAATACCAAATAAAGCAGTAATATTAAATAAAGTTAAAGGTTATGAATGGTTCAGTAAATTTGATTGTAAATCAGGATTCTATCATATTAAAATAATAGAAGAATATAGACATTTAACAACCTTCTCAATACCCAATGGATTTTATGAATGGAATGTATTACCCTTTGGATTTAAAAATTCCCCAGGATATTTTCAAAAATTTATGGATACATATCTTGGAAATATAGATGGAATTATTGTATATATAGATGACATATTATTATTCACTAAAACGAAGGAAGATCATATAAATTTATTAAAAAGATTTAAGAAAATAATAAAAGATGCAGGAATAGCTCTAAGTGAAAAGAAAGCAGAAATATTAAGGAATAAAATAGAATTTTTAGGGATAAAGATAGATAGAAATGGTGTAGAGATGCAAGAACATATATTAAAAAAGATTGCAGAACACATGGAAGAATTGAAAGAAAAGAAACAGTTACAAAGTTTTTTAGGATTAGTAAATCAAATTAGAAATTATGTACCTCATTTAAGTGAAAAATTAGTACCACTACAAAAGAAATTAAAAACAAAAACAACAGTATTTGAATGGACTATAGAGGATAAAGAAAACCTGAAGAAAGTAAAGGAATATTGTAAGAAATTACCCAAATTACAAATCGCAGAAATAAATGAAAAAATAAAATGGATAATCTATACAGATGCATCGGATTATGCTTTTGGAAGTATGTTAACATATGTAAATATGGAAAATAACACACAACATATTACATCATTCAACTCAGGAACTTTCAAAGAAAATGAGACAAAATGGGAAATAAATAGAAAGGAATTATTAAGCGTATTAAAAGCGTTATTATACTATGAAATATATATAGCACATACACATTTTATATTAAGAACAGATAATACCCAAGTTAAATTTTGGTTAACAAAGGATTTAAAAAATCAATCAATTACTACCAGAAATATTAGAAATATAGTATGTCAAATATCTTTATTTAATTTTGATATTGAACTAATCAGTACTAAAGACAATTTTATTGCAGATTTTTTATCTAGACATATGATACAGGAATAGCTATGAGCTTATAAAGAAGCATTTTATTATGATTGACAGGTACAACCTGAACAAGGGGAAATAGTACAAAAGCTATATTACAAAAATTACAAGGTATGGAAAAAAATATTGAAAAGCTGGAAAGCAGAATTAGTCAAATGGAAGATAGCAAAAAAGAAGAAATAGACCTGCAAGAATTTAAAGAAATAACAATTAGCCAAGAAAAATATGACAAAAAAGATAAAGGAAAAGGAATAGAAATTACTACCCATCAGGCCAAAAAACTTAAACCTTTCAATATCCAACTTAGACCAGAACAACCTACTCCAAAAAGGACAGACTTTATTTACCAACTACCAAAACCCCAAACAAATACCTACAGCGAAATTACCAAAAAACCTACACAAAACCAATTTGTACAACGGATATACAACTACCTCAACCAGTTTATACAAGTTGCCAATTACCTAAATAAAAATATACAATCACCAGACTTTAACCCAGAAAATTTAATTGGATGGCAAACTAAACTTCTGAAAGGATATAATAAATTAATTGCCCTAAATAAATCAGATCCAAAATTAGTACAAACTATGTATAACTATGGACTATTGCATGCAGTGTATACACAAGATGGAGATAACCTACAATATATACCAGAACTATACCAAGTAGTAAAAAAATACTTGGGAATTACTAAAGCAGACTTAATATTTATTAGGATCTATTCGGCACCCTGCGAAGTTACACCACAAGAAATATATCATTCTATCACAGCAGTGAAGCTAGGACTAACAAGAACAATTATGTGTGAAGAACCTATGGAACAACCTGATTTAACCATTCAAGAAATAGTAGAATTTCTACAAAACAAAAGAGCTATTATGACCAAAGTCATTATTCAAGAGCTAATAAGCAGCTATGAAGAAGGAGGAAAGTGGATCTACAACAGCAAAAATAGCACAATTATCTACTCAAATGCCAAGACAACAAAAGACATAGAAGAACTACCAAGATGGATCACTACCCTGGCAAATTGGGAAGCTACACCAACAACTAATGCATTAAGAACATATCCAAAGCAGTTGACAGAAAAAACAAAATATCTACTATGTCAACAACTAAAGGATTTATTCAACCTACACCATTGCAAATATTGCAATAAAAAAGAAGACATTTCCAAGGTTTATCTTCCACCAACTATGGCAAAAGAAAAAGAAGAAGAAGACAAGCAAATTGAAGACAAGAAAAGTGAAGACTAAACTTTCGTATAAGTCTTGCAAACAAGTTTCAAGACAAATGTAGTATTTAGGCTAACATTTTCCAATGTTTTTGTTTTTTAGTTTTGTTTTTTAGTTTTGATTAATGATTTTGTTTTCTAGTCTTGATTAAGAGTTTTGTTTTTTAGTATTGATTAAAAGTTTTGTTTTTTAGTCATGTATTATTTCAAGAAGTGTAGTATTTTTTTAGTCTTATTAGGAAGAGTTTCTTTTGTCTTAGTAGTGTAGTATTCATTCCTTGCCTATATATATAAGGCTTTGTAATTTAGAGAGGAGTTATCAGCTCTTCTTACTCTTGTATAATAAAATTCTCCCTCTTTGAAAAACACTCTCTCTCACATACTCTTATCCTTGCAAAAATCTAGCATCAACTAAGGAAATAATGGAGCAAAATAAGATACGTAATACTATGACTAGCTAAATTTTCTTTGGCAAGATTTTAGGAAAGTAGTAATAATACTAAAATGATAATGATCCTGTGAACACCGGGACTTCGGCATAACACATGTTTAAAGGTTTAATAACAGCAAGTATTTAAAGCTAAAGTGGATTTAGCCCTGCACTTTATCCGCTCCAGGCAGGTGGCCGTTATGCGGTGTTGTGGTGTTTAAATTGGTTGGGGTCCTTACCTGCTTTACTTACTGCTACTGATATTGTACCTTTAGCCCACTGTTATTCCGTCCCCTTCCCTTTTGGTATCAGAGCCTCAGTATCATATTGGTATTATCATTATCGTCCTAAAAACTTGCCTTATTAAAAAATTTGGACTTGTCAAAAATTTGAATTAATTTTGCCTTATTAATTATTTTGACATGGATTTAAATGCTTGTTTGTATGCTTACAATAAAATACTTGTTTATACTGGAGACATAGAATTTGCTAAAGTTACAAGAAAATTAATGGAAACATATCCTATTACTTTCCAGATTGGATTAGCAACTACTCCTTATTTGCATCAATTAGAGAATAACTTTGGAAAATTTTTAACACACTTAAAGTTAGGAATAGAATATTTAGGTATACATCAAATAGTTAGAAAATATTTAGGAACCCGACCTAGACATATTGGAATAACTAATGATTATTTTACATACTGTCAAAGTATATTTACTTTCATAAACCTACAGGATAAAAATAAAGAACATAAGATTAAAGAAATATTCCATAAATATTTTAGAAATCATACAGTAGAAGAAAAAGATATAAAGTTTTTCATTGATATTATTTATAAATATACTCTAGAAAAATTAACTATGGATGAAAAAGGTGAAGATAAATTAGTAGAAGAACATATAGAAATATTAAATAACATTATAGAAAATATGGAACATAGAGATGATACTACTACCTCAGTATCTACTGAAGACTACCTAAGTGATGGTTAAAATGGAAGCCATAAATAATAAAATAGAAATAATAAATAATAATATTTTAGAATCAAATAAAGTAACATTAGAACAGATAAAAGAAATAAAAAAAAGGATAGAAAATATAGAAACAGAAATTAAAAATATAAAATTAAGAATATTACAAGAAAATAATAAAAAAGAAAAAGAACCTATAAATAAAACTGGCTATGTTAATATACCAGGATTAGGATGGATGCCAATTAAAGTACCATTAACTACTGAAAAAATAAAAGAAGAATTATGAAAAGAGGAGAATATGTAAAAATTACATATATGGAAAATAACAAAATAAAAGAAATGTCAAATTTGAATAGAATATTTATTAAGCTAAATGATAATTATAGACTTATGCAAAAACAAGATAATATTATAGAATCACCTTTAGAACAAATAGTAAGATTAACCAGAGAAAATAATAAAGAAAATAATAACGAATCATATAATAATAATAGTGAAAGTAGTACAACCAGTTATGAAATTACTAAAAGAAAAAATATGAGAAAGAAAAGGTGACCATGGAAGATATTTATGAAAAATTAGATAAAATGGATAAAAGAATACAAAAATTAGAAAAACATGTATTTAAAAAGAAAAAACAAACAATAAACTCTGACCCTGAAATATCTAGAAATAGATTAGATTCAGATACAACAACAAATATAAGTTCAGAAGAAGAAAAAACTGATAAGAAATTAGTAGAAGTAATAAATAAAATGGAAAATGATTCAGATATTAATATAGACGAAGATAGCACTTCGGATACATATACTGACTTGATAAAGAAAACAAATAAATTATATATAGAAACTAATAATTTAAAAGATACAATTAAAGATGAAGATATAATAACAAATCATATAAATATGACTAAACCAGATGGCCTAGAAAATAGAAAAGGATTTTATACAAATGTCGCAACAGGAAGAGATAAAGACTATAAAAAAAGAAGTTATTATGAAAAAACAGATTATTCAAAACAACATAGGGACGATAAAATATGGGGATCAAGACTAATAAGAGGAATAGCAGAAATGGTAAAAACATCTACAGGAGAAAATACTAACTCTTTTTTAGACTTAGACTGCTATGAAGATATAACTAAAGAAATACAAAAAGGGTCAGCAAAAACAGAGAAAACAATTTTAGAAACAAAATTACCCATAGATAAAGTAGGACAATATATTGTAACCACCTTAGTAGGAAATGTTAAAGAATGGTATGAAAATTTAGGAGAAGAAATGATAAAAGAATTACATGCAGCTACAGATGCTAATGCACAGCCTACAACAGATGTGAGTAAAATACTTCAAAAATTTGTAATATCAATTACAGCCGAATTTAGCACGCCAGGAGAAAAAAGTTCAATGATTTGTAAAAATATAGAAAAAGCAAGAAATAATCTATTAAATTTAGTTATTTGTGATTTATGCTACTATGAAGAATATGTATGTGAATTTAGTAATTATTTTCATAAAGGAAGATTTAATAATAATGAGAAACCTATGATCTTAGACTTATTCCTACATAAATTACCATATCCAACTAATTTATTAGCATTTAAAGATTATAAAATAGAAGCTAAATCAATAGACACCTTAGGAACTAGGATAGAATATGTAAGAAATTGGATAAATGATAGATGTACTCAAGCAACAAATCTTAGAAATTTATTACAATCAGATATACAATTATGTTGTGCAGAAGATAAACCAAGTAAATACGGATGTAGTAAAAAATACCCTAGACAAATAAGAAAACACTACAAGAAAAGAAATAAGAAATATATTAGAAGAAATTACAATTTAAGGAACTTTACAAATAATAACAAAAAATGAAGATATATAAATAAAAGAAAATATAGAAATTATTTCAAAAGGAATCCTAAAAAATGTAACAGTTATAATTGTGGAAAAATAGGACACATATCCACAGAATGCAAAGAACCTAGACAAAAACAAATAAAAGAAATTCAGATAGATAATGATGAATTTATAGATATAGATATAGTTAAGCAAGAAATAGATACGGATAACTTTTCTAGTGAAGATGAAATAAGTGAATCAAATATAACAAGTGAAGAAGAAAATGAGTCAGACCAAAATAGGAGAAACAAGTGACAAAGATATAATAATAAACTATACACAAGACATAGATATGAGAAACAACAGATAATATTTGATGAAAAAATTTATGAGAAAATTAGGAAAGAAGAATTAGACCTTACACCAGACTTAGCTTTTAAAAATCAATTTTGGAATGAAACATTAAAAATTAAAAAACAAAATTATTATATAATCACTTAAAAGGAATTTGTATTAGACATAAAACATTTAAATGGAAAAACAATGATACCTTTAGTATCTAAACATCTAATTGAAGAAGAAACTAAAAGTATTAAAAATAAACATAATTTAAGATATTGCTATTTTGGAGGAATACAGATTATGTTATATGCACATTTTAAAGAAGGTATAGATACACCAATAGAAATATATTTAGCAGATGATAGAATAACTCATCCTATAGAACAATCTATATTAACACAACTAACCGGAAATCTAATATACCAAAAAGCTAAATTTTTATTTAAACCTGATTTTAATATAAGCATGACGGAACAAAATATAGACAAAGCATTAACGATTTATTGGAAAATTAATGGAATAGAAATGCTACCAGGAAGTAAAGTACTAACTATCAAAGCAAAACAATTATACGTACTAAGTAATAAACCAGGAATAAATAAAAATAAAAGAAAAGGATTAACACATATAAGTAAAATCTTTGAACCTATCCTAAAAGAAATACCTAGGAAAGAACAATTATATATACTACCTAACCAAAACCAAGACTTAGAATTAGTAACTTATAATTTAGAGCAACGAAGAAATCTTCTTAATAGAAGTATGAGTAGAAGGAATCTAAACATAATACCTAGAATTAGGAAAAATATATCGGACCAATATTACGAAAACCAATATTATACAAAAGGAAGAATAATAAGAAATGGAATAAGAATACTAGTACCAATCTTAATTGCTACTAATGCAGGAGAAAATTATATAGCTAAACAACTAATAAGTGAGATTGACAAAATAGAAGAAAGTAATCATACATATACTAATTTCATTACACAACAAGAAGTAACAAGTATGGGAAAAATAAATAGCCCAATAGAAATAGAAGGATTATTATTCAACATAAATCTAGAAATAATGGATAATGAACCAGAAATTATACTAGGAATTAAATGGTTAAATATGGTAGAACCATGGAATCTAACAGAATCAGAATTAGAAATAACAGTTAATACAATAACAATTAATATAAAAAGAGAAACAATTAATGCTATAAATATAATAAAAGAAAGTATATGAGTCATGAAGAAATACATATCTTAATTAAAGTAAAATGTGAAGGATATAACAGTAGATATTATACAGCATATATAGATACAGGATTTGGCATGTTTGAAAGTTACATCAATAGCTTGGCAAAATCTTAGCTACGAAGGACAAGTGGCAACTATATTCGGAATGCACTAACATCTACAGTGCCAGCTCCCGACATCACCAGCATCGCAGCTCTAAAAATCTGCACGCAAGATGTAAAAATAAAATATGGATACAACTGACCCCATGTACTCGGTAAGTACCTTCTCTAACCTCATCGAAGTAGTGACGAGACTTTTTAGTTAAAAGATGATCACTAATAAAATCTGTACTGTAAACTAGCAATACAATTATACTACAATATCGCAGAACAGAGTACACAAAACGAATGTAAAAGCAATAACGGAGTACTAGAAGAGATCATAATTCAATAGTCCTAATATCTCGATCAATCTTTTCTTTAGAGCAAAAACCAACAGACCACAATAGTCGCCCCATAACTTTCATAGTGTAAGGAATATACTCTGGTATCAAGTAAATGCACGGCAACACCCTTCGTGCATTTATCTCATCCTCACCAAATGTGCGTAATATACCACTAACTGGATGGAAGAAATATCCATAACAGTAATGACAAAGTAGGAAATATGCAAGTAGCATATGAACGAGGATATACATAAGAGCAACAGTAACATCCTAGGCGGAAATCATAGAAGCAATAACAACAATTAGGAAAAAGAATATAACTTCAACTAACTAGCACGTTAGAGGCAGACATATAGATATAAGGAATAAGAAAGGAACACATGATCTTTATAAGTTAACAGGTAGAAGCATAAATGACTAATATGGTAGAAGGTCCATAACAAAGCACCACAAAATTAATACGACAAAGATGTAATTATGACAGCAAGAAATAGGCATGGTATTTTCAAGTTTAGTCAGTAGAAGACATGAGCGACACAATTAAAAATAAGATAGAGAACAAGGACAGGGCATTAACGACAAGTCACATAAGAATCATAAATATAACAATGACAGCTCAATGTAAAGGCATGAACGTATATACAAGGAAAACATAGCACAATATAATGTATGGCCCTCGTCCTTGCCTTCACGGAAACACCCATCGTGTCATGAACTTATGATAATTGAAAGCATGATAATATAAATGAAATGGCACAACATCACCCTTCGTGATTTACACATACATAGCATGGCAAGGCATCACCCTTCGTGCTTTTACTCACAAATGATATGGCACGACATCAACCTTCGTGCTTTAACTATCAATAATATAACACGGCATCACCCTTCTGTCGATGCCCCCTTTTTTTCGCGAAACCGAATTTATGATATTTGGGCGGACAACTCTTTTCCTTTTGGAAATTGGGTTAGAATTGAAGAGTCGCCACCTAATGATTAAGTGCATTAGGACACTAAGAAGAATTTTGATTTAGAAAAATCAGAATGGGTAAGGGCTTGAAATTATCTAGGCGACAAGGTGTTAAGCACCGCTCGAGATCCACTAGTGTGGTTCCTGGTCATTCTATACTTGTGACTTTAAGTGCAAATGACAAGTAAACAAGCAAGGATTACAAATACAGGGTAATTTTCACATAATGGTTGCGAACAAAGAAGTTAAGAAGCTAAAGTCCGAGAAGAATGTAGTTTTGAAGTTCTTAAAATAAACAAGTAAAGGGAAGGGGTTTTCATGTAATTGTTGCAAGCAACTAAAGTAAATGAAGTTACAGAAGCTGAAATTTGAGCAATTTTTAAAATTCTGAAAATAAACAAGAAAGGGGAAGGGGATCCTAGGTTTATATATAATATGATTCACTCTATACAACATCCGGTAACCGTTTATACACATGGTATTATCGCATGGTCATCATTTCCATATCTACCATTTCCCACCCCGTTAAGGTATTAAAGCGCGGAATAGTCTCGTTACTTATTGCATGCTACTACCCGTCCCAATCCTATCAGTTTCGGAGGTATTTGGACTACTAATCCTATAGGGAAGGGGTATGAGGCTTTATAGTTTCAAAGGATAAAATTCTAAGGCGACAATAAAGAACATATAATACTGCAATTAGGGGGATAAACATATAAACAAAGAAAGGCTCAGATACCTCGACAGATAATGAAAATAACCTGCATGACTCAAACACAATTTAGGTCTTAGATTCTAATTCACATCCTAAAGCATGGTATCTAAGTGATCAAACAAAGGGGCATATGTGTTTCACAACTCAGAAAGGAAGTCTTAATCAGTTTTGCCTATTGATTTTAAACATGTGGATAGTTAGGCAGTGCACATAGAAAAGACATATTTCCAGTTTTAATGACCTTAATTATCTACGGCTTGACTAGTTGTGAGAGAATGCTCAGTAGTTATCCAGATTTATTAAAGAAACTGTTTGAATTGTTTTGCCTAAAAATGTTATACCTAGGTGCGTACAAAATGCAGAATTACTACCAATTGTTTATGGCAAAATAATTTTAGTC
Organism: Nicotiana benthamiana; assembly: GCA_034376525.1. Taxonomy (NCBI): domain Eukaryota; kingdom Viridiplantae; phylum Streptophyta; class Magnoliopsida; order Solanales; family Solanaceae; genus Nicotiana; species Nicotiana benthamiana. The sequence continues at coordinate 80,107,838 of CM067326.1, read as the reverse complement.
CTTTTTCTATTCATCAGTAGTTAACCTAGATGTAGAACGAGATATCCAATATGCATATGCAGAATGAGTTGTATGCAGAATTCCCAGATGGGATTTTCTAAATGAATAAAGTTACAAAATCTGAACATGCTTTCAGAATATGTAATGAGTATGAGAATGGCATGTTTATTATCGCACTGTTATCCTAAGTAGGATTTCTAAGTGTACTGCAAAATTACAGATATATCAGACCTGGTTTTCATGAATAGCAGGTTCTAATCCAAGAGCATGATTTTTTAAGTGACAAACGATAATTCCAAATAAGATGCTAAAGCAGTAAATGTAAACCTAAAGAGCGGGATACCAAATGCGTGATATGCTTGCATACATCAGTCCTAAGCAGGAATCCTAGTAAACAGATAAGGAATGTAAACCTAGGAGCATGGTATCTACTCTTTAATAAACTACAGTATTCATATTGCCCTTCCCTTTTCAATATCCAGCCCAGAGTTATTTACAAATATTATTGCAGGCTATTGGGCACAAATTACATAATTAAAATAATAAAATAAGAATTTATACTATACGGAGCGTACTTATAGGCCCAGGATCTCCAAAATACCTCAATACCATTGGTTCACAACCTTTCATATGATCTAGATCTGTCAGAGTTCCCTAAGAATCTCAAGGAATCCCGAGTAGTGCTCACACCTAGAGTTGTAGCCAAATTTGAGTAATTGTAGTGTAGAAGTGCCAACATTAATGTGTCAGAGTTCGGAGGGAGCTCACAGGTTCCCAAAGCAGTCACACACTAAAGGGGTAGAACCTAGACTTCTAAGAGTATGAAAGAGTACTTGATATAGTTTTAAAGGAATTGAGTTGAAAAAAACAGCTTGAAAATGATCCATCGAGAATCAGTTCTTGAAAGAAAACAATATAAGAGTTTAACAGTTTTAGAAGAAGGTGAGTAGGACAATCTCAGAACCAGAATAACGCATATAGTTCGGGGAAGCAAACACAAACAGGGGAAGGGGAAATAAGAACAAGTAGTTAACATGTAAGAGCATATTTGCACATAGGTAGACATCAGAGAAAGCATTTCAGGACTTAAAAAGTCACAACACATTTCATCACAAAGTATTCGTGCCAGTAGTTTAATAGCATTAGATTGAAGGATACCAAACAGGTTCACACATCAAGGTCAGGGAAGGGGTTCAGGATTACTTGGTAGCTAGGAGGGTCGTGAATACATGTTAATAATGTACTGGGTTAGGGAGTAAAGCAAAGATGTAGTAAACAAGTAGGGGAAGTAGTAGACATGCTAAAATAAGGGAAAGGTGATCACATCCATGAACTAGCAAAGAGGCATGCTAATTGCAAGGTAAATAGCAGAACCATAAGTAGAAGCATAAAAGAAATAAGAGAAAGTGAAATACGAATAAAAATATGTTGTTTTGGATGTTGTAAATCAAATAGAAGACATACCAGTCAAGAGTGAGAAAATAGAACAGTAGTGTGAAAGGAAGTAGAGCAATAGGACAGTAGTGTGTAGAGCAAGAGAGAAACAACGTATAGAGAAATAGAATAGTAGAGTAATAAGTTACTCAGTCTTGGCTTTCAGCCGACTGAGTAAGCCAATAGTCAATAAAAGAAGCAAGAGAGAATGTGTAGGAAAATAAGAAAGAGCAATGAGTATGATTGTCTTTGTTCGCGTCTATGCTAAAGTATTTATTGTTTTGAAAATAAGTAGAGAATAAGGTAACAAGTATTGAATTAACATAATTATAGAAACAGTACTAACTGGAATCAATCACAGGATCGAACTCCTTTTAAATAGGGAGTCATGATTCAAATGGGTACAAGTTATATCAGATAAGGAAAGAATCATTTAGACTAGTGACTTTGCCATAATAGGAGTAGTAAAGCATGTAACATGTAATAAAGGCAAAATACATAATATTTCAAGTAAGGGAAATATATACTGAATATTTGAAAATATGTTTATGCGCATAAATATGGTAAAATAAAATTAGTTCTGAAAATTAGTCAAAGAATCACGAATGAGACTAAAATCACAAGGAATTAGTTCTAGTTAAGGAAGGAATCTCACAAATAAGGAAGTGATTCAAAAATCAGTGAAAAGCTTTTAAGGAAAACATATGCAAAATCATGGATTCGAAGAGATGCACAGAATCAACAGAATATTTGATAAACAATGAATAATCAAACCTATTAAACTCAAAAGGCACGAAAATCCGAGAACCCTAAACAAGAAATCATAGAAATAGTAGAAGGTTGGAAACCCTAACAACAAAATTAAAGCATAGAACTCAGAGAACACATAGATAGTTTCACAAGAGACGAGCATACATAAACACATCATCAAAGATGTACTAGAAAATTTGGGCTTTTCAACATAGTAACTCAGACAACAAGGAAATATGATAGAATCGCTCAAAACATAGTAGAAATCACCAAGAATTAGAAGAAAAAATCGTTTTAAAAAGGGGTCAAGAAACCCTAACTTCAGAGTGAGGAGGTCGTTTAAAAAAATATTTTTTGGGGTAAAACATATTAAAAAAGGCATATATCTGTCACGGATCTAAAAAGAAAAAACTAGGATTTCCGGAGAAAACCCAAAAAAGAGAAGAGGCTTAGATATCACCGGTGTTTGCCCAAAATAATGCAAGGACCTTACTCGAATGGCCATAGGAGGCTGAAAAGCATGACATGATATCGGAGATGGGAGTGTATTGCCTCAGGGTCGCTTTGAAGCCTCCATCGGTTACACGGACATGAAAGGTGGAGTCATAGGGTCGAGCAGAGGTGAAACTCCATAGTTTCCGGCCAAGAAGGTGGTCGGAGAAGGAAAGACATAGCTCAAAAGGGGGGAAGATTCTAGAGACAGTCTCAGAGAGAGAGAGAGAGAGAGACAATTGAGTTACGAAAAAGGGGAAAATGAATGGGGAGTGGGGTAGTCTTTAGGTGTTATTAATGGTAAGTTTTTATCTGGGCCGTTGATTTGAGTTAATCAACGACTCAGATTAAAAGGAGGTTGGGCCAGGTATAGTTTGAGGATTGGGCTGGGTGTTAATTATAATTGAATTATTAGGATGGTCAACTTGGTCAAAATTGAAATAAAATAGGGCTAAATTTGAAATAGCCACTTTTTCCTTTTTATTTAAAAAATAGTAAGATAATTTCTGAAAATAAATTAAAGGTGCTAAATTAATTAATAGTATATAAATGTTGTAATAAAAATACTGGAACCAATTTCATAATTATAAAATTCTATTAAATCTCAAGATAGGCTAAAATTACAATTGTATGTATTTTGGCTTTAAAAATACTAAATAAATTTGTAAGAATGTGTAGAAATTATTTAGCTTTATTTTGATATAAATATGAGAATGCAATAACTGAATCAACAAAATTATAATCTTGGGAATAATTATTAGTTTTATACTGTTAAAATAGTGTAATAAATTAGTTTAAAATCTAAAATATATATTAAAAAAATAGTAAAATACTTGGACATGCTTATATGTGCGTATATATATTATTTTGAAAGTATTTTGCATAGAAAAAATTTGGTATCAACAGCAGCCACTCTTTACCCGGGAAGGATGAAAGAGTTGTCGGGTAAAGATATGATGGCCAATTTTGACCGAGTGAATGGTTTGAAGAGGTTGACCGTGCTCTGGTTCCTGAGCTGCCTACATATCCCTGGTATTACAGGAATCAGACCATATGTAGTTCAGGATCCATTAACTAGATATGCCGATGGAGATCTTTCAAGAACGAACGTGATATTTAGGTTGGGATGGGCGGTTAAGAGTCTAGTAGGGTTGCGGTTACTGGAGCGGGATCGCTCCTGCTAAGATGGTTGTTGCTTGCTGGCTTACCTATATATAAAGAAGACGCATATATTGTGCATTAATTTAAACATGATGTAATTTTCTATCGGACCATGAATGCTATCTTTGGACGGTTAGGATTTCATCCTCATACCATGATGCCCTGGGCCATGAAGCATAAAGGATTCGTAGGCTATGAAATGATGCTCTCGGGCTATGAGAATGATGCCTCTGAGCGATGATGCCTTAAAATAATGATATGCAAGAGATAAAGGAGCCCTCGGGCCATGGCATAGCGTTCTCATGCTATGAAGATGGTGCCTCCAAACAATGACGCCCTTGGACAATTTGGCGATCTTTCAACCCATAAAATGCAAAAGGGGAAATCTTTCAGCCCATGAAAGCGTAAATAAAGTGGCGATATTTCAGCCGATGCAAAACATAAATAAAGTTGGCGATATTTCAGCCAATGCAGGGTTTAAATGAAGTGGCGATATTTCAGCGTACAAAAATATAAGTAAAACGGCAATCTTTCAGCCGATGAGAGCGTAAATAAATTGGTGATTTTTTAGACGTGTAAAAAATGTACGTAAAACGGCGATCTTTCAGTCGATGGAGGATTTAAATGAAGTGGCGATATTTTAGCCATTTAAAAATGGAAGTAACAGTAATCTTTCAACCGATACAGATGGAGATAGAGTTTAGTCTTGGAAGGTAGAATAGTTGACTTATTCAATGTAGGAAATACAGATGGAGATAGAGCTTAGTCTCGAAAGGCAGATAGTAGCCTTATGCAATTCAAGAAATACAGATGGAAATAGTGCTTAGTCTCGGAAAGTAGAATAGTAGCCTTATGCAATGCAAGAAATTCAAACAGAGACAGAGCTCAGTCTTGGAAGGTAGAATAATAACCTCATGCAAGGGATACAAGGCGAATAGTGACAAAAAAATCTTAGCTGACAGCTGGTAGCTGATTGTGATATTGCAGCTGCTGGGGTATTGTATGTGATTAGCAGTTGTAAAGCAATAATTTCGAGAGTTGTATTACTGAACAGTATGAGTATACAAATTTATGACTTGGGTGCCTGCATTCAAAGAAAAATCATGAGTTTCACAAAGGGGAAGATTAGTTCCATGTCCCTACCGACTTCACTTGACCAGCTTGGCTCCGATTCGGTGATACTGTGGATATTCCTGAGGTAGCATTGCTAAACAGAACAATTTTGGTAAGATACATGCATGATTTAGTAGAAATATAGGTTAAATACATAATTAAGAATAGCTTTTTTAAGATGAACCAACGACTGATAGACCAACGACTGAAACGTGGTTCAAGACACTGCAACCTCTCTTGCTACGGAATTTTGAGGTCCCCCTCAAAATTCTACTTTAGTTTGCGGGATTGACACTTCTGATGGTTGCTTGCGATGATCGGCTGAAATTACTTCAGAAATTTGAGGGTCCTCTTCAAAATTCTTCCCCAGTTTCCTATTGCAGGGAGAAAAATAAAAATTTTATTGAATTGTGACCGAACCCATAATTCTACCTATGTATCCCCTCTTAGACGGGAAATAGGTCAGACGTAGTTCAAATTACATATGGAAATCGTAAATGGTTACACATAGTATTGCTTGACTGCATCTGAATTGATTGGTTTTGGCCAAACTTCTCCGTCCATTTCTGTAAGTATAAGGGCTCCTCTTGTTAGAACTCGGTGAACCATATATGGGCCTTGCCAGTTGGGAGAGAACTTCCCTTTGGCTTCATCATGATAATGAAAAATATTCTTTGACACCAACTGCCCCGATGTGAACCGTCTTGGTTTGACTCTCTTATTGAAGGTTCTGGAGATTCTATTCTGATAAAGCTGACCGTGGCAAAATACATTCATTCTCTTCCCATCTATAAGAGCCAACTACTCGTAATGACTCTCACCCACTCTGCATCGTCGCGTTCTGCCTCCAATATGATCCTTAGGGAGGAAATTTCTACCTCGGCGGGAATGACCATCTGTACTGTAAACAAACATGTAGGGAGTTGCCCCGGTTGATGTGCGGACTGTGATGCGGTATCCCAATAAAGCAAATGATAACTTCGCATGCCACTGCCTATGCTTCTCTATCATTTTCCTCAGTATCTTCCTGATATTCTTATTGGCGGCTTCTACGGCTCCATTTATCTGAGGTTTGTAAGTTGTAGAATTCTTGTGTTTGATCTTGAAGGTTTCACACATGTATTTCATCAAATCACTGTTGAGGTTGGAGCCATTATCAGTAATGATTGACTTTGGAATTCCAAATTGACAAATGATACGGTCGCGGACAAAGTGTGTCACCACTTTCTTCTAGTAGTTTTGACGCTTCCCTTGCATTGACACACCTTAGTAATCCCCAATTTGGATTCCTCCTATACAGGATTCCTCCGCTATGAAAGAAATTATTGGACAATCTTCAAAGCGTGCGCTTCTGAGGAGTATTTGCTAGCTCTGGGTATTCTCCTTTTTCCAAATATTCCTTGATGTCATGAAACCAAGTTTTTCCGTCTGCTGCTTCTTCGACATGAGCATAGTAGTGTGGATGATTGTAGATCTTCACGGGAATAGGATTAGTGAAATTCTTATTCGGATGTTGTATCATAGAGGCCAGGGTAGCCAATGCATCGGCGAACTTATTCTGGACTCTGGGAACATGTTGGAATTCCGTCTTTGTGAACCTTTTCCTTAACTCTTGTACATGATGCAGGAATGTGAGTATCATGGAGTTCTTGGTTTCCCATTCTTCTCGGACCTGATGTATAAGTAAGTTTGAATCTCCAATCACTAGCAACTCTTAGACGTTCATGTCAATGGCCATCTTAAGCCCTAAGATGCAAGCTTCGCACTCGGCCATGGGGAACCTAAGCTTGGCGGATACCGGATAATGCTGGCCGGTTTCTAACACTAAGAGTAATCCTATGCCAACTCCTTTGAGATTAGCTGCTCCATCAAAAAACATCATCCAACCATCATAGGATTCTGCAATATAATTTCCTCCAAATGATACCTCATCATCCAGAAAATACGTCTTCAAGGGTTCGTATTCTCCATCCACAGGATTTTCCACAAGGTGATCTGCTAGTGCTTGTCCCTTGATTGCCTTCTGAGTTACGTAGACAATGTCAAATTCACCCAATAGGGTTTGTCACTTGGCGAGCTTGCCAGTGGGCATGGGCTTCTGGAAGATGTACTTCAAAGGATCCATCCTTGATATGAGATCTGCAGTATATGCACAAAATAGTGTCTTAGCTTTTTAGCTACCCAAGTAAGAGCACAATAGGTGTGTTCTAACAAAGAATATTGGGCCTCGTATGGGGTGAACTTCTTATTGAGATAATAGATAGCCTGCTCCTTCCTCCTCGTTTATCATGCTGCCCCAAAACACATCTGAATGCTCCATCCAATACTGCAAGGTAGAGTATTAGGGGTCTACCTGGCTCAGTCGGGACTAAAATTGGTAGTGTTGACAAGTACTCCTTGATTCAGTCGAAGAACTTTTGGCAGTCATTGGTCTATTTGGTGGCGGCGTCCTTCTTCAATATCTTACAGATTGGCTCACAGATGACAGCAGATTGTGCTATGAACCAGCTGATGTAGTTATGTCTCCCCAGGAAACCATTACTTCTTTCTTGATCTTTGGCGTTGGCAATTCTTGAATAGCTTTGACCTTTGATGGATCAAATTCTATCCCTTGGTGACTCATGATGAACCCAAGAAAAGTTTCGTATGGAACCTCGAATGCAAATTTTACGGGATTCAATTTCAGGTTATACCTTCTTAGTCTGTTGAAGAATTTCCTCACATCTTTCATGTGACTCGCGGCTTTCTTGGACTTGACGATGACGTCGTCTACATACACTTCGATCTCCTCGTGCATCATGTCATGGAAAATGGTGGTCATGGCCCTAATTTAGGTGGCCCTTGCATTTTTTAACCCAAACGACATCATCTTGTAGCAATACATCCCCCACGGCATGATGAAAGCTGTTTTCTCAGAATCTTCTTTATCCATCCATATCTGATAGTACCCCGCAAAATAATCAACAAATGACTGCAGCTCATGCTTGGCGCAGTTATCAATCAAGATGTGTATATTCGACAAGGGGAAGTCATCTTTTCGACTGGCTCGGTTGAGACCCCGGTAGTCGACAGAGACTCTAACCTTCCCATACTTCTTCGGTACTGGCACAATGTTGGCTAACCATGTCGGATACTCTACTACCCTGGGGCTGAAGTTTTCTCTTTCTATTAGAAAACGAGTTTCTGCCAAAAATGATCTGTGCTCTCTTTATTCTGTAGATGTGCTCCTGGGAAGGGAAGCCAGAATTTTTGATGCAGATTGATCAATCCCGCCTTATTCAAGTGATCGCCCCGAGCCGAGCAAGATTGGAGACCGCCTTACTAATTGTTCGTAATGGGCCTACCATTTAATGTGATGACCTCCTTAGTGAACTCTTCCTTGATTTCAAACTCATATCTGGCTTGAATTTTCTTAGCTTCTGTTTTGCTGGCGGACAGGTAGGATAAGTCGACAATTTGCAAGCCACAATGGATGTGCTCAGGCCAGTCATGTAAGGACCGCGCCAGGGTGGCAACCATTCGTTCAATTCTTTCCAGGTGTACTCATATCCCAATCCAAATGTGGTGTCGTGCTTCTTGAGCTTGACGAGCTTAGCGATTCCTTGAAGATTCTTGCCAAGCCATTTGCCAGGTTCATACCCGCTCCAGTTTAGTATGTTTTCAATTTTGTTATCCCACCACTTATCCTTATCGATGGCGTTGACTCGTTTGATGTAGTGGTAAGTTTCCCCACCTATCCTTCTTCTTCCTCCAATTTCTGGGATAGTCTGGCAACTGTATATGGGATTGCTACCGTTTCCATGAATGATTACCTCCTAGTGATTCCCTTCAAACTTCACTGCTTGATGTAGTGTGGATGCCATGGCCCCGGTGGCATGAATCCATGGTCGTCCCAACAACAGACTGTAAGATGCAAGGATTTCTATCACTTGAAAATTAACATCAAACCAAGTAGGCCCCATTTGTAAACACAAGCTAATTTCCCCAATAGTAGACCTTTGAGACCCATCGAAAGCCTTATCGTCGATGGCCCCATCCTTGATTTCATGCAGCCCTTTCACCAATGTACTGAGTGTCACTAACGGATAGATGTTGAGACTGGACCTCCCATCGACCAGGATCCGGGTGATAAAATAATCCTCGTACTACACGGTGATGTGCAATGCCTTATTATGGCTCAATCCCTCAGGTGGCAGCTCATCTTCGTGGAAAGTGATTTTTTGACTCTCCAGTACCTGACCTACCATGTTTGCCATTTCTCCTCCGGTGATGTTGCTTGATATATATGCCTCATTCAGCACTCTTAACATTGCATTCTTGTGTGCATCAGAACTCTGTACCAAAGCAAGTATAGAAATATGCGCCGGTATTTTATTCAGCTGATCAACAACTAGAGTATTCCTTCACTTATATCTTTCTCCAGAGATTATCTGACCTAGTTTTGATGATGGTTTGTCGACCAAAGGTCTGCTTACTTGAATTGGCCAAGTGTTCAGAGTGTAAACCATGCCGGTCCTTGTCATACCCTATGTTGCAACTGCTTCCTCGAACTTGGCTTTCCCTTTCTTTCTTGCCTCGGCTGCGTAGTCCCATGGCACGACCTTTGTATGGAATGGTGTTATTGATTTCATTAATACCAAAATGTGCACACTTTCTTTGGAAGGTAGTACAACAACTTCAAATGGTACAGGCGCCTTTGGGGACCCAAACTCGACCTTAGTTGGTGTTGGTGTCTTCGCAGAGGCTGGTGTTTCAAACTCAAGTGGTATGGACATGTTCACCTCGACATCTTCAAAAGGCTGAATCTGGACTACAGTCGGATTAAGGGTGAATGTTGGCTTTTTTTTATCGTTGCCTTCTGTGATTAAACTGGTTAATCCTTTGGGATCCCAATCATCCTCTATTTCAATCATATGAACACCTCCACCCTTGTAGTCAAGTAGAGGGTTACTACGGACATTCGGGGATGGCTTCTTTTCCACGATGATCTTGTTATCAATCAAAGCCTGGATCTTATCCTTCAGGGAGAGGCATTCATCAATGGTGTGCCCTTTCATGCCAGAATGGTATTCACAAATTTTATTTGGGTTGACCCATTAGGAAGGGTTTCAGGGGTTATAGCAGGGATATGGGTGACATAACCAGCATCTTTGAGTCTTTCATACAGCTGGTCAATTGGTTCAGCAATGGCAGTATACTTTTTGGGAGGTCTGCGGTCAAAAATTGGTCGGGGTCTAGGAAAGTTTTAGCGAGGGGGAGGTGATTGATAGTGGGATTGTTGATAGTTGTAGGCTTGGTGACGTGTGCGGGCTGGGAATATTTGAATGAAGCAGGTTGGTATGTAGGAGGTGGAGTTTGGTAGGAAGGTGCGGGTGTTTGGAAATTTGGAGCGGGTTGATCTGTAAGTGGAGATATTGGGTAGGTTTGGTATTTGACAGGTGATTTGGTTCTCTGTGCAACCATGATGGCACCTACGTCCCTCTTCTTGGATGTACTACCAGAATGTAGAGCCTTGTTGGTGGCTTGCAAAGCTTCAAAATGTGTAACCATACAACTCTTGATACCTTCCTTAATCCTTTCTCCTAGCTTGATGATGTTTGAGAATTTGTGGTTTTCGATCAACATTAGTCTTTCACAGTATTGTGGATCCTGAGCCCAGACGAAGAACTTGTTCATTTGTTCCTCATCTAAAGCAGGTCGGACCTTAGCATCCCCAGATCTCCAACGAATGGCATACTCGTGAAATGTTTCTGTGGGTTTTGTCTTTAAATTCTGAATATAAAACACATCTGGTGTGTTTTCCATATTGAACCTGAATTTGTCCATGAAGTCGGATGACATACTTACTTAGTTCGACCACTTCATTGGGTCTTGGCTAATGTACCAGGACAGAGCATCTCCTTTCAGGCTCCTTATGAAAAGCTTTATGCGGATCTTCTCATCTTTTCCTACTCCGGCCAGCTTGTCACAGTATGTCCTCAAGTGAACCATGGATCCCCTGTACCATCAAACATTTCAAACTTGGGAGGTTTGTACCGATCGGGCAGTATGACATTGGGTTATATGCACAGATCTTCATAGTTTAGCCCCTCAATTCCCTTACTTCGTTCAACGCCTTGAATTCTGATGGTCAACTTAAGCTCTTCGACCAGATTTTTTATGAGCAAGTTCTTATCATCAGACTCGGATGTGATTGAGATGGGTTGGGTGGAGTATGGCACAGTCTCCACGCAGATGGAGGTGTTGTATTGGGTGTGGTCGTGCTCAGTTGTGGAGTTCAAAGATTTCGGGATGAGTAGTGGAGTATTGTTGGGAGTGTGGCAAGTATTGCAGTGATAGTGAGGAGCAGGATGGTTTTGTTACTGTGTGACATTTTGTGGAGGTACAGAATTATGAGTAGTTGGGAAAGTAACCTCTGGAGTGGCGAGGGAAAATGACAGACTTGCCAAATTTCGACTTGATCCAGTTTTTCCTGAAATCTTGACAGCTTTTGTTCGAGTTGGGACGTGTTTTCTTTGGAAACCTATGTACCCTGAGTGATCTTTGGCCATTCAACTGAGCTTTCTTTTTCTTTCCCTTGTTCCTGTTTCTGATAGGACTAGGAAGAGGAGTGGGTGTAGGGCACTTGGATCTTATGGAATATGATGACAATGCCAAAGTGCACGAACTAACATTTCGGGAAGGGGAATAAAATAAAAGTAAAAACAAAAAGGTAACAAATTAGTTAGTATTATAAGCAAAGATGTTGAGATATATAAACAAATAGCGCAAGAATGTAAATTGTGTCCTAATTTGGGAGCCTCGTTGTGCCCGAGTAGGCCTAGCGACAAGTTGATTTGGAGAAATTATAATGTTAAATGCCTAATATTATTGATAAAATTAAGATGAATCCCAAAACGACACTAAAATAGCAGAAGATAAAAATATTACTAATGGTCGTTGGCCTTATTACATTTAAGTAAAAGAAAAGGAATCCTAACTACTTGGTCCCAGAAGGACCTTTCCCAAACTCGGCATCTTTAGCTCTGTCGAACAGCTTCACCAGCTTATGAAGTCCTAGCAATAAGTAGGCTCTAGCCAGGTGTCACCCTTCGTTTCCCTCATCATTCTGGAAGTCCTCAATCCTCTTGATGAACTTCCTTTCTAGCTCCACCAAGCCCCGTTCCAAGTACCCCAGTCGGTTGTTAGCGCTGACAACCATGTCTTTCCATTCTTCAATCAGCTTTTGGTTGGCTTCTTGAATTTCACGCTGCTCACTTTCACATTCTCGAATCCTTTTGTGCAATTGGTTGTACTTGACCTGTGTTTCAGCCTTTTCATCGGAGATCCTATGACCTCGAGCAAACCTGGATTGACCTAGACCATTATGACTGTCTTCTAACCAGCTGGGATAGTATGGAGTATAACCAACATGGTACCTGTCTGGCTCAATAGTGTCCTTTCCCATGACGATTTTGCAGTGCCACATGTGTTGAGCTTGGCACTTGTGAGGGCTATCATCATCTTGAAACTCAGCCTGGAAGTGACTCATCTTGTCATCCCTTGGTACAACCTGCTTCATGCCAACCTCTCTCATAACTCGGAGAGGGACATAAGGATAAATTCCTCTCAAACCAATAAGTATTAGAACTCATCCCGAGATCGGGCAATAAACTCTTCAGTAGGGAACCATTGGAACATCCATTGTACTTGTTCCTCTTTCAGATTTTCAAATACTTCTACCCATACTTTGGCATCTTCGGGCTGAGCAAACATGTAGGGCATGTAGTTCATCCTCTTTGGCTGGTGGAAGGCTATATGATCGTCCCAGTCCCTACACTGAATCTCATGTGTATATTCACCCTTTTGGAGGTGCTTCATGAGCTAGGTTTGGAGTAGCAAGTTGCAATCCTCGAAGTGTTTGGCTCTCTGTTGAAATTTCTCCAAGGCTCGATATATTTCTGAGATGATTGTGGGCACTATGCTAAATGGTTGTCCACCAATTTCCTCCATTAAGGTTATGGTGACTATGGCTAACCTGGTATGGATCCATGCTTTCTTCATCGGAAACACTATCATCCCCAAGAAACATAATATGAAGACAAATACCCTTCAATAAATATGCCCCAATGATGTAAGGGCGAACTCGTCAGGATAAGTACTGTAAGATTTGTTATGACCGTACCTCTCATACAAGTAATCAAAAGGAATATACGACTCCTTCAAACATGTTAGGTATGTATTCTTCTTTATACCCATCATCTTGAGAAACCTCTACCCTTGCGATTTTCTGGCATTAACAGGCCCGGAGTTTCCATGGTATACCGTCCAGTCCTTCTATTTCCTCTAGCATGGATGTCATCCCAATCTCCCCGAAGCAAAATACAGACCTATCGCAATCCCAGAACAAGGTAGCAACTTCAATAAATTTTTTGTTGGGTTGGATTTCCAGAAGGGAAGGTAAATTTTCCAAGTATTTTTGGACAAGAGTCTGATCGTTGGAATGAAGATCTTCCCACCAGTTTAGTAATTTCGGATGAACGTTGGTGATCATGCCAAATCTGGGGACTTCGTGCCTCATTTTCTGCAAGCCAAAAGTGTTATGCCTTTACCCCTACCGGACTCGACTATTAAATACCAATAATTTCCATAAAAGCATTTAGTTCTCCAAATAAATGCACAGAACATGGTGGTTTCCGTTTGGGTTTCAAGGAAACCTAGTGGACTTTGTACAAGGCTATCTAAGAAAGTCATTATGCGGACAACATAACTGACTCGGCTAGGTTTTGACAGTGATGCATGCACAAATAAACGGAGTAGGGTTTCTTTGGGGTATTACAGTGGTACCCTTGAGAGGAAAACTCAAGAAGGAAATGCACAGAACCATCGACTACACCGTTGGTCAACTAGTTTTACCGCATATATGCCTTTTCTATATTTAGGGGTGATAATATCGGAAGGGCGCGACCACTCATTATAAGTACTGCTATGGTATTTATTTGTCATGAGTGGAATATGATGTTAATTATGCAGTTACAATACTCAAACAAGTTGTCACGTATTTGCACGTTCATAAAGTAATAATTATAATAGTTTCTCATTTTACAACATTATTAAAGGAAAGCGATAAAAGAAAGCATTAAGAGAAATAAAGGAAAGAGCGAAGACCCAAGTCAGTTTCGAAGTAGAAGAGGGAAATAAATACTTAATGGCATCAAAGAGACATATAAAGAAGCATAAAGTTACAAATAGCATGAAACTGTAAAAGCCTAAAAACAACATCCCCAGCAGAGTCACTATATTGTCGATGCCCTTTTTTTCTCGCCAAATCGGGTGTATGACTTTTGGGCAGACAATTATATTCCTTTTGGGAATTGGGTTGGAATTGAACAGTCGCCATCTAATGATTAAGTGCATTAGGACACTAAGAATAATTTTGATTTAGAAAAATCAGAGAATGGGTAAGGGCTTGAAATTATCTCAAGTTGAAGGTGTTAGTCACCCCTCGAGATCCACTAGTGTGATTTAAAATCATGCTATAATTGTGAATTTAAGTGCAAATGACAAGTAACCAAGCAAGGATTACAAATACAGGGGATTTTTCACGTAATGGTTGCTAGGAAAGAAGTTAAGATCTTGAAGTCTGGGAAGAAAGTAGTTTTGAAGTTCTGAAAATAAACAACTAAAGGGAAGGGGTTTACACGTAATTGTTGCAAGAAATTAAAGTAAAAGAAGTTAAAGAAGCTGAAAGTTGAGCAGTTTTTAAAATTCTGAAAATAAACAAGAAAGGGTAAGGGGGTCCTAGGTTTATAAATAATTTGGATCACTCCACACAACACCCGGTAACCGTTGATACACGTGGTGTTATCGCGTGATAATCATATCCATATCTACCATTTCCCACTCCGTTAAGGTATTACAGCGCGAAATAGTCTCGTTACTTATTGCATGCTACTACCCGTCCCAATCGTATCAGTCCCGGAGGTATTTGGACTACTAATTTTATAGGGAAGGGGTATGCGGCTTAATAGTTTCAAAGGACAAAATTCGAAGGTGACAATCAAGAACATATAATACTGAAATTAGGGTGATAAATATATAAACAAAGAACGGCTCAGATACCTCCATAGATAATGCAAACAAGCTGCAAGACTCAAACACAATTAAGGTCTTAGATTCTAATTCACATCCTAAAGCATGGTATCTAAGTGATAGCAACAAAGGGGAAGATTTGTTTCACAACTCAGATAGGAAGTCTTAATCAATTTTGCCTACTGATTTTAAACATGTGGATAGTTAGGTAGTGCACACAGACAAGACATATTTCAAATTTTAACAACCTTAAATACTTAAGGCTTTCCTAGGCATGGGAGAATACTCAGTTGTTATCAAAATTTATTAAAGAAACTATTTGAATTGTTTTGCCTAAACGTGTTGTACCTAGGTGCGTACAATATGCAGAATTACTACCAATTATTTATGGCGAAAAAGTATTAGTCCTTTTTCCATTCATTAGTAGTTAACCTAGATGTAGGACGAGATATCTAATATGCATATGCAGAATGAGTTGTATGCAGAATTCCAAGAGAGGATTTTCTAAATGCATGAAGTTACAAAAATTTGAACATGCTTTTAGAATATGGGACGAGTATGAGAATGACCTGTTTATTATCGCATTGTTATCCTAAGAAGGATTTCTAAGTATAACACAAAATTACAGAAATATCAAACCTTTTTTTTAAGCAAACACTAGGCAAAGCCTAGAGTTGGATTTTAGAGCATGATTTTCTATGTGACGAATGATAATACCAAATATATGCTAAAGCAGTAAATATGGACCTAAAGAGCAGGATACGAAATGCATGATATGCTTGCATACATAAGTCCTAAGAATGAACCCTAGGAAACAGATAGGGAATGTAAACCTAGGAACATGCTATCTACTCTTTAATAAACTACAACATTCATATTGCCCTTCCCTTTTCACTATCAATCCCAAAAGTTGTTTACAAATATTATTACAGACCATTGGGCACAAATTACATAACTAAAATAAGAAAATATGAAGTTATACTATAGGGAGCCTACTTATAGGCCCAAGATCTCCAAAATGCCTCAATGCCATTGGTTCACAACCTTTCACAAGATCCAGGTTTGTCCAAGTTCCCTAAGGATCTCAACGGATGCCGGCCAGTGCTCACACCCAGAGTCATAACCAAATTTAAGTAAATGCAGTGTGAAAGGGCCAGCCTTAGTGTGTCAGGGTTCGGAGGGAGCACATTGGGTCCCGAAGCAGTCACACACTAAAGGGGCAGAACCTAGACTTCTAAGAGTATGTGAGAGTGCTTGATATAGTTTTAAAGGAATTGATTTGAGAAAAACAGTTTGAAAATGATCCATCAAGAATCAGTTCTTAAAAGGAAACAATAGAAGAGTTTAACAGTTTTGGAAGAAGGTGAGTAGGACAATCTTTGAACCAAAATAGCACACATAGTTCAGGGAAGCAAACACAAACAGGGGAAAGGGGAAAGGGGGACAAGTAGTTCACATGTAAGAGCATATTTGTACATAGGTAGACATCAGAGAAAGCATTTCAGGACTTATACAGTCACAACACATTTCATCAAAAAGTATTCATGCCAGGTTTTGAATAGCATTAGATTGATGGATGCCAAACAGGTTCACACATCAAGTTCAGCGAAGGGGTTCATCATTACTTGGCAGCTAGGAGGGTCATGAATACATGCTGATAATATACTGGGGTTAGGGAGTAAGGCAGAATTTTAGTAAACAAGTAGGGGAAGTAGTAGACATGCTGAAATAAGGGAAAGGTAATCACATCCATGAACTAGCAAAGAGGCATGTTAATTGCAAGGTAAACAGCAGAACCATAAGTAGAAGTATAAAAGAAATAAGAGAAAGTGCAATACAAATAAACACATGTTGTTTTGGATGTTGTAGATCAAATAGAAGACATACCATTCAAGAGTGAGAATAGAACAGTACTGTGCGAGGAAGTAGAGCAACAGGACAGTAGTGTGCAGAGCAAGAGAGAAGCAATGTATAGAGCAATAGAACAGTAGAGTAACAAGTTACTCATTCTTGGCTTTTAGCCGACTGAGTAAGCCAGTAACCAATAAGAGAAGCAAGAGAGAATGCGTAGGAAAATAAGAGGGAGCAATGAGTATGCTTGTCTTTATTCACATCTATGATAAACTTATAGTTTTGAAAACAAGTAGAGAATAAGGTAACAAGTACTAACCTAACATAATTATAGAAACAGTACCAATTGGAATCAATCACATGACCGAACTCCTTTTAATTATTGATTTATGATTCAAATGGGTACAAGTTATATCAGATAAGAAAATAATCACTTATACTACTTGCTCTGCCATAATAGGAGTACTAAGGCATGCAACATGTAATAAAGGCCAAATACATAATATTTCAAGAAAGGAAAATATATACTGAATATTTGAAAATATGTTTATGCGCATAAATATGGAAAAATATAAATTAATTTTGAAAATTAGTCAAAGAATCACGGATGAAACTAAAATCAAAGGGAATTAATTCTAATTAAGGAAAGCATCTCACAAATAAGGAAGTAATTCAAAAATCAGTGAAAAGCTTCTAAATAAAACATATACAAAATCACGGATTCAAAGAGATGCATAGAATCAATAGAATATTTGGTAAACAATGAATAATCATACCTATTAAACATAATAGGCACGAAAATTAGAGAACCCTAAGAAAGAAATCATAGAAACAGTAGAAGGTTGGAAACCCTAACAACAAAATTAAAGCATAGAACTCAGAGAACACATAGATAGTTTCATAAAAGAAGAGCACACATAAACACATAATCAAAGATAGACTAGAAAATTAGGGCTTTTCAACATAATAACTTAGACAACAAGGAAATGTAAGAGAATCACTCTAAACTCAGTAGAAATCACCAAGATTTAGAAGAAAAAATCGTTTAAAAAGGGGTCAAGAAACCCTAACTTCTGAGTGAGGAAGTCATTTAAAAAAAAGATTTTTTTGGGGAAAAACATATTACGAAAGGCTTAGATCTATCACGGATCTAAAAAGAGCAAACTAGGGTTTCCAGAGAAATTCCAAAAAGGAGAAGAGGCTTAGATATCACCGGTATTTGCCCGAAAAAATGCAAGGACCTTACTTGAACAGCCATATGAGGGCAAAAAACATGCCATGACATCAGAGATGGGAGTGTATTACCTCAGGGTCGCTTGAAATCCTCCATCGGTGACACGGACATGAAAGGCGGAGTCTAGGGTCGAGGAGAGGTAAAACTCCATAGTTTCCGGCCAAGTAGGTGGTCGGCGAAGGAGAGACAAAGCTCAAAAGGGGGAAGTTCTAGAGAGAGTCTCAAAGAGAGAGAGAGAGAGAGAGAGAGAGAGAGAGAGAGAGAGAGAGAGAGAGAGAGAGAGAGAGAGAGAGAGAGAGAGAGAGAGAGAGAGAGAGAGAGACGGTTGAGTTATGAATGAGGGGAAAATGAATGGGGGTCTTTAGGTGTTATTAATGGTTAGTTTTAATCTGGGCCGTTGATTAGAATTAATCAACGGCTCAGATTAAAAGGAGGTTGGACCGGGTATAGTTTGAGGATTGGGCTGGGTGTTAATTGAAATTGAATTATTAGGATGGTCAATTTGGCCAAAATTGAAATAAAATAGGGCTAAATTTTAAATAGCCACTTTTCCATTTTTATTTATAAAAAATAGTAAGATAATTTCTAAAAATAGATTAAAGGTTTTAAGTATTAATAATATATAAATATTGAAATAAAAATATTGGAACCAATTATATAAATTATAAAATGCTATTAAATTTCATGATAGGCTAAAATTGCAATTGTATGCATTTTAGCTTTAAAATACTAAATAAATTTGTAAAAATGTGTAAAAATTATCTTAGCTATATTTTGCTATAAATATGAGAATAATAACTGAATCAACAACATGATAATTTTGGAAATAATTATTGATTTTATACTGTTAAAATAGGGTAATAAATTTGTTTAAAATTTTATAAAATATTGGAAAAAATAATAAAGCACTTGGACATGCTTTTATATATATATATATATATATATATATATATATATATATATATATATATATATATATATATATATATATATATATATATATATATATATATATATACACACACACACACACACACACATATTATTATTTTGAAAGTATTTTACATATAAAAAATATATGGAAAAAATTAGGTATCAACATCTTCATGCTTTTACTCTCAAATAACATGGCACCTCATCACCCTTCTTGTTTTACACTCTCCCTAACATGATAATATATATACAATAGCACGGCATCACCCTTTGGGGTTTACACTCTTCTTTACCAAACATATGTAAATCAATGGCAAATAAGGTAAGAAGCATAAATAATGTCAAGAAGAGTGTTGAAATGAATATTTTGAATGAGTCTCATTCACAAATTTCCAAGCCAACAATAGTTCTGTAAACCCGGAAGGACCTTATTATTTAAGTATTTCAACAAATCTCACAAATGATATACAATACGAGTATAGGATCTAGTATCTCAAGAATATCAAACATAGCAATGTATTAATAATTATACGCAGTGATGAACAAATTAGACACAACAATGTATTCTCAGAATTCCAACAAATTTGATCAAGTTATAATAAGCTAAGTCTTAGTTTCTAACATTTAATATTATGTTCTTAGTATAAAACATAAATTATACCATAATTTATCTCCGAGCATGGTTAACCTTGGCACATACATATATGCGCGTCACCTCATATATGTATCACTCCCGGATGTAGCAAACAATATCAAATAGTATGAAAATATTTCTCAACAAAGTTAGGCAACATACTTACCTCAATTCGGCTAACTCAATACCCAATTTAGCTTTTTCGTTTAACAATTCACCTCTGCTCGGCTCAATCTAGCTAAAGACGACTTAAAAATACACAATGCAAGAGAAAATATTTTCATAAATCAGTGATTTTTATACAATTTGTAAAAATATAATAAAAGTAAACAATCGGGCTCGCCGAGTAAAAACCCATATTCAAGAGTAAGTCTTGACTGCCCATAGCCCCACGAGTCTAAATACATATTTTTTTTTCATATCCGAGTCCTATTCTGCTCTCAAATTCCAAAGTTTATTTTTCAAAACTTTGACAAAATCCCTTAATTTATCCGTAGATTCTCCTGAATTTGATGTTAAAGCTTATGTAAAATCATGAAATGCAGTTGAGAATTGATTAAAGTTACTTACCCAATGATTTAGTATGAAAATTCCTTCACAAAATCGCCTCCCATAGAAGCTACGTTGCAAAATATAACAAAATAAAGCTAAGTCTCGGAATTCTTAGCTATATGCAGGCTGCAGATGTCCCATTTGCGACATGGGGTTCGCAAATGCGTCAACTCATCCCAAAATGAGGTTTTAAATTCTCTGTTGCTTTTGCAAATGCGACCAAAAAAGTCGCAAATGCGAACATGGATCCTTCGCAAAAGCGACCAGTTGGTCGCAAAAGCGAACTAACCCAGCTCATGCCTTTATCGCAAATGTGATACTAAGTCTGCAAATGCGAACTCAACATGCTTCGCAAAAGCAGAAAATTCTGCACAAATGCGAGACTTTTCCCTAGTAGTCCATCTTCACAAATGCGAGGCTGCTTCACAATTGCGATAGTCACATTTGCGACAAAAACAACACAGATACGATGACACTAGTACCAACACTCAAAATCATGAAAAAACTTTCTGGATCCAATCCGAAACTCACCCGAACACCTGAGGCTCTAAACCAACTATGCACCTAGGTCTAGAAATACAACACAAACTTGCTAGCACAATCAAATCATAATAAAGACCTAAAGTTGTTCATCGGAAGAAACCGAGAATCGAAAGATATCTATCAAAGAGCGATAGGGACTGACTA
This sequence comes from Nicotiana benthamiana, assembly GCA_034376525.1. Classification (NCBI taxonomy): domain Eukaryota; kingdom Viridiplantae; phylum Streptophyta; class Magnoliopsida; order Solanales; family Solanaceae; genus Nicotiana; species Nicotiana benthamiana. The sequence continues at coordinate 80,086,926 of CM067326.1, read as the reverse complement.
GACGGCTGTCAACCAGCTCTGAAGGTATGGGGCTTTGAGGGACGTCTTCTCTTTCCCTTATCAAGCAAGTCACACCTAATCGCCGTTGATGCCATCTTGATAACTGGATTAAATGTCTCATCATAGTCAATACCCTATTACTGGTTGTAGCCTTTGGCTACCAAGCGAGCCATGTAGCGATCAATAGTCCCATAAATAACCTCTACAAGCACGAATCAGACACAAAAATGCCTGAAGATCAAAGTAAACTTCAAGAACTTGTAGAATCGTAACCGAGCATCTGACTCATATCAAATCAACTCCAAATGGATCCAAATTTTACAGAAAAGTTCTATATGACGAAACAAACCTACTCGGAGCTTCAAATCATGCATAACAACCTCGAAACGATGAATATCACCTCAAGTCAAAATCAATAGACTTTGAAACTTCAACTTCTACAATCGATGTTGAAACATGTCAAATCACGTGCAATTGACCTCAAATTTTGCATACAAGTTACCATTGACATTAAAACCCTATTCCAACTCTTGGAATCAAAATTCGACCCTGATATCAAAAAGTCCACTCCCGCTCAAACATCCCAAAAATCCAACTTTCGTCCTTTCAAGACTAATTTGATTACGGACTTTCAAATTACAATCCAGGCGCGCTCCTAAGTCCAAAATCACACAAAGGAGCTAACGGATTCGACGAAACTTCATTCTGAGGTCCAATGCTAAAAAGGCCAAACTTGGTCAACTCTTCCAACTTAGAACTTAAATCTTGAAGTTCATTCTTCCAACCGGATATCTTGAAAACCAACATTGACGTTTGACGCAAGTCATAATGCATCATGCAAAGATACTCGAGCCTTCAAAGTATCGAGTGAAGTGTAGATGCCTTAAACAACTAGTCGGGTCGTTATAATATGAGTTCTTTTCTTTTAAATACCACTATCAAGTATAAGTGTTAAAGGATGCTAGTTACCCCAAATGGTTAAATATAGCTATATATTGTATTACAAATAATCCAACAAATTATTGTGATACAAAAAATAAACTGCTATAACAATATCAATATGAAGAAACATAATTTTATTAATAAACAATGCGGGTATAATTTTATTTGTTCTCTTAATTCTTTTCTCCTGATTATCTCCATAATTTAAGGACTGAAAAAACGTGTTTCTCGAACGTAGGATGATGCAGACTTTCTTGGATGTATATGACATTCATGAAAGTATGATGTGGATCTTCTTCTTAAAATATTTGATTATCAAGAATTATCCGACCACATCTACATCTCTTTGTGAATATCCCGTGAGTTTATGGGATATTCGAGATGATCTCCATTTTTGAGATATCCCTTTTAAGAAACATGTAATCCTTTTTATAGAAGTGATCTAGGATTAAAATAGAGTAGACTCCCTTATAAAACTCGAATTTAACCCAAATTTCATATAAATTTAATCTGTTAAAATTTTGATGTCTACCTACGCATAATTTCGATGTCTACCTACGGATAATTTCGATGATACAAAAATTATATGTTATCAGTAGACAAACATAACGTTGAAAAGTGAAGATAATATTTTTGCTACCAATTGCGGCTGATGGATTTCGCGCGTGCTTAGCTTGCATCGTTCAAATCAAAGATAAAACAAAGCTTTGACAATTTATATTTGGCTTCCACTTTTAAGACAACTATGCCCGTTTCCCCCATGGGGGCTAACTATTAATTACTCTCCTAATTATATTCTGAAAATCTCTCTATTTATGTTGTTTTAATGCGTCTTATAAGAAAATTTTGCAGCATTATAATACTTTTGGTCGCCTTGAATTACCTTAATTAATCGAAGATTTTTGTCTTTATTTGTTCAAGTATAGAAGAAACATTTAAGTTTTGTTTTAGACTAGCAAAGTTTTGACGATTAACTTGATTATATCTCTTTTGAATCAATAAAATTAACAAAGAAAAGATTTTTTAGTCTTTTCATTAGAATAAACGACGGCCTAATCAACCACGTTTGTGGTTGATATTTCTTAGTCCTAAACGTTTAAAGATACTATCTCATGGTGCTATATTTTTCTATTTTTATAATCATCATTCACCCAACCGTTTGAGCAAACAAAGAAAAAAGAAGATGTTCTTTTCAATCTCTTTTCTTTACTTTCTTCTTTGTTTTACTCTATAATCTTTATGTGTTATTATGCATTTGAAGATCCTAATTAATTTCTGTGAGTGGGTTTTAGTTGAACGTGCAGTAAGTGTGATTATTATAATTAATAATTAATATTCGTAGTATAATTACTCTTAACATCATTGATAAATTTGATTACATCACATAATGCAACTTTGTAGACCTCAAACTCCAACTTAACCACCAAAGTACGGCTCCCACTTCAACGACATCTAATTATTCTTTCGTGACAATGTGATTTAATTTCTTTATAACCTTTGTGCTTTTTCTCTTCATTTTTTCAAATCAAAACATTATTACACAACAGCTATTGGCTGTTAGTCGTGACTTTTTTTTTTTCTGACAAAAAAACTAGATGTGAAAACTAAACCATGTTCAGCTTATGATGAAAGACATTAACCTCAGTTGGTGGAAAATTGTCGAAAATAAGATGTCTAATCCAAAGTCCAAAATATGATTATAAAGACTTTTATGAGTAAACAAATGCTCCGTTTACCATAATTACAATTGAAAATGGATATCACACGATGGTACTCCTTAAAATCCGCCTGACTTTTGCATAGTACCTTGATTTAACATGTTCCCCATTTCTTCCCCTTTTCAGTAGTCAAATCCTCCTATTATCTTTTAGTAGTAATTCAATACTATTAATTTAATTTATTTTTCAAAGAAAACTGTGCGAGATTTGAACTTTAGACATTTTTGTTTTGACAACATTTGCAAACCTTAACCATTTAACTTGCCGTAAATAAGAGTCGTTGTCTAGTTGAGCTATAAATTTCGTGAAGTAAGTTGGCAACTTGGATTCATGAGTCACTGAAAGATAACAATACATTGGTTTGAGACTTTGACATATAATATATATATATATATATATATATATATATATATATATATATATATATATATATATATATATATATATATATATATATATATATATATCTTTTGGGGTCCAACTAGTAATAATTTCAATTAGGTTTACATTTTTTCTTTCCATATTATTTTTATCTTTTTAGCTAGATCAAAAAAACCTTAGATCGAGATCTGAGTTAACAAGGATAAATATGGATGGATTTTGCTATGGAGTTAAAACAGAGAAACAAATATCCTTATCTTATAGAGGGGCTGAACAAGTTACAAAAATAGTGGAATCCAGTGGCACTATACCTTATTCGGATATTTACTCTTCTCGCGATCATTCAACTTTTCAAGATAATTTCTTTAGGAACGGAGGACCTCATGAGTACTCTGCAATTTTTTCTTCTTTATGTTTAGACTACAATTCAGTACAGGTGACTAAAGCTAATTAAGTTACCAAGTGATTGTTGTGTGGAAATAGAGGAACTTTATTCTCAATTTGAGCTAATTAATGAAATGTGGCAACTTTAATTTGTCCTCAACATTTATTGCATTGATATTATTTTACTGTTAGAATAATATTAGGCATGTTTCTCACAAAAACAAACAAATGATGTACTATTATAAAACGAAGAAGAACATTATTGCAAAGAAAAGTAGAAAGAGAGAATTTTTATTGATTTTGAGATTAATTATAATGGAATAGAACTCTCTATTTATTGGAAAAGAGTAACTTAGCCACCAAGTAATAATCCCTAAAATCTATCTAAATATAGACATTCATCATAAATAGAATTTTATTTACAACACTCCCCCTTGAATGTCTATTCAACAGATAATGTGCCTCGTTAAAAACTTAACTAAAATAAAATCCAATAGGAAAAAAATTTAGAAACGGAAAAAGAGTACACATATCTAATAATACGCCTTTTGGTTATCTCGTTAAAATCCTTGTAAAAAAAACTCAATGGAATAAAATCTTGTAAGGGAAAAAAGTGTAACATGCATTAACTCCCCCTAATGAGAGCATCAATTCACATCCTTGAGCCTTCGCATCCCAATCTTGTGCACTAGCTTCTTGAAGGTTGATGTCGGCAAAGATTTGGTGAATAAATCCCCCATATTAACTTCAATGAATATGTTGCACCTTGAAAATTCTCGCTACCACATTATCATGCTTATAGTTATAGCAAGATACATTTGTTCACAAATTGCACTTAGGATGTGGTCATTTGTAACCAAAAAATTCTCCAAGAATTGCATATGCTATCAGCATTTTAAATCATTCATGGATCGCCATATAAGTATAGTCAATAAGCCATATAAGTAGAGTTTAGATTTACATCAAGTTTTCATGTCATTTTTCATGTCATGCCAGACATATAAGATACATAAAGGTTATATCACACACCATTGATTTTATACTTTTAAGTGTTTGAACTGCAGGTCCAAAACTACTTGTTTTTCATATGAAACCAATTCTACTTGAATTTTTTCTCTTCCATTTGGTCAATATTTTTGTGTCTATATTCGATAGACTTAAAGATCCTCATCTATTTTAGCTCTATGATAGATGTCGTAGACAAACATTTTATATCGGTTCTAACCTCCTTATTTTTCATAAAAACATAACATAGAAATCTCTTCATTCATATATTTAGGTACCTGAATCTCTCACTGGATTTTATGAAGTGTTATGTCATGTGATCTTCTAGATCACTTGACTCCTTTATTAGGATCATTTTGATTATTTTCCCATCTTCTTTATCAAGAAGTTTATGTGAAACTGATTGTCTATACACTTTAAGCGTATCATAGATTTTTTCCTTCTAGGACTTAATAAGAGCAATTGCAATAAGAATATGGTTACTTTCTTTGAGTCAGCAAATGCGTTCGGCATGCTTTGCAATATATTGCAGATGAATTATCTTTTATGAACTTCAAGTTCATATTATCTTATTTGAGAATCTAGATGTACACATAATAATTCATTAGACATAACTTTTTCTCAACCGTTTATCTTGCCTCCCCCTCATGTTAAAAAACTAACTTGCTTCCTCAATTTTAAAAATCCATCTTTGTGCGTTATGATGTTAATCAAAATATACACCACAAATCAATAATAATAAGATGGAATTATTTAGTTCCTGGCCCCTAACCACTTGTGAGAAGAGAACGTAAAGTATATCAAACTGATATAGAAACCTTTATTCTCATACAACTTATCAAGATGAACTATCTTGAGTAAAAAAATCTGAAAATTATGCTCTAAATTAAATTATTGAGCACGTTACCTCGCAAATACCATGTTGCGGGTTAATAAATAGTTGCACATGTAACCATCCCATAGATGCATCTTATGTCGTATACATGGCTGGTGAATGGGCCCATATTTAACTTTGATATTGCCAGCATTTATGGGATTCAATCCCAATTTTAATTAGTCTATTAATTAATAAGAACACGCAACGTAAGAGAATTCATAAAGAATTTTCTAGTTTTTTAATATGTACTCATATGAACTCTCTTTTATTTTTGCACATCATACTTAAATTGATATTGCTAAACTAGTTATGCCAACTGGATAAATTATCAATATTGATAAACTTCAGGTTTACAGCATGAAGTATGCAATTATAAGTAAACTCCAAGTTTATTATGATATGGGTTTTTATATCAATAAACATCCACTTTAGTATGGTATTCTTTTATTTGTGTAGTACAAATCGGAGAATAAAGTGGGAAGCTTTTCACATACATATTACCCCGCTACAAGTTATAGTAATAGAAGATATTAAATCTTTCTTTTATTCATAGTCTCAATTCAATCGACAGCTTTCGCGTATAATTTGAAAAATGAATAAGTTTCTTTGAGACTTACTACAATACAATACCTTATTGGTAATCAATTGTGTTTCTCCAAAATAGTAATAATTGGCTCTTCCAAGGCTCTCAATTATTTAGTACTAACACATATTCATCAAAATACATATGGTGAATATCTCTTTTAAGGAAAAAGTTATACCATTATGGTTATAGTCAAAATTATACGCAAGATATGTTTCTTGCATTATTGTTGTCATTTAATAATAACACTGCCAAAATATTTTGCATACAATAGGCACGTGACCAATGACCATTCATGCCATAATAATGTCACTATTTTTTTTTATATCATCTCAAACCTCCTTCTAGAAGTGAGTTTGGTATATTCACTATCACTAACATGTTCATATTCTTCAAAAAATGAATATGTATTCATAAATCAGATGTTGTTACATTCACATCATAGATGAACCATAATCACATATATATGCTTTACAAAATCTTATGTCAAATCGATGACAAAAATTATTTTCACAAAGTAAAGGATTATTTTGGGAATCCTTATTATTCTCATTATCATAATGATGACGATTATAATTTCGTCTATTGCCACATCCACGTCCATTGATACATTTATGGTAATAATTTTATCTTTTCAGACTATTACATACATATTCTCTTAAAGAAATGAGAATGAAACAAATTCAGTGGGACATGTTTTCAATAGTTTGCCCCACAGTTGTAGATGAATTTGATCATGGCATGGCATAAACATTTTACCACTTCGAGTGGTTATAATTTCTTACTAATTCTATTAGAGTTATAATCGAAATTTATTGTCTTTGCTTGTATTTAAAATTAAATTATAGAATAAAAGAGAAAAATACGGTAAAACCTTAAATCCAGAAGTTAATCATGAAGGAAGTTCATAAAATAATTGACAATCTATATGCTCAATCTTAAAGCTTCTACTCAATTGGTTAGAGTCTCGTGTTGATAATGTGTTATAAAACAATAAACAAAGTAGAACATCATTACAAAGAAGTAGAGAGAGAATTCTTATTAATAGAACCCTCTATTTATAGAAAAAAAGTACCTTAGCCACCAAATAATAATCCTTAAAATCTTCTAAATATAAACATATTTATAACAAATATGTTGTAATGTCAAATGAAAGAAATTAGTGTGAATCTTCTGGGGTATAATTAAAAAAACGATATTATTAGGTTTACTGTTGATTTTGCTTTTTGTGTAATGAATTGCTCGCACGCCAATTTCAGTTCATCACTTCACTTCTTGTTATTTTCCCCCCTTTGCCTGTCTTCTTCTTTTTTTGCCCTCCTCTTTAAATGTGAAATAAGACAGTGATTTAAAAGGTTAATAACAATTTAGGGCCAAATTTAACGGCCCTAAATTGTCAAAATCACTGTATAACAATTCATTTCCTTTGTTATTCGTATATAATTCTTATTGACAGACAATTCTCAGTATATAGGGCCGTTAAATTTTGGCCCAAGCCCAAATGACCCTTACAATTTATGCGTTTAAATGTAAAAATTGTACGGAACGTTCTATATAATCGGTCTCATTTAATTTATATATTTTTTTTTAAAGTATTAACTTGTATTCACTTCTTAAACAATTTCAGACCTTTTTCTTCTCCTTTATTTTCTGCTATTTTTGTTTTTGGTTTGTACAATATTCGTCGTTAGTCAACCTGATTTAATATATCGTAATCTTTGCAGTGTCACCAAAATTAAAGATATAAAAAAAAAAGTAGCATCCAGTTTCGTCTTGTGGACCAAAAGGAGAATTAATTTCTTTTTCTTAATTTACTTTTTCATAATTGGGAAATAAGTTTACACCTATTTGTCAACATGAACGCAGCTATACTGATGTTAATTTTTAGCTTCGTTAGCAGCCACATTGTTTAAATGTGAGTTAAGATGTTTTTACATTTTGATTTTCATCAGTTATACATACTTGTGGAAAGACCGATTACTGTGTAAGTTGTTATGACGAGTTCACTTGTTAAAAGTCTTATAGTTTGGTAAAAAAGAACTTCACATTATATAGTGCTGAAATTTTTAAAGATGAACTAAATAATTTCAGCATCTTTGCTAAAGTTTTTGAAAAACTTTATTCAAGACAAAAAATCTTCAACTTGTATAGTGCTGAAATTTTTACAAATGAATTAAATACTGTTAAAGTATCTGAAAAAGCTTTGTGACAAAACTAATGAATACGGGCAAAAAAACTTCAGCTTATTTAGTGCTGAAGTTTCTACAAATGAATAAATAATTTCAGCATCTTCTGCTTATGTTTTTGAAAAAGTTTATCCATGACAAAAAAAATTCATCACTAAATGCTTAAGTCCAACAAATAGAGAACAAAGTTTCAGTACTAAAACTCTTTAGCTTTAGAAAAGAAAGAAGAAGAAAAAGAGAGAAGCTCCCCCTTCTCTCTACCTTTACTGTTCCATTGCCTCGCCTTCTCCGCCTGCCTCGGCGCATGTTAGTTAACGTCGCCGAGCTGGTTTTCATTGCAAGAGGAAGAGGTGGCGGTAAGGGTAGGCCACGTAAAATACCAATTGCAACAATAGATCGCATCATCTCAAAAATCTGTCCACCACAAGCTATTTCCAGTTAAGAAGGTCCGGTTACTGTTCCATTGATTTCAGTCCCATTGAAGCAACCAGAGGAGGTTCCTGCACAAATAGAAGTTACAGAGCTTCCTCTAACTCAGAATATACAAGATGATGGTGGAAATACCCACATGCAGACATCAACCCAACCACCTGAGTCTGAAACAGTGAAGGTGACCAATGAAGGAACCAAAGTGTGGGCAAATCTGTTCCAGAAGAACAGATTTGCCTCTAATGGTATGTGACTGGAGTATATACCACCTACTATCCTTGATGGCAAACCTGTAGGTCAGTTGCTGAAAGAGGAAGTAGAGGAGGAAGAGCAGAAATGGAAATGTTCTCTGGTAATTTTGTATTGGGGACTGGTCCAGGTTATAATGCTATGAAACGATTCATTAATCTACACTGGTCTCATGTTCCAGAGCCAGATCTATACTACCATGAGGAGGGTTATTATGTAGCTAAATTTCAAACCATGGAAGATGCTAAGGAGGTCATATGTGCTGGTCCATATACCATTGCTAACAGACCTATGGTTTTGAAGCAATGGACTCCTGATTTTGACTTCACTGCTGCTTTCCTAATGACATTCCTCTATGGGTAAAGTTTCCTAGGCTCCCTATGTCATGCTGGGCTAATAGGTCTTTGAGTAGGATTGCCAGTGTTCTTGGCAAACCTATTTTTGCTGATGAGTGTACTACCAATCAGACTAGGATCTCTTTCGCACGTATGCTTATTGAGGTTAATGTGTCTAAACCTCTGCCAAGTGATATTGAGATTATTGATCCTAATGGCAAGAAGTTTGCACAGGAAGTGACATATGACTGGAAGCCAACATACTGTGAGAAGTGCCTCATGATAGGCCATAACTGCATGACCATTCCTAAACCCCCTCAACCTATACAAAAACCAAAATTTACCCAGGAGTGGAGAGTTAAAGGACCAGTGCAAAATGATACACAACCTAAGGAGAACCCCAGCCAACAGGAAGAACCAAGGCAGACTGTAATACCTCCTAAGGATGCTGGTTCTTTGGATGTCACAGAAGGGTTCACTCTGGTAGATAAGGGCAAGCAGGTGCAATCACCAGTTTTTAATCTTACAAATTTTCCTCCATTATCCCCTATGGTATTGAGTAACAGATTTCAAGCTGTGTCTGCTAGCAGAACAGGTCACCCCCCTGATGTAGGGGGACCTAGTTTTACCAAATGAAGTTAGTATTTTGAAATATTAGAGGGATCAATAAAAAGTATAAATAGAAAGAAGCTAAAGAATACTTAGACAGAATAAATTTAGTCTTGTTAGTTTGGTAGAAACAAAGGTCAAGGAGAATAATGCAGGGAGAATTGCTAATCTGGTGCTCCCAGGTTGGTGTATGGTAGCTAACTATAGAGAGTCTCCAAGAGGTAGAATCTGGATTTTATGGGATCCTAAGAAGATCAATGTCACAGGAATTCAGGAGGATGGCCAATCTTTTCATTGCAGTGTTCATAATCTTGTTGGGGATCTGATCTACCTGCTCATTGTGGTTTATGGTTCTAATGGTCTGGACCAGAGAAGAATAATGTGGCAACACATACAAAATCTTGCTACTGGTATTACTGATCCTTGGCTGGTTGCAGGTGACTTCAATGCTGTGTTGTCTGTCAATGACAGACAGTCATGTACTCAAGTTAAGCAAGCTGAGACCCTATATTTCATTCAATGCATTCAACTGGCTGAATTATCAGAACTTCATTGGAAAGGGAACTTCTTCACATGGACTAATTAACAGACAGGTAATGAGAGAGTTTGTAGCAGATTAGACAGAATATTTGGTAATTATGACTGGATGATTAAATGGAGTCATGTACAGACTGTATATGACCCTCCTTTAATCTCTGATCATAATCCAATGGTCCTCAGTTTGAAGGAAGATATTACTGTCAGGAAGGCACCCTTCAAATTTTACAATGCATGGGCTAATCACTAGGATTTCCAAAACATCATGAAGGAACATTTGGAGGAATTCTGATCAGGGCACTCTTAAGTTGATATGGAACAACCTCAAGGCACTTAAACCTGTTCTAAATTCTCTAAATGTTAGAGAATTTAAGAACATCACACAGAAAATAGAATCTAGCAGGGAGGAACTAAAAATCATCCAGCACCAGATGAGCTCACAATATACTGATGATTTGCAGGCTAAAGAAAAGGATCTGTTATTGAAGATGGAGAAGTGGTCACTGATTGAAGAAAGTATCCTCCAGCAGAAATCTAGAGCCAAATGGATACAATTGGGAGATTCAAACAATAAGTATTTTCATGTTGTGTTAAATGAAAGGAATCAGTATAAAAGCATTACTGAACTAGTTACTGCAGGAGGCATCAAACTTACTCATCCATAAGGCTTCTATAAGGCTTTAATGGGGTCATCAGCTCCCTCCCTTCCAGCAATTAATAGATCATATATGGATAATGGCCCAAAGCTCACTCATTATCAGCAGCAGCAGCTACTTGCAGATGTGTCTATTGATGAAATTGTAGATAGCCTAAAATCCATTGGTGATCATAAAGCACCAGGGATTGATGGTTATAATGCTGTTTTCTTTAAACAGACCTGGTGGCTCACTGGAAATCAGATTACCAGGGCAGTTCGGGAGTTCTTCCAATCTGGTAAGATGTATAAGCTAGTTAATTGTGCTTCCCTTACACTGATACCTAAAGTTCCTAACCCTAAGTCAGTCAAGGAATTCAGACCAATTGCCTGTTGTTCAGTCTTATATAAGATAATATCTAAGATACTTGCTAACAGATTACAGAAATGCATGGCTTATATCATCAATGATTCCCAATCAGGATTCATACCACGAAGGAAGGTGGCTGACAATGTTATCTTAGCACATGAGTTGATCAAACACTATGCTAGAACACATGTGTCTCCTAGGTGCATGATTAAAATAGATCTACAGAAGGCTTATGATTCTGTTGAGTGGATCTTCTTGCAACAAGTGATGGAATCCTTACACTTCCCAGGTAGATTCATAAGGTGGATTATGGAATGTGTCCAGACAGTGAGCTATACAATCATGGTTAATGGGGAAACTACTGAACCCTTCCAAGCAGCTAAAGGATTGAGGCAAGGTGACCTAGTCTCTCCCTTCTTATTTTCTATAGTGATGGAATACCTTAGTAGGGCTCTTGTGGAACTAAAGAGAGATCCAGATTTCCTATTCCATCCTGGTTGTAAAAGGTTGAATATCACACATCTTAGTTTTGCAGATGATCTACTGTTATTTGCAAGAGGTGACTTGAAGGCTGTCACAACCATGTTCAGATATTTCTCTCAATTTACTGAGGCTTCTGGTATGACTGCAAACTTGAGTAAAAGTTCTGTTTATTTTGGTGGTGTCTCTCCTGATGCACAACAACATATTGTCAATCATCTTGGTTATGTATATGGAGAATTACCTTTCAAGTATTTGGGAGTTCCTCTAACTGCCAAGAAAATGTCATTACTACAATGGCAACCATTGGTGGATAGGGTTACTGCCAGGATACATCCTGGACTACTAGGAAATTATCCTATGCAGGGAGAATTCAGCTGGTACAGTCAGTCATCTTTGGTATACAAGCATACTGGGCACAACTTTTTCTTATTCCTACAAAAATATTAAAGATGCTGGACGCAGTTTGTAGATCCTATGTTTGGACAGGATCAGCCAACATATCCAAAAAATCATATGTAGCTTGGGACAAGGTCTGCCTACCTAAGTCTGCTGGGGGTTTAAATATTATGAATCTGCTATTATGGAACAAGGCTGCAATCATGAAACTTGGATGGGATCTGGCCAATAAGAAAGATGTTTTATGGATAAAATGGATACATTCAGTATACATAAAACAACAACAATTGCAGCCCCTAACCATTCCTAACCAAGCCAGTTGGATGGTTAGGAAGATCATTGCTGCTACTGTTACATTGCAGCAGTCACAGATGCTACAACAACCAGTTTGCTCTATCAAGAAATTTTACTTACAACGGGTTGGACAATTGCCAAGAGTAGAGTGGAAGAACCTAACTATCCAAAACTATGCTAGACCTAAGGCAGTTTTCAATCTCTGGCTTATATTACAGAACAGGCTGCCCACAAAGTATAGACTGGAACAGTGGACACTCACAGTGGACAACACATGTGTACTTTGCCAACAAGATAAGGAGACTAGGGATCATCTGTTCTTCTCTTGTTCATTCACCTCCTTGCTGAGACATCACACTTTACAGTGGATTGGAGTAACTCAAGACAATTACCAGAATTGGGAACAATACATTCAGTAGATCATAGCCAAGTCTAAAGGGAAATCTAGTCGAGCTCAAATGATGAAAATGGTCTTTGCTGAAATGCTTTACAGTATTTGGTTAGAAAGAAACTCCAGATTGTTCAATCACACTTCATGTTCCAGTGGATATCTACTTAGAAGCATTGCTTATACATGTCATGTTAGGAGTCCCCCTAAAGTTAATGTATACCTACTGCATTATCTCCTGTAATTAGAAACATAGGTATAGTAATGTAGATGCTAGCTAGTTTTTATCATAGATGATAGTCAGTTGTGTATAGCTGAACTATGGCTTTGTAAAGACATACCTTTGGTGATTAATACAATAAATTTAATTACCAAAAAAAAAAAGTTTCAGCACTATAATGCATAAGTTCAGCAACTAGAGGAGAAAACTTCATCACTAGAATGCTTAAGTTCACTAATTACAAACAAAAATAAGTTTATCAAATAGAGAACAAAACTTCAGCACTAAAATGCTTAAGTTCCGCAAATAGATAACAAAACTTCAGCATTAAAATGCTTAAGTTCAACAATTACAAATAAAAATTTCAGCACACTTGGTCTACTTTAGGCCCAGCTACTATAATGCTGAAGTTTTTCATGATTACATTTGCTACATCAACCCCGTATGCTGAAGTATCGCAAAAAAGTGAGTACGTTTGTAATTTTTTTTTGCAAAACTGGCACAAGTTAAAGCGTAACCCAAAAAATATATTTAGATGCAAATGCCCAATTCTTGAAATAATTATTGACCCGCCCATTTATTTAACTTAACCTATCTTGATCCAATCTATCTCTAACACATTTAACAAGTACCTATATAAAGAAAATCCAGCTTAAAAGAGATCATATACACTATACGAAACTGTGTTTTCAATTCATTTTATTTAATGAATTTTACAAACTTGGTTGACACAAATATCACATGCAGATCCGTATCATATTTTAATTTCCAATAAAGGTTCTGCAATGTTTGAATTCTGGAGTTACTTGATAAAAACTTTGTGAATGAATCATTAGAATATAAAGCGGCTAGCTTATGCATGAAAATGAATTATTCTCCTATTTATTTTCTCTTCAGATTCTCGATGAAGCATGTATATATTAATAAATCCAGTGAAAAAGACAGTGTCTAATCTTGTTGGCCAGCAACTTTCGAACTGATTTTAAATTAGGCAACTGTTTGATTTTCAGATTGAATATTTGCAATTTGCATGGCCCTTGAAAATAAATGTCGGCCAGGCTATTTTGCATTGCATTATTACTCCCTTTGTCCCAATTTATATGGTGTGGTAGTCAATTTTTTAAATTTTAATCGTGAATTCAAATATAATGTTTTTTTTGAAATAAAATTTATATAAATTTTTTAAATCACAATAATTAACAATTCAAAAATTAAAAGCTATAACCATGTCGTTTCTTATGTGAAAATGTTTCTTCAGCTTTGAACATGTGCAAAGATATTTAAACTTTGATTTAGAGTTACAAAGCTTCGACTTAAATTGATAACTTCTTTTAAGTCAATCAAATTAACTAAAATACTCTGGAGCCTCTTTAATCGAAAAACCTACAAGCCAGTTCCACATCATAAGAAAGACTGTTTCTTCTTCGCTAATTTCCATGGTTTTCACTGTTCAAGTCAAATTATCAAGTCAAATAATATTACAACATTTGCATGGACTAGTTAGTCCTTTTTTAATCTAAAAATAATTGCATCAACTGCGATTGTTTCTTTATTTGAGGTTACCTAGAGGTATACAAGAAAAATCAAAAAATGGTTCAAATCGATAGTTCGAGTCAAAAAGAAAAAAATTAGGAAAAAAATATGAACATAATTAGTTTGTTTTAGATTGGTTTTAACTAAAAAAAAAGTCAAATCAAAACCAAATCAACTCGACATTACATGTATACAAATTTTAAAAATATTTTACACATAAAAATAATTTTTGTAGTATAATTTATAAATGTTTCTTTACTTTTTCATAATTTTCTCTTTTAATTTACTATTTAAGCTTGAACTTAGTATTTTTGAATGGTCAAATATGTTTATAGCCCATAAAAGTACTAACTCAACTAAAGCCTAAAGCAAAATCAAATCAATACTAATACTAACAAAAGAATAAATTCAACAGTAGGAATGATAATAGTGTTCGATATCTATTTTTTTAATTTTGTATTGGTTTAAATAGTGAAATGCATAACTTATATTTTTTAGTCATGTATTTAAATCTTATTACTTATTAGTAGTACTTATTTTAGAATAACTTAGTACTTTTCGTATTTTTATTTTTTGGATAACATCTTATATTGTAACCTACTAGGACCAAAGAAAATTATAGCACAAATTATATCTTTTATGCTTTGAAGATTTTACCGGGAACATCCCCCCCCCCCCCCCCCCCCTTCCTCTCCCCTTCCACTCCAAAAAAAAGATTCGGAAAAATCGAGACTGAAAAATTCGATTTTATTGATTTAATTTAGTGTATTTAAAAATTTAAAATAATTATTTTAATTTAATAATTAAAAACTCGAATCAACCCGATCTATATAACACCCCTAACATCGCATACCTTTTACTAATTATGTGCCCTAGCGTAGAAGATAATAACGTGAGTAATGTTCTAAGTCTTGGAATTTTAGCTAAAAGCTCTACTTCTTTCTTACGATTAAAGTTTAGAGAAAAGAATATAAGAAAATAGTATTAAAGCTAGGCAAAATTGATAGTTAATATAATAGTGATTTTATATCGTAATAAAATATTGTATTTTCTATATTATTGCTTTGAGTAAAATCTGTGCAAATGCCTTTTCCTTTTGAAAAAAGGTTCTTCAAAATTTTTAAATTAATACTTTGAATAAATATAGGTAGGAGAAAAAGGTATGAAATATTCTATTGACACTGTCGTAAACATGAAAGAAAAATTTTGAAAATTTTTGCATAATAACAACTGGATCTCTACTTTTTAATTTTATAACCTATGTTTCCATTTTACAATCAACTAATCAAAAATAATAGGCTAAAATTTAACATTCAACTCTAATAAATTCTGGAAATTACTATTTTATTTTTAAAAAAGATTGCTCAAGCTTTTAAATTGATTTTCAAATCGATAATTATAACTCAAATATTAGTTCAACAAACCTAACCATTTGAATGGTGAAAATCAGATTTTTAACAAGCTTAAATATGTGGGTTTAGATTTGAATTTAATTTTGTGAGAAATTTGGAGTGGGTGTTATTTAAAATTATTACAAATAGTATAAGGAGGTTGTTTATAAAATTCGAAGTCATTAATAGAGATTTGGAGTGGTTTTGAACAAGAATTGCAACTGAAATTCCTGAAAGAAGTTCGTCTAAAAATGATTGTATAAAGATGTATAGAAGTGTATAATAGTGTATATGATGTGTTTATACGCTCATATATACTATTATACAAGATTATATAAAAACTGACTTCGTCTTCTTCCTTGCGTCTTTTTTGAAATTTAACACAAATCTACTCAAAATCACTTCAAATCAAAATTTGAACTCCTTTTGATATTTTTAATCAATTGGAACAACATTCAATCCAAACAACTAACAAATTCAAAAAAAAAAAAAATTGAAAGCAAAACTTTGATTCAATGGTGGAATTCTATTCTTTAATTTTCTTACTTACAATAGGGTAATACATGGGGAGAACAGTAATGGCGGATGACCCCTTGAAGCATATGAAGAAGATGAGAACACAAATTTAACTTCATAGATTTTGAATTTGCTAGGATTTTTAAAATATCTACAATATGGGTTAGGTCAAATAAAACTTAAAAACATAGACCATTTTTTATTATGGTTTGATGTCAAGTATATTTTCTTGTAACTCTTTCAATAAATTTCTTTTCGAAACATGTGATAGACCAAAAGTCCAATAATAAATAAAAGAAAAAAATTATTATGGCATAATAATATGTGATTAGTGAGACTTGCTATAAAAAAAACTACATGATCACTGATATTTAAATCTATATAATTAAAGTCACAAAATCATACAAATTTTACAAGTCTTAATTTCATCACACAAATAAGGAAAGGATTATGTAAAATTTTGATTTATCTTTAATTTTAAATTTAAATAAATCTAGATTTTGATTTATGAATAACGATGCACGAAATAAGGAGATCATAAATAAAGATATTTGAACTATCGATTGACTTTAACGAAGTTCAGCATAATTATAATTTTCCAATGGTATTATTTATTCTAATCAATATTTAAAATTAATTAATTAATCAACCTCATTATTTCTGGATGGTGTTTAATTTGAAATAAATGAAGTGCTCTCTGTTTTCCATATGAAACTTAAATTGTACTTTTCTTTTTTGATTACTTGACTATCCTCATTATTGTTGGAGGATGTTTAGAAGGAATGAAATATTCTCCGTTTCTTATATAGAACTACATCATACTTGGTAGTCAGTTGAACCATATGAGTTCACTATTGTGTGAACTAGCAAAAGCATTTTAATGTCGGCCAACAAAGAAAATAAGTTATACAAAAGAAATATTAATTGTAGTCTGGACATTGTTTATTATGGCAAAATATACTTATGTTCCTTAAATAATTTTGAGGTCCTTTTTTTAGGGATAAACTTTGTTATATCATGCTAAAACGGTTAAAATTGTTGAACTGTATTCGTTAAATAGCTTTTCAAAATAAAAAATGTTAATCGCATCATAACCATGGTTTGGGTGACACAAGCTAAAGAACCTAAATCGAGTGTGTTATATTATTTGCTTAAAGAAGGTTTCACAAAAAGAGAGTTTTTTCATTTGAAGTTGCAGACAATAAAGTTCTAATTATTATTTTGCATTTTATATCATAGAGATTTTAAGATCATACATGACAAAATTTTCTTCTAAATGGTTCTTGTGAGCTTGGTGAATCTGAGCTCAATTTTCAGATTCACCAAGTAATTAAGATTGGATCTGAGGTGAGAAGATGAACTCAAAGAGAAGAAAATAATGGCAGTTGAGAGAAAATTAAAATCTTATTATGTAAAATAGAACATATGCACATTATATACATGTATTAACTTAGCCACTTAACTACTAGGCCCCACAATAACTGGCTAAATGATCTGCTAACTAACTAAGCTAACATACAGACTAACTACAATTAACACTAACTACAATCAGCTCTAACTGTATAGCAGTCCCCTTCAAGCTGGAGCGTGCAAAATATTAGACACTCCAAGCTTGCCTAGCAAAAATGTATTATGGGACTGTCCAAGGCCTTTGGTAAAAAGATCAGTTGGCTGATCTTTAGTCCCCATAAACTGCGTGCGAAGCTCTCCTTGTTTGATCTTGTCGCGTACAAAATGACAGTCTATTTCAATATGTTCAGTACGTTCATGGAAGATAGGATTGGCTGCAATCTGAAGAGCAGCTTTGCTATCACAATATACTTCTACAGGTTGCTTGATGGGCACGCCAAGTTCAGCAAACAATCCCAATAACTAAATTACTTCTGTTGTCACAGTTGCTAGGATTCAATACTCTGCTTTTGCAGAGCTTCTTGACACTGTATATTGCTTCTTGGACTTCCATGAGACAAGTGAGTTGCCAAATTTGACTAAGTATCCAGTTATGGACCTCCTTGTATTTGGACAACTCGCCCAATCTGCGTCACAAAAACATGATAAGCAATCTGCATCGATATTGCTTAGAAGTATTCACATGCCTGGTTTATGCTTTAGATATTTGACTACTATCACAACATCATCCCAATGAGACTTCTTGGATCTAGCATGAACTTGCTGAGAGTTTGAACTGCAAATAGAATGTCTGGTCGTGTGACAATTAAATAGATCAGTCAACCAATCAGCCTTTGGTATTCATTTGCATCCGCTAGAACTTCATCTCCTGTAGTCCCAATGTGTCTGTCAAACTCAGAAGAGATGAATTTTTGGTTAAGATCTATTGAAGTTAAAACTGGCTTAGCACCACTCAATCCCAAATCAGAAATGAGTTGGAGACAATATTTTCTTTAATTCAATAATATCCCTTATTTGGATCTCATGACTTCAATTTGCAAAAAAAAATATTTGAGTTCACCAAGATACTTCACCTTGAGCTTCTTGTGAAGAACCGCTTTGGTCTCATTAATGAACTCTTCACAGTTTCCAGTAATCAATAGGTCATCCACATATATCAACACTGCTACAAAGTCATAACATTCCTCTTAGTAAACAGTGAGTACTCATATAGACTTTGAACATATCCTGTAGCCGTTAGTGCTTCACTGAGCTTAATGTTCCATTGGCAGGAGTCTTGTTTAAGCCCATATAATGACTTTAACAATTTGCAGACTTTTGTCTCCCCCTGTCTCGTGAAACCTTGATGAAGTTCCATATATACTTCTTCATATAGATCCCCTTGTAAGAATGCATTATATACATCCATTTGTGATATATTCCAGCCTTTAGAAGCAGCTAAAGGAATAACTGATCTCACAGTTACCATCTTGGCAACATGTGAGGGTGTTTCATTAAAGTATAGCCCTTCTATTTGGCTATAACCCTTGTCTACCAACTTGGCCTTGAACATTTCTATCTCACCATTTGCTTTATACTTAATCTTGTATACCCACTTTGAGCCAATAGCTTTCATGTCTTTTGGAAGATCAACAACATCCAGTTTTTATTGCCCTCCAAGGCTTTAATTTCAGCTTCCATAGCTTCAACCCACCTTTTTTCCTTGCATGCTTCACTGAAGGTCTTTGGTTCTGTTAGGTCTGAGATTCCTGCCAAGAAACTTCTGTGCTTATCAGTCAACTTGCTATAGGATAGGTAGTTGGACAGAGGATATGAGGAACTCCCTCTTGCTGTGATCACATAGTCCGTCAATCATATAGGTTCCT
Organism: Nicotiana benthamiana; assembly: GCA_034376525.1. Lineage (NCBI taxonomy): Eukaryota > Viridiplantae > Streptophyta > Magnoliopsida > Solanales > Solanaceae > Nicotiana > Nicotiana benthamiana. Next base: position 80,067,191 of record CM067326.1, on the reverse strand, counting down.
TTGTGGTTCTTTTGGACTTCCTAATCTCAGTAGTCTTTTGCTCAATGATTGTTGGAGGAACTTCGAATTCCTATACTATTAAATGTTGTTCTTGGATTACACTACTACTTGTTGCCTCTACATCCGCATCATTGGTTGTATCTCCTTCTAGTGGGTGCACATTTCCTCCATGTTCCATGCCTGTATGTGTTTCTGATGAGGTAGTGCCTGTATGTGTTTCTGATGAGGTGGGCTACCATTATTAGGTTCATGTTATGCAATATAGGTCCCTATGGTGTTATCAATTCCACATTCTTCAACAAGCTCCTCCAAATCACTCCCTATAGCTACTTCTGACTGTTGAGGCATATTGCCACAAGAATTTTGTAAAGCATATAGCTGATCCAGAGCATCTGCAATTGTTATTTGTCCCTCTGCATTGTGAAAAGGAAATATATTTTCTTTGAATATAACATCTTTGCAAACAAAAAAAATTGTTAGTATATAAATCCATTAGCTTGTAGCCCTTTTTTTGTCTCTGCATAACCAAGGAATATAGCTGCCCTTGCCCTAGGTGAAAACTTATCTTCCTGAACTAAGTTAGTTGTATAGCAAATGCATCCAAACACTCTAAGGTGAGACAGTGAATATGGTTTGTTATGAAGAAGTTCATATGGAGCCTTTCCATTCAGCAGCTCAATGGGCAGTCTATTTATCACATATATTGTTGTTTTAATGCATTCACCCCAGAATTTTGTAAGGACATTTGCTTGAAACTTCAATGCCTTGGCTATATCCAAAATATGTCTGTGTTTTTTCTCCATTATTCCATTTTGTTGTGGAGAGTAAACACAACTACTTTGATGAACTATACCATAGGTATCAAACAATTCATTCATGTGCCTGTTAAAGAATTGTGTGCCATTATTTGTTCTAACTATCTTCCCCTTATACTAAAATTGAGTGTGTCATATGGCAAGAAATTCTTTAATATCACAACAATATCACTTTTCAATTGAAGTAAATGTACCAAGGTATACCTTGTATTATCATCCATTACTGTTAGAAAAAATATTTTCTATCATATGCGGGAAACTTATATGGTCCCCAAAAAATCCATATGCAAAAGAGATAAAGGATTTTCACTTCTACTCATACTTCTAGGAAACACCAACCTATTTTGTTTTGCTAATGGACATACAAGGCAATCATTATTCACTACTACTTCTACAGACTTGTGATGAAACAAATCTAATTTCTTCATAGTACTAACTGAAGCATGACCTAGCCTTTTATGCCACAAAACTCCATCTCCTTTATTGTTTTGTGTAATGCAGATGATGCAAACTTCTTTATTTCTTTAATAAACTTTTCAAAATCTCCTTTGAAATTCTTCTTTAAAATACCAATCCCTCTCACCTTCCCATTCTATAGATTCTAAAACAAGCAGAAATTAGGGAAGAAATTCACTGAACAACATAGCTGCCTAGTTAGTTTGGATGCTGAGATTAGATTGAACTTAAATTCAGGTACAAATAAGACATCTTCCATCTTCAATTCATCACTTATGACAGCCTCTCCAACAGGTGTTATACTATACTATTTTCCTGTAGGCAAATGTACTTGATCACTATCACATCTGTTTACTTTGTTCTTAGTGTTTAATATGTCTAGTTCACTAGCTATGTGATGTGTGGCTCCAAAATCAATTACCCATTACTTACAAGTAAAGCTTGTCATTAAGGAGGTTGTAATACTTGCTATGTTAGCTTGATGCTCTAGAGTTTCCCTGTTCAACATGCTCAAAATCTGTCTGTATTGATCTTAGGTTAAGTATTATCTTACTTTCAATCCATCATAGCTATTTCCTTCTTCATCCTGATGTCCTAACTTTTCATTCTCTGACCACCGGTTGTCATATCGGCTGCATATGGTTGCTTAGCTTTGAAATCAGTTGGATAGCCAACTAAATTGTAGCAATTTTCTTCGGAATGCCCTAGCTTGTTACAGTAATCACATTTCAGAAATGGCTTCTTTCCCTAGTACTTTCCCTTGTTATTCTGCATAGGCATTTGTCCTCTGCTTGTTTGCATAGCAACTGGATCTCCTCTATTTGGTAGTATTGGATACGTGCTAGAACTCTAACTCTCATCTTCTATAATCAACGCATAAGCTTGATTTAGTGTTCGCTCCACAGTGTTCATTAAGATCCGATGCCTTGCTTGGTCATATGTCTCATTGAGGCCACTCAGAAACTGCATCAACCTATGTTGCTATAGGTGTTCAACATATTATTTTGAATTAGGTATCGACACTATGGTATCATAATTATCCCACTATTGCTTTAACCTAGTGAAATACACAAAGACGAAATTTTTTCCCTGTGTAATAGTAGCAATTTCTCTATGTAGCTGAAAATTTTGCACACGATTCACTTTGTCAAATCTCTCTCTCAGATTTCCCACACTAGGTGTGCATTAGATGTATAGACAATACAACTAAGTAAATTCAGAGACACAGTGTTCATGATTCGGGAAAGCACTACTACATTATACGTTTCCCAGCCCTCATGTAACTCATACTGAAACAAATCCTTCTTGCATGACCCAAGCATAAATCCTAGCTACCTTTTAGCCTGTAATACAATTCTCATTGAACGATGCCACAACCCATAGTTCTCTGAATCTGTGGGCATTACAAGAATCAAAATTGAGCTAGGAGTGTCCGAAGGATGGACAAACAAGGAAAGTGTATGATCAATTTCTTAGCTGCCATTGATGATCGTCTGTTGCAGCTTCGCGAGGAAGATGAGGATGAGATCCCAGTTTAATTGAACTCAATTTTATGGATTATAACTTTTCACTGCTTTGATACCATGTGAGCTTGGTGAATCTGAGCTCAATTTCAAAATTTACCAAGTAATTGAGATTGGATTTGAGGTGAGAAGATGAACTCGAGAGAAAGAAGAAGATAATGGTAGTTGAGAGACAATTAAAATCTTATTATGTAAAATGGAAAAGATACACATTATATACATGTACTAACTTAGTCACTCAACTACTAGGCCCCACATATAACCGACTAACTGATCTGCTGACTAACTAAGCTAACATACAGACTAACTACAATTAGCATTAACTACAATCAGCTCTAACTGTACAGCAGTTCACAGTTCCTGAATATTTGTAGAGCGAAAAGATTACCGCTAAAATGCATATTTTTTTAGAGACTTCCAAAACTTTAAAAATAGGAATTATTTAAATATGGAAGCTAGCTTCTATATAGAAAGCTATTAATCATAATCTATATGTTTGACGTAATCTTTGCAGTCATATGAGTAGTAGAGAAAGATATTGGAATGGAAAGAAGAAAATTAAAAATCCTTACCAAAGTCTCGACACTCTTACAGGAATAGAAAATAAAATCTCTTTGATTTTAATTAATAAAAAGGAAAAAAAGTTGAGGTTAATTGGGTTATGTTTATTGCAACATGGCGAATGGATAGAACTTAGAAGAATGTTTTACTTAACTAAAAATACAAAATCATGGACTTTCCAACTAAAAGCGAAAAAAGATAAATGTGTTATTATTTTATGATAATTGAATTTATAAATGTTTGATTATGCATGTTATGATCCTAATTTTTCACCCATCGGGATCTTGATGGCGCCCAACTCATAGAATGCTAAGAAATTCAACTTATAAGGATCAAACACATTAATCACTAGTAAAAATAGTAAATAATAATAATTTAAACCAAAACAAAGTGAGAAGTGTAAAAATTTATAATAGACTAAACAATATTACACGACTGCCCAAAATATGGTGTCACAATTCACAAACTTCTAAGAGTCACTAAACATACTAGTTTGAAAAAATACATATGTTCTCACAATAAAAGAAAACAGGGAAACTAGGATAGCTGGAGGGGGACTCCAGGATCTGCAAACGCCGGCAGATCTACTTTGAGTTTCCTGTGGACTAAAGGCAGCAACCCAACTCTGATCGACGAGGTCTAGTATTGAGATCTGCACAGAAAGTGACGAGTGTAGTATCAGTATAACCGACCCTATGTAATGATAAGTTCCTAGCCTAACCTTAGCGAAGTAGTGACGAGGCTAGGACACGACAATATCATAAACCTGTGCAGTTTAATCATATACGAGAAAATAACAACAAACAGAAATTTAACATATAATAACGGGAAGGAGGAAAACATGTAGAGGGAAAATATCAAGTCCTAGAAATAGTACAGTAAAGAAACCCAGTAAATATCATACTTTGCACTAACGAAAGTAATAACATAGCAAATATGTGCACGGACTCTTCCTTCTTTTACTCTCGTCCTTACCATAAGTAATAATAGAAATGACTCTTCATGCATTAACTCTCTCATAACATGGAACGATATCACTCTTCGTGAATTAACTCTCTCATAACATGGCACGACATCATCCTTCGTACATTATCAATATCAAAATATGGCACGAAATCACCCTTCATGCATTAACGCTCACAAATATGGCACGATATCACCCTTTGTGCATTATCACTCTTTTACAATACATTAAACGTCATCACCCTTCGTGTTTTACACTCTTCCTCACCCAAACAAAAGAGTAATAATAGCCCCGCAAGGAATCATAAAGAAACAACATTGTTCCAATATTTAATTTCACAATATAAATCTCAACTTGAGTCAATACTCAATCAATATCAAAATTCCAGGAAAAACATGATAAAATTTGTCTAACATGAAGAATAATCAATTTAAGCATGAATAGTACGGATAAAGAATACAATAGTTAAAAGTGTAAGACTCACTCAAATGCTATGACTCGACGGAAATGTATAGGTACTCGGCACTTCACTTATACATCGTACTCAACAACCAAACACATAGCAAATAAGGCAAAAACACATAATCCCTCAATCTAAGGTTAGCCACAACACTTACCTTGATTCCACGGCCAAACTCTAGCCTCAATTATTGCTTTTCCTTTAGATTACACCTCCAACTCACTCGTATCTAATCATAATTAACTTAATAATATCAATTATATCTAAAGAAATCAATTCCCATACACAATTACAAGTTTTCCAACATTTTTACCAAACACTCAATTGTCGACCTCAGGCCCGCTTAGTCAAAACTCGAGGTTCGGAAAAAAAAAATATTCACCCAATAAACCTTCGAACCCAAATATGTAATTAGATTTGAAATCTGATCCCAAATCAAGGTCTAAATTTCAATTATACAAAAATCCCTAATTCTACCCAAACCCCCAATTTCTACCGTGCAAACCCCAGATTTAACGTTGAAAACTGATGAAATGTAATTGATAATTGGACGAAAGTAGTTTGGAATCATTTACCAACACTTTGGGAAGAACCTGTCCCTTGAAAATTGCCTCTAAGCCTTCTTGTTTTCGAAAATATGAGATAATGGCCAATTCCCATTTTTTATTCTGTTTTTTAAACACTGGATAGGTCTTCATCACGTTTGCGATGGACTTGTCATATTTGTGATGCATTGTGGTGAAGGGCCTTCGTGTTCGCAAAGAGCTACTCACTTTTGCGATGGTCTGTACCCCTAACAATTGTGTTCGCAGGCCTGGGACCATGTTCGCGAAGAGCAACTCAATAATTTCCCTAGCACACCTCCAATACACTACATGTTCGCATAAGGTCGGTCACGTTCGCGAAGAGCTAACTCCCTTGTGCTCCCCATTCGCGACCGAAGCCTTGCCCCAACCTAGCTTGCACTTCGCATTCGCGAGAGTTGCTTCGAGAAAGAGAAGCATAAAGTATCATGATACCAGAAGCAGAAAAACACATCATATTTCCTAAGTGTAAATCACCATTTAGTCTATCCAAAACTCACCCGACTCCTAAGGGCTCCAAACCAAACATGCACACAAGTATAAAACCATCATACGGACTTGCTCGCACGATCAAATTGGCAAAATAACACCTAGAACTATGAATTTAGCATAAAATTGCATGAAAGTTTCAAGAAAGTTCAAAAGTTCTATTTTTCTCAACAAAAGATCTGAATCATGTCAAATTGGTCTCGTTTCACATCAAATTTCACAAACAAGGTATAAATATCATAATGGACGTGTACGAAATATGGAACCAGAATACGAACCCGTATATGCAAAATCAATTGCTAAATAAATTCTTAAAACCATTATATTTCCAGTTTAATAATTTTTATCAGAAAATTATTTCTCGGGTTAGGGACCTCGGAATTGGATTTCTGGAATACGCCCAAGTCCCATATGTTACTACGAACCCTTCAGAACTGTTAGAATACATGTCTGAGTCTGTTTACTCAAAATATTGATGAGGTCAACTAAAATCAACTTTTAAAGGAAAAGTTTAATATTTTCTCAAGTTTTCACATAAGGGCTTTCCGAAAACGGGACCATCCTTTTGTTGCTCATGCTCCTCAGATTTACGGATTCGCAGGGGGCCTCAGGCCCTACTTAGTTTCACAAGCCTTTGTCTCAGTCAAATAAGTAGGGCCTTTTCCTTTTTGTTTGATTAACCCATTCTCATTATACTGTGCATGTAAGTCGAGGAGAAAAAAAGATGAGGTTTTGAAGGCCTCATAATCCCAAATTGGGCTATATAATATGAGATGAACTTTTGGGTCATCACATTTTCCACCTTTAAAACAAGTGTTTGTCCTCGTACGAACATAGAAAAGTACTTGATCTTAGGATAAGATAGGGATATCTGCTCTGCATATCGGACTCGGACTCCCAGGTGGCTGCCTCAACAGGCTGCCCTCTCCACTGCACATGAACCGAAGGATAACTCTTCGATCTCAACTGTCGAACTTGCCGGTCTAGAATAGCAATTAGCTCCTCCTCGTATGACAAATCCTTGTCCAGATAGACAGTGATGAAATCTAACACGTGGGATGGATCACCGTGATACTTCCGGAGCATGGACACAGGAAACAATGGATGCACTGCTGATAAACCTGGTGGAAACGCAACTTTGTAGGCCACCTCTCCCACTCGATCAAGGATATCAAAAGGCCCGATGAACCTAGGGCTTAACTTGACCTTCTTCCCAAACCGCATCACACCCTTTATGGGTGACACTCGAAGAAACGCTCTGTCTCCGACCATGAATGCCACATCATGAACCTTACGGTCAGCATAACTCTTTTGCCTGGACTGAGCTATACGAAGTCTATCCTAAATGATCTTAACCTTATCCAAAGCATACTGTACTAAATCTTTACCCAATAACCGAGCTTATCTAAGCTCAAACCATCCAACCAGTGACCTACAGCGCATACCATATAATGCCTCATAGGGAACCATCTAGATGCTCGACTGATAACTTTTCTTCTAGGAAAACTCTGCTAATGGCAAGAATTGATCCCAATAACCTCCAAAGTCAATAACACAGGCGCCGAGTATATCCTTTCTCCAAAATCTAAATAGTACACTCGAACTGTCTGTCCGTCTAAGGATGAAATGTTATGCTCAACTAAACCCGTGTGCCCAACTCATACTGTACTGCCCTCTATAAATGCGAGGTAAACTACATACCTTGATAAAAAATGTTGGACATAGGCACACCATGGAGATGAATGATTTTACGGATATAAATCTCTACCAATCACCCTAAAGTATATGAAATTGCCATAGGAATGAAATGCGCTAGCTTAGTCAGCCTATCCACAATAACCCATACTACGTCGAAATTCCTCTAAGTCGTTAGGAGTCCAAAAATGAAGTCCATAGTGATATGCTCCCACTTCCACTCAAGAATCTCTATCCTTTGAAGCAAACCACCAGGTCCGTGATGCTCGTACTTTACTTGCTGACAATTCAAACATCGAGCTACACGCGATGATATTTTTGTTCATCCTCCTCCACCAATAATGTTTCCGCAAGTCTTGATACATCTTTGCAGTGCCCAGATGAATAGAATACTAGGAACTGTGAGCCTCCTATAGAATCAACTCACAAATTCCATCCATATTAGGTTCATAGAAACGACCCTGCTTCTTCAAAACTCCGTCATCTCTAACTGTATACTCTTTGGCATCTCTATGCCACACTGTGTCCCCAAGGACAAGCAAATGACCATCATTATACTACCTCCTCATATGCTCAAACATGGAGGAGCGAGCAATCGTACACGCTAGAACACGACTGGATTAGGAATATACAACATCACGAACTGCCCATACTAGCTGACTTCATACTCAAAGAATCGGCCACTATGTTAGCCTACCTGAGATAATACAAGATGGTGATATCGTAGTCTTTCAATAGCTCTAACCACCTTATCTGCCTCAAATTGAGCTCCTTCTACTCGAACAAATACTACAAAATCATATGATCCGTGAACACCTCACACAACATGCCATATAAATAGTGCCTCCAAATCTTCAGCGCGTGAACAATGGCTGCTAGCTACAAGTCATGAATTGGATAATTCTTCGCGTGAATCTTCAATTGTCACAAAGCATATGCAATAACCTTGCCACCCTATATCAATACTGCACCAAGTCCAGTATGAGATGCGTCATAATAAAATATGGCTTGACAATCCAATATGGCATGATAAGGTGACAGTCATTCCATCCTCGAAATGATATCAAAATAAACCATGTCAAGAAGCAGGAGATCTACGCAAGTCTCAAGACCCCCAATAATAACTATACACGAGTAATTAACACGATGTACAAAAATAGAATCACCCACCGGTGTGGACATATATATATGAGCACTCAAGGAATCACGAGGCACAACCGAATATGTAGGAAAGTAAGATGACATATAGCAGTATGTAGACCCTATATCAAATAGAACTGAAGCATCTCTACTGCAAACTAAAATAGTACATGCGATAACAACGCCAGATGACTTAGTCCCATACTTAGCTAAGAAAGTATAATATCGGGGCTGGGCCCTACCATTCTGAAGTACATCCCTAGGACGGCCTCCTGCTGGCTGGCCACCACCTCTAACAGCCTAACATCTACCTTTAATACCTCGACCTCCACATCTAGCTATCTGACCCCTACCCCTAGTTGGTTGAGAAGGCGGTGGAACACCCGATGCTCGAACCATGGCACGAGAACCCTGATGCTGAGAACTGCTTGATGCTCGAGGCAAAAATCTAGCAATGTTCCTCGGATCGCAACAAGCATAACAAAATCTCGGTAGCTGAGTCTGCGGACCCTAAAGCTAACCCTAACAGCCTAAGTAACCACCCTAAAAACACTAGAGCGGAGGTGCACTAATAGGAGCTGATGGTGCATTATAGGGTAGCTTATCAGAATACTGTATATGAATGCCACGACCACCTGAAGTACCATGAGAATCCTGAAGTGCTGAGTTAAACAACCTTGGAGGATGGCCTCTACCAAAATAATCCCTGCCTCCACATGAGACACCACTGAACCTACCAGAATGACGAGGTCCCTTATCAAGCCCCTGACCACTCCCCTAAGCTAAAACCATCTTAACTCGCCTGGCCACATTGGCCGCATCCTAAAAAGAAATCTCGCTCCATGTCTCATTAACTATCTATAATCTGATAAGCTGAGTGAGTCTCTCAATAAACCTCCTTACTTTCTCTCCCTCTCTTGGTGGGAAGTGTAACAAGAGCATAACGGGCCAAATCAACAAACCTAGTCTTATACTGAGTGACAGTCATAGAACCCTACTGAAGATGCTTGAACTGCCTGCAGTGGTCCTCTCTCTGAGTGATAGAAAGGAATCTTCTCGAGAAATATATGATAGAACTGGTACCAAGTCAAGGCAGAAAATCTAGCTGGTCTATTCAATACAAAGTCATTCCACCATCTCTTGGTGGATCCTATAATTTGGAATATAAAAAGTCGACCCCATTGGTCTCCACTATCCCATTGTTCTGCAACACCTCATGGCAATGGTCAAGATAATCCTGGGGGTCCTCAGAAGTTGCCCCACTATAATGAACCGGAAAAATCTTGGTGAATTTATCCAGCCTCAATAAAGCCTCAAAAGACATAGATGATCCACCAGCAACCTGAGCCGCAATAACTGGCTGAGCTACGCCTACTAGCTAAGCTGATGGAGTTTAAAACTGAGGAGACATTTGCTCCGAAGTGTGGGTAGCGGGAGTCTGGGATCCTCCCCCAGCCTGAGAAAAGGCTGGTGCTACAGGAAATGTGCAAGTCTGAGCTACACTCTCCATAAGGCACAATAGACAGACCAAAGCATCTGAAGTACCAAGGTAGTGATGAACCCCTCTAGAACATGAGCTTGTCCAGCCGGAACGGTCCGGGACGGAACCTCATCATCAAACTCCACTTGAGGCTCTGCTACTAGTGCTTCTTCTCGAACTCTAGGCTGAGCCCTGCCCCTACCTCGGCCTCTAGCACGGCATCACCCTCGTTCTCTACCCTCGTAGTAGCTTCCATTGGGGGTTTGGGCTATTGATCAGCTGATAAAGTGATACATGTTCTCACCATCTGCAAAAGAACAAGAGTAGAAGTTCAATTAGCATTGAGAAATCAAATCTCACAACAGAGAAGAAGAGAAGTGAAATTATTCCTAAACTCTATAGCCTCTGGGATAAGCACAGACGTCTCCGTACTAATAGCAGAATCTACCTAGCTTGTTTGTGAATTTGAGACCTAGGCAATCTAGTGATTTGATACCAACTTGTCACTACCCAAATTTTACACCATCGGGAACGTGATGGAACCTAACTTTTAGAATGCTAGGCACACCAATACTAATGATCTAACACGTTAATCACCAGTCGAAACAACAAATAATAACAATTTAAACTAAAAAAAGTGAAAAATGCAGAAATTTATGATAGACTAAACACTATTATACGACTACCTAAAATCTGGTGTCATATTCCATGAACTTCTAAGAGTCAGTACAAATACTGATTTAAAGAAAATGCATTTGTTCTCACAATAAAAGAAAAAAAAGGAAACTAGTATAATTGGAAGGGGAATCTAGGGTCTGCGAATGCCGGAAGATCTACCTTGGGTCTCATGTGGACTGAAGGTAGCAACCCAACTCTGATCGATAAGGTCTGGTACCGAGATTTTCACAGAAAGTGCAGAGTGCAGTATCAGTGCAACCGACCCTATGTACTGGTAAGTAGCGAGCCTAACCTCGGCAAAGTAATGACGAGGCTAGGAAACAACAATATCATACATGAGAAAATAACATCAAACAGAAATTTAACAAATAATAACGAGATGGGGAAAACATGCTAAGGGGAAATATCATGTCCTGAAAATAGTACAGTAAAGAAATGTATTAAATATCATATTTTGCAACAATGCAAGTAATAACATAGCAAACATGTACACATCATCAGCCTTTGTGCTTTTACTCTCGTCCTTACCATAAGAAACAATAGAAACGGTACGGCATTACCATTCGTGCATTATCAATATTAGAATATGGCGCGACATCCCCGTTCATGCATTAACACTCAAAGAATATGGCACGACATCACCCTTTGTGCATTATCACTCTCACAAAGTACATTGCACGGAATCACCTTTCGTACTTTACACTCTTCCTCACCCAAACAATACAACAATAACAGCCCGACAAGGGAATCATCAAGAACTAACATTGTTTCGATATTTAACTTCACAATATAAATCTCAAACTTGAGTCAATACTCAACCAATATCCAAATTCCAGTAAAAATATGATAAGATTTGTCTAACATGAAGAATAACTAGTTTAAGCATGAATAATACGGATAAGGAATACAACAGTCACAAGTATAAGACCCACTCACATGCTATGATTCGACGATAATGTATAGGTACTCGTCACCTTACCTATATGTCGAACTCAACAACCAAACACATATCAAATAAGGGAACAACACCTAATCCATCAAGCTAATGTTAGGCACAACACTTACCTTGATTCCATGACTGAACTCAAGCCCCAATTATCACTTTTCATCTACATTCCACCTCCAACACACTCGTATCTAATCATAATTAAATAAAAATATAAAATATCGCTAATGAAATCAATTCCCATGCACAATTACAAGTTTTCAAACATTTTCCCCAAAAAGTAAAAGATCAACCTCAGGCCCGCTTGGTCAAAACTCGAGGTTCAAACCAAAACTGCTTCACCTAATCACCCCAAGCGCAAATATGTAAATAGTTTCGAAATTTTGACTCCAAATCGAGTTCTAAATTCCAATTATACAAAAATTCCTAATTCTACCCAACCCCCAATTTCTACCATGAAAACCCTAGATTTTAGGATGAAAATTAATGAAATGCAATGGATAATTGGAAGAGAGTAGTTTGAATCTTTTACCAACACTTTGGGGAAGATCATGTCTCTTGAAAATCGCCTCTAAGCCTTCTTGTTTCCGAAAATATGAGATAATGGTCAATTCCCATTTTTTATTCTGTTTTTAAAATACTGGATTGGTCTTCATCGCGTTTGTGATGGACCTATCACGTTTGCGATGCATTGCGGCCAGAATAGCCTTCGTGCTCACGAAGAGCTACTCGTGTTCGCGATGGTCTGTCCCCACTAACCATCGCATTCGCGGGCCTGGGACTGCGTTCGCAAAGAGCAACTCAATGATTTCCCAACCTACCTCTAATATACTACGCGTTCGCCTAAGGTCGGTCTCGTTCGCAAAGAGCTAATCCCCAATTCTCCGCGTTCGTGACCGAAACCTCGCGTTCGCGCAGAAGAATTCCGTCTGCAGCCCACCTTGCACTTTGCATTTGTGAGAGTTACTTCGCGAATGTGAAGCACAAAGTATCAGCATACCATAGGTAGCAATCATAATAGATTTCCTAAGTGTAAATAACCCCGTTGATTATCCGAAACCCACCCAAGCTCTCAGGGTTCCAAACTAAATATGCACACAAGTCTAAAAATATCATATGGACTTCCTTGCGCAATAAAATTGCCAAAATAACACCTCGAACTATGAATTTAGCATCAAATTGCATGAAATTTTCAAAAAAGTTAAAAGTTCTATTTTTCTCAACCAAAGGTCAGAAACATGTCAAATCAGTCTCGTTTCTCACCATATTTCACAGATAAGGTATAAATATCATAACAGACCTGTACCGGCTCCAACCATAATACGGACCCGATATTAACAAAATCAATTATTAAACAAATTAATTCTTAAAACCATTATATTTTAACAATTTTATCAAAAATTCATTTCTCGGGCTAGAGAACTCGAAATTTATTTTTCGGGTTATTATTAACCATAATTTATCTTAATTAGTATCATGATAAACTTGCTTCACATAATGCCGCTTTCTAGAGCTCCAACTCAACATCTCATTACTCTATTGTGAGAATTTGACTTCATTTCTTTATACCATTTATCTCTTCATTTTTAAAATCAAAACATAATTACTTAAACAGCAATTGGCGGTTCATATTGACTTATTAATTTTTACTTACCATGTCACGACCCATTTTTCCCACCCTCAGGAGTCGTGATGCTGTCTACTAATGTGAGCTAGGCAAGCCAATTATTGAACAAAATACCGTATCCATTTTCATACCTTTTTAGCATTTAGAAAAAATTAACGTGAAAACAGCAAAAATTTCAATATGCGAAAGAAATGTAGTGAAATATATGAAATATGAATCTAACACAACCATTTAAGCCTTAATCACCTAGAACTGGTGTCACACACTACTACAGACGATCTAAGAGTGCTACATATAAAGCCTGAAAATAAAAGATACACTATTTCTGAATTAAGGAAATGAAACGTGGATAAAAGGAATAGAGGGAGACGCCAAGGCCTGCGGATGCCTGCAGGTCTACCTTGGATCTCCCGTGACTGAAGGTAGCCACCCAACCTACAGTCCAAAAGCTGCTCTGGGATCTGCACATAGTGCAGACTGTGGTATTAGCACAACTAATCCCATATGATGTTAAGTTCCTAGCCTAACCTCGGCGAAATAGTGACGAGGCTAGGACTAGACTACCAAATAAACCTGTGCAATTATAAAATATACAACGAAAAATAAAATAGGCATAAACAAGTAAATATGGGAGGGGGTACATGCTGCGGGGGTATAACAATATCAACAGTAAACCAAGAGTAATGGCATAAGGACCACCTATACTTTACATCAAAACAATAAGAAACTTGTATCCAATCTATAAACACTTTGTATTAACAATTGTTGCGGCGCGCAACCCATTCCATATAATTTATCACTGTTGCGGTGTGCAACCCGATCCAATCATATTATTATTGCGGCGTACAACCTGATCCAATCATATTATTATTTCGGCGTGCAACCCGATCTACATATAACATCATAGCGGCATGCAACCTGATCCAAATATATATATCATTGTTGTGGCGTGCAACCCGATCCATTCATATTATTGTTACGGCGTGCAACCCGATCCACATATAATATTTTTGCGGCATACAACCTGATCCACATATAATATTGTTACAGCGTGCAACCCGATTCACATATACAATCAATAACAATTACAACAAGCGTCCCGACAAGGGAGAAACAGCTATAACCAAACTTGTTCCAATATGTAACTACCTCAACTAACACCAATACTCAGTCATAAGTGTTAGGATTTATGCCCGTCACTAGAGGGGGGGAATGAATAGTGTGGCACGAGAATATTGATAAATATTGTGGAATTAAAAATTGCAGGAATAAGATAAATTCGGTAATAAAAATAGCAAGGAAAGAACACACCGAATTTATCCTGGTTCACCACAACTTGTGGTTAGTCCAGTCCCCGAGAGACTCTCTCGAGATTCCACTAATTCCGTTAAGCTTACGGGTGCCTAACAAACCGTTACACTTGCTCGTAGATGTACACTCTACAAGACTTCAACTTGCTCGAGGATACCGCACCCCAAGACTTCACCTTGCTCGTGGATACCGCACCACAAGACTTCACACACTAAGACTTAGGGTACTTAGCGAACCCGACAATCAATGAGAAGATATGTTCTTCTCAAACACCTTTCTCTTTTACAAAAAGAACTCTCTCAAGAGAGTAGATAAAGAGATACAAATTTAGCTCTATGAACAACTCAAAGTTGTCTCTGAAATGGCTCAACAAAAGCTCTAAAATGATGCTCAAATAATGTCAATATGTATATCAATATTAGGAGGTGTTGTGTGTTTAAAATCAGCTCAAAAGACCTCTTTTTATAGGGGTTAGGGGGTGCAAGTCCGTTGCTTAATTGATAATCAATTATGCTGATTTTATGCAAGGATAATCGATTATTGGATTTGCATAATCGATTATTCTTCCAACGTTCAAAAATTAGAAGCTGATTTTCTGCTGAATAATCGATTACTGGATTCTGAATAATCGATTATTCTGTTCCAGTGTTCAAACACTGGCAACGGTCTACAGCATAATCAATTATGCAGATTGTATAATCGACTATTCTAGTCCAGATTTGAAAACTTACTTCAAAAACCATTTTGGTTAAAATGAGAACTTTAACATCATTTTGTTTGAAATATTTAAAATATGTTTATGATAAATATGATTTAATAAAATATGTTTATGATAAATATGATTTAATAAAATGATTTTATGCATATTTATGATGACCTATGTTGAGCCAAAAGACGAGATAACTTATGCGTTGCTCTTACATTGGTTCTACCTAACGACCTACGCCTTGGGTCTTTGGTCTTGAACATTTGAGCTCGTCTTTGGCTTATCTATGCAATTCCGTCATCAATATGCTTCTCGGCATTTAATCTTGATTGTTTGTCATATAATAACGTTTTTTGACACTTGACTTCGTCATTCATCAAAACCTATACCTGAAAATCATGCTAATACAACCAAAGCGCACATATCATAGATAGAATGATTTTCTACAATTTCCCCCTTTTTGATAATGAAAAACAATAGGAGATATGCATATTGGATTCCCCCTAAATTCATGCTATATCTCAACATACAATTCAAGTAAACAACTTAATATGTATATTCCCCCTTAATTGAATATTCCCCCTCAATTAAAGCATACTAGAATGTGAAGACATTCCCCCTTATTTGATGCATATCGCCTAAATTCTTCCCCCTTTTGGCATTAGCAAAAAGAGTATACAAAGGCTACTTTCCCTTAACGACACTTCCCCTTTTGGGAATACCAACTATTAGTGTCAAAAATAAAGTAGGAAGTATAATGAGGAATATACATTGACGATACCAATTGTTAGATTTAAAAAATCATATCAGCATAAAATAATACCAAATGTTAGTAAAAACATACTAATCATAATAACGGTCATTTTTCGCAAATATACCAACTAAAAATATTCATCAAAACATGAATCAATCATTATTTTTAACACGAAATAATTGATGCCAATTGTTATTCTCAACCAAAAATAACTAATATCAATTTGTTAACAAAGATATATTAATCTTTAGCACATATCAACTATTACGTTTTTATCAAGAATACGATAACTAACCGAAATTCCCCCTTGATGCAATAAGGTTCTGTGCTTGGTGCATCTACTACGATTTTGTAGTCTTCAAGCACACCTGCAAACGTACCTAAAAATAGGTTTTCGGTACCCAACTTCTTTTGGGTCCTTGAGGGTTAGGCAAATAATAATCATAATCAAAATATGAATCTCTATGTTTAGCAAAACATACGGGTGCAATGTGTCCTACCCGGTTACAATAATGACATATAATATTAGAGTTGTGCATATGTCTTGGTTGAGCCAAATGCGTTCTAGGTGATCTAAAGTCGTTATTCCTAGAAGCGTTGAAATTCCTAGAGTCATTTCTAGGTGGTCTGAAATTATTCATTCTAGACTCATTAATAAAATTCCTAGAATTGTGTCTAAAATGATTAGTTTTAGACTTATTAACAAAATTCCTAGAGTCGTTTCTAGGTGGTTCAACCTCATTTCTATCATCCTTTTTAATTACTTCACTTGTTTTAGAATCATTTACACTATATTTTTCTAGTGTATTTCTAAGTTCTATGTTCTCTATTTTCAAAGAACTACAAGAAGAACAATTTGAACTTTGAACACTTAAAGAGGCTTCATTCATCTCCTTGGTTTTATTTTTGAGATCGACATTGTCATTTTCCAAAAATCTATTTTCTTCTTCTAAAACTTTGATTTTATTTTTAAGAAAAGTAATGTCATTTTCTAAAAGATCATTTTCTTCACAAGTCAATTTTTCAAAATCTTTTTCTTTTAAAGAAGGTTGTTTTTCAAAATCTTTTTCTTGCAAAGAAAGTGTTTTCTCAAAATCTTTTTCTTGCAAAGAAAGTGTTTTCTTCAATTATTTTATGGTTTTGGAAGCTTTAACAAATTCACCATATAATTCATCGTAGGCATTTTGTATTTCTTCAAACGAGTAAGAGTTAGAAATACTTACCTTTTCTTCTTCGTTTGCCATGAGGCATAATGCGGCAGTTTCATCGCCCGAGCTGTCCGAATCCCATGTTACGCGCCTATGGTGTTTCTTCTTTTTCTTGCCCTTTGATTTTGGACAATGTGATTTGGTGTGGCCAAGTTTTCCACAATTTTGACATGAAGGACTTGGTTCTTCCTTCTTTATCTCCTTCTTCATAAACTTATAAAACTTTTCAATTATATCATTGGAAATAATATCATCATCGCTTTCCGAATCACTTACCTCTACTCTTTTAGAAGATGAGGCTTTGAAGGCAAGACTCGAACTTTTACTTCTAGGATAGGGATTAAGAATTGAGCTTTCATAAGTTTCGAGGTTACCTCGTAGTCCATCAATTGTGACGTCCGTGATTCCTATAGACTCTTGGATGGCATTGGCTTTGGATCGCCATTCGGGAGTGAGACTCCGCAAGATTTTTCGAACTAGATCTTTGTTCGAATATACTTTTCCGAGAGCATGGAGATCGTTGATGATCATTGAGAACCGTTCGAACATACTATCGAAGCTTTCGTTCTCCCTCATTCTAAAAAGTTCATATTCATGTGTTAGAAAATCAACTTTAGATTCTCGGACTTGAGGCGTACCTTCATAAGTAATCTCGAGTTTATCCCACATCTCCTTGGCGGTTGTGCAACAAGAAATCTTCCGATAGTCATCCGGTTTCACCGCACAATATAGCACGTTGATGGCTTTTGCATTTCTTTCAACCTTCTTGATGTCCTCGGCATCATATTCATTTTCCTCCTTTGGAACCATGATTTCCCCAACTTTCCTTGTTGGCATTTGTTCACCGTTCTTGATGATTTGCCATAATCGAAAGTTGTTTGATTGGATGAAGATTCTCATCCGCTCTTTCCAATATGTGTAATTTGTTCCGTCAAGTAGTGGAGGCCTATAGGGAGAGTGTCCGTCGCTCATCATTCCTGCGTTCAATATTCTCAACAAAAAAATATATATCGCTCTCAACCGATTAAGGCTTTCAGAGAGTTAGGCTCTAATACCAATTGTTAGGATTTATGCAAGTCACTAGAGGGGGGGGTGAATAGTGCGGCACGAGAATATTGATAAATATTGCGGAATTAAAAATTGCAGGAATAAAATAAATTCGGTAATAAAAATAGCAAGGAAAGAACACACCGAATTTATCCTGGTTCACCACAACTTGTGGTTAGTCCAGTCCCCGAGAGACTCTCTCGATATTCCACTAACTCCGTTAAGCTTACGGGTGCCTAACAAACCGTTACACTTGCTCGTAGATGTACACTCTACAAGACTTCAACTTGCTCGAGGATACCGCACCCCAAGACTTCACCTTGCTCGTGGATACCGCACCACAAGACTTCACACACTAAGACTTAGGGTACTTAGCGAACCCGACAATCAATGAGAAGATATGCTCTTCTCAAACACCTTTCTCTTTTACAACAAGAACTCTCTCAAGAGATTAGATAAAGAGATACAAATTTAGCTCTATGAACAACTCAAAGTTGTCTCTGAAATGGCTCAACAAAAGCTCTAAAATGATGCTCAAATAATGTCAATATGTATATCAATATTGGGAGGTGTTGTGTGTTTAAAATCATCTCAAAAGACCTCTTTTTATAGGGGTTAGGGGGTCCAAGTCCGTTGCTTAATTGACAATCAATTATGCTGATTTTATGCAAGGATAATCGATTATTGGATTTGCATAATCGATTATTCTTCCAACGTTCAAAAATCAGAAGCTGATTTTCTGCTGAATAATCGATTACTGGATTTTGCATAATCGATTATTCTGTTCCAGTGTTCAAACACTGGCAACGGTCTACAGCATAATTGATTATGCAGATTGTATAATCGATTATTCTAGTCCAGATTTGAAAACTTACTTCAAAAACCATTTTGGTTAAAATGAGAACTTTAACATTATTTTGTTTGAAGTATTTAAAATATGTTTATGATAAATATGATTTAATAAAATATGTTTATGATAAATATGATTTAATAAAATGATTTTATGCATATTTATGATGACCTATGTTGAGCCAAAAGACGAGATAACTTAAGCGTTGCTCTTACATTGGTTCTACCTAACGACCTACACCTTGGGTCTTCGGTCTTGAACATTTGAGCTCGTCTTTGGCTTGTCTATGCAATTCCGTCATCAATATGCTTCTCGGCATTCAATCTTGATTATTTGTCATATAATAACGTTGTTTGACACTTGACTTCATTGTTTGTCATTCATCAAAACCTATACCTGAAAATCATGCTAATACAACCAAAGCGCACATATTATAGATAGAATGATTTTCTACAATAAATACTTCCACGAAAATAATCATAATCCTTGCTCAATGCAGAGAATCATCAACTTAAGCATCCGTATTATTATTTAAAAACACAATAAATTTCAGTTCAAGACTCATGGTCATGCTCAACACCAATGTATAGATACTTGTCACCATGCCTATACGTCGTAATCAACAAGAAAGAAGTATCAATGAGGACACAACTTCTAATACCTCAAGCTAATTTTAGACCAAACACTTACCTCGATGCCACGAACATAATTCACGTCTCAATTATCGCTTTACCTCTTGATTCCACCACCAACTCGCTCGTATCTAGCCACAAGTTACTTAATTACATCAATAAGTGCTAAATGGATCAATTCTAATGCATGAAAATAGTGTTTCTAAAGTCTTTCCTAGAAAGTCAAAAATCAACCCTCAGCCCGCTTGGTCCAAATCCACTTCGGACCAAAACTCGATTACCCATTCACCCCTGAGTCCGGATATATAATTGATTTTATAATCTGACCTCAATTTAAGTTCTAAATCCCCAAATTTCAAAATTCTTAGGTTTTACCCAAAATTCTGAATTCCACTACGAAAACCCTAGATTTTAGAATGAAATCTTGTAAGAAGAAGTTAAGGAGTAAAGAAATGAGTTATAAATCACTTACAAATGTTTTGGAGAAGAAAGATTGTTTGAAACTATGTTTTTGGGGTTTTAAAAAATGAAAAATAACTGAAAATTCCATTTAAATATATCACTCTATGATGCCATGTGCGGAACGCACAAAATCGACTGCTGCCCCACAACTAAAACCGCTTACTACAATGATATGCTTTAGTATTTTGGCCATACCTTTCTTTACAAATGTCCAAATTGCAATTTTTTTAGCCTTTTGAAAATTAGACACAAAGGGCTACAGCTTTTGTTTTTGAATCATCTCAAAATTCCTTGTAGATCAAAAGATATAGACTTCCGAAGTCAGACCAGGGAACCTGTGCGAACCACACAAAATCAAGTGCGGTCGCACAACCTCCAATGCGGACAACACAAAATGTAGTGCAGACATCACTGGCAGGTTCAGATATTTGCACTTTTCCGAACCTCCTATATCCATGTTTTAAGCTTAAGACACCTCAGAACCTACCCGAAACTCACCCAAGCCCTCAAGACTCCAAATCAAATGTGCATGGTAACTCAAAAATATCGTATGGACCTACTCGTGCAATCACATCATCAAAATAATATCATCAACTATGAATTTAGCATCAAAATCATGAAATTTTCTTAAGAACTTCAAATTTTTAATTTTCTCAAAAATAATATGATTCGCGTCGTTTCAAGTCTGTTTCTTACCAAACTTCACAGACTTATCTTAAATAACATATAAGACCTGTACTGTGTCAGAACCAAAATATAGGCCCGATACCGTCAAGTTCTAATCACAATTAATTTTGAAATCTTATAAATAATCTCATAAAACAATTTTCTTTAAAAAAATTTATTTCTCGGGCTTGGGACCTCGGAATTTGACTCCGGGCATACGCCCAAGTCCCATATTTTTCTATGGACCCTCTGAGACCATCATATCACAGGTCCAAGTCCGTTTATCCAAAATGTTGACAGGAGTCAACTTAATTTATTTTAAAGCCAACTTTTATCATTTTCCATAGATTTTCACATATAGACTTTGCGACTATGCGTTTGTACTACACACACAAATCGAGGTGATACGAAAAGAGGATTTTAAGGCCTCGAAAATGCAAAAATTACTTTAAAAACAAGTGATGACATTTTGGCCCATCACATTCTCCACCTTTAAAACAACCATTCGTCCTCGAAAAGATATAAGAAGGAAGTACCTGAATCAGGGAAAAGATGGGGATAATGGCTTCGCATATCAGACTCGAACTCCTAGGTTGATGCATCAGCAGGCTGACCTCTCCACTGAACACGAACAGAAGGAAAAATCTTCAACCATAACAGACAAACCTGCCGATCTAGAATAGCTACCGGATCATCCTCGTAGGACAAGTCCTTGTCCAACTGGACAGTGCTGAAATCAAACACGTGGGATGGATAACCCTGATATTTCCGAAACACGAACACATGAAATACTAGGTACACGACCGATAAGCTCGGCAGTAATGCAAGTCTATAAGCAACCTCCCCCACTCGATCAAGAATCTCAAACGGGCCAATGAACCTAAGGCTGAGCTTGCACTTCTTCCCAAATATCATCACGCTCTTCATAGGCGCCACTTAAAGCAATACCCGCTCACCGACCATGAAAGCCAAATCTCGAATCTTGCAATCGGCATAGCTCTTTTGCCTGGACTAAGCCGTACGAAGCCTATCCTAAATAATCTTGACCTTGTCCAAGGCATCCTGTACCAGATCTGTACCCGACAATCAAGCCTCTTCCGATTCAAACCATCCAACCGGCGACCGACACTGCCTACCATATAAAGCCTCATAAGGAGTGATCTGGATACCTGAATGGTAGCTGTTGTTGTAGGCAAACTTCGCTAAAGGCAAAAACTAATCCCACGATCCTCCAAAGTCAATGACACACGCATAATCATATCCTCCAAAATATGAATGGTCCGCTCAGACTGGCCGTCCGTCTGAGGATGAAACGATGTGCTCAACTCAACCGGTATGCTCAACTCTCACTGAATTGCTCTCCAGAAATGTGAGGTAAAATGCGTACCTCGATCCGAAATAATAGACACGGGCACACCATGAAGGAAAATAATCTTCCGGATATAGATCTCAGTAAACCTCTCGGATGAATAGAAGACTACCACATGAATGAAATATGCTGACTTGGTCAGCCAATCAACAATAACCTATACTGCATCAAACTTCCTCTAAGTTCGTGGGAGTCCAACAACAAATTCCATAGTAATATGCTCCCACTTTCACTCAGGAATCTCAATCTTTTGAAATGAACCACCAGGCCTTTAATGCTTGTACTTAACCTGCTGACAATTCAAACATCGAGCCACGTATGCAACAATATCTTTCTTCATTCTTCTCCACCAATAATTCTTCCACAAAGCCTAATATATCTTAGCTGCGCCCAGATGAATAGAGTATCGGGAACTATGGGCCTCCTCAAAAATCAACTCTCGAAGCCCATCTACATTAGGCACACAAACTCAACCCTGCAATCTCAAAACCCCATCATCTCCTAAGGTAACTTGCTTGGCACCTCCGTGCTGCACCGTATCCTTAAGGACACACAAATAAGGATCATCATACCAGCCAATCACGGATATGCTCTAATAAAGAAAAACGAGCAACCATGCCAGCTAACGCATGACTAGGCTCAGAAACATCCAGCCTCACGAACTGATTGCCTATACTGACTGACTTCCTACTCAAAGCATCGGCCACCATGTTAGCCTTTTCCAGATGATATAAGATGGTGATATCATAGTCCTTAAAAAGCTCCAACCACCTTCTCTTCCTCAAATTCAATTCTTTCTGCTTGAACAAATACTACAGACTCTTGTGATATGTGATTATCTCACATGCCACGCCATACAGATAATGCCTCTAAATCTTCAACTCATGAACAATGGTGGCTTACTTCAAATCATGAACCAGATAGTTCTTCTCTAGAATCTTCAACTGCCGCGAAGCATAAGCAATGACCTTGTCATCCTGCATCAACAATGCACCAAGCCCAATACGAGACGTATCACAATAAACTATATATGGCCCTAAACATGAGGGAAAAACCAATACCGGCACCATAGTCAAAGCTATCTTGAGCTTCTGAAAGCTTGCCTCACATTATTCTGACCACCTGAACTGGGCAATCTTCTAATCAACCTGGTCATCGGGGCTGCGATAGTTGAAAACCCTTCCACAAACCGACGATAGTAGCTAACTCTGAATCTCTATAGTTGATGCTAGTCTAGGCCAGTTTTTGACCTCCTCAATCTTCTTCGGATCAACCTGAAATACCCTCTGCTAATACAACATGACCGAAGAATGCAACTGAACTCAACCAGAACTCACACTTCGAATACTTAGCATACAACCGACTATCCCTTAGAGCTGAAGAACCACTCAAAGGTGCTGCTTGTGCTCCTCCTAGATGTGAGAATAGATCAAAATATCGTCAATGAAAACTATCACGAAGAAATCCAAGTAAGGAGTGAACACTCGGCTCATCAATTCTGTAAAAGTTGCTGGGGCATTTGTCAATCCGAATGACATCATCAAGAACTCATAATACCTGTACCGAGTGCGGAACGCTGTCTTAGGGACATCGGATGCCCTAATCCTTAACTGATGATAGCCAGATATCAAGTCAACCTATGAAAATACCTTGGCGCCCTGAAGCTGATCAAGCAGATCATCAATCCACGACAACAAATACTTATTGATGATCGTAACCTTGTTCAATTGCCGTAATATATACACATTCGCATCGATCCATCCTTCTTCTAAACAAACAACACTGGCGCACCCGAAGGCGAGACACTGGGCCTAATGAAACCCTTTTCAAGTAAGTCTTGCAACTGCTCCTTCAACTCTTTCAACTCAAGTAGGGCCATACGATACGGCGGGATAGAAATAGTCTGAGTACCCGAAGCCAAAGCAATACAGAAATCAATATCTCTGTCGGATGGCATACCCGACAGGTCTGAAGGAAACACCTCAAGAAACTCCTAAACAACGACATTGAATCAATATAATGGACCTCAACACTAGAATCATGAACATAAACCAAATAGGCTAAACACCCTTTCTCGACCATATGCCGAGCCTTCACATAAGAGATAACACTACGGATAGAATTACCTGGAGTCCCTATCGACTCTAAAAAAGGATAACTCGGCAAGGCTAAGTTCACTGTCTTGGCATGATAGTCCAAGATAGTGTGGTAAGGTGATAACCAGTCCATCCCCAATATAACATCAAAATCAACCATGTCTAGAAACAAAAAATCTACACGAGTCTCAAGACCTTTAATAACCACAATACAAGAACGATGGACTTGATCTACCATACTAGAATCACCTATCAGTGTAGACATATATATAAGGGCACTCAAGGAATCGCTAGACATGACCAGATACTGTGCAAAATAAGATGACACATAGGAGTAGGTAGACCCTGGATCAAATAAAACTGAAGCATCTCTGCCACAAACCAGAATAGTACCTGTGATAACTACATCGGAAGTCTCAGCCTTAGGCCTGGTTGGAAGAGCATAATATCAGGGCTGGGCCCCACTAAACTTCACAGATTTATCTTAAATCACATATAAGACCTGTACCGGGTGCCGGAACTAAAATATGGGCCTGATACCATCAAGTTGTAATCACAATTCACTTCCAAATCTCATAAATGATCTCAGAAAATAATTTTCTTTAAAAAATTCATTTCTCGGGCTTGGGACCTCGGAATTCGATTCTGGGCATACGCTCAAGTCCTATATTTTTCTACGGACCCTCCGGGACCGTCAAATCACGGGCCCGGGTTCATTTACCCAAAATATTGACCGAAGTCAACTTAATTTATCTTAAAGCCAACTTTTATCATTTTTACAGATTTTCACATATAGACTTTGTTGGAAATAACGCTTTACGCTAGAGGGGGGGGGGTGAATAGCGTTTTAAAAATATTAAGCGTTTTAGTGCGGAATTTAAAAACTTTGCAGAAATTAAAACAAGTGCAGTAAAATAAACTTACACAATGATGTATCCTGGTTGGCCACAAACGTGGTTAGTCCAGTCCCCGAGAGACTCTCTCGAGATTTCCACTAAACTTGTCAAGCTTACGGGTGCTTAACAAACCGTTACAGCTGAGGACACAAGCCTCACCTAGGTGCTCGGGGATCACAATCCCAAAGACTTCAATTGCTCGGGGATACCAATCCCAAAGACTTCAATTGCTCGGGGATAACAATCCCAAAGACTTCAATTGCTCGGGGATAACAATCCCAAAGACTTCAACTGCTCGGGGATAACAATCCCAAAGACTTCAACTGCTCGGGGATAACAATCCCAAAGACTTCAACTGCTCGGGGATAACAATCCCAAAGACTTCAACTGAGGAATCACAAGTTCCTCAACAAACGAGAATCGCAATTCTCTTACAAACACAAAACAAACTCACTTTACAAAGTACTCCTCAATGAGTAGATATGAGTAGAAATAGTACGCTCAAGATCACAACAACTTAGCTCAATAGAATGGCTCTTCAAAAAGCTTTATGGATGAATGAAAATGATGATCAATGTAAGAAAGCTTTTAGCAATGAAAATACTTAAATTGTATATGTTGTTGTTGTGAAAACACTGAGTTAAGCCTGTATTTATAGGTGAAAAACTCAGTCTTACCGTTGTCTAATTGCCAATTAAGGATTGCTGAAATTACTCAGTGACAATCGATTGTCAAGACTAAACAATCGATTGTTTGCCTATCAGATCAAAAATTCAATCCCAGATTTTACGTCAACAATCGATTACTTCAAATCAATAATCGATTATTTATAACGTTAAAAAATCCTTTCCAATTTTTGGCATAAAACATCGATTATCAGGAAATCAACAATCGATTATTTTAACAACGTTCAGAAAATCTTTTCCAGATTTTACGCAAAACATCGATTGTTAAATATCAACAATCGATTACCTGAAGGTAATTTGAAAATGTGTGACAACGGTTAGTTCCAACAATCGATTATCAAATAGAACAATCGATTATAAATTAATTTCAAAACTTACTGTCTCATATATAATCGATTATCAAAAGCCATAATCGATTATTAATTAATTTCAAAACTTTCTGTCTCATATATAATCGATTATCAAAAGCCACAATCGATTATTAATTAATTTCAAAACTTTCTGTCTCATATATAATCGATTATCAAAAGCCACAATCGATTATTAATTAATTTCAAAACTTTCTGTCTCATATATAATCGATTATCAAAAGCCACAATCGATTATTAATTTATTTAAAAACACTGGGAGACATTTTTCTCATTCTAATCGATTACCATTAGTTCATAATCGATTTTTCTGAGTTTTGAAAACTTTGCCTCAGTTAACAATCGATTATCAAAAGTACACAATCGATTGTTATGCAGTTTGCAAAAACCTGATGTTAACTGACTTACTCACAATCGATTATCATTAATTCACAATCGATTGTCATGCAGTCTTGGCTTAGAGATACTCGATTATCATAAGTACATAATCGATTAGCTTAGCCCAGATTTTTGAGGCATGTTTGAAAAACATTTTAACAAATATAAATATGCATAGTTTAAAATCATTTGACACTTAAGTTAGATATGCATGATTTTGGAAAAATAATTTTAGTAGAGAAGCCATGTTATGAGCCAAGATTGAGGAATCAAGATCACAATTAATATTGACTCAATTATAACATTTCTAAACTTTGTCTTGAGCTTCTTGTAATGCATCCATTTTGTGCTTGTCCTTGAGCACTGCTATATATCGCTTATTGCTTTGTTTGACATTCATCAAAACCTACAAAAGAACACACGTTTAGTATATTGCATTTGAAACGTGTTTCCAACAATTTCCCCCTTTTTGATAATGGCAAACATAAGCGGGATATATGCAATAATTATTTTGATAATCCAAGACAAGAGTAAAGTATGCAATTTGATGTTCCCCCTCAATTCATGTTCCCCCTCACTTTAAGCATGAATGAAGTTGAGAGTGATATAGCATACTTCTTGATATCCCGTTTCTTCCCCCTTTTGCCATTAGCAAAAATTTACACAAGGGAAGAATATGAAAAAAATGTGAAATAAACACAAGTTTATTTATTGGAAAATTAAGATAACATTACAAGGGTGAAACCAAACATAACTAACCAATCAAGAACAAACAGACCAAAAACAACAATTTCTCATAACAACAACAATTTCATCATTCATCACCCCCATCCCCTTCATCATCATTGGTAGGCGCTTGATATGGCACCATCTGAGCATAGGCATAATGCACGTGATCAAAGTAACCATGGACCTCACGGGTTAGTTGAGTAATTTGGTCAGAAATGGTCCGGAGGGTAGGCTCCTGAGGAGGATGAGCACGACGGGCTTGTCGATTTTGAGGAGGAGCGGGAGCATGATCACCATCATGATGAAAGGAAGACTCCGAAATTTCCCAGATTTTGGTGCTCTTTTTGAGAGGACCATTAGCAATATTGACTCCGGAAGCTTCAAGAAATTTCATTATTAAGAGGGCATAGGGGAGAGGTATGTCATCTCTGGTGGCATTGAACATATGAGATAGAATAAGCTTGCACCAATTTATTTTAACACCGGTGACAATAGCATGAAGAAATTTGGCATCCTCTTGGGAAATGGTGGTGTGATTGAGTTTACGGGGTTTGAGAACACGAGTGATGAAATAGAGAATGAAACGATAATTCGGGTCCATACCCTTTATGGTGGGACGACGGGAAGAGGACTCATCATAGGCTACTCCGGCTTGGCGGAAGAGATTAGCTTCATCAATCATGACCCCGGCATCATTTATGTACTGGTAGATGTCTTCACCATCATGCGGAATGCCGGCAATGAGGTGGAGGTTATCTTCAGAAATTAGAATGGGAATGCCGTTAACATTGGTAACAAGTTCACCCTCATCATCTTTGTGAAGGTTGGAGTAAAAAGCTTCAACCAAAGAAATGTTGTAGTAGGGGTGAGTAAGGAGTAGGAAATTGAAAAGGTTGCACTCTCTTAGCATATTTGCGGCTGGAATGAATGGTGCAACAAGAGCGTTTGTTGAAAAGCGAGGAGGGAGAATAAGGCGTTTCTCAAATTTGGTTAAGAAACGGGTGAGCTCTTCATTGGATTCAAAGAATAGAACCGATCCATCTTGATATGGATGGCGAGAAGAAGAAGCACCTTGTTTGGAACGAGCACGTTTTGAGTTGCGGCTTGACATTTTTTTTTTTTTTTGAAAGGATGTGCTAGGATTTTTCAAAGAAAACAAGAGAATTTGATGCTTGGGAGGCTTGAGTGAGTATACAAGAGCATATGTGCAGCCTATATATAGAGAAGGAATGAATCTTACATTTATTGGAAATGATTTGAAGAGATTTGAAGTCTGAAACGGTAAAAATAAATTCACTGACCGTTCAACAATCGATTGTTTGAATGGAATAATCGATTGTCATTAATGAAAATGATCTGACACATCGATTACACGCCAGAACGGTAAGAAAATTTGAAAAAGATAGTCGATTGTCAAACTTGGTAATCGATTGTTTTTCATATTTATGACCTGTCAGGAATCGATTATGGAGCCAAAACGGTAACATAAGTTTAAAACAGATAATCGATTGTCAATATATAGTAATCGATTGTTTTACTCACAGAGAGTTTGAATTTTGGCAAATAATCGATTGGCAGAACAAATAATCGATTGTTTGGAAGGGGGATGCTGAAATGATGAGACTTAATTCTATCAGGCAATGTAAACATTTAACAAGAATTCATGGCAAAAAAATTGAATCAACAAATAATCGACTATTGATACTGATAATCGATTGTAAGCATAAATAATCGATTATGATCGATTTTTTTTTCTTGTATCAAGATAATTCATACTTTCCTCTTACCTTTTGGGGGATGCCTGCAAAATAGAATTAAACATCTCCGACGCTCAAGTCAGTAATCTATAAATGAAATAATAACTTTGAAACTCGTGTAGTCGGGTGAAAAAAAATGAACTCTTAAGAATTTTGTCCTAGGATGTTCTTAAGAGGGTTTAGGGTACTTACCTTCCCTTCGACTTTGCCAATTACCTGATTTTGAACATCCTCCGTTCATTTTGGTCTTTTGGCTCATTCTCCAATTTACGAAGCTTTTTCCACAATTTTGCCTTTTGAATTTTTCGAAAATACTTCCGATTTAAAAAAACATAAGTCGACTTTTCCGTCTCTTCCTCCTTCTTTGTGCTTTAATTGAAGGAATTTTGAATTCGTCTCTCGTCAAGTGTTTGGAGCATCCACTACACTTGATTCCTTCAAGCACACCTGCAAAACAAATCAATGCTCTTTTGGTACCCATGCCATTTTGGGTCCTTGAGGGTTATGCATACTATAATGATATGTTTGAGTAGCATGTCTATGTCTAGTAAAGCATGCGGGAGCAATATGACCAATTCGTCTACAATAATGACATGTCACATTTGGATTATGCATGCGCCTAGGCTCATAGTAGCTAGAATAATGCACATTGTTTACTCTATTTTCATTTCTCCTAATTTGAACACCATAGTCATTTCTAGGTTGAACATTTTGGGATCTTCTAGCATGATCATTGTTGTGCCTAAAATATGCATCATGTCTATGGTGACGATTGCTAGGCGGAAGGTCATGTCTAGGTCTCCTAATATTTTGTCTAGCATGCATGTTTGTTTTAGGAAAGGCATTTTTGTTATTAATCCTAGGTTGAGCTCTAGGTGGTTGGGTTTTTGCATCAACCTCTTCTTCATTTATGAAGCCTATTCCATGCTTGGTTGATTTCAAGTTATCAAGCACCACATTCAAGTTTTTATGAGAGGAGTTGAATTTATCTAGTGTGCCTTTTAATCTACCTACTTCATTCTTAAGGTCTACACAAGAAGCACAATTTTTTGTAGAACTCTCGGGCTTGTCAGAACTTCTTTTCCCATAAAACTTGTTTTGTTCTAGTAGCTTCTCATTTTCCAAAACCAATTTTTCTAATTCTTTTTCTTTTAATGAAAACTGTTTTTGAAAATCTTGTTCTTTTAGAGAAGCATTTTCTCTTAAACTAGTGACGGTTTTTGTAACTTTGAGAAATTCAGCATACAATTCATCAAAGGCATTTCTCATGTCATCAAGAGTATAAAAATTTTGAGAAGAGATTTGACTTACCTCACTTTGATTTTCTTCCTGTGCCATGAGGCAGAGATTTGCCGCTTCTTCATTTTCTTCTTCACTGGATTCGTCTCCGGAATCTCCTCCCCAAGATATGTATGCTCGTTGCTTCTTGAAGGGTTTCTTCTCCTTTTTAAGATTTGGGCAGTTTGTTTTGATATGCCCTGTTTCACCACATTCATAACATTTAACTTGCTCACCTTGCTTTTTCCCTTTGCGGTCATATTCTTTTCGCATGAATTTTTGGAACTTTTTGATGATGAGTCCAAATTCGCTATCTCCATCCTCTTCAATTGGTGATTGACTTGTGCTCGCCTTTAGAGCAATCTTTTGCCTTCTTTGTTCGTCAACAACAGGGTTAAGAATAGTGGATTCATAAGTCTTAAGATTACCTCTAAGAGCGTCTATGGTGACGTTCGTGATTCCAATTGACTCTTGAATCGCATCGGCCTTTGATCGCCATGCCGGTGTTAGGCTCCTAAGGATTTTTCGAACTAGTTCTTTGTCTGTGAACGTCTTCTTGAGTGCGTGGAGATCATTCACTATTGATGAGAACCGCTCAAACATCTCGTCTACCTTTTCGCCTTCCTTCATATGGAACAATTCGTAAGCATGAGTTAAAAAATCAATTTTAGCTTCTCTTACCTGGTCAGTCCCTTCGTAAGTGACCTCAAGCTTGTCCCACATTTCTTTCGCTGTTTTGCAGCAGGAGATTTTCCTGTAATCATTAGCATTAACAGTACAGAGTAATAAATTAATAGCTTTAAAATTATTTTGGACCATTCGATTATCCTCGGCGTTGAATTCCTCTTCTGTTTTTGGCACCCATATTCCTTCCACCTGTTTGACAGGAACCTCATTTCCTTTGGTGTACACCTTCCACAAGTAAGGGCTGTTTGATCTGACGAATATCTGCATCCTTTCTTTCCAATATGAATAATTAGTCCCGTTGAACAAAGGAGGTCTTGTGGGGCACTGTCCTTCATCAATACCTGCAAAAGAGTCTAGAGTAGAAGCCATGGAAAGATTCTCTCAAACGGTTAAGTCTTTCAGAGAGTATGGCTCTGATACCAATTGTTGGAAATAACGCTTTACGCTAGAGGGGGGGGTGAATAGCGTTTTAAAAATATTAAGCGTTTTAGTGCGGAATTTAAAAACTTTGCAGAAATTAAAACAAGTGCAGTAAAATAAACTTACACAATGATGTATCCTGGTTGGCCACAAACGTGGTTAGTCCAGTCCCCGAGAGACTCTCTCGAGATTTCCACTAAACTTGTCAAGCTTACGGGTGCTTAACAAACCGTTACAGCTGAGGACACAAGCCTCACCTAGGTGCTCGGGGATCACAATCCCAAAGACTTCAATTGCTCGGGGATACCAATCCCAAAGACTTCAATTGCTCGGGGATAACAATCCCAAAGACTTCAATTGCTCGGGGATAACAATCCCAAAGACTTCAACTGCTCGGGGATAACAATCCCAAAGACTTCAACTGCTCGGGGATAACAATCCCAAAGACTTCAACTGCTCGGGGATAACAATCCCAAAGACTTCAACTGAGGAATCACAAGTTCCTCAACAAACGAGAATCGCAATTCTCTTACAAACACAAAACAAACTCACTTTACAAAGTACTCCTCAATGAGTAGATATGAGTAGAAATAGTACGCTCAAGATCACAACAACTTAGCTCAATAGAATGGCTCTTCAAAAAGCTTTATGGATGAATGAAAATGATGATCAATGTAAGAAAGCTTTTAGCAATGAAAATACTTAAATTGTATATGTTGTTGTTGTGAAAACACTGAGTTAAGCCTGTATTTATAGGTGAAAAACTCAGTCTTACCGTTGTCTAATTGCCAATTAAGGATTGCTGAAATTACTCAGTGACAATCGATTGTCAAGACTAAACAATCGATTGTTTGCCTATCAGATAAAAAATTCAATCCCAGATTTTACGTCAACAATCGATTACTTCAAATCAATAATCGATTATTTATAACGTTAAAAAATCCTTTCCAATTTTTGGCATAAAACATCGATTATCAGGAAATCAACAATCGATTATTTTAACAACGTTCAGAAAATCTTTTCCAGATTTTACGCAAAACATCGATTGTTAAATATCAACAATCGATTACCTGAAGGTAATTTGAAAATGTGTGACAACGGTTAGTTCCAACAATCGATTATCAAATAGAACAATCGATTATAAATTAATTTCAAAACTTACTGTCTCATATATAATCGATTATCAAAAGCCATAATCGATTATTAATTAATTTCAAAACTTTCTGTCTCATATATAATCGATTATCAAAAGCCACAATCGATTATTAATTAATTTCAAAACTTTCTGTCTCATATATAATCGATTATCAAAAGCCACAATCGATTATTAATTAATTTCAAAACTTTCTGTCTCATATATAATCGATTATCAAAAGCCACAATCGATTATTAATTTATTTAAAAACACTGGGAGACATTTTTCTCATTCTAATCGATTACCATTAGTTCATAATCGATTTTTCTGAGTTTTGAAAACTTTGCCTCAGTTAACAATCGATTATCAAAAGTACACAATCGATTGTTATGCAGTTTGCAAAAACCTGATGTTAACTGACTTACTCACAATCGATTATCATTAATTCACAATCGATTGTCATGCAGTCTTGGCTTAGAGATACTCGATTATCATAAGTACATAATCGATTAGCTTAGCCCAGATTTTTGAGGCATGTTTGAAAAACATTTTAACAAATATAAATATGCATAGTTTAAAATCATTTGACACTTAAGTTAGATATGCATGATTTTGGAAAAATAATTTTAGTAGAGAAGCCATGTTATGAGCCAAGATTGAGGAATCAAGATCACAATTAATATTGACTCAATTATAACATTTCTAAACTTTGTCTTGAGCTTCTTGTAATGCATCCATTTTGTGCTTGTCCTTGAGCACTGCTATATATCGCTTATTGCTTTGTTTGACATTCATCAAAACCTACAAAAGAACACACGTTTAGTATATTGCATTTGAAACGTGTTTCCAACAGACTTTCCAACTACGCGCATCTACTGTGCACACAAATCGAGGTGGTGCTGAAAGTGATTTTTAAGGCCTCGAAAATGCAGAATTTACTTTAAAACAAGTGATGACCTTTTGAATCATCACATGCCAAAAACAAAAACTATATGTGAAACTAAACCATGTTCAACCTTTGGTGAAGGACTTTAGTTGAAAGATTTCGCAAAAATATGATGTCTTATGACTCTAATTATCGGATCCAAAATTTATTGGACTTATAAATCAATAGAGATTATTAGTGGAAGCGTGTTATTATATGGTATGTTGTTAATATTAAACAAATGTTCCTTTCCCATAATTACTTGACAATGGACACACGATAGTGTTCCTTGAAATCCGCCTGACTTTCATGCAGATCGAACCTTGATTTATTATTCCCATTCGTTATACTTTTAGATAATCACGTCCTCCTGCACCTTTGAATTTATGAGTTTAAGTGTCAGTAATAATTTTATACAATCAGGTAAAATTGGCATACAATATAGTTCTTCATATCAAACCTCATATATAACTTAGAAAGAGAGTGAGATATAACTTAAATTCTAAAATTAGACTGCACACAACTTGAGATAACCTTGGACTAAAGTAACTATATATGTTTGTTGTACATTTTCAATGCATATAAGTTAATTCTAAAATCAGAGATTTGAACATTGGACAAAAATAATTACGGAGCATTTGTTTTCAGAAAATTTGCAAACATTAACTATCCACTGTCTAGCATGATAAAAATTGTAAGTCAAACTTTATTATAGTAGTCTTATTGTCTAAATTATTTTTACCGATTAGAGTGGTTGGTGGTTTCACACATAATAATATTTGACATTTAGATTTTATTTAGTTGTATAAATAAATAGTCCATAAATATCATCTTTTCAAAATTTATGTTATAAGAGATAGAAAGTATTTGAATTTAAACACTGAGAAAATAATCATATTTTACGAGTTAAAATTATTTGATCTAGTATATGCAATATTAACAAATTCATATCAAGTTATTGTATATGCACAAAGATTTAAACTCTTGGGGACACATAGTTTAAAACTAGATACTTTTGTTTTTAAAGAAATAGCTAACATTTAAATCCCATATTACATGACTGATAATGGAAAATGACAGAATTGGCTGAAAAAAATATAAGATTGAATGGTTGAAAAATTAACAGGATACAAAAAGTCCATAAACATAGCATATCAACAATGCTACCCTTACACATGGGCGAATGTAGAGTACGTTGAACCGAAAAATTTAATTGGACCTATAACTTTTAATGTAAAGTAAAAATTTATATATACATATTTATTAAAATTAAAAATAATAAATATAAACTTATAACTTTATAAATATAATAGATTCAATACTAAAAATCTTATGAATTAAACTCATAAAATTTAAGTAGTGAATTCGACTATGCTCTTACATACAATTTAATTAATTATCTATGATGCGACAGCTCGACAGGGTTACCAAAAGGCTAAATGCGAGCATGCACATTCTCAAATTTGAGTAAAGCAAATGCATTTGCATGCTAGGTAATGACAAATTTCATTCAACTTTCATATAGTATTTCTTTTTTCTCAATATGTGGAGGCACAACAGAAACACTACACATATTGACTTTGAGTGGGAATAAATAGTGGCATTACTTTATCTTCCACCAAAATACTATCTCGTTAAGTGATATTTTGAAACCAATAATGTATATAAGTTGGGTTGACACAAATGAAGCAAAAATATATCTTTTTCTATGTCCCATTAGAATCCATGTGTTTCCTAAATGGTTACTTGAATTGCATCTTACTCTTTTCCTTCACTTTTTTCTCATTGTTGGAGGAAAAAACATTAGCAAGTTCCACACATTATATACAAATTATTAATTTATCCACATCCTCTTAAAGGACTTGAACATCACATCTTGGGAGTACAACATGATGAGAAAGTTCCTCTTTTCTTGCCATCCAAGGGAAATAAGTACTTATTTAGGTTTAAGAAGTAATATATACCGTCTGTATAAAATAATTTGTACAGTCAGGTCATCTTTACATGATATAATTGGTAGTTTGTTTTACTTTTAGGATTACAAATTTAATAATTTAAACAGATTTGTTTGTATATATTTTTCGATGACCTGATAGTATAGAAAGTATTTACAATAATGATGTATATAACTTAAAACTCTTTACTAAATTATTAGTATATATTTCCAAACCTCTCGTGATCAATACTGCTTCTTTTTTTCACCCCCACATGCGTGTATGTACGTGTGAGCATAATTGAAACCTTGAGAAAATGGCAAAAAAAGTAGTAGTAGAATAATTAAAGAAAAATTTAACTCCTTTTCATATGGACATAAATCAGCAACTTATTGCGTCTTAAACAAGTTCTACAACACGTGTATGGTGATGAAAATTCAAACCTAACACACCTTAAATAATTACAATAATAAAAACATCGAATGTTTAATTAGCTAGCTTCATTAGGTTAATTATCACTCGGTAAATTAGCTAAGGCTAATTAAAGAAGTAGGCAAGGAGGGTTACGTTGACACTTTCGAATGGAGACATGCTCTCCTTTTTTCTTTTGATTAAAAAAAATAAATTATGAATAAAGGTGTAACGGGGGGGGGGGGGGGGTGATAAAAGTCTAAGAAAGTGGGTAATATAATTAATAAATAAATACAATACATAATTTTTTTATAGGGAGAGGAAAGTGGCTAATATGAAGCATGGAAAGGACTCGCTCCTTTTGCGCTGCACTTTTTTGTATTGGGTTTGTAGATAATAATATCAATAGTTTTTGTTTTCCTTTAAAAAAAGGGGGGAAAAAAAGTAAAAAAGAAAATGTTTATAGTGGGGGGGGGGGGGGGGGGGGGCGAGAGAGAGAGAGAGAGGGTATAGCTTAGCTTTCCAAGCGTGGATGTTTTTGTTGGAGAATCCACAAACCAAATGGCTCCAATGGGGTCTCATGCCCCCACTTATAATCTCATTTTCCCATCTTAATGCTCTCTCCACACGCAATTTCTAACGAATTTAACTCATATATAGACACCACCTAAGGTTAGTAATAAAGTGATAAATGCTTATTTATCTTTAAGTAAAAAATCGAGCCCTGAATTTGGTGTTGGTTTTGGTAGAAAAATTTACTCCTAAACTTGTAAAATATTTATGTCTCGTCAAGTTTTGTGTCACCTGTTAAATTGTATCACTTTGAAAAAAAGTTTAACTGATATCCAATTATTAAGTAACTTCATATAGATATAAATCTTCTCTTCTTTTTTGTTGCTGCTTTCGTCTTCTTTGTGCTTAGTATTTTTTCTTCTTCTTAGTTGCAGGATTAGTTTGTAAAATTTGTTGATGTTTTGACAATTTGATGATTAAAGTTCATTTTTTATGATATTTGAAAGTTATTTTTTAAATTTGAGTTTATCTGGAGTAGATTTGAACATTGAATCATATATTGGATTATTGAAATTCGAAGAACAAGTTTATATTTACAACTTTAGTTGTTCCATTAATAATCATGAAGAGTAAACTCAATTCGCTTAGCCATAATTTGCCACTAGCGAATACCCGTGACATAATTTATGAGTTGTAGAGGTGCCAACCTTTATATAATTGACTATCTTGATCATGACATAAAGATTGAATATTTATGCCCGCATGTGTGCCTCATATAACTTATTTATTCTAAGTTATTCTCCAAATACATCCACTTTAATTCGCTATGGGAAAATGATGAACAAGAAACCATTATTTTGATTTTTGAGGTAAAGTTTGATATATAGTAACGCCATTCTAGGCTTTTAGATACTCCGGGGAGGCATGATTATCGCCAATGGGGTTTAAAAAATAGGAAAAAGTTAAAAATATTTAACTAGTGAGAATAGAATTAATGACCTTACAAATATTTTAAATCTTCTTAACTACTAAGCTATGTTTTTTATTGTGTCAAAAGAATTCAATACATAATAGATAAATGTAAAAAATATCTTTTGTCTTACACATACGTTATAATTTTTCAACAAGGAAGTTCGGGTGAACACCCTTCCGCCCCTTAAATCCATCCCTATATTTAATTAAGTTTATACTAAGCATGGTGCAACTCCTTCATGCTCACCTAAATCTCAAGTGTGTTAAGCTGATCACAAGTTAGAAAGTCGGATTTAGCAGGCATATGAACATAAAAATTGTAATTTATGAAAAAAATTAGCATTTCGAGTTAGTTGAAAATGTATGCATAATCTAAAAGTATGTTTGGACATACACTTGAAAAAATATTACAGTTTTGTGAGTAGGAAAAGAATTGAAAATTTTAAAAAAGTGGTCAAAATCACCCTTTGATTTATAACAACAACAACAACAATAACTACCCAGTATAGTCCCACAAAGTGGGGTTTGGGGAGGGTAATATGTAGACGAGTCTTACCCCTACCCGAAAGGGCAGAGAGGCTGTTTCCAATCGACCCTCGGCTCAGAGAAGGAAAGGAAAAACAAAAACAAAAAATAATAGAGCATTATTAACTCCAGTAGAAATACCGTAAATAATTATCTAAACATAAGAACCATAAATAAAATAGCATTCAAGAATATCATACAGTAACTACCATAAATAACTACCATAAGGGAGACACACTCCAAAACACAAATCCTCTATGGATATCCCTGCCAAGCCTCGCCCAACCCCGGGTGATGATTACAAAAAAAAAAAAACCCTACGAGCCCCTATCCTACAACCCTGATACTAGACCTCCAGACTTTGATTTATGAAAAACTCATTTTCGGGTTTTTAAAAAAAAGAACTTGTAAAATTTTATGGACAAATATATTTTTAAAAAGAAAATAGTTAGTCGTTCCCATGGGTGAGTATTAAAAATATTAATTAAATTAAATTAAATAATGATCGGGCTTGTTTGATCCTATTACACTGTATTGCTTTAATAAAATTCAATTGTCATCTTAATTGTCAATACGATATACCCAATAATAAAATTTCTATTAAATCGAATGTACTTATATAGTTAGTGAATAAATTTTTTGTTCTATATATTTTCTATTATATTAATAAATATTTAATATTCGCTTTCTTTTTGTCTTATATGAGAAGATTTATAATTTATTACTGTTGAAGTATTTTTTTATTTTAAATTTTATTCTATTGTTCTTAATAATATTATCAAGGATTGAGGAAAGTGTTCAGCAACAGAAGGCAAGAGAAAAATGAATACAACTGGGGACTCCAACACTAAGTACTTCTCTGCAGTAATGAAGGAGAGAACTCAACATAACCAGATTACTGAACTCACCAATGCAATGGATATCAAACTTACTACAGCTGAAGATATCGAAGAGGAAATCATGGGATTCTACAAGGCACTGATGGGAACCTCTGCGACCAATCTGCCTGCTATAAACCAACTGTACATGACAAATGGCCCAAAGCTGACACAACAACAAAGAAAGAAACTATGTGCTGATGTAACTGATACAGAAATAGTGGAGAGTCCCAAGGCTATTGGAGATGAAAAAGCACCAGGGATGGATGGATACAATGTTGTATTCTTCAAAAAGAGCTGGGGCATCATTGGGAGGCAGGTCACCACTGCTATTAAGCAGTTTTTCACCTCAACCAGGATGTTCAAACCTATAAACTGTGCAACTGTTACCATCATTCCTAAATTGTCCAAACCATTTACAGTCAAAGAGTATAGGCCTATTGCTTGCTGTTCTGTCCTCTATAAAATTATCTCAAAAATTCTGGCTAACAGGTTGCAGAAGGTGATGGCAAGTATTATCAGTGAAGCTCAGGCATGCTTCAACCCAGGCAGAAAGATCCAGGACAAAATCATCCTGGCACATGAACTAGTCAAAAGCTATACTAGACAACATGTGTCCCCGAGATGTATGATAAAAATAGACCTCCAGATAGCTTATGACTCAGTTGAATGGGTATTCCTACAGCAGGTTATGGAACATATTGGCTTCCCCGGCACCTTCACCAAATGGATAATGGAATGTATATCAACAGTGAGCTTCTCTATGCTAGTCAATGGAGAGGCAACTGTACCCTTTGCTGCAGCTAGTGGGCTTAGGCAAGGGGAACCCATTTCCCCTTCCTATTTGCTCTGGTCATGGAGTACTTAAGCAGATCATGCAACTCACTAAAAGATGATCCAGCATACCAGTTCCACCCCAGATGTAAAAAACTGGCATTACTCACATGTGCTTTGCTGATGATTTGTTGCTGTTTGCCAAAGGAGACATTACTACTGTCATGGCCCTATCCAAATGTTTCTCTCAATTCTCTGAAGCTTCTAGTCTATAGGCTAATCTGAATAAGAGCTCAGTCTATTTTGGAGGGGTAGCACTGGATATACAGAAACAGATCCTCGACCACTTTGGCTATGAGCAAGATCAATTGTCATTCAAGTATCTAGGAGTCCCCTTGTCCACCAAGAAAATCACACTGATCCAATGGCAACCTCTAGTGGATAGGATCACTGCCAAGATCAACTCTTGGACTGCCAGAACACTGTATTACTCTGGGAGAATCCAACTGATTCAATCTGTCGTCTTTGGGGTCCAAGCTTACTGGGCACAACTGTTCATATTGCATGTTAAAGTCCTGAAAATGATAGAAGGCATTTGTAGGAGTTTCATTTTGTCTGAGATGAACACTGTAACTAAGAAAGCATATATCTCTTGGGACAAAATGTGTACCCCAAAATCAGTTGGAGGGATAAATCTCACTAATCTCAAGCTCTTGAACAAAGCTGTCATCGCAAAGACATGCTGGGATCTAGCTCATAAAAAGGACAAGCTGTGGGTTGGTGGATCACTGTGTACTACATCAAAGACAGACCTATTGAATCCATTCCAATTCTTGCTCAAGAAAGTTGGATGGTCAGAAAGATCATCCAATCAAGAGACATACTACAGAGGATCCAACACTGGAAGGAACAGAGATGCTCAACTAGACAGTTGTACCAGTCACAGATGCAAGATCTGCCGAGTCCCATGGAAGAATTTAATCATACAAAACTATGCAAGGCCAAAGGCAACCTTTAATCTATGGCTATTCTTACAGGACAGACTCCCAACAAAGGACAGATTGCACAGCTGGGGACTGAGCATTGATCAACAATGCACCTTATGCAAAAATCACCCAGAAACAAGAGATCATCTACTAGTGTCCTGCCCTATCACTGTGGACTTATAGGAAAGAACAATGAACTGGCTGCAAGAGAATTATCCTCCCACCAATGATTGGAACCAGAAAATGCAGTGGTTAGTAAGCAAAGCCAAGGGTTGAACATGTCGAGCAGCCATCTTCAAAATGGTAACCGCTGAGTTTGCATATACTATCTGGCAGGAAAGGAATTCAAGAGTCTTCAACAAGATATTTCGATGTAACACAGCCCTTTTGAGAGACATAGTGTATAATTGTAATGTTAGAGGTACCCCACGAATTAATCAACAATTACAACACCTTCGAATATAGTAGTGTTAGTTAGTTAGGATAGTAGAAACAGTTTATATGTTAACTCACAGATAGTCAGCTGAGTAGAAGCTAGACTATGGTTTTGTAATGTTACTTCATTGGTGATTAATGAAAAGCCTTAATTACCAAAAAATAATATTATCTAAATTATAATAAATAAAATCTCTGTTAAACTGTCAGGACTTATACAGGGAGCACATTGAATAAATTTTTTATTATGTATTTTTTTATTATATCATTTAATATTTAATTTTATTATATTTTTAATAGAAATATTTATTAGCATATTACTTTATTTAATATATATATATGGTAGTTATTTATTTTATTTTTATTATTTTCTATTTTTATATATATTTAAATTCAAAAAAAATAACCAATAACTAATTATAAATTAAATACCTAATTATGCCATGTGGTATTTTTTTGGATTTGCTACTTTTATTTTGGTAATTAGAATTTTATTAATCACCAAAGATGTTGTATTACAAAATAATAGTTCAGCTTATACACAGCTGAGTATCACATCTAGCATGTGTAACCTACTATCTCTATAACTACCTAACCTGTATTTACAAGAGAAATTGCTGCATATGTTGTCTAACTTTGGGGGTTCCTCTAACATTACAAATATACGCTAGTTCCCTGAGTAAAGTATCACTGCTACGGAAGACATTTTCGAATATCCTCGAGTTTCTCTCCGGCCACAAAGTATAGAATAATTCAGCTATCACCATTTTGAATATGTTAGCTCTACAAGATTTTCCTTTAGCTTTGCTAACTATCCACTGCATATACTAGTCCCAGTTCTGCATTCTGGGATGGTCTTCTCTAAGCCAGGACAGTGTTTGCTCCATATGGACAAGTATGGAACAAATGATCTCTGGTTTCTGTAGCATGCTGACACAATACACATTTATGGTCCACATTCATTCCCCAATGTGTTAGTCTATCCTTGGTTGGTAGCCTAACACATTGGGGAATGAATGTGGACCAGAAATGTGTACTGTGCCAGCATGCTACAGAAACATAAGTAGAGGGCTTTTTTCTCTCATTTTAATAATATATATACATATATATATATATATATATATATATATATATATATATATATATATATATATATATATATATATATATATATATATATATATATATATATATATATATATATATATATATATATATATATATATATATATATATATATATATATATACATATATATATTATTTTCAATTTTTATATATATTTAAATTCAAAAATAATAACCAATAACTAATAATGGCATGTGGCATTTTTTTAGATTGTCACTTGGCTTAAAAAAAGGAATATTTCCTCTTTTTTTAATAATATATAATATAATATAATATAATCTACAATATATAAATATAATATGGATAGATTCAAAAAAAGGTTCTACAGACAAACGGGTCCTTCGAGAGACAAACGAGTTTCAAGGGTGAAAATTATAAAATGTGTCATCTCCCTTAAGTGGAATCAACTGATGCATCATGCATATCATCTTAGTCTTGGATTCGATTTTTTTCCTTTTTTTCGTTGTAACTTCTCAGTGGTAAATTTTAGAAACGATATTGTTGTAAAATAAGATTAATGAAGTAGAATTATTGTTTTTTTCATTTCTAAAAAATATGCCAATTTCATATGTAATGTGGGTGGTTAAGCTACTAAAATCAAGTAACCTCCTAAAAACAATGACTTCCAATTAAGTCGTCAATCCACATCCACCAATCTCGAGTTACTTCTTGACGCGTATCACATGAAAAAAATTATATTCTAATATTGTCCAAAATTGAAAGAAAAACAAAACTAATAAGTACCGATTCTTGGACAAAAAGATTATTAAAGCTAATATGGAGAATGATTAGATTAGAGTAAAAATATGACTCGAGGAATCCATTGCTTTACATCTCATTTACAATAGCATATATATATAAATATATATATAATATTTACTTGACGTTGTATATAATTTGAATTCTTTTTTAATTAGTGCTACGAAAAAGGAACTTGGGAGTTAAGAAATAAAAATGAAACGAACTTGATTGGGCGTGTGATTATTGTTCCCCCCACTCCAAACAATAGCACATTTAATTTATCAAGTAATCCTCTTGTTATCCATATTTTTCTCTTAGAGTTTATAAATAATTGGCTGCAATGGATCTTCTCATCTGTGCACAAGATATGTTTCAGGTGATTAAATCATGGTCTACAGGTTATTTAATTATTATTGTTTTCTTTTTTATCTGTCCAACCATGCCTCATTAGACACTATACATTGTACATTCACTATTCATTTCTTTCATTAATTAATAATACTATTTCTGTATTCATGTGTGCTTTGTCTTGCTCTTTCTCTAGTATTTGTTTAATCAAGGTTCGGTTCAGTAAGCAGTAGGCTTTATTTCGTCTTTATTGATTTAATTAGCAGCTCATAACCACCAAATCCGATTATTAAGAAAGAAAATTAGATGGGGTATTCCATTTACGTCACGTATTGAGTAATCAAGGTTAATTTAAGGTATGATTAGAGCAATAGTCAAAGAGCCGATCGGTTGGGGATTTGACTGTCATTATCGATAATCACCTACTCAATTATATTAATCAGAATATTATCAATTGAGCTAAGCTGATATAATAAAATACGTAGAAGAGGAAAAACTAAATTCAATCAAGAGAGAATATATTCGCTTCACATCAGATGAAATTTTAAGCACTAATTAAGCAACTGACAAATATACAGTTGAATTTTAGTTCTAGAATTTCACATAGGACAATGTGTTAATATTATTGTTAGTTATGCCACCATGAAGTGGTTGATGTATATATCTAGAAAAATGAAGTGATGTTGATACACGTTGTCATTGTTTAGAACTGAATTTTAAACATGAAATTTAATCAAGCTGACACATAATAGGAAAAGATTAATACTGTATTTTTTTAAATAACTTTAGTGTCCGGATCATTTTGTGTTGGGCTATAAGCTTGGTGTAGCTTAAAA
Organism: Nicotiana benthamiana; assembly: GCA_034376525.1. NCBI lineage: Eukaryota > Viridiplantae > Streptophyta > Magnoliopsida > Solanales > Solanaceae > Nicotiana > Nicotiana benthamiana. The sequence goes on along the minus strand of CM067326.1, from coordinate 80,022,933 downwards.
ATGATGAATGGGAAATATATACTTATTATTATATCATCCTTCAGAATTTATTTTGTCGTTTTGGTTCTACTAACTTTCTGTTTCTGTTTTTCCAAAAAGTTTATTATTTTATTGTTTATCACAGCAATACCGTTTTTACAAAATTGTATAGTAGATTTTTTTTTATAATTATAATGTCCGGATTATTTTACAGACCCCTCGACTAATTTTACAAAATACATATTTTTACCCTCCCCAGACCCCACTAAGTGGGATTATACTGGGTTGCATTTTTTTTTTTTACTTTTTATCGGCATAGGTAACAGATTAATATCGTGTATGGCAAAAGATGATGCTCATACTTGTATGCTATAACCATGTATTTCAGCACTAGAATATTCCAAAACTAAAGTAAGAGAAAGGAAAAATTAAGGGATAAAAAGTTGATAATAAAGAGTAAAGTGAGGGTAGTATTATTGATTAAATACTTGTTGCAAACTGCAAAGTGCAAGTGAGAGTAGAATAAAGTTAATTTCTTTATAAAATTTTATGATAAAAAGGGAGTCTTTATCCTGGTTTTGGGGTGGTATCCATTGATGGCTCTCTTGATGGTTTAAATAAAGCCATAAATCACATCAATGAAAAGTATTATTGTACTCTTTAGTAGGCCATGTTTCACTCTATTTTCCTCTCTTTTTCTCCTCTTCTTGCCTTTTAACCTCAGTCTTAAAGTAAAGTTATTGATTGTTTGAACTCAGAAAGTAAAGTCCATATCTAACTGGATAAATAGTGTTCAAAGACAAAAACAATTCTTCTAAAAGACATATTTTCTCAATATATTTTATGTACTTTCAAAATATGATATTTCAGTTATATACACAACATAATTTTCATGATTAAGAGTGGTCAATTGACCTCTCTTAGCATAATATAGCTTCGCGCCTTCGCCCGTGATTGATAGTGCAAAGAATTTTTATATTGCCAAATTAAGTTGACATGCAATAAATAATATAGGAGTAATTTTTTTATATCAAGTCTGATATGGTAATATGAAAAATGCAGTACCGACATATTCCAACTAAATAAATTGTTGGTAACGCAAAAATTATCTAGTGTGTATAAGTTATTTTTTTTTTAAATGAAGTGTGTGAATGTTGGGAAACGTTGGTATCGAGTAGGAATAGCTGGTTAGATGGGGCTATATTGCGTTTGAATGGTCAAGCTTCAAATGATTGGGCGTTCTCTTGTTAGACATAGGATACCATCCCCTTTCTGTACTTGTATATTTTTCTTTTCCTTTTTAAAAATTCTAAAGTTTTGATCTTGGAGTTGATATAATTAGGGCTTGACCAATGACCAGCTTAGATTTTACCCAAAATATGGTCCTTGAAAAGAGAATTTTCTTAACATAGTAATTACTTTAAGAGAGGAATGTAATTCAAGAATCAAGAAGAGAAGAATGTGACATTCCTAAAATAAAATATTTAAAATAAAGAATCAAAATAGAAACCAACTTGGTCCTTTTCAGTGTTATATTGCTCTTTCCAATAACAGGAAAATGATGTTTCCTCCCTTTCTTTTAAAGTGGTTGGAGTAGAGTGGGTATGTAAAGAGAAAATGAATCGAGAAATTTAAATATAGCAAATATATACTATAGAAAAATGTGTTAAATCATACTCATGATTAAGGAGTACAAACCTAAACCAAAGAAAATCAAACCACACGGGTCAACAAACCCAACCCAACCCAACCCAAAAAGAAGAAAGAGAGACGAATGGGAGAAATCATGATACAACCACTCACGGGTCCACCCCACAATCTCTTAGGAGTAACAGTTATTCAGTGATGACACACAAACATTACCTTTAAAAATACTTACTCCAACTCTCTCTGTACATGTATCAAAAAATATAATTGTATGATAGGACATGCAAATCTGTATAAACTTAGATTTAATTATGACAAAAAATAAATTCACATCTCAATTTATTACTTAGCTATGACAAAATAATATTGCTTTCGCAACCTAGTATTTCATTGTTCTTGAATCTTGTCCAAAGTATATATAACACTATCCTTGTCACGATCCGGAATTTTTACCGTCGGAAATGTAATAGTGCCTAACATTTCATTTACTAGACAAGCCAATAATAGAACAGTTTATTCACTTTAATAGTGTAAATTAAATACTGAGAAAGAACCAAAATTGTTTAAAGTATAAATGTGAAAGCTAAAACTGCCAAATATATACAAGGGTCTGAAATAAATACAAAGTTGTCTGAATGAAAATACACAACTAAATAAAAACAAAAGAAGGGATTCCAGGAGCTACGAGCGCTGAACAACTATACCTCAAGCCTTCGTGCTAACTAATCCGAGCCGATCTCAAGCCTTCTAAACTAATAACTGTTGTTGAGATCGGCTCCAAAATCTGCATATGAAGTGCATAGTGTAGTATGAGTACAACCGACCTCATGTACTCTGTAAGTACCGAGCCTAACCTCAACGAAATAGTGATGAGGCTAAGGCAGGTTGTCTATGCTACAACCTGTACTCAATATATATAATAATGACAGAAAAATAAAAATATTGAACAGGGTGAAGCAGTCAACTGAAAATAATAACTACATCCTCAAAAGTAAACTAATATTGTCCAGAATTATCGTATACGGTAAAAATCAGCGGGTCCGATTTTATGGTAATTATGGCGCTTCACAAACACGTCTCCAAAGGCTCGAGACAAGGGTCGAGCTTCAACCCCGAAGGATCTCAACGTTCGACCTCGGGACAGTGCAGATCGATAGTTTGATGGGAAAATGAGAAGTTCCCAAGGCACGTGATTTAGGCTGACCAAGTCTATTAGGCTAGTATGAGCCCGTACCGTGGCATTAAATAGATGTACAATCCATATATCTTTGTAATAAATCCATTTTGTACTATGTTGGGATTCCTCCTCATATATAAATAGGATACGTATCATTTTGTAAGATATTATATACAACATTGAACACAAAAACAAGAACATTCTCTGCTCTTTAACTAAAACATATTTTCCATTGATTCTATAACTTATATTTATTGCTAACATTCATTGTGTCTCATTAACTGTTCTTCATTTATTGCTCATTATTGGTCATAAAGAGCTCTTATCAAAGCTCTTAGAACTGTTAGTCCTCCATCGATCGTTCACAACCTAATGCTTTGCTCGACTTCGAGGCCCCGTATAGGCCACCTTGAGCCCCGATTCTCAGCACTCGGTTTGCTTAAACATATTGCCTTCAAGTTCTTATCTTGTTTTTCTAATCTCATACTTAGCATCCACTGCCTAACAAACTAGCATAAAAATAAATTATGTATTTTTAGAATCATAAAAATAAATCTAATTGTAACTACCGTTTTCAAGGTAAACAGTTTGGCACCCAACGTGGGGCTTAAAATAATAGTGATTATTTTCTTGCTGGTTTACTACATAATGCAAGTTATCTTTTCACATTTTCTTGCCCAAGAATCTTTGGTTTCAGGTCAAAATGTCTAACTCAATAAATGCACATGAAAACAACGGCCTTGAGGATCATGGAGAGAAAGGTGTAGCCGTTCCAGGTATTGGTGTACTACCACAAAACTCTGAGTATGTACTAGAACCAATTCCCGTGTATGTGGTCTCGTACAATGCCCAAAATGTTGATATAAGCTCCCACATTAACAGGAGCAGCCGAGAAAACCAACAAAAAGCTCAGAAAACCCCAGCTCGGGAAGAACATGAGTTTAGACTTCACGTTATTTTTGAAATGTTGCAGGCACAACCATTGGCGATAGCTCAGCCGCAAAGCCACCAAAAAACTCCAATTACGGCAGCATCGGAAACAATCCCTCAAGCCGAACACATTCTAGATAGACCGAGCAACAACGGGTTCGTAACCTACCCTGCTATCATAAAGATGCTCGAAGACCTCACAAAGAGGACTAAATCGGGCGAGAAGAAGATAGAAGCCAACAATAAAAAGGTGGAGACCTACAATTCAAATGTCCATCAGATTCTGGGCGCACCCACAATCCTGAAGGGTGTAGATTCAAAGAAGTTCATACAAAATCCATTCCCACAAAATGCTACTTCAAAGCTCATCCCGAAGAATTTTAGAATGTCCGATCTTCCAAAGTACAACAGAGCCTCGGACACCCAACGAGCACGTCACTGCTTACACTTGTGCGGTGAATAGAAACGGCCTAAAGGACGGCGACATTTAATTCGTCCTCTTAAAAAGGTTCGTGGAAACACTTTCAAAAGGGGCCATGATATGGCACCACAACCCAACCCCAAATTCAATAGACTAGATTATTTAATAAAAGCACATGTCGGTTCCATCAAGGTGGCTACAAGGAAATCCAACATCGTCAAAATAAAACAAAGAGAAAACGAGATTATACGGGAATTTGTATCCCCCTTTTAAATAGAACGAATGGAATTACCACCAGTTTCTAATGACTGGGTAGTGCAGGCCTTCACCCAAGGCTTGAACGAGCGAAGCTTGGTAGCTTCGAAGCAGATGAAGCAAAACTTGGTTGAATATCTTGCTGCAACTTGGTTGGATACCCATAACCAATATCAATCGAAGATTAGAGTCAAGGATGATCAATTAGGAGCCTCATCAGGCTCAGTATATCCTAGCGGGCTACTGGTAAAGGAGCCAAGGCCAAACAAGAAAAGATACAACTATACACTGGAGATAGAAGAAACGTCCCGAGGTGTAACATACCCCAAAATAACCGGAGGATAGATCGAGGTCAGAATCCGTAAGGACTCGTGAGCAGAGCCGGATTCTATAGGCACACAGGACTGACAAAGGCACCCAGGTTTTCTAAATACAACTTTAATGTCGATGTTTTGAACATTGTATTTGCCATTGGTAAAATCAGAGACACTAGGTGGCCAAGGCCCATACTATCAGATCCGACGTAACGGAACCCTAGCTTGATGTGCTTATTTCACGGCACATATGATCATAGGACTGAAGATTTCCTATAGCTCCGAGAGGAAGTAGCGCAATTAATCAACAAAGGCACCTCTGAGAGTTCCTCAGTGACTAAGCCAAGAATTAATTTTGGGAAAGAGAAGAATACAGGTAAAATGAAATAGAAGAACCACAACATGTCATCCACATGATTGTTGGGGGAGTCAACATCCCGCAGGAACTCATTGTCAAATGAACAAAAATATCCATCACCAGGGAAAAGCAAACTCAAAGTTACATGCCCAAGGACTCTCTCACATTGAGTGACGAGGATATCGAGATCCTGTCTCAGTCTCATAACGACACATTGGTAATTTCTTTTCTTATGAATACATTTCAAATTAAATGTTTACTTGTGGATCTAGGTAACTCACTCAATATTATCAGGTCGAGAGTGGTGGAGTAGCTCAGACTACTCGACCAGATCGTGCCCGCCTCTCGAGTCCTCAACGGATTCAACATGGTGAGCGAAATAATGAAAGGGGAACTCACCCTCCCGGTCAACGTGGCTGGTGCAACCCAAAACATCAAGTATCATTTCATCAAAGGAGACATGAGGTACAATGCCTTGCTGGAAAGGCCATGTATACCCTACATGAGAGCAGTACCATCCACCCTTTATCAAATGATGAAGTTTCAGACAAAGGATGGAATAAAAACTATGTATGGAGAACAACATGCAGCAAGAGACATGTTTGCATGATGTAGCACCGATATCAACGCCTTCAACATCGAAGGAACCAGGGGATAAGCAAATAGTGAAGTAGCAACCACGAGATACATTCTCGGCTATACCCGACTAAATGAGTAAAAGACCTACAGCAAATGGTTGAAGCATATAAAGGATCGAAGCGCAATCACCACTGAGGTATAATTGTTTCCCTTTCATTTACATTTTACACTAACCTGTGTGCAGGTGTCTGATCAGAATAATCGAAGTGCTTTCCAGCTTGAAGACCTTAGGTTTTAAAGCTTACGTTGCACTATTTTCCTTCGATCAAGTTTTATACCAAGAAGGCTTTTACACGCAAGGTTTTTAACAAGGCAACATCTATACTCTACCTAAGGAGAACTCAACAAGTATCCAAGGCTTCTCTCCAACCAACCTTGAATACTAGGGGCACCCCACCCTGGGAGATCACCTCCCCGGAGAATCCAGGATGTGCCAAAAAAGTCTCAATAGGAAAATGATGTATCGGGTCAAACGTTCGAATGAACCGTGTCTGCATAGAATAACCGAGCCCTTGACAATTAAAACATGTATACTTGTGCCAAGTAATCAAAGAATATTTTTCCTCCATCAAAACGCTTTGCACTTCAAAGAACTCTGCTATTTTTCACAAGAAACGACTCCAATTTCCCGAATACTCGGGGACTAATGTTAAAAACTCTTAACCATGTGACCTCCAGGTTAGAAACTTCAAACTCGTAAGCTCTCAATAAGGCAATACCAAGTTCACAAGGAACAGCTCTAGAGCCACGAAACTTTCAATGTCTCGAGGACTGTCGCCGACTGTTACCCCATCGATTTATCGAAAACCCGAGGCTATAAGACCCCATACAGGAAACCTCAAGCTCATAAGACCTTCATAAGGCAACACCAAATCTATAAGACCTTAAGCAAGGGATGAGTTATACTTGTACCAAGTAACTAAATCTGTATGACCTCAAATAAGGCATGTCAAAATTTACAAGACCTTACAAAAGGCAAAATCACGATCTTAAAGTTAAGGTTATATATTGAACTTGTAAGACCCCTAAGAAGGCATACCCTTGATATAAATGCAAAAACTACTTCACTCAAGGACTAAAAGCTATGGCCAAATACAAATGACTATGGTCCTAAAGCTGCACCAGCCAAACTCACATGACTCGAGAACGCCCGACCATTGCTGTAAAATCACAAACCTTTAATTACTTTGGAAAGAACCTGTTAATTAGGCTACCGTTGGCATAAGAAAAAGACCTTTGATCATATCAACTCAAAACAACAGGCTTTGAAATAATTTAGCTATCAAACGAAACCTCCCCAGGTGCTCATTTGTCACTACATAACGACTCACAATCGAGGTTCTTATCGAACCGTCAAAGAGTCGAGCGAACACAAAAACTTCAAAAAGTCTTCAACGAGTGAAAATAAAAGCTTATATTAAAGGCCGTACTGACCCAACATGTAAAAGCCACTGTCGCCAGCCTATATTACAGGTCGTACTGACCCAACGCTCAAGAGAAACTGTCGCTAGCCTATATTAAAGGTTGTACCAACCCAAAGCATAAGAGTAACTGTCACTAGCCTATATTAAAGGTTGTACCGACCCAACGCGTAAGATCCACTATCACCAGCCCATATTATGTTGGACAATACGCTTTACGCTAGAGGGGGGTGAATAGCGTTTTAAAAATATTAAGCGTTTTAGTGCGGAATTTAAAAACTTTGCAGAAATTAAAACAAGTGCAGTAGAATAAACTTACACAATGATGTATCCTGGTTGGCCACAAACGTGGTTAGTCCAGTCCCTGAGAGACTCTCTCGAGATTTCCACTAAACTTGTCAAGCTTACGGGTGCTTAACAAACCGTTACAGCTGAGGACACAAGCCTCACCCAGGTGCTCGGGGATCACAATCCCAAAGACTTCAATTGCTCGGGGATACCAATCCCAAAGACTTCAATTTCTCGGGGATAACAATCCCAAAGACTTCAACTGCTCGGGGATAACAATCCCAAAGACTTCAACTGCTCGGGGATAACAATCCCAAAGACTTCAACCGAGGAATCACAAGTTCCTCAACAAACGAGAATCACAATTCTCTTACAAACACAAAACACACTCACTTTACAAAGCACTCCTTAATGAGTAGATATGAGTAGAAATAGTACGCTCAAGATCACAACAACTTAGCTCAATAGAATGGCTCTTCAAAAAGCTTTATGGATGAATGGAAAATGATGATCAATGTAAGAAAGCTTTTAGCAATGAAAATACTCAAAGTGTATATGTTGTTGTTGTGAAAACACTGAGTTGAAGCTGTATTTATAGGTGAAAAACTCAGTCTTACCGTTGTCTAATTGCCAATTAAGGATTGCTGAAATTACTCAGTGACAATCGATTGTCAAGACTAAACAATCGATTGTTTGCCTATCAGATTAAAAATTCAATCCCAGATTTTACGTCAACAATCGATTACTTCAAATCAATAATCGATTATTTATAACGTTAAGAAATCCTTTCCAATTTTTGGCATAAAACATCGATTGTCCGAAAATCAACAATCGATTATTTTAACAACGTTCAGAAAATCTTTTCCAGATTTTACGCAAAACATCGATTGTTAAATATCAACAATCGATTACCTGAAGGTAATTGAAAATATATGACAACGGTCAGCTTCAACAATCGATTATCAAATGGAATAATCGATTATTAATTAATTTCAAAACTCTCTGTCTCATATATAATCGATTATCAAAAGCCACAATCGATTATCATTTTATTTAAAATCACTGGGAGACATTTTTTCATTCTAATAGATTACCATTAGTTCATAATCGATTTTTATGAGTTTTGAAAACTTTGCCTCAGTTAACAATCGATTATCATAAGTACACAATCGATTGTTATGCAGTTTGCAAAAACCTGATGTTAACTGACTTACTCACAATCGATTATCATTAATTCACAATCGATTGTCATGCAGTCTTGGCTTAGAGATACTCGATTATCATAAGTACATAATCGATTATCTTAGCCCAGATTTTTGAGGCATGTTTGGAAAACATTTTAACAAATGTAAATATGCATAGTTTAAAATCATTTGACACTTAATTTAAATATGCATGATTTTGGAAAAATAATTTTAGTAGAGAAGCCATGTTATGAGCCAAGTTGAGGAATCAAGATCACAATTAATATTGACTCAATTATAACATTTCTAAACTTTGTCTTGAGCTTCTTGTAATGCATCCATTTTGTGCTTGTCCTTGAGCACTGCTATATATCGCTTTTTGCTTTGTTTGACATTCATCAAAACCTACAAAAGAACACACGTTTAGCATATTGCATTTGAAACGTGTTTCCAACAATTTCCCCCTTTTTGATAATGGCAAACATAAGCGGGATATATGCAATAATTATTTTGATAATCCAAGACAAGTGTAAAGTATGCAATTTGATGTTCCCCCTCAATTCATGTTCCCCCTCGCTTTAAGCATGAATGAAGTTGAGAGTGATATAGCATACTTCTTGATATCCCGTTTCTTCCCCCTTTTGCCATTAGCAAAAATATATACAAGGGAAGAATATGAAAAAAAAATATGAAATAAACAAAAGTTTATTTATTGGAAAATAAAGATAACAAAAGTAATCGATTATTGATACAGTAATCGATTGTTTGACGGCGATTTTCCTGTAGAATACTTGAGTATTTTGCGTCATGCTTTTATGATCCCCTTTTCTTTAGGGTGATACCTGCAAAAAAGTGTTAGACGCCTCCGACGCTCAAGTTAGAAATTATGTAAGAAATAAAATGCAATGCATGACTTAGATCAACGTGGAGTCAAGGATCCCGAGTTCACTACGAATTCGGAAGAAGGACTCTTTATCTAAGGGCTTTGTAAAGATGTCTGCCAATTGGCTTTTTGTTTCAACAAATTCAATTTCGACATCGCCTTTTAGAATGTGATCTCTAATAAAATGATGTCTAATTTCAATGTGTTTTGTTCGCGAGTGAAGAATGGGGTTCTTCGTCAAGCATATGGCACTAGTGTTGTCACATCTAAGAGGAATGTGGTCAAGACGTAGGCCATAGTCCAAGAGTTGTTGTTTCATCCATAGGATTTGAGCGCAACAACTCCCCGCGGCTACATATTCAGCCTCGGTTGTGGACAACGCAACACTAACTTGCTTCTTACTAAACCAAGAAACTAAAGCGCTACCGAGCAAGTGGCAAGTGCCGCTAGTGCTCTTGCGGTCCAATTTGCATCCAGCAAAATCGGAGTCGGAATAGCCAATAAGTTGGCATGAAGAACCTTTGGGGTACCATAGACCCATATTGGTAGTACCGACAAGATACCTTAGAATCCGCTTTACCGCAGTAAGGTGAGACTCTTTCGGACATGATTGATAATGGGCACAGACGCACACGCTAAACATGATGTCCGGACGACTAGCAGTAAGATAAAGAAGAGAGCCAATCATACCTCGGTACTTTTTTATGTCGACTTCCTTACCTTTTTCATCTTTGTCGAGATGATCGGATGTGCTCATGGGAGTTGCCATTTCCTTTGCATTGTTCATATCAAAACGTTTAAGCAGTTCTTTGCAATACTTGCTTTGACAAATGAATGTACCTTCCTTCATTTGTTTTACTTGTAATCCCAAAAAGAATTGTAACTCACCCATCATGGACATCTCAAATTCGCTAGTCATTAAGTTTGAAAATTCCTTGCATAGAGCATTGTTAGTAGCACCAAAAATGATATCATCTACATATATTTGAACTAGCAATATATCATTATTTTCATGCTTGACAAATAAAGTTGTGTCAACTTTTCCACGAATAAAATTATTTTCTAAAAGAAATTTACTCAACCTTTCATACCAAGCTCGAGGAGCTTGTTTTAAACCATAAAGGGCCTTTTTGAGTTTGAAAACATGATTAGGAAAATTAAAGTCTTCAAAACCGGGGGGTTGCTTTACATAAACTTCTTCTTGGATAAAACCATTTAAAAAGGCACTTTTCACATCCATTTGATATAAAATGAAATTCATAGAAGAAGCAAAAGCAAGCAACAAACGGATGGCCTCTAATCTAGCTACCGGAGCATATGTCTCATCATAATCAATCCCTTCTTCTTGATTATAGCCTTGAGCCACAAGCCTAGCTTTGTTTCTAGTGATTATGCCATTTTCATCTAATTTATTTCGAAAAACCCATTTCGTACCAATTATGGTATGACCTTCGGGTCTTGGCACCAAATCCCAAACGTTGTTACGTTTGAATTGGTTAAGCTCCTCTTGCATTGCCAAGGTCCAAAATTCATCCCCAATTGCTTCAGAGATGGTTTTGGGTTCAATTTGAGAAACAAAAGCAGTAAGATCTAAGGTATTTCTAAGGGAGCTTCGGGTACTTACCTTCCCTCCAACGTCGCCTATTACCTGATCGAGAGGATGGTCTTTGACTGTCCTCCATTCTATTTGCTCTTTTGGCTCATTTTCCGGTTGAGGAGCTTCTTCAATTGGTTGTTCCACCGTTTTGTCAATTTCTTTCCTTGGTGGTTCTTCTTGAATTTTGTCCTTTAGACTTTCCAGAATGCCTGAAAGATCAAGACCACAATCCTTTCTCGCCAAGCGAGTATTATCTTCGGAAAATACAATATGAGGAGATTCCTCTACAACTTGGGTTCTTTTATTAAAAACCCTATAAGCTTTACTACGAGAAGAATAGCCAATGAAGATACCTTCATCCGACTTTGCATCAAATTTTCCTAGTTGGTCCTTTCCATTGTTATGCACAAAACATTTACAACCAAAAACACGTAAATGTGAAATGTTAGGTTTTCTACCTTTGTAGAGTTCATATGGGGTTTTTAAGAGTATCGGCCGAATTGCTACTCTATTCAAAACATAGCATGCGGTACTCACGGCGTCTGCCCAAAAGTGTTTGGGAATCTTAGCTTCGTCGAGCATGGTTCTAGCCATCTCTTCGAGACTCCTATTTTTCCTTTCCACCACCCCGTTTTGTTGTGGTGTACGTGGAGCGGAAAAGGTATGCTCGATTCCGAGTTCATCACAAAAATCCGCAAAGAGATTGTGATCAAACTCTCCCCCATGATCACTTCTAATGGAAGTGACAGTTGATTCCTTTTCATTTTGAACTCTTTTAAGAAAAAGCTTGAAGCTAAGAAATGCATCACTTTTATGTGCAAGAAATAATGTCCATGTAAATCTAGAGAAATCATCAACAATTACAAAAGCATATCTATTTCTTCCTAGACTTTCGATACGGGATGGTCCGAATAAATCCATATGCAATAGTTGCAAAGGTCTAGAGGTTGAAACAACATTTTTGGATTTAAAAGATGCTCTTGTTTGCTTCCCCTTTTGACATGAATCACAAATAGTATCACTTTCAAATTTTAAGTATGGAAGACCAATCACTAGATTTTGAGAAATCAATTTATTTAAAAGATGCATGTTCATATGAGCTACTCTACGATGCCACAACCACACATTATCATCTTTGCTCAACAAACAATCAACATACTCGGATGAGGAGTTTTCAAGATCAACCATGTAAATATTGTCAACTCTAAAACCGCGTAGAATAATCTTGAAGTCACTACGTCTAAACACTAAACACTCATCCGAATCAAACAACGCAAGATTTCCCTTGTCACATAATTGACTTATGCTCAAGAGATTATGCTTTAAACCTTTGACAAGTAATATATGCTTTATAGAGGATTTTTCATTCTTACCGACCGATCCGATGCCAATAATTTGTCCTTTATTGTTGTCACCGAATACAACGCTTCCTCCTTCTTTGTGCTCTAGTTGAAGGAATTTGGATTTGTCTCCTGTCATGTGTCTGGAGCATCCACTGTCAAGGTACCATAGTACACTTGATCCCTTCAAGCACACCTACAAAGCAAATTAATATTCTTTAGGTACCCATACCATTTTGGGTCCTTGGGGGTTAGGCAAATAACGACCATAATAATATGAAGAATCTCTATGCTTTGTAAAACACATAGGTGCAATATGACCTATACGATTGCAGTAATGACATACTATGTTCGGGTTGTGTTGATGCCTAGGTTGAGCCAACAAAGTTCTAGGCGAATGAAAAAGATTAACACTAGACATATTGTTCCCATTTCTAGTATAATATCTAGATGGTCTAAAGTCATTAGTGCTAGACTTGTTGAAGGACCTAGTGTCATGTCTAGGTGGTCTAAGCTCGTTCCTAGAGTTATTTCTTGGTTGCCGAAAATTACTATTTGTAGGCTTGTTTGCAAGAATCCTAGATTCGGATCTAGGTTGTCTAAAGATATTAGTTCTACCCTTATTTTCATACATTCTAGCATAATGTCTAGGTGGTCTAAAAGAATTTGTTCTAGGCTTGTTTAATACCTTAGAGTTATTTCTAGGTGGAGTAGTGAAGTTTTTGTTTTTATGCCGTTGATATTTCTTAGGCGTTTCTTTTTCAACAACTTTAGGAACTTCTTTACTACGTGTTTCTAATGTTTTCCTAAGTTCTGTGTTTTCTAGTTTTAAGGACTCACAAGCAATACAAGTAGAGCATTTATCAACACAAGAGGCTTCATGCATAGTCTTGATGACTTGTCTAAGTTCTATACTATCATTTAACAAAAATTGATTTTCATTTGCAAGATTCTCGTTATCACGAGACAGATTTTCAACACCTTTTTGAGCTAAAGAAAGACGTTCTTCAAAGTCCTTGTCTTTTAAAAAGAGTTGTTTTTGAAAATCCTCTTCTTGTAAAGAAAGAGTTCTTTGTAAATCTTTAATAGTCTTAGAAGCATTTACCAACTCATCATACAGTTTGTTATAAGCAATTTGCATATTGTTAGATGTACTTACCTCGTCTTTTTCGTCTGCCATGAGGCACTGACCAGTTGATTCATCGTTTGTGCTGACCGCTTTTTGAGGCGTGTTTTCGTGCAATTCCTCAAGTTTGTCCCACATTTCCTTAGCAGTTTTATAGTGGGAGATTTTTCGCCAAAGTTCCTGGTTCAAGGCGTTATGTAATATATTCATAGCTTTAGTGTTGTATTCACTTACCTTATCTTTCCCGACTTTTGTCGTCAGTTGATCACTGTGTTTAATAGCTTGCCATAGATACAAATCGTTTGCCATTGTAAAGACTTGCATCCGATATTTCCAGACTGAGTAGTCGTTTTCGTCTAATATTGGAGGCGACATGCTGCATTCTCCTTCACCTATTCCTGCAAAGAAATTTAGAGTAGAAGCCATGGATGGTTCTCTCAAACGGTTAAGTTTTTCAGAGAGTATGGCTCTGATACCAATTGTTGGACAATACGCTTTACGCTAGAGGGGGGGTGAATAGCGTTTTAAAAATATTAAGCGTTTTAGTGCGGAATTTAAAAACTTTGCAGAAATTAAAACAAGTGCAGTAGAATAAACTTACACAATGATGTATCCTGGTTGGCCACAAACGTGGTTAGTCCAGTCCCCGATAGACTCTCTCGAGATTTCCACTAAACTTGTCAAGCTTACGGGTGCTTAACAAACCGTTACAGCTGAGGACACAAGCCTCACCCAGGTGCTCGGGGATCACAATCCCAAAGACTTCAATTGCTCGGGGATACCAATCCCAAAGACTTCAATTGCTCGGGGATAACAATCCCAAAGACTTCAACTGCTCGGGGATAACAATCCCAAAGACTTCAACTGCTCGGGGATAACAATCCCAAAGACTTCAACCGAGGAATCACAAGTTCCTCAACAAACGAGAATCGCAATTCTCTTACAAACACAAAACACACTCACTTTACAAAGCACTCCTTAATGAGTAGATATGAGTAGAAATAGTACGCTCAAGATCACAACAACTTAGCTCAATAGAATGGCTCTTCAAAAAGCTTTATGGATGAATGGAAAATGATGATCAATGTAAGAAAGCTTTTAGCAATGAAAATACTCAAAGTGTATATGTTGTTGTTGTGAAAACACTGAGTTGAAGCTGTATTTATAGGTGAAAAACTCAGTCTTACCGTTGTCTAATTGCCAATTAAGGATTGCTGAAATTACTCAGTGACAATCGATTGTCAAGACTAAACAATCGATTGTTTGCCTATCAGATTAAAAATTCAATCCCAGATTTTACGTCAACAATCGATTACTTCAAATCAATAATCGATTATTTATAACGTTAAGAAATCCTTTCCAATTTTTGGCATAAAACATCGATTGTCCGAAAATCAACAATCGATTATTTTAACAACGTTCAGAAAATCTTTTCCAGATTTTACGCAAAACATCGATTGTTAAATATCAACAATCGATTACCTGAAGGTAATTGAAAATATATGACAACGTTCAGCTTCAACGATCGATTATCAAATGGAATAATCGATTATTAATTAATTTCAAAACTCTCTGTCTCATATATAATCGATTATCAAAAGCCACAATCGATTATCATTTTATTTAAAATCACTGGGAGACATTTTTTCATTCTAATAGATTACCATTAGTTCATAATCGATTTTTATGAGTTTTGAAAACTTTGCCTCAGTTAACAATCGATTATCATAAGTACACAATCGATTGTTATGCAGTTTGCAAAAACCTGATGTTAACTGACTTACTCACAATCGATTATCATTAATTAACAATCGATTGTCATGCAGTCTTGGCTTAGAGATACTCGATTATCATAAGTACATAATCGATTATCTTAGCCCAGATTTTTGAGGCATGTTTGGAAAACATTTTAACAAATGTAAATATGCATAGTTTAAAATCATTTGACACTTAATTTAAATATGCATGATTTTGGAAAAATAATTTTAGTAGAGAAGCCATGTTATGAGCCAAGTTGAGGAATCAAGATCACAATTAATATTGACTCAATTATAACATTTCTAAACTTTGTCTTGAGCTTCTTGTAATGCATCCATTTTGTGCTTGTCCTTGAGCACTGCTATATATCGCTTTTTGCTTTGTTTGACATTCATCAAAACCTACAAAAGAACACACGTTTAGTATATTGCATTTGAAACGTGTTTCCAACATATTAAAGGTCATACTGACCCAACACATAAGAGTCATTATTTCCAGCTTATATTAAAGGTTGTACTGACCCAACGAAAAAGAGCCTAAGAGCTAGTTTAAAATTCGAAAACTCAAGGGCCAACGAGCTCGGGTCGAAACCCGATTCGAAGACTGAGCAGAAATAGTTAACTAAAAAATCACTTAAAGGCAAACGTATAAGAGTCTACGAGCCAACCCAACAAGCCTCAAGGCCGACTTATAAACCTAAGGGTTTTTACCTTGAAGACCCAATTCACCTGGCCAAACATGGACAAACCTATAAAATCAAAATAAAGAAAGACATGCACAAGCAAATGAAAATTCATAGAAGAAGAAAATTGAAAGGTTCATTTATATCTGTGTATATGTAATAATGCAAAGCGACATTTACAAATGCTCTCTAATAGCCTTGTACAAAGAATCAAAAAAATAAAAGCCTAGTCTACTTTCCCCTCGGGGACTGCGGCCTCATCGACCACTCCTTTATTGTATTCGACATCAAACACGAGGAAATTGGCGTCGTATTCATGCATCTTGACCTTCTCAATCTCTTCTAAGAGGTCGAAGCCCCCAACGTGAATCTCTTGGAGGGTTTCCCTCCGAGATTTGCACCAGGAATATTCATTATTTCTGATCTCTCAATTCGAAGCACCTCTCAACTCAGCCCAAACATCAGCAACGTCTTTTAAATACACGACCACTTTCTTGTCGGCCTAAGCCCAAATCTCTTCAGCTTCAGCCCATGCGTCCACGACCTCGACCTTCATCTCCAAAGGGTCGAACTCGAGCCTTACAATCATGCTTGTCTGGATATAGTTGTTTTCAAGGGCATTCTAGAGTTGTACCTTAAAGATAGAAACCTTGTCCAAAGCATTCCTCTTGGCCGCAATATGGGCATCTATCTAAGCCCTTAGCTCGTTACACTCATGCTTTCCTGGCCAACCTCTCCCCAAAGGCGTTCCAAATCCTATGTCTTACTCTGCAACTGGAATATGAAAATATTAATATCTGAGGATAGAATAAGAAGCATGCATCCCCTCAGAGCAAAGGATATCTGTTTCTCGAGGTGGCTTTCGTAGTTTAGGCTTCGATTCACCTCGTACCGAAGGTGCCTAAATTCTTTTCCCCTTTTATCAATAAGAAGCCTAAGGGATTTTACCCATCCTAGTCTTTCCGCAACCTAGCTTCACAGTGGAGCAGCTCAGACTTAAGCTTGTCAAACATTCGATAGAAGGCGAGGAAGACGGTTGCACAGTTGTATCCTTTGAAGTAGTTTCAATAGGAAACGAAGAAGGCTGTAAAAGTGGAACCATCTTTTTGAGGCTGGAAGCCTCAGATGCCGCATGCTCAGCTGATACATCTTCTTTTAGCCTCTAATCAAGGATTGCCTCGCTATAAGCACCCTTGTCTTTCGAAGGTTCCTTCCATTTGTTATTAGTCCTCGACCCCAAAGCTAATGACCCTTCCTCTTCCCCGAGGGGTCATGTCTCATCTCAGAAAATTCTCTAATACATGTGGTACGGGTCAGTACACATAAAAGAAAGTACCTTTCAAAGAAAACAATGATGTTTTGCCTCCCATCTACCCTTGGCCAGATCTCACCACTTATGCTCATTACAAGTCGACCAAGCTGCCCATTCCCGAGACTAATTTTCCAGGTCGGGAACCTCGTACGACATCTATGGGATTGCTTTTAAAAAAAAAGAAAAATAAATCATCATAATAGAATATGCCTCCGTTATGGACAAAAATAATAAGAACACGAGTGTACAACTTATGTATAAAATTTCAGTTCTCGTGAAATGGAAAGAACTTTACAGGGATAATATCGATTATCTGCACTCGAACAAAACGACTCATCCCCCCTTGGTCCCCATATTCTTCATTACTGGCAACAAAGGGTTAAGTGGATCGATGTCGTAAAGTAATCAGGCCTCGATAATTCAAGGGCCGGTACAATCTAATAAGATGGCTGAGGGTGAACTCGAGTCCAAATTTATCTGCAAAATACCTTATTATCAGCATTATCCTCCAAAACGACGGGTGAACCTGTGCCAAGGTAATTTGATACCTTCTGCAAAATTCGAACACGACCATATCAAGTGGTTCCAATGTAAAGGGGTACATATATATATATATATATATATATATATATATATATATATATATATATATATATATATTAAAAAAACCCTCTACATGAGCCGTGATGCTCTCTTTCGGGGAAGATATTTGTAGTACCACCTTTTCTCCCTAGCCGTAGTCTTTTCTAACTGCCTTGAGGTGTTCCTCCCCTTTTGAGGAGATTAACATTGATGCATGCTCTCGATGGACCTAAACATTGGGAGGTCTTTCTAACATAAAGTCCCTCATCAATACAAAACACCTCGAAGTTAGCTTACAAGACACTGGTAATGTACCACCTACTGAGTACAAAGCGGAGGCAGAACTTTCCTCTCCTTGGTGAATAGATTTGGATATAGCGGCCATGGTTATGGTTAAATAATAAAAGGAAAATGAAGGCTTGAGCAAAAGCTTTGAGTTGAAATGACAAGAGAGCTGACACAAAAAATAAGAGCTCTATGAAGGGGATAATTATTCAAAGTAGCGGAGTCCCCAGATAAGCAACAAGCAAATGCATATATAGAGCAAGCATCGGTTGTTCGCCTATCATGAAGGACAATTAATTCTGACTATTTTAGTGCCATTCTTGGGGCAGTGTACCAATGGGGTCACCCTGGTCATTTCGCAACTATGTCACATAAATGACACTATCACATAGCGCTCAGAGCCATTGAGATCCCGAGGATGCCTATTATTACAAGCATTGACTCTAAAAAGCTATCAACCTAATCTCTAGATGGTGCCCGATCTCGAGTGCCCCGATTACTCCAAATATGGGCTTGAAACATCAAAGTCAAAGGCTAACTTTGCGAAAACACTGAAATATGAATTCGAAGACTTAAAGTAGAAAAATCTTTACATCCTAAGAAAATATATTTACAAGGGGGTATCTTTACAAAGCCTCCCACCCACCCCTCGAGAAATTCATATACAAAAAATAAAAAAGGAAGATAACGTGAGTCTATTCGTCACCTTCAGTACTCTCTGAATCGTCTTTGGAATACTCATCCAAAGTGGCCGAAAATGCAAATTCATTATTCAAGGTTCGAGCTTTCTCAATCTCAGTTGAGAGATTGGTGCCGTTAGCATTTGATTCCTTGAGAGCTTGCCTCTTTGCCTTTGAACGACGTACAGTCCGAGTCAGCTTCTAATCGGCCTTCACGAATATTTCTCTGGATCTATCAATCGTGGTGGCGGTATCTTTCATATATGAAGAAGCATTTTCTTCGGCCTCAGACTTGGCCGCGGATAGTGCAGACTCCTCCTTCTGAGCACTCCAAAGAAGACTCTGGATTGATGCCAACTCCGTCCTTAAAAGGTCTCTCTCCGATGACACGAACTCAATTTGCCCCTTTAGCTCGAGGATCTCCGTATTCTTGACTGCACCCTCTTCCAGAAGTTGCCCCACCAAGTCATCCTTTTGATAGATTTGCAAAGCAAAACAAGTTGATGAGCATCAAATTATAAGAATAAAAAGGTGATTTCATGGATGCAATATTACCTGATAAGCATGGCTAGACCCTTCCTGGCACACTCCCTTAAAACTTTCCCGAAGCCTGCTCAATTTCTCCTTTTTTTGGGCATAGGAGGCCTCTGACTCCTTTATCACCGAGGTGAGCTTCTCGAGCTCCTTCCCGCAGCACGACTGCTCATCTTGGAGACTAAAAAAGGCATGGTCATACATTTTCTTAGCCTATAACAACACGGAAAAGTTAGAAAGCCAAGCACAAAGATTTAAAGCACAAATGACATGTCAAGTGTATCACCTAGTGATTAAGCCTCTCCGCCTCCGCGAGAGCAATGGGAGTGTCAAGATTAATATTCTCATCAACAGAATTGAGGAGGTCTCCGAGCACATCTTCCCCTCTATGAGAGGCCTCCACATCGGCAATAGTCGGGTCCTGTGCGTCCTTGATCTCCCCCGCTGAGTATGGAGGACCCAAATTAATGCCACTCAAGGAATTAATTTCTCTATGGGCCTCATCTTGCTCCTTGGAAGTTTCGGGTTCAGGACCTTCGGAGTCACCAGTAGCACGTTCATCGGCACGAACTATACCATGTCTGTCTTGAAACTCGAGGACTGTTCCCGAGCCCTCCATAAGGGTCACCTCTGCATGGGTCTAGTCCAAATCGACCACCCCTGATTCGGCGGCCTTCCTCCCGGCAACTTGTGGAGTATCTACGCCTCGTCTTGCCCTTTGTTCCAAAAGGGCGATCCTCATCATCATCACCTTTATCCTCGATATAAGGACTTGCCACTGCAACCGAAGTCGAGACCTTGGCATCAGTCTAAGGCCTTTAACCTTTAGGTTTCTCTGATTTGGGAGACGTAGCCGACGCCTCTTTCTTCCTCCTCTTGCCCTTACCGGGCTTCCAGTTCCCTTCATCACCATAAGGAGACGGTTTCATCAATACTCCATCCCCAAGGCCTTCACAAGCGTGATATATCAAATTTAACACCATAAAGATATTCATAAGGAAACATGGTAAAGATAGCAGTAAAGAGCATATCGTGGTTCTTAGCCTACCGCCACATTTTTGCTATGTCGCACCAAGAATGATCGAGATAAGGGAAAGAAATGTCTAATAGTCTATTCCATATGAACAGGTTCTGAACCATGCCAGGGTACCAAATAGTGGCTGCATAATCAAAAAAAGATCATTTTTTGAAGGGGATGAAAATGCAATAAAATATGCTCGAGGTAAAGGAGCTTACGGTTCATGTTCCATTCCTCCGAGAATGGCATCCTATTAGTCGGGATGATGTTCAAGGTCCTCATTCGGATAAATCGGCTCGTCCACCCTTGATCCTTGTCCTAATCGATGCTCGAAAAGAATATCCTCGCTGATCGAGGGTAAAGCTTGATCAAACCATGGAAGAGATGAGGGTTGTATAATATCACCAAGTGATTAAGAAGGATATATCTGACCGAGTGTCACTCGGTTCTCATGGCAAAAGCCGAGAATCACCGAATTTATCGACGGGGAAGAAGGATCCAAAGAATATACGAGACCTAGAGTAAATGGGTATGTATACACCTGATTTCTGGTCTACTATGCTTTCCTTAGAATATGGAATCTCTGCCAACACTACCTCTACCCATCGGTAGTCTTTCTTCACTCTGTTCATATTGGTCACCGCGGTGATATACCAAGACATGGGCTCATATCACCCTCGTGTAGAAGGGGTTTTTGGATAGAGAAATCAAATACAATATCAAACTGGTCAGGAGTACATTGCTCGACGGTTGGGGATGCTTTTGGTTTACCCCTAGATGAACGAGATGAAGAAGCAGTGCCCTCTTTATGAGGTACCATTCTAGAGGTCTGTCAAGACCCCAAACCCAGACCCGATCATGATGGCGCCTTTCGTGAAGACAAGGCCAGCCAACTATTCCCAATTCAAAGTTAAATAATTAAACAACAAGAAAACAGTCTAAACATGATTTAATAATACTAAGTAGCAGATAATATCATAGTAATGCGGAAGTACAACCCGAACACAGCCCTAACCAGGGTGTCACTAGTCATGAGCATCTATAAGTCATAACATAAGTCTGCTAAGTCTGTAACTAGTACAATTGTCTGGAACAAGATAGAAATGATAAAGGAGGAGAGTTACGGGATTGCGGACTTCGGGTAGCTACCTCGTATACTCCGACTGTCCGCTTGAAGCTGGAATGATCAGCACTCGGGAGCGGAACCAACTACGCCTGAATCTGCACACATGGTGCATGGAGTAAAGTGAGTACTCCAACTCAGTGAGTAACAAATGTAAATAACAATTAAAAGCATGAAAACACGTAAGGCACAAGACAATCTATAATGAGGCAGTAAAACCTTTTAAAAATAGTAAACCGGTTAAGAGATAAGTAAATGTCCTTTTTCAACAAGTAAGCATATAATTGAAGGGAAATCAAGGAAAGTAAACACGCAAAGGTTCGCCCCTCATGCACTGTATCAACAAAATTGCCCCTCGGGTAACATCTCAGAACAATACCAGCCCCTCGGGCTTTATCTCACATCACAATGGGTACTCGTGCTCACTGGGGGTGTGAATACTCCTAGAGGGGCCCCTTATGTCCCAAGTGCAATATCAAGCCATCTCGTGGCATCTTGAACAGGCTCTCGACTTCATATCAACATCAAGTCACCTCGTGGCACACAATCTCAGGCCCTCGGCCTCAAATCAACATCAATGATTCCTCACAACATAGGCCATCGGCCTTATTCAGTCAAAAATCCTCACAAGCCACTCGGGAAATAGTGAAATAATATTTCTCCACCCAAACATCATTTAAAAATATCATTTAAGTATTAGAACTGAGTAAACATGGCTGAGTATGAAAAACAATGTAAAATAACATAACTGAGTTCAAGTATAAAGTCCAAAGCGGTGAGAAAATATCAATAAAAAATTCTGAAGGGTTCAAATAGTTGACACGAAACCCAAATATGGAATTCAGCCCAAATAATGATGATAGCAATCAGATTTCAGTAAAATACGCGGTAAAATCATCAATCGGGACGGACCAAGTCACAAATTCCCAATAGTGCACGATCCCATGCTTGTCATCAAGCATGTGCCTCACCTCAATATAGCACCACGATTTTGAAATCTGAGGTTTCAACCCCTTAAAACATCATTTACAATTATTACTCACCTCAAAACGGTCAAATCTCTAGCTCGCAATTCCTTTGCTCCTCGAGTCGGCCTCCACTCGCATCAAATCTATCTAAAATCAGAACGGGGACGTCAAAATATGCTAAGGAGGAGAAGCGCAAGTAAAAACGATCAAAAATTGACACAAATCCTGAGATTACCAAAACTTGAACCCCAATCCCACGTGTCGGAATTCAATAATTTTTACACCAATAGATTCCTTATCTCCCCACGAGTTCATACATATCAAAAGGTCAGAAATCTGACCTTAAATGGCGCATCAAATCCTCAATCATAGGTCTCCAATATAAAACCCTAGGTTTCCCCAAATTTCACCCTTAATTTCCTTAATTTCTAGCTCTAATCCATGAAATAATAGCATAAGAATGAGTTTCAAGTCCAAATTCCTTACCTCAATGACATTCCTTGAAATCCATCTTATAAATCGCTCCAAAAGCTCCAAAGCCGAAGTCAAAATGGTGAAATACCTCAAATTCGTGAAATAAAATAACTTATATGGTTTGCCCAAACCTTTTCTCATCTGCGGTCCCAAACCCGCTTCTGCGGTACCGCATATGCGACCCTTCCTCCTCTTCTACGAATATCACTTACTGGCACATAACCGCATCTGCGACCACATGCCCTCATCTGTGAAATCGTAGATGCGGCCCCTATAACTGCTTCTATAGTGCCCATCTGGCCTATTTACTTCTGCGGCTAACCAACCACACATGCGGCGCCGCACCTACAGTCTCCAATCTGCATGTTCAAAAATACCAAAAACAGCAAATTTAGCAGTTGCATCAACACTCCAACTTCTCTGTCAACCATCCGAAATTACCCCGAGGCCCCCGAGACCTCAACCAAAAGCACAAACATACCCCAATACCTTATTCGAATTTGTACCAATCTTCAAAACATCTCAAACAACATCGAATCAACCAAAACACATTGGAATCAAGCCTAAGTTTCTAAAATCTTCCAAGTTTTCCTTTTGATCAAAACCCCAACCAATCCTCGTCTGAATAACTTGAAATTTTGCACATACATCCCAAATGACATAACGAAGCTATTTCAACTCTCGGAATTCCATTTCGACCCTTACATCAAAATCTTGCCTACAAATCGGAAATTGCCAAAATATCAACTTCACAAATTCAAGCCTAAATCTACTGCAAACCTCCAAAACCTAATCCGATCACACTCCTAAGTTTAAAATCACCTCCCAAATTATAACCGAAGCATCGGAACTTACATCCAAGCCCTCTAACACATAAGTCAATATCTGGTTGATTTTCTAACTTAAGCTTCCTAAAAAGAGACTAAGAGTCTCAAACTTCACCAAAATTATCTCGGATTCAATCCGACCAACCCGATACCACAAAACATGGATAAACAAAGCATAAAGAAATAAAAATGGGGGAAACACAATGGTAACTCATGAGACGACTGGTCGGGTCGTCACAAGGTCCTAGCCATGGCTATAAAAAAGTTTTTCTGAGAAGGAAAGTGAGGAGGCAAGCGCAGAAGGGGGAATAATGTAGAAGATGGTGAATTTAACTCTAGAAAATTGAAGACATTGTAAAAAAGGGAATAACAAAATGATTGAGGTATTTATAGAATCCATATAGGCAGCGTTTGGGAAGCGGAAAGGCCTAACCAATAAGGGTTCATGGCCTCTCGATAGTCGTGTTGACAGCGACTCCTACGCAGCCTGTGAGTCATGACATTTAATGCTCTGATTGCTGACATCATGATGGTAGTATAGTAGAGGCAAGAATTCAAGACCGTTTCTTATTATTTTATTCTAAGAACACATGAGGACTATCTGATACGGTAATTCAGATGGTCCGATTTTATGGTTATTATGGCGCTTTACAAACATATCTCTAAAGGCTCGAGACATGGGTCGAGGTTCAACCACGAAGGATTTTCAACGTTTGACCTCGGGGCAGTGCAGATCAGTAGTTATTATGGAAAAATGGAAAGTTCCCAATGCATGTGATTTAGGCTGACCAAGTCTATTAGGCTAGTACGAGCATGTATCGTGGCATTAAATAGTTGTAATAGCCATATATCTTTGTAATAAATATATTTTATACTATGTTGAGATTTTCCCTCATATATAAATGGGATCCTTATCATTTTGTAAGATATAATACACAACAGTGAATACAAGAACAAGAACATTCTCTTCTCGCTAACTAAAATATATTCTCCTTTGATTCTGTTACTTACATTTATTGCTTACATTCATTGCGTCTCATTAACTGTTCTTCAGTTATTGCTCATTATTGGTCATAAATAGATCTTATCAAATCTCTTAGAATTGTTAGTCCTCCATCAGCCATTCACAGCATAACGCTTAGCTCGACCTCGAGGCCCCGATTTTGAGCCACTCATTTTGCTTAAACATACTCCCTTCAAGTTTTATCTTATTTTCTAGTCTCACACTTAGCATCTATTGCCTAAAAAACTAGCATAAACCGTAAAATCAAATCTAATTATAATTACCATTTTCAAGGTAAACAATTATCAATCCTTAGAATTTCAAATGAGAATATCGAAAACCAAACACAGCTCAATAGGTTGTTGCGGCGTGCAACCCGATCTCACTGTACAACATAGAATCCTCCCTTACTTCAGTGTAGTAACATCAACAACATAAATAATTTATAATGTTATGGTGCAAAACCCGATTCCACCATATATCAATATCAGTATCATAATCCACTATTATTTTACCATATAAATCCACCATTAATCTACCTTTTGCGGTGCGCAACTCGATCCCATTGTACAACACAAATTCGCTCTTATTCCACCATACTAATACACTCTTGTTACACCTGCTGCAACATGTAGGGCGATCCCACCATATACGTACCAATTTCTTAATGTGTATAGTCAAATTAATAGGTCAAACTACAAGAACCTTTATGATCAATAAATAACAACCGAACCAAAAAGGGAACCTTGTACAATATAGGAATCTACACAAATAATACTACTCAGCGAGACCAATCCAGTCATTGACAATTAGAAGGTGCAAGTATGTCAATTTAAGCAAATAGTAGGGAATCATGAAACTATGTAAAGAACTAACATAATTAACATGAGAGATATTGATTAACAGGTAGGAGTTAAGCATGGAAAACATTTAAGGCATACAACAGTTAAGTCATGGAAGGAAATAATTAAGGAAAAGAGAAAAATTAGGGAAATCAAATAATTCGCGCCGTATAAGAACTTGTCACCTCACATATACGCTGCTCACATGAGAATCATATAACACATAGTCCGAGGGCTTCTAATTCCCTCAAGTCAATAATAGAACAATACTTACCTCACTCCATAGTCAATTCAAAGCTCTACCGGGGCCTTTCCCCTAGAATCCACCTCCAAACCACTCGTATCTAGCACAATTAACTGAATAACATCAATTATTTCTAAAGAAATTAATTACATTGCATAAATTTAGATTTCCCAAACTTTTTCCCCAAAAGTCAAAAATCGACCTCGGGCCCGCTTGGTCAAAGGTTCGCACCAAAATCAATTTACTCATTCACCGCCATGCTAGATTATATAATTAGTTTCGGAATCCAACCCCAATTTGAGGTCTATATCACCAATTTGCAGAAAACCTCCCAATTCTTCCTAAATCCCTAGTTTTCTACTATAAAAGAACAACGATTAGGGCTAGGAATTGATGAATGATGTTAGAAATCGAAAAAAATGATTTAAAGAATACAAACCTATGAATTGGTGTTTAATTTTCGCTTCAAAATTGCACCTAGGCCGAGCTCTAAAGGAAAGGCTATGAAAAATAGGCGAAATCCCATTTTCAAAATGTTTAAATGTCTGAGCGTCAGGCCTTCTTCGACTTCATGAAGGCTTGCTGTGTTCACGATATGCAGCAGCCCACGTGGCTTTCGTGTTCACGAAGACTTCTCCCATTGGCCTTTGCGAGCCAGTGCTCGCCTTTGCGATGAAGAAATGATTGACCCCTCTCCTAGGTCCCCAAAAGCTACTTGTTTACGAGATGCTAGTCGCATTCGCGAAGAGTAAGGCCCCCATTGCTTAGCATTCTCGACCCAGCTTTCGCATTTGCGAAGAAGAAAATATTTCGCTTCCTAGTTAACTCTTCGCATTCACGAGAGTACCTTCAAAAACGCGAAAAAGGAAACCAGAAAGACACCTCAAACTGCAAAAAACCAGATTCTAAGTTCAATTCACTTCGTAGCCCATCTGACACTCACCTGAGCTCTTGGAGCTCTAAACCAAACATGCACAGAAGTCAAAAAATATTATGCAGAATTGCTGGTGCGATCAAATCGCCAAAATAACACTTAAAACTACGAATTGAACACCAAATCAAATGCAATTTTCAAGAAACTTTACAACTTCTATTTTCACTATTGAGCGTCCGAATCACGTCAAACCAACTCAGTGTCTCCCCAAATATCACGGACAAGGCATAAATATTATAATGGAGCTGCACCAGGATTAAAACAAAAATACGGGTTCAGTATCAACCAGACCAACTATTAGTAATTCTTAAAATGATTAAACTTTCAAACTTCCAATTTTCAAAAAGAAATTAGTACTCGAGCTAGGAACCTTCGAATTCGATTCTGGGCATACACCCATGTCCTAAATTATGACACTGACCCACCGGGAGTATGAAAATACATATCCGATTTTGTTTTCTCAATATGTTGACCGAAGTCAACAAAATAAAATTTTAAGGCAAAATCCTTATTTTTATCTGTTTTAACATGTAAACCGTTTGGAAAAATACTCGGGTCACGCACGTAAATGGAGGAAGGATAAAATGAGATCTTTAAGGCTTTGGAACATAAAATTCGATTTTTAAACATAAGATAACCTACTAGGTCATCACAATCCTGATACTTAGTGGTGGATTTACATATAATTAACGAGTTCAACTAGTAGCTATCACTTATATGGTTTTTTCTCTTTCATTATATTATATTTCCAGCTAAGTCTGCATTGATTTTAAGAATTTGTAGGTCTTTCGAGATAACTTCCTTCCATATGATTTTTAGTCTACCCCAAACATTCCTCCACTATAATTTTATGCATATGAAATGATGCATATGTAGGTCGATGCAAGATACGACTAAACCATCTAAAACGACATTCTCTAATTTATCCTCAATGTGTACTACTTGCACGTTCGGGTAATGTGATCATTTTTATCTAATCTTGTGTAGGCGTACATCCATCTTAGCATTTGCAATTCTTTAACATTCATTTTATGGATATTTTGTCCTTTAGCAGCAACTATTCACTACCATGTAACATAGCCAATCCTAGAGTTATTCTATAAAATTTACCTTTCACCTTTGTAGACATCCTTTTGTGGCATAACATCCTAGTAGCAATTCTCCGATTCAACCATATGGTTTTAATCCTTTGAGTAAAATCTTCATCTATCATTCCAATATTTTGAAATAACGAGTCCAGATATCTAAATTATTTTCATTTTGGCACCACAGTTCCATCTAGTTTTACCTCAACTTCGCTCTTCTCATACTAAACTAAATGTTAGTGCTTGTATTCGGTCTTACTTGTACTTATGTTAATACCCTTACTCGCTAAGGTGCTTCTCCATTGCTTAAGCTTCTGGTTGACGCACTCAGTAGTTTTGCCAATTAGTATAATATCATCAGCAAATAGCATATACCATTGAAACTCATTTTTTATTGCGACGGTTAGCTCATCCTTAAATAGGGTAAATAAGGCTCAACGGAGAACCCTGGTATAAACCTATTATTTTGAGAAACTCCTTTGTATCTCCTAATTTTATTTTCACGCTAGTGACAACTCTTTCATAAATGTTCTTTATGATATTTAACTTTCTTCTTCATCACCCATCAATGGACCTTCCTCGTTTCGTGATACTCTATCATGCATTTTCTCTAGGTCAATAAACATTACGTAGATCATTATTTCCTGCACAATAACTTTTTATAATTTTTCTTAGCAAGAATATAGCCTTCGTCATAAATATATCATGCATAAATGTAAACTGACTTTTTATTGTTGCTGAACACTGAACTCTTCAATATTAAAGTTTGGATATGCTTCAACTAATGAATCGCGTGGCCTAAGAAGTATATTCACTCAAAAGGACGCATCAGAATCGAAAAACAGGCACACAAAAAACAAGTTTTAGAGTGTGTTTGGCTAAGTTTATAAGATGGTCAAACTGGATTATAAACACCATTTAGTTTGTCTACAGTTTGGTAAATACCTAAAGTGTCACAACCCAGAATCCCAACCTCGAGGTCATGATGGCACCTATCATTTATTTGCTAGGCAAGCAGACGTGAACAAAGAATTTACCGATTTTCAAAAATTTATGATAATTTATTATCAAGGGAAATGATATAAGTCCGAAGTACAGTATAATAATAGCCTAAGAAGTATATTCACTCAAAAGGGCGCATCAAAATCGAAAAACAGGCACACACAAGATAAGTTTTAGAGTGTGTTTGGCTAAGTTTGTAAGATGGTCAAACTGGATTATAAACACCATTTAGTTTGTCTACAGTTAGGTAAACACCTAAAGTGTCACAACCCGGAATCCCAACCTCGAGGTCATGATGGCACCTAACATTTATTTGCTAGGCAAGCTGAAGTGAACAAAGAATTTACTGATTTTTAATAGTTTATGATAGTTTATTATCAAGGGAAATGATATAAGTCCGAAGTACAGTATAATAATACTGAATAAAGAGTCTAAACATAATTCAAAAATTGGTGTCACGAGTACATGAACATCTAAAGTGCTACAAACATGGTTTGAATAAAATACACTATTTTAAAACTCAGTAAAACAGTAAAGATAGAAGGGAAGGGGACTTTAGGCTGCAAATGTTGTGCATATGTACCTCAAGTATCCATCAACAACTGGATCAGAGCAAATCTACCGAACACCTGTAGGACCATCTCCAGTATTTTCACAAGAACTGCAAAGTATAGTATAAGTACAATTGACCCATGTACTCTATAAGCGCCGAGCCTAACTTTGACAAAGTAGTGAAGAGGCTAAAGTGGGCCACTTACAATAACATGTACACAATACAAATAATAATAACAGGGAAAGAAAACAAGAAATGGAAGTAAAGGCAGTTAATTTATGAAAATGAACTCAAACCTCACAATCAGAGAGCCCCGGATAACATACCTCGTAATTTCATATAAAAATGTTGAAAACTTACACTATAACAAAATCGAGTACCACACACACAATTTATTGCGGCATGAAACCCGATCCCACCGTACACACCATCCATTACAACACGCAACCCGCTCCTGTCGTACACACATAATCCTCTCTTATTTTACCATAACATCATTTATCAATATGAAGAAACACGTATACAATCTGTTGCGGCGCACAACCAGATCCTACCATATCATCATAATGAATGTCGTAATCCTCTCTCATTACACCATATTATCATTTATCACCATCAATTATTACGTACACAACTGTTCCAGTGCACAACCCGATCTTACCATATCATCGTTTATAAATATCAAAATTTTCCCTTATTATACCATTTCAATTTATTATCTTTCAATTTTCGTTATGGCGTGAAGCCTAATTCACAAATAATTTCAATAAATATATACAATTCAATAATTCAATTTATAAGAATTTCTACAATCAAAGAGTATTAATACAAAATAATAAATGAACCACGTAATAATTAAGGAATGCAATAATTATTACAAAAATAACAAGGCAAGTAAAGTACGTGAGGTGTGCAAGTAAAACAGTCAATACAAGTAGCAATTAATCACGCGAATAATTCAATACAAGGATAATTAATGATAAGTAACTAATTATGGCATAGAAAGCAATTAAAGCATGCAATAATTAAGGTATATAGAGTGATAATTCATGAAATACGAGAAAACATGGAAACAATTATTTTGATTGTGGATATATATATTTGTCACCTCTCATTTCACATGTAATTCACATAATATATAGTTTAATGGTTCAGAATTCCCTCAAGTCAAGGTTAGACCCAACACATACCTTGTCACAATCAAATCTGGGGATTTTTCTCAAAATTCGCCTCCAAACTAATCGAATCTACCCAAAATAAACTTAATATCATCAAATAATACTAGGGTAATCAATTACGATAGATAAAACTACGAGCTTTACACTTTTCTGAAAAAGTCAAGAAAAGTCAATCTGGGGATCATCCGGTCAAAATCTGGATTCAATGGTAGAGTCCGACTATCCATGACTCCAGAGTTCATATATGTGATTAATTTAAAAATCCGAGTCCAAATTAACTCTCAAAAACTCAATTTCTTATTTTTCAAAAACTTGACAAGGCTTCATAATTTTTCACTTTGATTCACATGATTATAATGTTAAAATCTAAGATAAATTGATGGAATATGATTAGAAATGGATTAGAATCACTTACCCAAAGTTTGTAGATAAAATTTTCTCTTTAAAATTGCCTCCTACCGAGTCTAGGATAAAAAATCAGAGGATATTTTCAAAAATTCCGTCTTCGAGCACTTTTATCAGTTGCACATGTCATATTTGCTAACTCCCACAATTGCGGACTAGGGCTCGCATTTGCGAACCGTGACAACCTCATGAAATCTCGCATTTGCGAGAAAATACTTCGCAATTTCGAAAATGCGAGTTTGGCAAATTCCAATAACTTATTAGCATTTTTCTATCAAACACATAAACTGCTTATTATCAGTTTCAGTACGTTTATCCAACACGTAAAATTTATTTAAAAAAATAATTTCAACACTTCAAACTGATTAACTATTTACAATTAACTAATCTAAACGAGCTCTTATTCTCGTTATCACATTTTGCATTAAAATTAGACAATTAGTAATTTAAAATTGGGGCTTTTTCCAGCATACCAAAATCCTTTGAATCTTACAACCAAAGCGTCTCAAATCCTTTCAAATCAATCCACAAGCTTTCCTATAGAACTTTTCCCTTCTTAATTTTTTGGCAGCTCATTTTTGCCTTTTCTTACGCGTGCATAAAATTCCTTATTTTCACGTAATTTAACAAGTTTAAGGAATTATTATTTCACTCACAAAATTTAAGTGTGTAACTAAAAGATTCGATTAAATTCAGAAAGGAATTTATGTATTAACCCTTTTTGTTTTTCTTTATTAGCAATACACACACAATGATTTTACACAAACACCAAACGTGCGCTTAGCACGTACGAAACCCAATTAATTCTCGCGCAACCAAAAAAATGATGATGATTTTCTTTTTTGGTTCTATATAGTCTCCCCCTCTGTGCACTCCCCCTCATCTTTGACTGTATTCTCCTTATCTCTCCCTTCCATACGGACATACACACACAGTGAAAAACCACACACTTACAGCTTCCTATCTTCTTCACTGCTTCATTCAATCTCATCAAAATCCTCTTGCTTTTCTCGGTTTCTAAGGATAAGCAATTTCATTGTTGTAAGTCTCTATTTCTCATTCTTTTTCGTTCCCATTTTTGTATATTATTTGAGTTGGTTCTTGTCTTTTCTTTTGATACATTTGCTGTATCTCATATTAAATGAGGGTTCCTTTTTTTTTTGTGGTGTATTGTTCTTTGGGTTGTAAAGTTCAGATTTTTGGTTGTATTGTAGCATTGTTAAATGAAAACTTCACTGGGATCTTGTGTCTTTCCATGATTGTGGAAACTGGTACAAAGAGTATATTTTTTTGAAATATAAGAGGATACTGATTGACTATGCTATAAGATTTTTAGCTGCAATTTCTCAATTTGTGAAATGCTTGTATTTGGTAACTAGGAAGAAAAGAAAAATATTCACTGTAGTTTTACCTTTGACAAATAAATCGTATTGTCTTATGTTAAAAATTTGCTAGGTCTCAAGATTTTGAGCTTGAATCTAAGCAGCAAAAGTAAAAAAAAGAAAAAGAAAAAGTGTAATTTAGTCATAATTATACACCCCACACCTTCTTAATGTTCTCAGTAATCAATCTTCTTTATAAGATTCCTCTTTATCTTTAAAAGACTGGCTGTTGTTTATGGATTTAAAGCTGATGGTTGTATGTGGAAATCTTGTCAGGAGCTTAGAATTGGTGAAACACAAGAAAGAACAAACAACAACCGTGGCGAATAGAGCAAAGTAAAGAACAGCATGCTGTGGTGTAGTTTATCTGTTGACGTCTATCGGAAAGTCATCTCCTTGAACTTGTATTGCCGTGTCATTCTGTAAAATACCCTTTTTCAGAAATCACTTCTTTGTTATAGATTACTGTTTCTTTTGTTCACCTTGAAAAATCAAGTCGTCATCTTCCATGGGATCTACACGTTTCATTGTCGTACCCTGTTACGTTCTCAGCATTAGCTGAGAGTTTGCTCACTTTCATCTTAGTCTTGGTGATAATTGTCTTCTTTAGCATTCACTCTTACAACTACATTCATCTTTAGCATTCAGTCTTTGATTTTGTGGGGAGTGATTTTCGACGGTCTGCGTATATCAGCGAATCTTTAATCATTTCCTAGAGGGGATTGGTCAGGATTCTTTTGTTTCTTGATTGTTCTGTTGGAAGTTTGAGGTGTTTGTATTGAGTAAAAAGGGTTGGGAACAAGTAGTTATGGTGTGTCAAGCAGCTGGCCAGACGAGATTTCGAGCATTGAAACATGAAAATGGAATTGCTGGGTCTTCCACCATAATAGTTAGAGTTATAGCATGCTTTCAACCACTACAAGATTGCCAGGTCAGTGATGGACATTTTGGTATTTTTGAATAATAAGATTCTCTTCATCTTTTTGTCTTCTGGAATCCTTGCTTAATCGAATAACTTTTACATGACGAGATGCCTTGTTCTTCCTTTGCTTGTTGGAATACATCTAATTTACTTTTTTGTTGTTGTTGGTATTTCAGGCTGAATACTTCCGTCATTTGCTTAAACCTGTCACGTAGATTGATTTTTCTTTTTACCGCGTTCAAGTTAAGCTGGAGTTTTTAGTTTTTTTAGTTCTTTATCAAGAGTGCAAGAAATAAACAGCAATTCGTAGATTGACAGTTATTTAGAACTGGTATGATTTGCAACCTTTAGCTAATAGCCGTTTTTCTAGATTAATTTGGTGATAATTCATCTGATTAGTTTGTTGGATTATTTTGTCTGATTTTCAGGTGATTGTGTTGAATGGAAAAGAACTTCGGATCTTTGTTCCATCACCAGTATTCAGATCTGCAGTTAGCCCATTTGAATTTTTCTTATCCTCAATTTGATATAGGGCAGCAGAATTCTTTTCCTATTTACATGACTCCTCAGTTAAGTGAGGTTCCTATGAATGGGAATTCACCTTTTTTCACATTTTCTGGGCTTCTACATTCAAAGGCAAGACAGCCAACTGAACCTCGCAATTGGTTATATTGTTCGGCTCCGTTCTACCAGGGTGTTGCTCCTGTGTCGACTGCTTTACAGGAAGAGAAGCTTGCTCCTCAAGCAATCGAATATCCTAATGCAGGCACCACATCTGCTCATAAGAGATTCCTTGTTTTTGATCAATCTGGCGATCAAACAACTTTGATCTATAGTTCTGCTAATGCTACTCCTGTACAATGCCTGGCTTCTTTGAGTCCAACACCACCTGCCCTTTATGATTTGGTTAAGGAGGATTCAGAGATTAAAAAGAATGAAGCTTCTCCATTTGGGCATTTCATTAGTGATGAATATTTTGAAGAAAATAATAGAGATGATGTCGAAAGTGAAATGCGTGAGGATACTGAAGAACTGAACGCTCTACTCTATTCAGATGATGATGATTACTATTCCAAGGATGATGAAGAAACAAGCACTGGTCACTCGCCTAGTACTATGACAGCTCATGATTTACCAGAGTGGTTTGACGAAAGGGGTGAAGAAGTAGCTAGCTCTGTGGGGCCAACCAAAAGGCATAAACTGTTGGATGGTAGCTATGACTCCCCGTCGCTCAGAGATACTGCAACTTCTGCCAAAGCCTATACGTGCTCCGACTTAGAGGATGATGCACAATCCAGTTGTGGCAATGGCCCTGACCAAGTTTCAGGAGTACCGTGTTCTCCATCTGGAAAAAAGAGGCTGAGAAAAGATAAAATTCGCGAGACTATAAGTATTTTACAGGAAATAATCCCTGGGGGGAAGGGAAAAGACTCGATGGTTGTCATCGATGAAGCAATCCGTTACTTGAAATCCCTGAAAGTGAAAGCCAAGTCTCTAGGACTTGATTCTCTTTGAGCTTCAGCTTGCCCCTGATCATATTTTTATGTTATTAGTGGTATCTCTTATAGCTTCCATGTGAGTGTAGCAGTCTGAAGTAGGTATTCAATGTTTCCATGAATAAAGCAGATTATAGCGTAGATGGTATGGCAAAGTTGGGTTGCCGGAATATGGCATAAACAAAAGTAAACCAGATTGGAGAATCCCCTTATAGTCTTTATTCTATCATTCTGTTGGAACCATTGGCTGTGGTTTTGAAAATCATCGGTCGTGTCTTCTTTATAGATAAGGGAGGGAACTTCTTGTCATGCTTCCATAAAGTGTGGTAAATCATGAGTTTATATCTTGACCCTAAAGAGAAAAGTTGATTCTGCCCTTTGGGAATGTGTTCTGCCCAGATAACTGTTTGCTGTCTGTGTGAACAATAGGACGACGTGTTCACCTCAGTAGGACCCTGGTAAAGTGCCAGTGCACGCTTGGTGCTGAATTCGCGTCCCAAAACCTCACTTTCATTAATCCCTCTTGGGCGTTTTCTTTACTTATCTAAAGGCGGGTGATCGCTTGGCATGGCTATGCGTCTCTCTTTTGGTTACATCGATCAGGTATAAAACTGTTCTCCTAAGGTGCAATGGATCTCGACCATGACTAGTTGCTACTGTTTGACATATTTCTAGTTGTGTGTGAATGTTTTGTAAAATTCATAGTACTATATATGTGGTTGTGTAATACTATTATCATGTGTGATGTTTGTTTGGATTGGAGAATATTAACTATGCTTGGTTGTAGTGTTGTCTTTATGCCTGTGTTTTTACGTAGCATGCACGCATTTTTAGCTCAAAGTGTGAGAGACAGTGATGTATTTTTCTTGATATGATTCCATTGTGAATGGATTGCAATGGTGATAGAGCGGGACCACATGTTTGCATTATTTGGGTGATGAAATTTCAACATTTACAAATGCATGGGAGGGTCCCTCATTGCTTCTCCATCTATTCTTCATTAGCTTATAGTGGATTAGGTTTATTTTAAACGCAATTCTCGTGGTTTTGTAGTAATTGTGAAAAAACTCAAGTTGATGGACAAAAATAGTCATGACTTGAGCATCTTATAGTTTTGTGTTTTTCGAGTACTCAAGTGAAGTGGCAATTCCAAGAGCTAAATGGGTGCATGACACGAAAGTCAAACATTGAAAATAAATTTTGGAAAATGGGGAGATGTACCTAACGTTGATTAAAAATTAGAAACAGACCGTAGCAGGTAGTTGAAATGGACCAAATGTTACATGCGTAAGGTACGTGCAATTAATCAAATTGATTATGTATCTGAGTCCGAGAAATTACGATTCGCAAGAAAGGAATATATAATATAAAAAAGGTACAAGTTTTTGAATTAGGCAGTTTGAGCTATCACGTATTATTTAGCTCAAATTAACTCCACTCATAAGGACTTTAAGTGTGCGTTTTGACATTAGAATGGTTAAATTCCGGTAAAAAAGTAAAAATAAATTTTAGGTGAAAATAATATTTGAATTGTTTATTTGAATTTTTAAATAATAAGTTTTCTTATATGATAAATTTCTAAAATAATTGAAATGGATTTGCTAATTAGTTAATTAAATAAATTAATAATTTGCTCTCAAAATTAAAAGAAATAACTTAGTTTTTATTAATTTATATTCTAAATATTAGCTTATTCTAATTTTTAAATATTTGACAATAATAATATTTTTTTACTATAAGAACTCAATTTTAAAATAGTAATAAAAATCATATGTTTTGAATCTTTATGTTTTAGAATTCATAATAGCTAACTCATGTTTTTCATAGTACAGAATCTCGTAGGAATAGTTCAATACTAACTCAAATATTAATGTCTTTTAAATAAGAAAATTGTCACGATCCGAATTTTTCATCCTCGGGAGTCGTAATGGACCTACTCGTGAAAGCTAGGGAAGCCGAGTGTTAAAGATTTTATTATCCTTTTTCCTTATCCGTTTAATAATTTTAAATTAATATGTGATCAACAACGAAATAATAATAATAAAAAAAATACGAAAGACGAAATCTGATAATTTAACTAAATGCAGGTATGAAAATTCAAAATACAACTCTACTATGAATTGGTATCACAATGTCATGGACCACCATCTACAAATACTACAAATAGTGGTCTGAATATAAAAATACAAGTTTATCTCTAAAATAAATAAAAAATAGAATGAAAAGGATAGAAGGGGACGCCAAGGCCTGCAGCCATCTGCAGGACTACCTCGGGTCTCCACTGTAGTGAAGGCAGCAACCTCTCTATGGTCCAAATGCTCTAGTACCGGGATCTGCACACAGTAAAGAGTGTTATTCCGGAATTTTAATAAATAAGTTTTCTTATATGATAAATTTGTAAAAAAATTGAATTGGATTTGCTAATTAGTTAATTCAATAAATTAATTATTTGTTCTCAAAATTAAAAGAAAAAACTTAGTTTTTATTAATTTATATTCTAAATATTAGCTTATTCTAATTTTTAATATTTGACAATAATAATAATTTTTTTCCAATAAGAATTCAATTTTCAAATAGTAATAAAAATCATATGTTTTGAATCTTTATGTTTTAGAATTCATAATAGCTAACTCATGTTTTTTCATAGTACAGAATCTCATAGGAATAGTTCAATACTAACTCTAATATTAATGTCTTTTAAATAAGAAAATTATCACGATCCGTATGTTTTACCCTCGGGAGTCGTGATTAAGGGTGTAAAGTGGCTCGGTTCAAGCCTGGGACCGGACCGGGACCGCGGTCCTGGCGGTCCCGGTCCTACCGTTCCAAAAATCCGTGACGGGCCGGTCTTCCTCTTCGTACCGTCAGGCCTGGGCCGGTCCTGGCGGGCCCAAAGGATATTTTTTCTAAATTTTTTTTTGAAAAATCAGTAACGGCTCTTTGCAAAAAGTAGCAGTTTGGAACTTTGTAAAATAGCCATTTGGCCCCCAAACTTTAATTTAACCCCAAACTTTATATAATTACACTTTTCCCATTTCTCAACTATAAATACCCCCTCATTCTTTCATTTTTATTCACCAATTCATCAATATCTCTCAATCTCTCTTTCAATCTTTCTACTACAATTGATTATTTTATTGCTGAAAATTCGTGAAAAATTATGAAGTTGTTGAATTGAAGTTTCAAGTGTTCAACGATTTTCAATTTTCAAGAAGTTGTTCGGCAATCCGGTAAACTCGTTTCAACTCTTACGTGTTAATAATATATTTTTGTGTTGTTTAGTTTGCATAATTCTAATTAGTATGGCATTTTCTTTGAAAAAAATATTCGGTAAAGGAAAAGGTAAAACCGGTGAAAGTAGTGGCCATAATACTACCCTTCCCCCGGCTCCCCGACCTACAAAAGATAAGCAAGTTGAAAGTAGTCGCCAACCTAGACGTCCTACTCCGCCTCCCGTAATGCTTGATAGTGATCACGCTTGTTTTCAATTTACCGATAGTGAATTTCTACATGATGTTGCAGTAGGTGATAGATTAGATGATGAAATTATGAATGCTCTTTATCCTAATGAACCTATCTTAGAGGAAAATGAGGATGATAATGATGATGATGAAACCCAAGCACCAGATTTAGATGATACACCTACTAGTCCTGTCCATAACTCAAGTAATGCACCGGCACACCCACCTGTAGAAACTCCAACTTTTAGTAGACAACCTGCTAAACGTGCAGAAATATCATTAGTTTGGCATTTTTTTACTCAAGTAAGAGAACAAAATAAGGCTAAGTGTAAAACTTGTGGGAAATTACTTGTTCATAAATTTACTGGAGACCGCAGCGGCACATGTAGTTTGGTTTGGCACATAAAAATACACCCTAGAAATAAGGCTAGATTTTTTCAAATGCAAGCGCAACAAGAGGGGGGAGGGGGAGGCAAGTGTAGATTCTCAAGTTAACCCTAGTACATGTTCAAATCTAAGTTCAACCAGGAATTAACACTGTCACCGGAGGTATTCTATATTACGATCCAAATAGAGATCGTGAAGAACTAGCAAAGATGATAACTGTTATGTGCTTGCCTTATACTTTTGCTTCTAATCCTAATTGGGTTCACTATATTAGAAGAGTTTTTAATCCTACTTATAAATGTTGGCCTCGTGCAACAGTTAAGGCCGATATTTATAAATTCAAGCATGAATATGAACGATATTTGCGCTATTTATTTACTCATATACCTAATCGTATTTCTATTACAACTGATATTGGTAGAAGTAATAATGACTGTGATTATCTAACTGTTACAAGTCATTGGATAGATGAAAACTGGACAATGCAAAAACGCATAATTGCATATAGAATAATTAATTCACGTCACACAGGTAGGTTTATAGCTAACACTATTTCAGATATATGTAGATATTTTTGCTTTAGCGATAAAATAATGGCAATTTCTATGGATAATGCTTCTAGTAACACTAGTGCAATAGGCATGCTAACACAAACCCTTAATCCTGCATTTAGTAATATTTTCCATGTTAGATGTATTTGTCATATTTATTATTTAATTGTTGGTGATGGTATGCGAATATTAAACATAGAAATTGAAAAGGTGAGAATGGCTCTTAATTCGCTATTTTATTCAAACCGTAGAACTAGATTTAGAGAGTATTTTAAAAAATATGATGAATATTGCCTTAGAGAAAGAAAGGTTCCTAAACCATGCCCGACTAGGTGGAATTGCATGTACGAAAGTTAGTAGTTGCGTATGAATATAGAAACCCAATTAATGCTACGTTTAATTCTCGGGTAGGTGGTGAGGATGATGATGAACTGCTTACTACCCAAGGTTGGACTAATGTTAAAATTCTTTTAGATTTTTAGAACATTTTCAAGTTGCTACAAATGCATTTTCTGGGCAACATTATCCTATTATTTCAAACTATTT
Organism: Nicotiana benthamiana; assembly: GCA_034376525.1. Lineage (NCBI taxonomy): Eukaryota > Viridiplantae > Streptophyta > Magnoliopsida > Solanales > Solanaceae > Nicotiana > Nicotiana benthamiana. Next base: position 79,983,140 of record CM067326.1, on the reverse strand, counting down.
AGTTTATATTGCCGCACTAGCTGATTTGTTTGTTGAATTTAGCGAGGGTGGGGATATTTATGAACTTTCCATAAATGAAATGAAATAAAAGTTTAAAAAATATTTTTTCCCTATCCCTCATATTTTTTGTGTAGTTGCAATGTTAAATCCAACAATAAAATTAGGAGGTCCTCATTTTTAGTATTCTATATTTATAAAGCTTTAGATCTTTCAGAAGAGGAAATTGCTATACTTGCTGCAAAAGCATCAATTAAAATTAATGCTCAAACTGTTTATAATGCTTATAAACAGGCGTTAGAGCATGCTAGTCCAACCCCTACTTCGTCTAGCTCACAATCGTCTAAAAGAGCTGCGGGCTTAACAACTCTTAAATCTTGGACTGAGTTCCGGGGTTCTCAAGGTGATAATTTTGCTGAAATTTTACATAATGAGCTTCAAGTTTACTTGTCACAGGGATTAGAAAAGGAGAATCCAGACGGCTCTTTCGATCTTTTGGAATAGTGGAAGTCAAGGGAAAAATATTTTCCCGTTCTTTCAAGGATGGCTCGGGATGTTTTATCAATTCAAGCTTCAACTGTTGCATCGGAGAGTGCTTTCAGTCAAGCAAGACTACAAATCGGTGATCATAGAGCGGCGATGAGGGAGAGCTTGGAAAAATCGGTGCTTTTTAGAGATTGGATCCGCGCGGAAAGAAGAAACTTTGGCATTGCAGAATCCCAACTGGCGATAGATGAAGCATATGAAGAAATAATAGCAGAACTTTCGGCGGATTCGTCTTCGCCCGGAAGTGGTGATGAACAAGCTTCATTTCCACCACCACCAAACAACCTCCTCCCAACCTTGACGGATTTATGGGATTTGTTAGAGATACAATGTAGATTATGATGTAACTTGTACATTGGCACATCTTCTTTTAGTTTTTTTCCTTTTAATGGTGGTATTAGTACCTTGTTGTGCTCATTCCATTGGGGGAAGGAAGACTAAGAAAGATATGCCATTTTGGTCAATAAAAATGCTCTTTATTATATTATTGAATATCTTTTTTCTCAATATTTCTTTATCTTTACTTCGATATCAATCCTTGAATATATGTATAACATACATATATATTACAATAAAATATATACGAGAATATATATACATAATATATATCAATATATACATAATATACAATATATACTAATTACCACAACACAATATATACATAATATATATCAATATATACATAATACTACAATACAATATATACATAATATACAATATATACTAATTGCTACAACACAATATATACATAATATATATCAATATATACATAATATACAACACAATATATACATAATATAAAATATATACTAATTACTACAACACAATAAATACTATACTAATAACTTAGTACATCATATAAAATATATTCTACACTATACTAATAACTACTATATAAGATATTGCCTTAAAAAAAAAATATTCGTCAGGCCCGATAGGCCCGCCAGACCCGGGACCGCTGTGGGCTTAGGCCCGTCACGAGCTGGTCTCAACCACCAGGAACGCCAGGCCCGGGACCGCCAGGCCCGGAACACAAAGCCCGGGACCGCGAAGCCCGGCCTGTCAGGCCCGTTTAGGCCCAGGCCCGGGCCATTTTACACCCTTAGTCGTGATGGGCCTACTCGTGAAAGCTAGTGAAACCGAGTGTTACAGATTTTATTATCCTTTTTCCTTATCCGTTTAATAATTTTAAATTAATATGTGATCAATAACGAAATAATAATAATAAAAGAAATCCGAAAGACGAAATCTGATAATTTAACTAAATACTGGTAAGAAAATATAAATACAACTCTACTCAGAATTTGTAACACAATGTCATGGACCATCTACGAATGCTACAAATAGCGGTTTGAATAGAAAAATACAAGTTTATATCTAAAATAAATAAAAAATAAAATGAAAAGGATAGAAGGGGACGCCAAGGCCTGCGAATGTGTGTAGGACTACCTCGGGTCTCCGCTAGACTGAAGGCAGCAACCTCTGTATGGTCCAAATGCTCCAGTACCCTGATCTGCACACAGTACAAAGTGTTAGTTTCCGGAATTTTAACAAATAAGTTTTCTTATATGATAAATTTGTAAAATAATTGAATTGAATTTGCGAATTAGTTAATTCAATAAATTAATTATTTGCTCTCAAAAGAAAAAGAAATAACTTAGTTTTGTATTAATTTATATTCTATATTAGCTTATTCGAATTTTTTAATATTTGACAATAATAATATTTTTTTCCAATAAGAATTAGATTTTCAAATAGTAATAAAAATCATATGTTTTGAATCTTTATGTTTTAGAATTCATAATAGCTAACTCATGTTTTTCATAGTACAGAATCTCACAGGAATAGTTCGATACTAACTCTAATATTAATGTCTTTAAATAAGAAAATTGTCACGATCCGGATTTTTTATCCTCGGGAGTCGTGATGAGCCTACTTGTGAAAGATAGGGAAGCCGAGTGTTACAGATTTTATTTTCCTTTTTCTTTACTCGTTTATTAATTTTAAATTAATATATGATATACAACGAAATAATAATAATAATAAAATAAATACGAATGACGAAATCTGATAATTTAACTAAATACATGTATGGAAATTCAAAATAAAACTCTACTCAGAATTGGTATCACAATGTCATGGACCATCTACGAATACTACAAGTAGTGGTCTGGATAGAAAAATACAAGTTTATCTCTAAAATAAATAAAAAATAGAATGAAAAGGATAGAAGGGGATGCCAAGGCCTGCGGGTCTGCAGGACTACCTCGGGTCTCAACTGGACTGAGGGCAGCAACATCTCTATGGTCCAAATGCTCCAGTACCGAGATCTGCACACAGTACAGAATGTTATTCCGGAATTTTAACAAATAAGTTTTCTTATATGATAAATTTATAAAATAATTGAATTGAATTTGCTAATTAGTTAATTCAATAAATTAATTATTTGTTCTCAAAATTAAAAGAAATAACTTAGTTTTTATTAATTTATATTCTAAATATTAGCTTATTCTAATTTTTTAATATTTGACAATAATAATATTTTTTTCCAATAAGAATTCAATTTTCAAATAGTAATAAAAATCATATGTTTTGAATCTTTATGTTTTAGAATTCATAATAGCTAACTCATGTTTTTCATAGTTCAGAATCTCATAGGAATAGTTCAATACTAACTCTAATATTAATGTCTTTAAATAAGAAAATTGCCACGATCTGGATTTTTTACCCTCGGGAGTCGTGATGGGCCTACTCGTGAAAGCTAGTGAAACCGAGTGTTACAGATTTCATTATCCTTTTTCCTTATCCGTTTAATAATTTCAAATTAATATGTGATCAACACGAAATAATAATAATAATAAAAGAAATACGAAAGACGAAATCTGATAATTTAACTAAATACTTGTATGAAAATTTCAAATACAACTCTATAGAGAATTGGTATCACAATGTCATGGACCATCTACGAATACTACAAATAGTGGTCCGAATAGAAAAATACAAGTTTATCTCTTAAATAAATGAAAAATAGAATGAAAAGGATAGAAGGGGACGCCAAGGCCTGCAGACATCATGTACTTTTACTCTCGTTCTCACCATAAGAATCCATAGATTCAGCATGGCATCACCCTTCGTGCTTTTACCTCACATAATCATTGCATGACATTATCCTTTGTGCATTATCAATCATTTCATATCACGACATCACCCTTCGTACTTTTACATTCACAATATCGGCACGACATCAACTTTCGTGCATTAACACTCACTTACAAATATCATGCACGACATCACCCTTTGTGCTTTCCGCTCTTCCTTACCCAAGCAACAATCACAAAGCAATTACACAAGGGAATCAATATAATCACATTAGAATCTCAGCAAGGGAACAATAGTATAACAATAATATCCCGACAAGGGAAACAATATCGTAAGCAATAACATCCCGGCAAGGGAAACGATATCATAAATCTTTTCTCGTTTCAACAATCACTTCACAACATAAATCTCAATTTGAGCCAATGCTCAACAATATTCAATTACCAATAATACTTCCATAAGCCTTATTCAACATTGATAATCACCATATTAATCATGGACAATACATAACGGAGTCACAACCATCATAGTATAAGACTCACGGGCATGTTTGATACCAACGTTTAGATACTCGTCACCACACCTATACATCATACTCAACAATTATTACATAGAAAATAAGACCACAACTCTTATTCCCTTAAGCTAAGGTTAGACCGAACACTTACCTTAAAGCGACGAACATAATTAAGCCTCAACTACCGTTTTAATTAATTCCACTTCCAATTCACTTGTATCTAGTCACAATTTACTTAACGATATTAATAAATGCTAAATAAATCAATTATAATGCATGGAAATAGTTTTTCTAGTGATTTTCCCAAAAATCAAAACCCGACCCCAGACCCACTTGGTCAAAATCCGAAGCTCGAACCAAAACCTGACCACCCATTCACCCGCGAACTCAAATATATAATTTGTTTTGAAATTGGACCTCAAAGTAAGGTTCAAATCCCTAAAATTTAAAAATCCTAAGTTCTATCCAAAATCACCCAATTTTCCATGAAAAACCCTTGATTCTGAAATGAAATCATGTAAAAAGATGGATTAGATTGAAAGAAATGAGTTATAAATGACTTACTAATTATTTGGGAGAGTTAGTGCCCTTGAAAAATAGCCCAAAGTTGTCTTAGGGGTTGAAAGGTCATAAAAATGAAGAAGAATCTCGTCCGAAATCCCACTTATCAAGTGCATATGTTGCAATTTCGACCAGGGGTTCGTAATTGCAAACCCTGAGAAATTCTGCTAGTTTCGGAACTGTGAAGAATCTGTTGCATTTGCAACCCCTGACAATTCCTGTAATCTTCGCAATTGCGAAGGAAAGGGTCGCATTTGCGACCTCTGGGATTTTTGAGGTTTTTTGCATTTGCTAAGAAAGTATCACAAATGCGAGTTAGGTCGGCTATGGCTTGTTTCTCAATTGCAATCAGCCCTTCGTAATTCCCATGCCAACAGACATTGCTTTTGCGATCCCTTGTGAGATTAGAGGCCAAAATTATACAACTGAACCTACAACAATTTTCCTAAGTACAAGTACATTCTGTGGCCTATCCAAAACTCACCCGATCCCTTGTGGCTCCGAAAAACATCATAGAAACTTGCTAGTGCGATCAATTCATCAAAATAACATGAATAACTATAAATTAAACTTCAAACGCATGAATCACTCAAGAACATTAAAATTTCTATTTTCTTAACTATAGGTCTGTTGAGATCCTCATTTGTGTTTCCTAAAGGACACAGTGCAACATGATGGTGCCAAGAATATTACAGTGGGAGATGATGGAGTTTTGAGGATGTAGGGTCGTATTTGTGTGCCCAATGTGGATGGGCTTTGAGAGTTGATTCTAGAGAAGGCCTATAGTTCCCTGTACTCTATTCATCCGTGCGCTGCTAAGATGTATTAGGATTTGCTGCAGCTTTATTAGCGGAGGATGATAAAGAAGGATATTAGTGCGTATATGGCTCGGTATTTGAATTGTCAACAGGTAAAGTGCGAGTATCAAAGACCTGGTGGTTTGTTTCATAGGATTGAGCTTCCCAAGTGGAAGTGGGAGAGTATCACTATGGACTTTGTTGTTGGACTCCCATGAACTCAGAGGAAGTTCGATGCTGTGTGGATTATTGTGGATAGGCTGACCAAGTCAACAAATTTCCTTCCTGTGGCAGTCTTCTATTCTTCTTAGAGGTTAGCTAAGATCTATATCCGGGAGATTGTTCGTCTTCATGGTGTGCCTATGTCTATCATTTCTGATCGAGGTACGCAGTTACCTCGCATTTTTGGAGGGAAGTATAGCGTGAGTTGGTCACACGGGTCGAATTGAGCACATCATTTCATCCTCAGATGGAAGGGCGGTTCGAGCGTACTATTATGATTTTGGAGGATATGCTCTGAGCATGTGTTATTGACTTTGGAGGCTCATTGGATTAGTTTTTTCTTTTAGCAGAGTTTGCCTACAACAATAGTTACCAGACGAGCTTTCAGATGGCTCCTTATGTGGCTTTATATGGTAGGCGGCGTCGGTCAGCGGTTGGATAGTTTGAGACGGGAGAGGCTCGGTTGTTGGGTACGGGTCTAGTACATGATGCCTTAGACAAAGTCAGGATCATTCAGGATAGGCTTTGTACAGCTCAATCCAGGCAAAAGAGTTATGCCAACCCTAAGGTTCGTGATGTGGCATTCACGATCGGCAATCGGGTGTTGGTTCGAGTGTCGCCTATGAAGGGAGTGATGAGGTTTAGAAAGAAGGGCAAGCTTAACCCTTGGTTCATTGGTCCATTTGAGATTCTTGATCGAGAGGGAGAGGTGGCTTACAGACTTGCATTGCCATCGAGTTTATCAGCCTTACATCCAGTGTTTCATGTGTCCAAGCTTTAGAAGAATCACGTCAATCCATCTCACTTGTTAGATTTCAATACTGTCCAGTTGGACAAGGACTTGTCTTATTGAAGAAGTGGCTTACTTTACTTGCTGACAGTTCAAACACTGAGCCACATATGCAACAATATCATTCTTCATCCTTCTCTACTGGTAATGCTGCCGCAAGTCCTTATATATCATAGTAACACTCGGATGAATAGAGTGTCGGGAACTATAGGCCTCCTCTAGAATCAACGCTCGAAGTCAATGCACATTAGGCACACAAACTCGAATTTGCATCCTTAAAACTCCATCATCTCCTATTGTAACCTGTTTGGCACCTCCATTCCAAAAGGTCATCACATGTTTTAGAAATAAATCCTGTGTTTCAAGGCCTTAAAACATACTTTTTATCTCACCGCAATTTTCATTCACAGTCAGGGCGTGTATGTGCAAAGCCATAATGTGAAAATTTGTGAAAAATAATGAATTTTGTTTTTCAAATAAATTTAAATTGACTTTGGTCAATATTTTAGGTAAACGAATCCGGATCCGTGATTTGACAATCCTTGAGGGTCTGTAGGAAAATATAGGACTTGGGCATATATCCAGAATCGAATTCCAATATCCCAAACCCGAGAAATAAATTTTTGAAGAAAATTGTTTAACTATAAATTCTAGAATTTTTCAAAATTCGAATATAATTGAATTTGATGGTATCGGGCTCGTGTTTTGATTTTGGAGCCTGGTACAGGTCTTATATGGTGTTGAAGTTGAGCATGTAAAATTTTGTAAGAAACGAACTTGAAATGATGTGAATCAGACCTACGGTTGTTAAAATTTGAACTTAAAGAGTTCATGATAGTTTTCTTTGATTTTGATGCTAAATTCATAGTTATTGGTGTTATTTTGATGACTTGATCACATGATCAAGTCCATATAATATTTTTAGACTTTTATTCATGTTTGGTTTAGGGCCCCAAGGGCTCAGGTGAATTTTAGATAGGCCCACAGAGTGAAGTTTGGGCTTTGAAAATTTCTGTTGTGTTGCAGGTCTGCAGGCTTCACAATGCAAAATTTGTATCGCAAATACGAACTATGGCCTGGGCTACCTTGGTCGCAAGTGCGACATATTTATTGCAATTGCAATATCGCAAATGCGATTGCAGTATCGCAAATGCGAAGAGAACATGAATCCTCAAGGTTCGCAAATACGAACCCTTGTTTGCAAATGCGAAGAAAACATGTTTCTTAAGGGTTTGCAATTGCGAACCTTGGTCGTAATTGCAACATTAGGGACCTGCTAAATGAATTTCAGACGGAATTTCAACCATATTTACAATCTTTTCAAATTCTAAACACCTTCGAGCGATTTTTGAAAGACAACTACTCTTCCAAATCATTTGTATGTCATTTCTAACTCATTTCTTTCAATCTAATCCATCTTTTTACACGATTTCAACTCAAAATCAAGAGTTTTCATAGGGAAATTGGATGTTTTGGGTAGAACTTAGGTTTTTCAAAATTTTCAGGAATTGAACCTTGATTTGAGGTCCAATTTAAAAAAAAATTATATATTTGTATTCGTGGGTGAATGTGTAGTCGACTTTTTGGTTCTAACCTCGGATTTTGACCATGTGGGCGCAGGGTCAATTTTTGACTTTTTGGAAAAAAATTTACAAAACCTATTTTCATGCATTAGAATTGATTCATGTAGCATTTATTAAGTAACTTGTGACTAGATACAAGCGAACTAGTGGTGGAATCAAGAGGTAAATTGGTAGTTGAGGCTTGAATTATGTTTGTAGCTTCGAGGTAAGTGTTTGGTCTAACCTTAGCTTGAGGGATTAGGAGTTGTGTCATGTTTTCTATGTGTATGTTGTTGAGTATGACATATAGGCATGGTAATGAGTATCTATACGTTGGTGTGAAGCATGCTCGTGATTTTTATACTATGATTAATGTGACTCCGTTTGTTATTATTCATGCCTTAAGTGATGATTTCTATTGTTGAGCAAGGCTTGTGTAAGTAATATTGGTATTTGAACATAGAAGATCGTCGGCTCAAGTTGTGAAATGACTTGTGCAAGTATAATTGGCAATTGAACATTATAGAGCATTGGCTCAAATTTTCAATAGAGTTGTGAAATAAATGTGAAAAAGAGAAGAAAATTATGATATTGTCTATTTTAATGTTATCTTCCTTGCCGGGATGTTATTATTTTAATGTTGTTTCTCTTGCCGGGATATGATTGTTGCACTATTGTTCTCTTGTCGGGGTTTTATTGTGATTTTATTGATTCCCTTGCCCTTATTGCTTTGTGATTGTTGTTTGGGTAAGAAAGAGTGTTAAAGAATGAAGAGTGATGCCGTTCATGATACTTGTTAGAGAGTGTTAATACACGAAGGGTGATGTCGTTCCGCACGATGTACTATTATGTCCCTTCATATGAGTGATAATGCACGAAGGATCATTCAGTGCCATGATTATGTGAGGTAAAAGCACGAAGAGTGATGCCGTACCGATTATATTAATTCATATAGTGAGAACGAGAGTAAAAGCACGATGGATGATGCCGTGCACTTATCCTTGATTTTCATTATTCTTGGTGATAATTGAGTTATGATTTATCTGCATTTGATTGATGGTTTTCTGTTGATACTTGTTGTTCCCCACAACATAATTCTCCCTTCCTATCTTTAATTGTGAAGTTCTGCCTTTATTTCCCATTGTATATGATTAACTACACAGGTTTATTTTGTAGTCTAGTCCTAGCCTCGTCACTACTTCGCAGAGGTTAGGCTTAGCACTTAACATCACATGGGGTTGGTTGTGCTAATACAACACTCTCCACTGTGTGTAGATCCTGGTACTGGAGTATACAAACCTTAGCTTTGGGTTGCTGCCTTAAAGTCCATTCGGAGATCCGAGGTAGTCCTGCAGGCATCCGCAGGCCTTGGTGTCTCATTCTATCCTTTTATCCTATTTCATTTATGTATTTTAGAGACAACGTGGTATTTATTTTTCAGACCATTGTTTGTATTCTTTAGATCGTTTGTGAAATTGTGACACCAGTTCTGGGTAGTTTATATATGGATTGGTATTGACATCTTTATTAAAATATTACATTTCAGTCTTCTACTTATTAAAATTTTGCTATTTATATAATGTCAATTCTTAATTGTTAAAAGTAATTAATACAAATTGTTGGCTTGCCTAGCTTTCACTAGTAGGCGCCATTACGACTCCCAAGGGCGGGAAATTCGGGTCGTGACAGTGTCTCTAAGGACACACAAATGAGTGTCGTCATACTTTCAATCTCTTATACGTTCAAATAATGAAGAATAAGCGACTATACAAGCTAACACATGGATGGGCTAAGAAATATCCAACCTCATGAACTGATTGGCCAAAGCCTGAACATGCAAAGTAAGTGGTCTCTCACCGAATGGAATATACGCAAGACTGCCCCATGCTGATTGACTTTCTACTCAAAGCATCGACAACTACAATGGCCTTTTTCGGATGATATAAGTGTATTAGGAAAAATTGTATTTAAAGAAACGTGTCATGACACGTAGACTGATTGAATGGTCAAAGGATGATAGCTGGTTAAGAGGCACGAGCAGCAACAACAACAAATTATAATAGGCATGAGCTAATAACAGATGAAAAGGCACGGGTAGATATTCAAACAATTTAGCGCCCGTACCTGTTGAAGTCGTTTATATTCAAGAGCCTAAAAGAATGAATTTGACAGTAAAAAGAGCGCAAATAACATATAACAAACATTAAATACGAAATACATTAGGAAATTTGTATTAAATGTAATGATTATGTAACGTAGCATTCAATGTCTTTAATTAGTCATAATAGCCTCATTATGATTTGCGCAAACCGTATATCTCTAGGACAACTATAAAAGGAGGAACATCTGAACAGTTGAGACACGAAAAATGATTGAAATATATCTTTGTTTACTCTCTTTATTCTTGAAATATTCTTCTGCTACGTAATTTAATTCATTCTATACATTCTTTTTAATTATCAGTAACCCGAGTTCTTCTAAAATTCTAGCTATGACAAAAATTCTATTTTTTTATTTTAACAAATTGGTTTCGTTACCAAGAATCTGATAATCTATTTCTTCTCGATTAACTTTTCTTGCTGATCAATCACGTCGAACAACAATGTTAACACCCGAGGAAACCAAGAAATCCAACAAAGTAAGGGAGATCCACAAGATATTAACACTCCAATTCTAACTCCGCAAGGCTCTCCTTGATAATCTCGGGAGGGAACCCCTAATAGGTCTCAAATGAATGAACATGCTGAACTTGTGAATGCTGAAACACTTGATGATGCCTTGCAGAAAATTAATAGTTTCTCAGGTCAACAAAGCTATGGAAGCACTTGTCAACCAGTTACTTGTTGCTACCCCTACACCAATACCCAATAAAAATACTTTAGAAAACCCTCGGTCTGGACTTGTCAACTCAGGAAACAGAGGGACTCCAGTGAATCACAAGAGAGGGAACTAGGTAATGTGGTTAATTCTGATTTACAAAACTTAGTACTAACCTTTCAGAAACAACTCAAGGATAAAAATGAACGCATAGAGCAAATACCCGGGGTACCACCCGCGGTCAAAGGAGTAGATATGGATTGATATTCACAACAATACTAGAAGCCAAGTGCTGCTCCTCTTCCAATTCCAAAAAATTTCAAAATGCTCGACATTCCAAAATACGATAGAACATCAGACCCACGAGACCACGTGACTGCATTTATGACGGGAGTGAAAGGCAACGACTTAACTAATTAGGAAATTGAATCGGTATTAGTTTAGAAAATTGGCGGAGGAAATTGAATCGGTATTAGTTTAGAAAATTGGCGGAACACTCACTAATGGAGCGCTCACATGGTACTCTCTTCGACCTAAAAATTCTATAAATTCTTTTGCTGAGCTTGAAGATTCATTCATCAAAGCACACACGGGAGCTGAAAAGGTGGAAAAACGAATGGAAGATATTTTCAAAATTAAACAAGGTGACTTAGATTTGCCTAGAGAATTTGTAGATAGATTTTAGCGTGAAAGAATGACATTGCCGCGTATACCTGACAACTAGGCGGCTATAGCCTTTGCAAGCAATTTGAATGAAAAATGTTTAGAAGCCACGAGGAGGCTCAAAGAAAAACTTCGAGAATTCTCCCCTACAACTTAGAATGATGTTTATACATATATAGAACGAAGCTAAAAATTGAGGAAGATACTGTTCCACGATTTCAAAAAGAAGAAAAGGTAAGTACGAGATGTATGGAGACTGAAAAAAGTTCCAAAAAAATAGAAATGAGCATTACATGGGGCCTACGGGAAGAGACTCACGATCAAATCAAGACAATCAGAGTTACAATCACAGATCAAGGAACATAGAATCTGGCTCGAGATTTAGGAACAATCGAAACATTCATGAGCTATGAGATGATGATTCAAATTTTAAAGCAAGATTCGTGGTTATAACTTCAATGTCAACTCCTTCGAGCTCGTGGCTATTTTGAGAGACATGGGAGATAAGGTTTGATGTCCAAAAGAAATGAGATCAAATCGAAACAAGTGCAACCCTGACCATTGGTGTGAGTTTCATAATGACCACGGGCATAAAACAGCCGATTGCAGATTTCTACAAAGTGAATTTGATCATCTGTGGAAGCAAGGGTATCTCATGGAGCTATTCAACGAAAAAGGCAAGCAAGCTTACATGAAGAATAGGCAGGATCCTCCAAAACTTCCGTCCCCAAAAAGGACTGTCAATATTTTAAGTGGAGGTGAATATATTAATGGTATATCATACATGACCGCTAACAATAGTTCAAAAATAACAATCAATGAAGGGAAATGGGTGCTACACACCTTGGAAGAAGATAACATTATATTCAATGATGCATATGCGGATGGAGTGTTAATGCCACACAACGACGCACTGGTAATATCTTTAATTATATGTGATACTAATGTAAAACGAGTTTTGATTGATCCATGTAGCTCGGTAAACATTATTTTTCTAAGAGTATTGCGTGAAATGGAAGCCGATGACAAAGTAATACCAAAAGCCCACACTTTATCTGGATTCGACAATACCAGTGTAGTCACGAAATGGGAGGTAACACACCACATTTGCCGAAGGTGTAATCAAAGAAACAAAGTTCCAGGTAGTAGATATGAAGATGAATTACAACTTAATTCTTGGGAGGCCATGGATCCATGAAATGGATAAAATACCTTCCACTTTGCATCAAGTTGTTAAATTTTCATCACCATGGGAAATCTGTCAAATTCGTGGAGATCAATATGCATCCAGAGCAATCAATTCCGTTGTAGATTCAAGCACGAGAGATGCTAGCAAATAGCAACCATAGAAGGCAGTTGAGGTAACCATAACGCAAACCTCAACTGAGCAAAGACGAACATATCTAGATTCAAGACCCCATACTATTCAAGACCCAGAGAAAAATGAAAATATCAAAACCACAATTAAAGAATTAGAGCATGTCGTGTTATTTACTCAATGGCCCGATAGGAAAAATATACGTCGGAGTTAATCTCAGCCAAGGAACAAGAGGTAAGTTAATTGAAATTTTGAAAACTAACATGGATTACTTTGCTTGGTCCCATTTTGATATGACAAGGATCCCACCGGAGGTGATGACTCATAAACTGAATGAAGATCCTTCATACCCTCCGGTCAAACAAAAGAAAAGAAAGCAATGAAGTTTTAAAAATCAGGTGATTCAAGATGAAGTCCAAAAATTGCTGAAAATTGGTTATATTTGTGAGGTATAGTATCCTAATTGGGTAGCTAATACATTTGTGGTTCCAAAGAAGAACGCTAAGTGGCGAGTTTGTGTAGATTATACTGATCTTATAAAGCTTGCCCGAAAGATTCTTTTCCACTTCCACACATAGATCAATTAATTGATGCGACCGCATGTCATGAGCTATTAAGCTTTTAGATGCATATTCAGGATATAATCAGATTAAAATGGATCCAGAAGATAAGAAAAAACTTTGTTCATAACAGACAGAGGGACTTATTGCTATAAGGTAATGCCCTTTGGTCTAAAGAATGTAGGTGAAACGTATCAAAAGTTAGTTACCAAAATGTTTCAAGAACATTTAAGGAAAATTATGGAAGTATATATAGATGACATGCTTGTTAAAACTCAATAATCTAAGGATCACATACCTCATTTATCTGATACATTTTTAATTTTGCGTAAATATAAAATGAAATTAAACCCCGAGAAATGTACATTGGTGTTGCATCGGGTAAGTTTTTGGGTTTTCTTGTTTCTAACCGTGGTATTAAGGTAAATCCTGCACAGATTAAGGCCATCGAGGAAATCCCTGATATACTTCCAAAAAAGAAAGAAGTTCAAAGGTTAACAGGAACGATTGCAGCTTTGGGGAGATTCATCTCCAAATTATCAGAAAAATGCTTTAAATTTTTCTCAACCCTTAAAAAGCAAGATCCTTTCGAATGGAGTGAAGAATGTCAATAGGCGCTCAGACACTTGAAAAAGTACTTGTCAAATCCGCCCTTATTGGCAAAACCAAAAGCAGGGTAAAAGCTACTTATTTTTCTTGCCATTTCAGAATTAGCGGTAAGTGCTATTTTGGTCCAGGTGGAGCAAGGTAAACAATATCCCATTTATTATGTTAGTAAGTCTTTATTAATGCGGAAACATGGTATCCTTAGTTCGAAAAACTTTCCCTTGCATTAGTCATGGAATCTAGGAAATTGAGACCTTATTTTTAGTGTCACCCTATTGCTGTATAACTGCATACCCTTTACGAAATATATTCCATACACATGAGTTATTAGGAAGATTGTATAAGTCGGTTATAGAGTTAAGTGAATACGAAATCGACTATCAACCCAGGACTGCTATAAAATCACAAGTATTAGCTGATTTCGTGCCTGATTTTTAGTAATGATATGCAATTAGAAGCAGAAAAAGAGTTGCAAGTGTTAAAATGGAGCTAACCCAGGAACTTGGACTTTATTCCTTGATGGTTCGTCTAGTGTAAAAGGTGCAGGCTTAGGGATTGTCTTGGTACCACCTACAGGTGAAACTATTCGACAAGCCATTAAATGTAATTCCATGACTAACAATGAAGCATAGTATGAAGCAGTTATTGCATGCTTTGAACTGGCACGAGAACTTGGCAAAAATCATATTATAATCAAGAGTGATTCACAACTCGTGGTTAATCAAATACTGGGGACTTATACAGCCAGGGAAACAAGAATGCAACAAAATCTAGAAAAGGTACAAGAACTGATAAATCAATTTCAAACTTGGAAAGTTACACAAATACCAAGGGATGAGAATGTTGAAGCAGATTCTTTAGCGAACCTCGCATCAGCAGCTGACGTGACAAGCTATTCAAATGCCTCAGTTATACATTTATTTCATTCAGTTGTTGACCCTATTAATAATGAGATTTTTTAATAATTTAACTTGGAATTGGAGAAACGAAATTGTTGCTTTTTCGTAGTATGGTACCATGACCGATGATAAGAAGAAAGGCCATGCGCTATGAAAAAAGGCTGCTCGGTACTATTTAAAGCAAGATAATTTATATAAAAAATATTCGGTGGTCCGTTAGCTAGATGTCTTGGACCATCGTAAACGGAGTATGTAATGAAAGGGATGCATGAGGAACACTGCGTTAATCACATAGGAGGAAGGTCACTAGTAAGAACCTTGATTAGAGCAGGATATTATTGGCCTAAAATAGAAGAAGAAGCAGAAAACTTCGTGGCTAAATGTGATAAGTGCCAAAGGTACGGTTACAATGTGCACGGACCTACAAATTTATTACATCCAGTCATTGCACTGTAGCTATTTATGAAATGGGGAATGGATATAGTGGGACCATTACCTCAAGCGGAAGGACAGGTAAAGTTTATGCTCGTACTTACTGATTATTTAACTAAATGGGTGGATGCATGAGCATTTAAATAGGTGCGAGAAAAAGAAGTCAAAGACTTTGTTTGGCGGAATATCATATATCGATTTGGTGTACCGAAGGAAATCGTATGTGACAATGGTCCTCAATATATTGGAGCTCATTAGAGTTTTTGAGAGTTGGAAAATTAAAAGTATTACATCTATACCTTACTATCCGGTGGGTAATGAGCAAGCAGAATTAACAAACAAGGTTATTATCAACAATTCAAAGAAGCGATTAGAGGTGTCAAAGGGTAACTGGCCTAAAGTGTCACCCAGAGTTTTATGGGCATATCACACAACAACAAAAGCGAGCATAGGAGAAACACCCTTTTCATTGGTTTATGGAGCTGAGGCTTTGATTCCAGTTGATATTGGAGAACCAAGCACACGATTCACGCAAGCGACACAAGAATCTACTGACGAAGAGATGTAGGTCAATTTGGATCTACTAGAAGGTAGGAGAGAAGCTGTATTAATAAGAATGGATGCATAAAAACAAATGATAGAGCGATATTACAAAAGGAAAACACACCTTAGATTCTTCAAAATTGGGAACTTTGTGCTTTAAAAGGTTTTTCAATATACAAAGGCATCCTACATGGGTAAGCGGAGTCCAACTTGGGAAGGAGCCTATAGAGTTCGTGATATTGCAGGCAAGGGAGCATATGATTTGGAGACAATGAATGGAAAAGTGTTACCTTCACATTGGAATGCTGTTCATTTGAAGAGATATTACTTCTAAGCAATACCCACGGTCAGGAATCACCATTTTGCGTTTATTTTTTTGAATTGTTAAAATTTTACTAACGATTTTAGATGATAGGCAAAAAGCTAGCCCGTACTAAATGATGAGTCACGACCTGTAAAGAACACGAAATAACCTAAAATTCCTAGCCTAGGGTTAAAATTATTCTGATAGAAATCTAAACGAGTTAAGCAGTCTTCATATGTAATCGTACCTCCGAGTCCCGTATGTGTTTCCTTTTCAGGAAAAGGACCAAATGAGAGAAATTATTAGGTTCTCGAGGCTTCGTACTTCGATGCTCAAACACTTAGAAGACTACGTAATATATACAAATATATATAAAGAAGGCAGAAAAGATTGAAGAAAAAAACAAGAAGATTGAAGGAATAAAAATCAAGCTTGAAAAAGTCAAGTGCAGAGTAATAAAAGTCACATGAAGTCATAAGCCAAGGCTAACGAAAACATTACCGTATTAAGGCTAAAATCTATGTCCTAAAGAAGGTTATAAAAAAACATTGTATTTATTGTTCTAATATGGGTTATAAAAAAAAACTTCGTGTTTATTATTATTTCTTAAAAATCTATTATAAGGAAAGCAGTTACGAGAAAGTTATTGATGTAATTCAAATACATGTAAGATGTTATTCAAAACTTGTCAAAGTTTAAAATAAAAACATGTCAATGTTATTTCCAGAGACATGTGTGTTCCTATATCTTTTATCATATGTTAACACCATTATGAAGTTGAGACATCTTCTTCATTAAGTGTCAAAATATAAAAGGGTCATCTTTTATAAAAACTCATGTATAAAACTATTCAGTCATGAGATTAATAGAAGAATTTTTAAAGAGAAAAAATGCAAGATATTCAATAAGTCCTTAAAAATAAAGAGGCAAGAATAAAATAAGCAGAAGTCTAACATCAAAATTTTCTTATAATTAAGTACGATCTTGATCACAAAACTGTAAAATTGCTTATACAGGTTGCCCCATAAATGACTTGGGGACTCTAGTTCCATAAAACCAACATAAATAAGGAATTCAAAGACACATTTTTTACTAAAGAGATGTGGGAACTGAAGAAGGAACATCATCAGTTGCAAGTTGATCGTGATTCATAACAATAGGCTAAACTTGAGTAAAGGCTTCCGCAGAGGTTGTTTCAACTAGGATTGCAGTAATGGGTTCGACTGGGCTTGAAGAAGATGTGATACCCATATGTTCTTCAACCATGGGAGCTTCAATCACGAGAGAAGGGAAGTCTTGCGGTTGCTGAGCTTGTTCTATGGTTTTATTGACCTTAGCTAATTTCGCTTCCAGGTCAAAACTTTCTTGCCCAACTTCAAGCAAGGTATCACGACAGGAATTCAGAAAAGGCCAACTTACCTCAACATCAAAATTTTCTTCAAGGATCTCATAATCCTTTTCCCAAGAAGCAACCTTGCTCTTAAGATCTTCATTTTCGGCCAAGGAAGAATTACAAGAAGCTTGAAGGGAAGTATGAGAGCTCTCTAAAGCATGTAAATAGAAGATCGAAGGTCTTCTTGTGCTTGAGTTAAGTTTTGCATAAGTTCTTCAACATAAACTTCTTTTTGAGTCAACAGTGCCTTTAATGCCATATTCTCCTCGCTAACCTTAGGTAGTTGTTCTGAAAAGGAGGATCCAAGGCGTTCCTTTTCCTTCTCAGCTTGGTTCAAAGAAACCTTAACAACCACCATCTCCAAAGTTAACGCTCATACTTGTTGTTCTAAGGTACTTCTACTTTCTTGTGAATCCTCCGCATTAATTTGCGCACTGTCAAACTGTTCCTTCCATTTGTTTGCCTCTAACGAAGAATCACGAGCAGCCCTTTCTGCATCATGAGAAGCCTTCTCCAAGTCACATGCAACCTTCTCCAAAAGGGAGATTCTGTTCATCAGCTCAGTGCCAATAAGATTGGTCTAATAAAAAAAGTGAAGTGTAAGAATCCTAGAGTCATAAATCTTTACAAAAGGGGAGGAGAAAAGAAAATAACTTCAAAGTGGCATGCACTATGTCATTCATAAGGGTCAGGTTGCTATGGCTTTTAAGCTTTACTTTCTCGATTGGGTCAATCGAAGGCTCGAGCCAAATACAGCTTGACCGGATTTTCTCAAAAGGCTGTTATTGGCAGGAACTTCAATGGTTGCGCTCCTCATATTAGAACTTCTACATGAAGAACCCACCTTCGTATGGTGAACGATAGGTGGGGGAATTGTCAAAGGAGGAGCGGTGGAAGGAGTAAAGACAGTGGAAGAAGGAATAGAAGAAATGGTTGATGCAGGTAAAGAAGCATTCACAGGTATGGGAGATGAAAAAGAAGATAAGGGAAGTTCATCTAGAATAGGTCCTAAATTTCTACTGCCAAAACCACTGTCAAAACGTTGGTCACTAGACTCACGAGAAGTCATGATTGCTCCAGCTGTGACCCCTCGAATAGCAAATCCTGATAAAAAGAAGGACAAAAGTCAGAAAAATAAAAGAAAATATTTATGCACGAACAAGAAAAAGAAAACAAAAACTTTTACCATGAGTTTTCACTTTCCAACAGTAACGACTAGAAAGATTTTTCTATGACCTACCCTCAATTGGGACGGTCCTTAACAATTTTTTTACCTAACTACAGAAGTTGGGTACGGTTTCCACAACACCCATGGTTGCTGAAAAATGAAAAGAAGCGACATTAGAAAAGCCGATAAGCTTGAAAGAAGAAGGCACGAGAGAGATGCAATACTTACATGCAAAGTTCCAATTTTCAGGAAAAGGAAATTTCACTTCACCCACTAAACCAGCAGTGGGAGCACCAACAAACCAAGCATACCAGCCACATTCTTTATCATCCTCGGGCCTTACTAAAACCCTCCTGCTCTTGGCTGCTAAGGTAAAAACACCGTTGCGTAAAATCCTAGGGGAGTAGAGGTGAAATAAGTGCGGGAAAGTAAAGCCAACATCCACCATGTTAGCAAGGTGTCTCAAATAAGCGACGGCCCTCCAAACAATTGGACCAATTTTACCCAAACAAACATTGAAAAAATGACATAAATCTAGAATGACCAGGTCAATGGCTGGTTTAAACCATAGGGTTAAAGGGTATGTGTAGACAAAAGAAAATCCAATCATGTAAGAAGTGATACTCTGATTTTGATTGGAAATGATAATTGGAAAATCAGTAATACTCTAGTGACAGCCCTTACGAACTATAGGAGCTAATATCTCTGTAATCTGAGTAGGGAAAATATCGGCACGATCTAAACTATTTACTTGGTTCCTTAAGGATTCGATATCATGATGAAAAGATAGTTCAGTATGTACTATCTCATCCACTGGAGGCTCCTGCAAGGGTTTAGTGGGTTCTTTATTCCTAGAAAAAGCCCTTTGAGAAAGAGAACTTCTAGTTCTGGAAGAAGGACAAGAACTAGAAGACGGTGTGGATGTGCTACAACCATGAGTATACCCCAAGCTACGGAGTCTACCCCCTCTTTTATGCCTAATAGGATCATTGGGGAAGCTATCTAAAATGGGGGTTCTCCTAAGGTTAGGGTTTGGTGAACTCGTAATAAAGAAGATCAAGATCTAAGTGAGGAAGAAGTACATAGAGATTTAAAGAATAAGAGTGTTCAATAAGTTTTATGTGATAAAAGACAAAGAAAGAAGTTATATTTATATTGGGGAACAACCGACAAAAGAAAAAAGTACGATGATGGAAGAACCATAATAATGATAACTGACACTTCAAGAATAGTGGGGCCGTAGGAAAAGCCTTGAAAAGGGCTACGAAACTGCAAAACCAATGAGAAATTAACACGTATACAGAGCATTAAGTCGAAGCGACAATTGAAGCATCAATTTTGTCATAGCATTTATGGTGACAAAATTTTTTCTTTTAAAGAAATCCACTTCCCAAATATTCAATGGATGGATAAATGGAAAGTGGGGGGACTATCTGTATTGGGAAATTAATATTTAAGGAAACATGTCATGACACGTAGAATAATTGAATGGTCAAAGGATGACAGCTGGTTAAGGCACGAGCAACAGGAGGAACAAATTACAACATGCACGAGCTAATAACAGATGAAAAGGCACGAGTAGATATTCAAACAATTCGGCGCACGTACCTGTTGAAGTTATTTTATGTTCAAGTGCCCAAAATAATGAATCTGACAGTAAAAAGAGCATAGATACAACATATAATGAACATTAAATACAAAATATGTTAGGAAATTTGTATTAAATGTAATGATTATGTAACGTAGCATTCAATGTCTTTAATTACTCATAATAACCTCATTATGTTTTGGGAAAAATGCATATCTCTAGGACACCTATAAAAGGATGAACATCTGAACAGTTGAGAAACGGAAAATGATTGAAATATATCTTTATTTACTCGCTTTATTCTTGAAATATTCTTCTGCTACGTAATTTAATTCATTCTATATATTCTTTTTGATTATCAGTAACCCGAGTTCTTCTAACATTCTAGCTTTTACTAAAATTCCATTTTTTAGTTAAAAAATAAGATGGTAATATCACAGTCTTTCAGTAGCTTCAACCACCTTCTCTGCCTCAAATTTAGCTCCTTCTATTGAACAAGTACTGCAGACTCTTGTTATCCGTGAACACCTCATATGATACGCTATATAAGTAGTGCCTCCAAATCTTTAGAACGTGAACAATGGCTGCTAGCTACAGATTTTGAACTGGATAATTCTTTTTGTAAAACTTCAACTTTCGTGAAGCATACGTATTAACCTTGCGATCCTGCATCAACACTGCACCAAGTCCAGTACGAGATGTATCACAATAAATTGTAATGGCCCTGAACATGTAGGTAATACTAACAGTAATGCCGTAGTCAAAGATGTCTTGAGCTTCTGAAAGCTCGTATCACACTCGTCTGACCACCTGAACTGGGAACCCTTCTGGGTCAACTAGGTCACTGGGGCTGCTATAGATGAGAACCCCTCCACAAACCGACAGTAGTAACCCGGCAAACCCAAGAAACTCTAGATCTCTATAGTTGATGTGCGTCTAGGCTAGTCCTTGACTGCTCTGTCTTCTTTGGATCCACATGAATACCCTTTACTAATACAACATGATCCAAGAAAGCAATTGATCCCAACCAAAACTCACACATCGAAAAATTAGCATACAACTGACTATCTCTCAAAGTCTGAACAACAACTCTCAGATAATGCTCATGCTCCCCCCGGATGCGGGAATAGATCAAAATATCATCAATGAAGACTATCACAAAGGAATCCAAGTAAGGCTTGAACACTCGATTCGTCAAACCCATGAAAGCTGCTGGGGCATTTGTCAACCAAATGACATCACCAATAACTCATAATGCCCGTATTGAGTGCGGAAAGCTGTCTTAGGGACATCGGATGCCCTAATCTTGAACTGGTGGTAGCCGATTTCAAATCAAACTTAGAAAACACTTAGGCACCCTGAAGCCGGTCAAACAAATCATCAATCTTTGGAAATGGATACTTATTCTTGATCGTGACCTTGTTCAACTACTGATAATGTATACACATCCTCATCAACCTATCCTTCTTCTTCACAAATAACACCAGAACACCCCAGGGCAAGACACTAGGTCTAATAAAGCCTTTATCAAGCAAGTCTTGCAGCTGCTCCTTCAATTCTTTCAACTTTGGTGGTGCCATGTGATATAGAGGAATAGAAATGGGCCGAGTGCCCGGAGCCAAATCAGTGCAAAAGTCAATAAGCCTATCGGGTGGCATCCCTTAAAGGTCTGAAAGAAATACGTTAGGAAACTCACAAACAATAGGAAAAAAAATACATAGAAGGAACCTCGACACTAGAATCACAAACACACGCCAAATAGAAAAAAACATCCCTTATACCATACGACGGGCCTTCATATATGAGATAACCCTACGGGTGGAATTATCATGAGTCCCTCTCCACTCCAAATGAGGTAAATCTGACAAGGCTAAGGTTACAGTATTGTCATGACAACCAAGATAGCGTGGTAATGTGATAACCAGTCCATCCCTAACATGACATCAAAATCAACCATATCCAAATAGGCATGACCAAATATGGTGCAAAATAAGATGATACATAGGAGTATGTAGATCATGGATCAAATAGAACTGAAACATCTCTACTACAAACCAGAATAGTACCTGTAATAACTACATCGAATGACTTAGCCTTAAGCTCCATTGGAAAAGCATAACAGTGGGGATGGTCCCTACTACTTTGAACTATGTGTCTAGGAAGGCCTCCTGCGGGCTGGACTCCACCTCTGGCAACCTGACCTCCACCTATAATACCTCTACCTCCCCCTCTAGCTGGATAAGCTGGCGGTGGAACTCTCAGTGCCTGAACCATGGCACGAGAACCCTGATTCTAAGAGCTACTCGGTGCTCGAGGGAAAAATCTAGCAATATGCCTCGTGTTTCCATAAGTATAACAAGCCATCGACTGTGGGGACTAACAACCTTGAAAACTCTAGAGTGGAGGTGATCAGAATGCTGCATATGAGAACCACGAGCACCATGAGTGTGAGAAGTCTGTAGTGCTGAATGAAACGGCCTGGAAGGATGGCCCCTACCAATAGAATCCCTACCTCCAGATGAGGCACCACTAAACCTGTTCGAATTACGAGGCCTCTTGTTAGACCCTTGACCACTCCCATGTGATAGAACCATCTCAACTCTCCTGGTCACATTGGTCGTATCCTGAAAAAAAATCTCGCCCCGCGTCTCCTTAGCCATATGCAATTGAATAGGTTGAACGAGTCCCTCATTGAACCTCCTTACTCTCTCTTTATCGATGGGAAGTATAAGAAGAGCATGACAAGCCAAGTCAATAAATCCGGTCTCGTACTGAGTAACAGTCATAGAACCCTACTGGAGACGGTCAAATTACCTCCAATAGTTCTCCCTCTGAGTGATAGGAAGAAACTTCTCCAGAAATAGCTGAGAGAACAAATCCCAAGTCAAATCCGGTGACCCAGCTGGTCTATCCAAACAATAATCTCTCTACCAAGTCTTGGCAAATTCAGATAGAAGATCCAAAAAGAAGAAAAACAGCAAAGTCGGCCCCATTGGTCTCCACTATCCCCATGTTCCACAGAACCTCATGACAGCTGTCTAAATAATCTTGGGGATCCTCAGAAGATGTACCGCTAAAAGTGGTTGTAAAAATCTTGGTGAACCTGTCCAACCTCTACAAGTCATCGACAGACATAGCTGGCCCCTCACCGGTCTATGCCATAATACTTAGCTGAACTACCCCAACAGGATGAGCTGCTAATGTGTGAAACTGGGAACCATCTACTCCGAAGTGCGATTAGTAGGAGTCTAGGATGCTCTTCCAGCATGAGAGATAGCTGGTGCTATAGGAAATATGACTACTTGAGTGACACTCTCCATAAGACCCACTAGATGGACCAGAGCATCCTAAAGTACCAGGGTGGTGATGAACCCCTCTAGGACCCTCACGAAAAGTAGCAAAGTCGCCCCCATTGGTCTCCACTATCCCCATGTTCCATAGAACCTCGTGACAGCTGTCTAAAAATCTTGGGGATCCTCAGAAGATGTAGCGCTAAAAGTGGTAGTAACAAGCTTGGTGAACCTGTCCAACCTCTACAAGGCATCGACAGACATAGCTGGCCCATCACCGGTCTGTGCCACAATACTCAGCTGAACTACCCCAATAGGCTGAGTTGCTGAATTCTGAAACTGGGGAGCCATCTACTCCGAAGTGCGATTAGTAGGAGTCTGGGCTGCTCTTCCAGCATGAGAGATGGCTGGTGCTACAGAAAATATGACTACTTTAGTGACACTCTCCATAAGACCCACTAGATGGACCAGAGCACCCTAAAGTACCAGGGTGGTGATGAACCCCTCTAGGACCTGAGTTGGTCCTGTAGGAACTATCTAGGCTGGAACCTTATCTTCAAACTCAACTTCAGGCTCCACCGCTGGTGCTGCTGCTTGAGTTCTGGGCAGAGCTCTAGCTCTACCTCAGGCCCTAGCACGTCCTTGGCGTCTGCCCCTCACAGGAGCTACTTCTGGGTGCTCGGGCTACTAGTCAGCTGATAAAGCAGTACACGTTCTCAACATCTGCGAAAGAATAGAGTAGAAGTTCAATTAGTATTGAGAATTTAAGTCGCACGACATGAAATAATAGATATGAAATTTTTCTAAACTCCGTAGCCTCTTGCGGGATAAACACAGATGTCTCTGTGCCGATCCATCAGACTCTACTAAGCTTATTTTTGAATTCTAAGACCTAAGCAACCTAGAGCACTAATACCAACTCGTCACGAACTTGATTTTCCACAATCGGGAGTTGTGATGGCGCCTACTCGTGAAAGCTAGGCTAGCCGAGTGTTACAGATTTTATTTCCCTTTTTCCTTAACCGTTTAACAGCTTCAAATTAACATGTGATCAATAGTGGAATAATAATAATAATAAAAGAAATGCAGAAGACGAAATCTAATAATTTAACTAAATACTGATACAAAAATCCAAAATACAACTCTACCTAGAATTGGTGTCACAATGTCACGGACCATCTACGAATACTACAAACAGTGTTCTGAATAGAAAAATACAAGTCTGTCTCTGAAATAAATGAAATACAGAATGGAAAGGATAGAAGGGGACGCAAAAGCCTAGTGACATCTGCAGGACTACCTCGGGTCTCCCCAAACACTTACCTAATACCCATGAACACAATCAAGCCTCAACTACCGCTTTACCCCTCGTTTCCACTTACACTTTGCTTGTATATAGTCACAATTTACTTGACGATATCAGTAAATACTAAATAAACCAATTATAATGCATGAAAATAGGCTTTCTAATGATTTTTCCAAAATGTCAAAACTCCAACCCAGGCCCACTTGGTCAAAACCCAAAGTTTAAACCAAAATCCTATCACCCATGAACTTAAATATATAATTTATTTTGAAATCAGACATCAAATTGAGGTTCAAATCCCCAAAATTTGAAAATCCTATGTGCTATCCAAAATCACTCAATTTCCCATGGGAAACGCTTGATTTTGAAATGAAATCATATAAAAATTATGGATTAGATTGAAATAAATGAGTTAGAAATGACTTACTAATAATTTGGGAGAGTTTTTGCCCTTGAATAATTGCCCAAATATGTTTCAGGGTTTGAAAGGTTGTAAATGAAGAAGAATATCGTATGAAATTCCACTTATCAGGTGCAGATGTCACAATTGCTACCAGGGTTTTGCAATTGCAAACCTTGAGAATTTTTCTATCTTTGCAAATGCAAAGAAATTGTCGCATTTGTGACCCCTGACAATTCCTATCATCTTTGCAATAACGAAGGAAAAGGTCGCATTTGCGACCTCTGGGACTTTGTTAGGTTTTGTCGCATTTGCGAAAAAAGGCTCGCAAATGCGAGCTAGGTAGTCTAGGGATTGTTTCACAATTATTATTAGCCCTTCACAATTTCCATGCCATCAGACATAGCATTTGCGATCATTAATCTCGCAATTGCGAGATCGGAGGCCAAAATACCAGAATTGAACCTACAATAGTTTTCCTATGTCATGATACACTCTGTGGCCTATCCAAAACTCACCTGAGCCCTAAAAGCTCCAAACCAAGCATGCACGAAGTCCAAAAATATCCTACGGGATCAGATCTTCAAAATAACATCAATAACTTTGAATTAAACCTCAAATTCATGAAATCACTCAAGAACATTGATGTTTTTATTTTCTCAACTATAGGTCTGTTTTATAACAAACGAACTCTGATTCTTACAAAATTCCACAGATTCAATTCAACCAAAGTATTATTTTGAACGTGTACTGAGCTCCGAAACCAAGATATGGGCCCGATACCATCAAGAAATTGTTTATTTCACTTCTAAATGCCTTTATATTTTCCAGCAAACAATTTTCTTTCAAAATTCTTGTCTCGGGCTTGGGACCTTAGAATTTGATTTCAGGCATATGCTCAAGTCCCATATTTACTATGGACCCTATGAGATGGTCGGATCACGAGTCTGAGTTCGTTTGCCTAGAATGTTGACCAAAGTCAACATTAATCAATTTTAAAGGGAAATTTCCTTATTTTACTTAGATTTCACGTAAAAGCTTTCTGGAAATGCACCTGGGCTGTGAACGTAAATTGAGTTGAGACAAAATAGGTTTTTAAGGCCTTGAAACACAGAATTTACGTTCAAAACGAGTGATGGCCTTTTGGGTCATCACAGAAATCTCTATAGGGTAAGAGCGTTATTCGATTTTAAAGTTCCTTCCTACCTAAATTAGGAAGAATATAATAATAAAATATTTGATGATCTTAAATCCTTAGATAAGAAAAAAATTAAATGACTATTTTGTCTAGTATGAAATCTTTATTAAAGGGTGTGAGCACGTGATTTTTGCCTAGCTCGAAATGCTCCTATAGAATCCTAAAAATTAGGATTTTTCTTTTATTATTTGAATTTTTAGGAATTAAGTGCGTAAGTTTATATTTATTTGCATTTTTGTCCATTTTTTAAATTAATATAATTCATAAAAATACAAAAATAGCATGTTTTCATTTAGGACTTAATTTTTACATTTTTTGGGTTATTAGTTAGTTAATATTGTAAAATAAGGAAAAACAAAAAAATGGTTATTCTTACATTTGTTTAATTTTATTTTTAAATTTAGAATTTAGGTTATTTTAGAGGATAAATAGTTTATTTTGTGAAATTTAAATCTGGTTTGGTTTATTTTTATTTTTATTTTTTTATTGAAATATGAAAAAAATATAAAAAATATAAAAGAGAATATATATATATATATATATATATATATATATATGTATATAACTTGTGTCTCTTAATGAAAACCCATGATTTGGGCAATTTTCTTGGAATAAATTCTGGCCCAAAACCCCTGAACCTATTTAAATTATCCCAAACCCAATCCCTTACCCGGTATCTCATCAGAGACGCCCCAAAACGACGTCGTTTTGGGGCACATGATCTCATCTATCCATCACTTCTAATCCTACGGTCCACATTTGATCTCACTCTTTTAATAAAAGTGTTTGAAAACACTCATAACCCTAGTGAGAAAATTCCCCTTCCTCGTACAAACTGACCCCCGGTGTAGCACCACCGCAAACCTCCATCCTTCCACCGTCCGGCCCAAAATTGCCGCCGCCGCCGGCATAGCTCTAAATCCACCCAAATTAACACCATCTACTCCATGTATTCTCCTCTTTCCAACCCCAAAGACCTACCCTCAAACCCCAGCCAAACTCCTCGAATATTCGTCCAAAGGAGCGGCTGCTTCGCCGTTGTGCCCGCTCCAATGGACACCAAAAATACACCCAATACTCCTCTTTGAATCCTCTACGTAAAATCAAGCCCTATTTCCTTCGAACAACCCTGAAACTTCTCGAATTTTAAATCGCAAAATTGACCAATTTTGAGAAGGCTGTCCAAAACCCGATTTGAGTTTCCAAATGAAGTTGCATATCTGTTCTTACCAAGAACAAAAATTTAACTCTATTTGGGGATTCAATTCGAATCCAATCATGTTATTGAAGATCAAAATCAGTGAATTTCTACTTTCCTTCGATTTTCTTTAATTCTTTTATTTGACGATTGTGTTTTGCACTATTTATGGATTATTTTTTTTAGTTTAATTGGAAAGGTTGATCATAATTAGTATTCCTTAGTTAATTCAATTAGATTTGGTTTTGGTTTCTGGTTATCCTTTATTATTTTCTTTGTTTGATGGTTCTATTTTGCACAATTTTTATTTTTAGTCTCCGACCATGTTTTTAATTATTCATTCTTTTTTTTCTCTTTAGTTAGCTTAATTAAAGTCAACTTTTAATTTCTGTTTATTTGATTGATGATTTTTTCGAATTAGTTTCAATTTTTAGCTTAGCTTAGTTTTGATGAAATTCTCTGATCAGTTAATTCAGTTTTAGTTCATGTTCTGTGACTTTTCACCTTTTATTATGTAGTTTAACTTAGTCTAATGTCAATTTGATTTAATTGACAGTTTGATAGTAGTAT
Source organism: Nicotiana benthamiana (assembly GCA_034376525.1). Taxonomy (NCBI): domain Eukaryota; kingdom Viridiplantae; phylum Streptophyta; class Magnoliopsida; order Solanales; family Solanaceae; genus Nicotiana; species Nicotiana benthamiana. The sequence goes on along the minus strand of CM067326.1, from coordinate 79,954,796 downwards.
GAATTAGAATTAGTTTTCAGTCTTGATTGGATTCAGTAATTCAATTTTAGAGTGTTTGAATCAGTATCGGTTATAGCTGATTTGCTTCTAGCCTAATCAATCAACTATGGTTAATTTTGCTAGAGTTAAAAGGGCAGGGGTTTTGTGGTAGTAATTCAGGATTCATTTTAAGGGTAGTTTGGCTGTTTACTTAAAGAATTTGTAAGTAAGAACATCCTAGACCCTTCTAGAATAGGATTGGAGTGATAATTATAAGGCTCCAATAATAAGACTTGGCCAGCAAGTCATAAAATAAGGACTAAGTGAGTAAAATTGAAAATTAAAAGAGGGACCATTAGATAAAAAAAAAATAAAGGGGTTTCCCTAAGCTTTGGCTATAAAAAGGCATACTATTCCATTGGAGGTCAAATCGATTTTAGATTCTGGTTTTTGGATTTACAACATTTAGTTTATATTTGGTTATTGAAAATTTATGGAGGTTCCTTGGTTCGGTTTCAAGTTGTTTAAGGTCAATCAAAGGCTATTATGGTTCATTTTGGGCTGGTATAAATCTGGGCTATTAGATTGGTCCTTTTGTTGTGTGGATGTTGATTTTTGACTATTAGTGGCTTTTTTCTCAGTGCTGACTTCTATTTCTTTATCCTTCATTTCATTCTAGGTATCTGCCTCATCCCTAATGGCCAAAGGCCAAGGAACTTAGTATTTGAAGTTGTACTTTAAAGTTGCATGTTATTTTGAGTATTCAGCTGCTTAAAATTCATGTGTTCATATAGACATTGCCCACCTGAGAAGTTGAACATGTCGCTTTATTAATTCATTTGTGTAAGCAGTAGAATCATATTATATTGAGTGATAGTAGCATTCGAGATTTAGTGAAACAAGGACTTCAAATGACTTGTATAACTCGACTGCTATATCTTTCAATATGTTAATTTGTTTTGAATATGTTGATTAGTGGAAATGTACAATGAATGCCAGTTAGAATGATAGTATTAGTATACAAGTATTCTTATAATTTCTACTGATCAGATGCTTGGTTGTGTACTCTATCCTAACCTAAGTTCCTTTCAGTGGTAGCGGGTCGAGTAGTTGTTAGCCTATGTAGCCGTACCTTTACTTTTACCCTTTGGTCTACGTATCTTGTAAACTATAAATTAAACTCTATTGCCAGATCGTCAATTACCCCTTTATTCATACTAATATTCATATGTTGGAACACTACAACTTCCGAGTTAGTTCAAACAATGCTTGTACTGCCCAATACATAATGTTGGGCCCAAAACTAGCCCATAACTGAATTGTTGGCAATAAATCATGCGTATCAATTGGGATTGCTAAAGAACAAACCCAATAAAAATAATAGCTGGCTCTAGAATTGCCCTTTAAAATAATAAAATAAGGTACGCCGCGCCAAACGGAACCCATAAAATTGCGTGGCTTTCCTTAAATGTGCATATTAAAATACTTAGAGATTAGGGACATGCCGTTTAGAGAATTTCACGGCTTTATGAAAAGATAATAATACGCTAGTTGCTTTAGGCGCGTCTTTAATAATTTTATCTTCCTAAGTACTGGTGCACATTTATGTGACCCAAATTCAAATCTCAATTAAGTTGAAATATTTCAAAAATCGCGGGTGCATTAATGTGACGTGGTTCGTAGCATGTTTTAACGTTATTGAAATTTTCTATTAAAAATATTAAAAGCGGCAAAAATAATTTAAAATTACACAGTAGCATGAAAATGTACAAAAATAAGAATTTCTAGCCAATTATAATAGTTTAAGTGACCGTGCTAGAACCACGGGATCGAGGGTGCATTACACCTTCGATCGAGTCAAAAGAATTCCTTACTTAAAATTTTTGTTTCGCAGACTCTATTTCGGCAGTCGAAAAGTTTCCTTGATTTGAGATTCTAAATAAACCGGTGACTTGGGACACCAAAATCCAACCCTATCCCAAGTGGTGACTCTAAATAAATAAATAATCCCATTTCGAATAATGTCACTTTAATTGGAAAAACTCTCTTATACGTTTTTTTATCCTTTGGGGTATCTGTGTAAAAGGAGGTGTGACAGCTCCGGCGACTCTGCTGGGGTTGAAGACCCAGAATCTTTGGTTTAGCGTTCAAGAATTCGAGCTTAGTATGACTGTTATATTTGGCATTTTTTGATTTTCCTACATGTTCCATGCTAACGTGTTAAATGCTTTACCGCGTTGATATTGAAGGAATTGCATATAAACTTTTGGGAAACCCTTCTCTTCTTACCTTCAGGGATGTGCTTGCTGGTTGAGCCTCCCTATTCTATTAGTGTCATACCTTGAAATAAGAAGAGGCTTAGACAAGTTACTAAGCCAGACGATCTTGCGGGTCCCCGATACGTATTCCCTTCCTCGACTCGAGTCGTCCGCTCAGGTACACAGTCTAGAACAAATACCTAGGTTCTGAACTTGGTATAACAAAGCCTCATGCCGGATCCCTAGTAGGATCATTTTTTTGCATCACATGCATTTGACTTAGGGGACTCAACACATGGGCTAGGTCTGTCCAGGTGACCCGAAATGAAAAGACCATGTTGATACATATTACGTGCTACTTGCAGATTTATTTTCTTTTGACTTGCATGTTGACCGGCTTGCGAATAAGGAGAGAAAATAGAGAAAATAGCAGTAGTAGTTAATTTGTTGTCTTAAATAAATCGGTGATGCCTTTGTTGTCGAGAATAGCCGAATGTTCCCGAAAAGGGTTGCACAAACGGCCATCTTTGGGTCTTTACTTTATTTTTGGCCAGTTAGCAGGCACAACCTTAAGATCTTCCTCCAGAAGTGCAAAAAGGCCGTATTCGCAAAGTTGGGCTTTTGGTTTTAGAAAATAAATTTCATAAAAGAAAGGGGTCAATTTTGATTTTTTAAGTCAAACAGGAATAAAGTCATAAGTTACTAATTTTCCTTAATAAATGTGTAGGATGAGCACAATCCAAAACGAACCTTTTTCATTCGTAAGTAGAATCCCTTTGGAGTTGCGGCTGTGGTGGAATGATCTAGGTATAGAAGGGCAAGACGAGGTGAAGAAATATTTAGGGGCCTTCCTGGGCTATTGGAGATTGTACCCCGAGGAGATATCATAAGAGCGTTGGTCACGTGCTGGGACCCGGCACACAATGTGTACCACTTCTCAGCTTTTGAACTTACCCCGACTTTAGAAGAAATAGCTGGGTACATTGGAGATGCAAAACATCCTTTGAGTCACAAGTATTTGGTTGCTCCAAGAGTTGTAGCTGTGCATAAATTCTTACATACCCTGAAAATAAGAAGAGTGGTACACGACCCGAACTTGGCAGCAGGGTTTTGCACCTTTTTATTCCTATATAGCAGATAGGTCACATAGAGGGGTTCAACAATCCAGAGAACAAAACTTGCGGCAAAGGAAACCGCGTCAAATGGGAAGAGCACAGACATTTCGCTTTTATAGTGGCTTTCCTAGGGCTTCTGGTGTTTCCAAGGAAAGATGGGAACATCGACATAAAAATAGCAGGAGTTTTCGGCACTCTATGCACCCAAGCCCAGTGCACACTCACATCTATGATAGTAGCTGAGATCTTTTGCGCTCTCACAGCTTGCAAGGCTGGGAAAGATTTCTTCAAGGGGTACAATCTGTTATTGCAAATGCGGATGACTGAGCACTTATGCCACCGTCCCCAATTTATGAGCTATGGGTCCACAGAGAAAACTTGTATAGAGGAATTTCACACAAGAATTGAAGGGCTCAGTTTGCCTGAAGGGGTACCAAGATCGATATCTTATTTTCGGTCCCTCACTGCCGGTCAAATAGAATGGATGCTAGGATGGTTGTCTGTGGACGAGATTATATACATGCCGGCAACAGAACCTCACTTCCTCTTGATGGGTCTTAGGAGTATCCGGCCTTATGCCCCGCACAGAGGTCTTAGACAACTTGGGAGGTTCCAGATAGTGCCAAAGGACGAAGATCTCAGTATCCGGGTAGTCGAGATTGGACCTGATGTTCAGTTCCCCGAGGCAACAGGTCGCAAAATTTGGAATGAATGCAATACCTAACGGCAAACACTTGTGTACAGGATCGGTCTCAAGGCGAAGTATCACCAAGATATGTTGCTTGGTACTTGAGAGAAATTGAGTTCGAAAGGCCGGCCAAAAGGCCCCATCTCTAAGAATTTGTTGAAGTATCACAAGAGCAATGGGACTGGTTGGCTAAAGAACGCAAGTACAGGGCTACGATAAGCAAATTGGAGATGCAGGTCATGATTTTTAAATTCGATTAAGATTTGAAAGCCGCCGCAGATGAGGGAGAAAAGACGAAACTGGTCAAGGAAAATGAAGCCCTTTGGCCCCAAATTCAGAAGATGAAAGTAGCAGCGGAAAACACCGTCCGGAGTGCCAAGGATGCAAAACTTATAGATGGCTTGAGACAGAAGGTGTATTACTACAGTTTTGATTTGAACACAATAGAAATGGAACTAGCCCGGGCTCGAAAACAATTGACGGAAAATGATGCAGAACGAGCACGTCTTGTTAGGCAATTAAAAGAAGAGTTCGATGATGAGGTGACAGGGTTAAAGAAAAGGGTAGTCATCGCAGAAAAAAATTCTCAAACAAGCAAAAGAGTTGAAGATTGAAAGGGAACATTGTTACACAACATTGGCACAATTAGAATAGGAATTGCAACAGCTTCAAAAGAAGAATCAAGTAGCCGAAACAAATTTTGGAAGCCAGGACTGATATTGGGTGGTTATTGCAAGATTAAGGTGTCATACGAGAGAGAATCAAAGGAATCACTCACTACATCACAATGAAATGTAACAACTATGAGGAAATGCCTAGATCTATGTTTTTTGCCACCGTGATGCTTTTTGTTCGCCACGTAATGGAAGATCTTCATCACCGCCAAGGGTATTTATCTAGTCGACCTACGGCAAGGCTTAAAGACGCCTCGTAGGCCCTAGGAGCAATTGAAGCCTAATGTATTCGTGATTTCTAGAAATTGTATTTTTCTTTAAAGTCTGATAATTTGTCTTAGAGTCTATATTTTCTTTTTACGCATGGTTAGTTGTTCTTCGAGTCTGTAGTTCTTCTTATGTCAGATTCTGATAGTTTCCTATTTAAATCCATCAGTCTTTGTAACTGAAGTTTGTTATTATGAAAATTGAAAATTCCAAAATATTTTATTGCTCCACTTTTTATTTCATGAACTATGCTTGGCCTGATTCATGTGGGGTATGATATGTAGGCAATCTTCATAGGATTCAACTGTAATCTCAAAGGCAAAAACAAAAGCCACAAAAAGAAAAGAGGGAAGAATGAAAAGAAAGAAAGAGAAAATCCAAAACAAAAGAAAACCATAGAGGAAGAAAAATACAAAAATGGGGGAAAGCAAGACAATAAAGAGTGGAAATCAAAAGGAATAAAGTTAGAACAAATGTCGGGATGACACATGCAATCATTGCAAACATGTAGACACCTGTTAACTATATAGGTTCATCATGCACCAATGTGCGATTCCCTATCTGTTATCTGTCTCAAACTAACTGCTTGTTGCTATTAAAATACCAGTCCAGGTTTTAGAAATGATGGTTGGTTTGTGGTAAACTGGCATCACATTGGTATTTCATTAGATCGAAAAGAAGCACAGAAATGTCATGTGAAATGACTTTTCCGGTAATTCCCATCTCAGAAGATTGCCCGATTATAGGCATCCCGGCCTCAGAGTCTGTGGCAGCCGAAAAAAAAAATCCTATAACATAGGGTCATGGAGATGTGGGATGCATGGAAGAACAGAAAAGAACCTCCGAGTGCCATCCCTAGGTTTCCTGAGCTCTTCCCAAGGTCGGGGGTACGTCCACTATTCCCATTAGCCATCCAAACATCCTCTTGGGACATCCTACCATATCGACCAATTTTGTTGGGGCACCTTCTGAAGCCCGCACTTAGGTTTTCACATCTGGTGTAGTCCATAACATTTTTACGGCTCCCCAATATGCAACAACCACACAGCCCTGCTATGACCCGTGTTTGATCCGACAGCTTTTACATTTCAAACTCCCAATTACCAAACTAAGCCTCCTCCATACCCCACATACACCTATCCTCAGCCACTGTATGAGCTTACACCAGTGCGGGATAAAACTCCTAAGGTTCCTGAACAAGATGAGATAGCTAGTAGAATGAAGAGCATTGAGCATAGCTTAAAGAACATGTAGGGCTTGAGTGGGAAAAAGAGTGTTTGTTACACAGACCTGTGCATGTTCACGCATGTACAACTTCCCATGGGATTTAAAACGCAAAAGTTTGAAAAGTATGATGGTCATGTCGACCCCATTGCTCACCTGAAAAAGTATTGCAACCAATGTGTGGGGCAGGCGAAAAAGAAGAACTGTTGATGGCATACTTTGGAGAGAGTCTAGTAGGCATTGCTTCAAAATAGTATATGGACCAAGATGTCTCACGATGGCCTATTTGGGACGATCTTGCCAGAGATTTTGTAAGGCAATTTCAGTACAACATTGACATTGCGCCAGACAAGAACTCCTTGGTTAATTTAAAGAAGAAGCCTTCAGAGAGTTTCAGAGAATATGCTATTAAGTCGCGCGAATAGGCGTCGAGAGTAAAGTCGCCCATAAATGAAATAGAAATGGTCACTGTTTTTCTCCAGGACCAGGAAGTAGATTATTTTCAAAACATGATATCGGCCATGGGCAAGCCTTTTGCGGAAGCAATCAATATTGGTAAGATGGTATGGTTTAAAAACGGGAAGAATTTTAAGTCAGTCAACCATCAGAGCAACCTCCCAGGCCATCCAATGCGGGTCGAGAGGAGTCGCAAGGAACAAAAAGAAAGAAGAAGCCTCGATGGCAGCATCTAGTATGAGAAGACATCATACTGATAGGCCCATGTTCTAGGAAAGAACCTCTCAAAACTATTATCCCCATCAAGATATGCATTATGCTTCGCAACCTTACGCAGTTATGAATGCTCGACCATTTGCATGACCGCAGAAACAGGTCAACAGGAACCAGGCTCCGAGAAACCAACCTCCCCAAAACCACTATAATCCCTGCCCTCCTCAAAACAATTTCCGTCCAAAGGAGCCAGCCAGAAGGAAAAACATTACGCCAATTGGGGAGACTTATTCTATCTTTTTCCCAAAGCTGGTCCAGATGGGTCTTGCAGCCTGTGTCTCCGAAATGAAAAAAGCTTGAGTCACCTTCTTACAAATGGGGTGTTCGGTGTGCTTATCATTCAACGGCTGAAGGGCACGACATAGAAAATTGTTGGACTGTAAAGTGAGCCGTGGAAGGTCTAATAGAACAACGAAAAATAGTCTTGAGGGATGATGATGTCCCGAATGTAACTAATAACCTGTTACCGGCCCACAACAATGGACCAGTAATCGGGATGATCTGCGAAGAAAAAGAATTCGACCCAGCTTTGAAAGCCATAATTGCCATCGCTGATGTAGATAAAAATCCAAGAGCGGCCTCCAAGAGAGCTGTAGAAGAGAAAACAAATAAAACCACGCACCCAGAAGCTGAGAAGAAGGTTGAGGTTAAAATTGAGGCGGCACCTGTCAATGAAACTGTCTTTGTCCCACGGGGTCGTCGAGAAAAGCAGCTACCTCTAAGTCCCCCAAAGATAACTGAGATAAACATGACTATATACGTACCCAAATGAACCTATGTGGTCGAGGACCAGCCAAAATGCCAAGGATGAATGAGCCCGTGTTAGTTGGTCGCGTACCCTAGAGGCCTATAACAGACCCTTCTGCAGTCCCTTGAAACTATCAAGTAACAGTGGTAACATATAAAGGTAAAGAAGTCACTGGAGAAGCTCAAGAAAGCCACCCTGTAAAGAAATATTCTGACTTGGAGGAAGTGAAAAACGCTACCAAAAGGCAATTCCCACTCAAGAAGCCAGTAAGTTCCAAAGAGGCAGATGCCTTCTTTCGAAAGATGAAAATACCAGACTATGAAGTGGTGGACCAGCTCTAGAAGTCCCTTGAACAAGTCCCTTTGTTATCCTTGCTAATGGATTCTCCGGAGCACCAGAAGGTGTTAGCCAAAACTCTCAATGAGGCTTACGTGCCGGCTCAAACCTCCGTGGAAAAATGGAGAGAATGACATAAAGATTCTTCACTGTTAATTAGATCACATTCAGTAAAAATGATTTTCCTATAGAAGGAGCTGCCCACAACAAAGCCCTGCTTCTCACTGTCAAATGCGAAGGCTATTAAATTAAAAGAGTAATTGTAGATGGAGGCTCCGGGGTGGACATATTCCCACAATCAACATTACAGAGACTGGAAATTGGGGCGGAGAGGATTCACCCCAATAATGTGTGTGTTCGATATTTCGATGGAATTAAATGAGACATGATAGAAGAGATTGATCTGGTATTGACCATTGGCCCGGTCGATTTTGAGGTAACATTTCAAGTGTTAGATATAGACACATCCTACAATTACCTAGTTGGAAGGCCTTGGATTCACGCAACAGGGGTTCTTCCTTCTACTCTACACCAGATGTTGAAATTTGAACATGAGAACAGGAATTATTGTCCATGGTGAAGATGAAAAGTCAATTTATCACGATCCCTCCCTCCCCTGCCTCGAAGATAAAGAAAGGAGTAAGCATTTAAATTATCAGGCTTTCGAAATCGTGGTAGCTGATCAACAAGAAGAAGGCAAACCATGTCCCCAACCTTTCCTCTCCAATGCCTCAATCATGGTGGCTAGAGAAATGATACGTCAAGGATTCAAATTGGGGAAGGAACTCGGAAGTTCTTTACAAGGGATAGTTGAGCCGATTGTTGTGCCTACTGTAGAGAAGTTTTTCGGGTCAGGCTTCCACCCGACATCGGAAGAGATAACATGGGTGAACCACAGAATGCGTAATAGATGGGCTTTACCTCAACCCTTAACCCACTTGTACGAAACATTTTTGAAGCCCAAGTACAGTGATGAGGAAGACGATGAGACCTTCACTGCGGAAGAAATCGAAGACATATGTGGGCTATGAGAAAACTACTGTATGAAGCTAATATTGTCTAGCTTGGAGAAGGCTCGAGCACCGCTGAGGTGCTCTACATGGGACCGGATGCCAAATTGTAAAATTGGAAGGCTACGCCTTTCCCAGTCAGGCGGAAGGCCCGATAGTCCTGTCTTTCCATCTTTTCTTACATCACGAGTTATTTCAGGGTGTAACTCGGGTGTCTTCCTTTAGTGTTTTGTCCTTTGATTTCCAAATGTAAACCCTGTTATCTTACAATTTCAAAGAAATGAAATAAATATTTCATCGTCTATATTCCTTTATTCTTTCTGGTTTCGCTGTTTTCTTCTTATTTATTTCTTTCAGTTCCAATAATGCGGCTTTAAATAATATGAAATGCTTGCGGACTTCATCCGATCTAAACATGCCACCTAATTATGAAATAATGAACCAAGAACCGGAGTATGATGAAAAAGAGGCTTTTAGGGAAATCAATCGAGAACTGGAACATTTTGAAAACAAACATAAGCCGAATTTAAATAATACCAAACCGGTTAACTTGGATGGTCACGGGGCCCCAAGGAAAACCAAAATAAGCATCCATGTAAATGAGGAAATCCGGGACTCACTGATTCAACTTCTTTTTGAATTCTAAGACGTGTTTTCTTGGTCCTATGACGATATTCCAGGGTTGAGTGTTGATTTGGTGGTTCATAAGTTACCTACATACCCCGAATGCCCTCCAGTTCAACAAAAATATATAAAGTTCAAACGTTATATCAGCGATAGATCAAAGAAGAAATCACAAAGAAGTTTGGGGCGGGAGTAATCCGAGTGGTTCGGTACACCATGTGGCTGGCCAATGTAGTCCCGGTGCCAAAGAAAGATGGGAAAACCCGAGTATGCATAGACTACAGAGATTTGAACAAGACAAGTCTCAAAGACAATTTCCCTTTGCACAATATCCACATCCTTTTCGATAACTGCGCCAAACACGAGATGTAGTATTTCGAGGACTGCTACGCAGGATATCACCATGTATTGATGGATGAGGAGTACGCCAAGAAAACTACCTTCACCACACCTTCGTGTACCTATTGCTACAGGGTTATGCCCTTTGGTTTAAAGAATGATGGGGCAACATATATTAGGGCTATGACCACTATCTTCCACGACATGATGCATCAAAAGATAGAAGTGTATGTGGACGACGTGATTATCAAGTCCAAGACTCAAGATGATCACGTACGGGACCTGAGAAAGTTCTTTGAAAGGCTACGCAAGTATGATTTGAAATTAAATCCAGCCAAGTGTGCATTCGGGGTCCCATTGAGCAGCTCCTGGGGTTCATCATTAGTCGTAGAGGTATTGAGCTGGACCCAACCAAGATAAAATCCATTCGAGAGCTACCTCCTCCAAAAACCATGAAGGATGTAATGAGCTTGTTGGGAAGACTGAATTACATTAGCCGATTCATCTCCGAGCTGACTTCTACATGTGAGCCCATACTCAAGTTGTTAAAAGAGGATGCAGCGATTAAATGGACTGATGAGTGTCAAGAGGCTTTTGACAAAATTAAAGATTACCTGTCCAATCCACCAGTCTTGGTCCTGGCGAAACTGGGAAGGCCATTGTTTCTATATTTGATGGTCCTGGAGATCTCTTTTGGTTGCAATCTGGGGAAGCATGATGTCACCGGAAAAGGGGAGGAAGCCATCTATTACTTGAGAAGTTTACCAGTTACTAGGCCAAATACACCCTTCTAGAAAAAACTGTTGTGCCTTAACTTGGGTGGCTCAGAAGATGAGGCATTACCTGCAAGCCCACACCACCTACCTCATAACTAGGCTGGATCCTTTGAAGTACATATTCCAAAAACCAATGCCCATAGGGAGATTGGAAAAATGGAAAATCCTGCTCACCGAGTTCGACATAGCCTATGTCACTCGCACCGCGATGAAGGCCCAATCATTAGCAGATCATCTAGCCGAGAACCCGGTTGATGATGAATATCAACCCTTGAATAGCTATTTCCAAGATTAAGAGGTGAATTTATTAGAGGTAACATTTGAAGACATCACTTCTTGGAAAATGTTCTTTGATGGAGCAGTAAACACAAAAGGCATAGGAATTTGGGCAACCTTAATCTCATACACTGGTCAACACTACCCGGTCACGGCTCAGCTTTTATTTTTCTGCTCCAACAACATAGCTGAATATGTGGCCTGCATCATGGGTATGAATATGGCTATTGACCAAAACATCGATGATCATGGGGGATTCAGATATGATTATCCGGCAAGGCCAAGGGGAGTGGGAGATGATAGATGTCAAACTCTCCCTTACCGACATCATGTGGGGATCAAAAGAGAACCATCCGACGGCACGCGAGTGGTTTCTTCTTTAGTGGTGATATCTTATATAAGAGGACCCCAGATATCAACTTTCTAAGATGTGTTGATGCCAAGGAAGCCGGAAGGATTATGCACGAAGTACATGTGGGAGTGTGCGGGCCTCTCATGAACGGGTGCATATTGGCAAAGAAAATACTTCAGGCAGGATATTATTGGATAACCATAGAGAAAGACTGCTTCAGCTTCGTTCGGAAATGTTATCAATGTCAGGTGCACGGTGATTTGATTTATGCACTGCCAACTGAATTGCATCCTATGTCAGCACCTTGGCCATTTGCTGCCTGGGGCATGGACGTCATTGGGCTGATCGAACCAAAAGCCTCAAATGGACATAGATTCATATTGTTTCAATTGACTACTTTACAAAGTGGGCGAAGCCATCACACTTAAGTCAGTCACCAAGAAAGCTATAGTAGACTTTGTGCATTCCAACCTCATATGCCGCTTCGGTATTCCTGCAACTATCATTACGGACAATGCTACCAACCTGAATAGTCATCTAATGGGAGAAATATGTGAACAATTTAAGATAACACATAGAAACTCCACTCTTTACCGGCCCAAAGCCAATGGTGCTGTCGAAGCATCTAACAAGAAGATTTTGAGAAAAATGACTCAAAGCTCAAGACAATGGATTGAAAAACTACCTTTTGCACTGCATGGGTACCACACCATGGTGCGCAAATTGGTAGGGGCAACTCCATATTTATTGGTCTATGGAACTGAAGCTGTTATACCCGCAGAGGTAGAAATTCCTTTGCTCCGGATAATTGTCGATGCATAAATTGAGGATAGTGAGTGGGTTAAGACTCGACTGGAGCAGTTGTCATTAATTTAAGAAAAATGAATGGCCACGGTTTGTCACAGGCAGTTGTACCAACAAAGAATGGCCCGCGCTTACAACAACAAAGTGCGCCCCAGGAATTTCGAAGGCGGACAACTTGTATTGAGGCGTATTCTCCCTCACCATCAGGAAGCTTAGGGAATATTTTATCCAAACTCGAAAGGTCCATACATTATCCGAAAGATACTACCCAAAGGAGCATTGTACCCAGGTGACGTCAAAGGAGACAATACCGAAATAGCAGAGAATGCAGATGCAGAAAAAAGGTACTATGTTTGGACTCCTTGCACCAATGATTCAGTCTAGTCGAAATGACGAAGGCTTTCCTTTCCCACTACTTTAAATACTATCAACCCTCCGTAAACCTTTTGATTTGGTTATGTTTCTCCGACTACCCTCTTTGGAACCCGAAAATGCTATTCAAAAAGAGAAAAAAAAGAGGAAACAACAAAACAAAATTAGTTTATAAAACACTTCCTGAACTACATCTCGCTTGATTCCAAAAAGATGCATAGGCAGCCTCTCCCTGAGGTTTAGTCATATCAGAATAAAACCCCAATTCCCCGTAACTGAAACTGGGGATGATAATGTGATGGTTCAGCCATGAACCCGCCAAAATGGTTCCAAAGTTGTATTTCCATCCAATTTCCTTTACCCAAAAAGTTGGCCCAAATCCTTCCGATAATTTAGCAAAAGGTGAGGAAACGACAAACGGCACTGTTGGGATTAGGCACAATTTAAATTGAGATAGATAAAATGAGAGAGTCTTATCGGTAAAAACCTTCGGGCACCATAAGGCGATGGAAAGTAGAGAAAATGAAAATGAGAGAGTTCCTTTAGTGAAAACTCGTAAAGAGCACTATTGGGCGACGAGAGAAGAGAAATGAGGGAGGTCGATTGGCGAAAACCCGCAAAAGGCGTCGTCATCCGAAAAGAAGATATATCACCATCAAAAAGTCTGAGCAAGTTTCCCTAGTTTTGAAAGATTGAAATATGGTTCACAAGAAGCAAGAAATGTGGTACGGGTCGGGTATCCAGTCCGAGAAGCATGTCATGTCCATTTAAAGTCAGCATGCACCCCCAGATAAGTCCTTCTCTTCTCCCCGAAAGGGACACTTCTCTCTAAATCCATATGATTGCTTTTGCCGCTTCCTTGAATCCCTTTAGGCTTAAATTTAATTTCATGACTATTCTACAAGAAAAGGTGGTAAGGCCGGTTTCATAGGGTTCGTTTGGCAAGGACTAAAGAAAATACCCAACCTCTGTAGGCGCATCTAGCCGATCACGGCTGGCCATGATAGCTGACACTTCAGAAGCAGAAAGGTGAAAAGAAAGAAAATCAAAGTCAAATGCCCATGAAGGCAAAATGAAAATTAGAAAGGTTAAGCGCGAGTGGGCTAATTGTCTCAACATAGTTTCAAAAGGCAAGATACCCAAAGGTTATGAAATGGAAATCGGGGCAAAGAAATCGTAACCAAAAGGTCTACGGAGGTGAAATAAATCTAAAAGATGAGACCTCCCGACCAGTCAACAAGGTAAAGTCTAGAAAGCCAAAGGTCTTCGCATTAGAAGTGAGGTCGGGATCAAGAAAATCAAGGCCAAAAACCGACCACCTTTCAAACTAATAAGTCGTGCTTTGTTTGACAATATGAAACAGGTGTAATCCAAAGCAATGGGATAAATAGCAAATGCAATCAAAAGAAATGCACATGAGCAAAGAATAGCCTTGTAGCAATGATCAACCAAAAGGGAAGTTCTCTTTACATCTTTGCCCAAAATTTTTATAAAAGAAAAGGAGAATCACCAAACCATGGTAGCATAGGACCCCGCTCCTCGACTCCATTCCCCCAAATCTAGGACCATTTCTCCTAGCTCTCCCCAGCATAACCTGTGAACCTCCCCGGCATAAGCCGAGGATCATGCTCCGTTCTCCCCAGCATAACTTGTGGACCTCCCCGGCATAAGCCGAGTATCATGCTCTGTTCTCCCCAACATAACCTGAGGATTCCTTTCCTTCATTCTCCAGCATAACCCGAGGGTTCCTTTCTCTCTATCCCAAACTTAACCTGAGGGACCTTCTTTGCTTTCCCAAGCATAACCTGAGGACGAATTTCCTTCTATCCCTAGTATAACCAGAGGGTCTTTTCTTTCTTTCATTCCCCAGTATAACCTGAGGATTCCTTTCATTCGTTCCCCGGAATAACCCGAGGGTTCCTTTCTCTCTATCCCAAACATAACCTGAGGGACTTTTCTTTCTGTCATTCCCCAACATTCCCTAGCATAACATGAGGATCTTTCTCTTTTCTCCCCCAACACGAGGTTTTTCTTCCCATCCCGGCATAACCCGCGGATTCCCCTGGCATAACCCAGGGGTCATTTCTTTTGATCTCGCCATAACCCACGGAATCACCTGGCATAACCCAGGAGCCTTTCTTCTTATCCCGGCATAACCTGCGGATTTCCCTGGCATAACCCATGAATCTTTTTCTTTCAATCCTGGCATAACTCGCAGATTCTCCTGGCAAAACCCAGGAGTTTATTCTTTCAATCCCGACATAGGAACGAGGATTCCCCTGGCATAACCCATGAGTATTTTTCTTTCAATCCTGGCATAACCTGGGATTCCCCCGGCGTTACCCAGGAGCCTTTTTCTTCCTATCTCGACATAAGCCGTGGATCCCCGTGGCATATACCAGGAGCCTTTTTCTTCCTATCTCAGCATAACCCGCGGATCCCGCGGCATAACCCAGGAGCCTTTTTCTTCCTATCCTGGCATAAACCACAGATCCCCCTGGCATAACCCAGGAGCCTTTTTCTTCCTATCCCGGTATAACCCACAGGTCCCCCTGGCATAACCCAGGAGCCTTTTTTTTTATTATTCCAGCATAACTCGCAGAATCCCCTGCATAACACAGGAGCCTTTTTATTCCTATCCCAGCATAACCCGCGGATCCCCCTGGCATAACCCTGGAGTCTTTTCCTCTCAAATCCCGACATAACCCGAGGATCTCCCCTGGCATAACCCAGGAATATTTGTCATACCATCCCAACATAACTTGTGGATTTTTCTTCTTCATCCCCAGCAGGGACTCTTTATTCCTATCCCGGCATAACTCGTGGATCTTGCTTTTATCCCCAGCAGGGACCCGTTCTTTTTCCCGGCATAACGCGGCCATCTGCGAGCATAACCTGGAAATCCTTCCAAAAGATAAAGAATCCTGACCTTTATTGTTTTTAATAGAAATAGTTTAGATTTTGTGTTACAAATAACTCACAAAATTTTCCTAGGGAAAGCTGGGGCAGAAAAGTTTGTTCGTTTGTTTGTTTTGGCGTCCGAACAGGTTTTGCCTCAAGGTGCAGGATTTGAGATGACCGGAAGAGCGAATCTCTTCAAGGATAAAGGAAAAGAAGAAAAGAACAAAAGGAAACAAATCCAGAATGGTAGAAAAGAAAGATGTGGACTGCCCTAATTTGATCTAAAATCAAAAGTCACACATGTCCCGCTTGGTTTCAACGCTGAAGAAAGAACCGGCACCTGCAGTTTTCAAGTATCAAGATTCATATCGAAGTCCATGGCGAATCCAGCTAAGACTCAAGATCAAGTTTTAAGAGATTTATAGATAGGAATCTTGTAATTCATATTTGTTAGGCATAGCTAGCTTAGATTTTGATTTTCCTTTTGGTTTAATAAGGAGGTCAACAAGCAGTAGCAGCAGCATTAGCAGTGAAATCACAGCTCATGGTAGTGCCAACTACCAAACACTCCAGAACTACACTGACCTGATTCCTTTGTAGCCAAGGATATGTAGACAACCTTTGAAGCAGGGTTCCATCAGACATTTTCAAATTGCTTCTCATGGAATACAAAGCAGGCAAAAATCTCTCAGTTGCTCATTTATCTTTGCCCGGAAACCCGTCGTGTCTCCGATCAAAGAGGGGCAGCTGAGCACGTGATTTCTACCTCACTCGAAATTTTCCTATAGAATCCTCAAAATTAGGATTTTTCTTTAATTCTTTGAATTTTTAGGAATTAATTGCGTGACTTTGTGTTTATTAACATTTGTTTTGCATTTTTTAATTAATATAATTCATAAAAATACAAAAAATAGCATGTTTATATTTAGGACTTAATTTTTACATTTGTTTTGGATTATTAGTTAGTTAATACTGTAAATTAAAGGAAAATAGCAAAAATGGTCATTCTTACATTTGTTTAATTTTCTTTTTAAATTTAGAATTTAGGTTATTTTAGAGGATAATTAGTTTATTTTTGTGGAATTTAAATCTGGTTTGGTTTACTTTTATTTTTATTATTATTATTAAAATTTGACAAAAAAATATAAAAGAGAAAAAAATATATAACTTGGGTCTCTTAATGAAAACCCATGATTTGTGTAATTTCTTGCAATAAATTCTGGTCTAAAACCTCTAAACTCATCAAATTAACCCAACCCAATCTCCTACCCGGTCTCTCATCAGTGATGCCTCAAAACGATGTCGTTTTGGGGCACATGATCTCAGCAGTCCATCACTCCTCATCTCACGGCCCAGATTTGATATCACACTTTTAATAAAAGTGTCTGAAAATATTCCTAACCCTAGAGACAAAATTTCCCTTCCTCGTACAAACTGACCTCCGGTGTAGCACCACCGCAAACCTCCATCCTTCCACCGGCCGGAAATCACTACCGGCGGCGACATAGCTCAAAATCCATCCAAATTAACACCATCTTCTCCTCTTACCAACCCCCCAAATACCAACCCTCGAACCTCATCCAAACTCCTCGAATATTTTCCAAAGGACCGACTGCTCCGCCGTCCACAACGGTGGCAGCTCAAATGGACACCAAAAACACACCCTATACTCTCCTTTGCCTCCTCTACCCAAAACTGAACCCTATTTCCTTCGAACAGCCCTGAAACTTCTCGAGTTTTAAATCAAAAAATTGACCAATTTTGAGAAGGCTGTCCAAAACCTGATTTTAGTTCCCAAATGAAGTTGCATGTTTGTTCTTACCAAAAACAAACTATAACTCTATTGGGGATTCAATTCGAATCCAGTCAAGTTTTTGAAGATCAAAATTAGTGAGTTTTTACTTTAATCGATTGTTTTTATTTCTTTTGTTTGACGGTTGTGTTTTCCACTATTTTTGGATTATTTGTTTTTAGTTTAATTAGAAAGGTTGATCATAATTAGTATTCCTTAGTTAATTCACTTAGATTTGGTTTTGGTTTCTGGTTGTCCTTTGTTATTTTCTTTGTTTGATGGTTCTATTTTGCATGATTTTGATTTTTAGTTTCCGCCCGTGTTTTCCATATTTTGGATTTTGTATTCAGATAAAGTAAGAAAGTATTTAATAAATAATTTTTTAATTTATTTCAAAGTCCCAAATATTAAAAAATAATTAAATGATTATTTTGTATAGCATGATCTTTATTTTAAAGGGTAAAAAAGGCACAACATTTTGTTAAAGGTCGTATTTTTAATATAGTATTAATACTGTAACGATCCGGTCGGTCGTTCCGAGAGTTAAATTCTTATTTCCCATATTTCTGCTTTTTTATGTGTTGTTTAGTTGTGTTGAGTTGTATCGAGTCGGTAAGTTTGTGTCCGGAGTATTTTTGGAATGAAATGAATACATAGTCTCTTTGTTAAAAAGCTAAGTTAGAAAAGTCAACCTGAAGTTGACTTATAAGTAAAAGAATTCGGATTTGGAATTTTATGAGTCCGTTAGTTTCGTTGGATGATCTTAGATTTAGGAGTATGTCCAAAATATAATTTGGAGGTATGTGGTAGAATTAAGCTTGAATTGACGGAAGTTAGAAATTTATCGATTTTGGTTGGCAATGGAAACTTAGGTGCCAGGATCAGAATGAAATTTCGTAAATTGGTGTAGGTTCGTAGTGTCATTTGTGAAGTATGGGTCAAAAAGTACTAAGCTAGTAGAAAATAATCTATTATAATATATAAGAAAATGTACTATATAAATAGTTATTGACCTAATTTATCATTACATATATTAATAGGTAATAAAATAAATGAGAAAATAAGTAATAGTGAAAAAATGAACGAGGGCGCCCGCTTGTAGCAGTTGGTTAGGCTAGGCCGGTTAGAACCTCTTCGCAGTTCTCGATTCTGATTGAACTATAATGAGACTTAGGCTAAAGAAACATTAATAAAGTTTTAGCTCATTAGGTTATACGCCTCAATTGCAATTGTAAAGAAGAGGTAATAGACAGGTCTTTGGCGGAGTTGACATCAACGAGAATCGAGAGCAAGAAGTTGACAATTCTTTAATTCGAAATTTAGTACTCAGGTACAATATATATTTCATGTCAATAAATATATTGCTTGAACTTGGTAAGGAAAAATTATTTATTTTACGGAAAAGGGTCAGAATTGCCCCTAACGTATTGCCGCCAGTTTAAAAATGCTCTCCGTTAATCTATTTTGAAAAAGATGCCCCTACCATTAAAATTTTGGCATATTTGTTCCCCTAACGTATTGACTCCAGTTTAAAAATGCCTCTACCGTTAACCTATTTTGAAAAAAATGCCCCTACCATTTTAAATATAAGTATAGTCAGTTGTTAGACTTAGGGGCACACATATGCCACATTTTTAACGGTAGGGGCATTTTCTTCCAAAATAGGTTAACGGAGGGCATTTTTAACCTGGAGTCAATACGTTAGGGGCAGTTCTGACCCTTTTCCCTTTATTTTATTTTATAATAGTATTAAGAATTAAATTATGCAATAATTGAGCATAGCAGAATACTCATGAGGCCTTAGGAATGAATACTTAATTTAATAAAAGAAATATTACGTTTTAATATGGAAAAAATAAGTTAAGATTGTAACTTTTGGATCCTAATATTAGAACATTGCATATAGAAGGAATTAATTATGGGCCTTTACATACATGTAGAATGACGGGGTTATGATTTATATTGATAATAATGAATAGTAATGAGTTAAAAATTAGATACTTCAGTTTCTTGGTGTGAGAAGCATCGATGATTGGAATTCCAACTTCTTAAATATGGAGTCTGTTTTTGAAAGCAACAGTGAGAAGGATAATAATTGTCCAGATTTGAGCTTCGTTAGCGGAATATGGGGGTCACCTACACATGAATTGAGAGACTCTTTCAAATAATTAGTCAATACTATCTATAAAACCGAGGCTAAAGTTGTTGACTTTCAACGTAAGATTCTGAGCTTTCGGAGATCGAGTCCAGAGACGAGAACATCCCGGAGTAAGATTTTATGCTGTTAAGGTAAATAACAATTTTAACTCTGGCTTCAGAAGAAATTGATATCATGTGATTGTTTGGTGTTGATACCCACACTAGGTGACAAACGTATGGGTGTGTATTGCGAGGGATTGAGACTTGGTCCGTCCGGTGAGGCTGTGAGGCATAATGCCTATTATCCGTGGTTATGTGTTTACTTGTTGTTGAACTTATTTGTCTTCATATTAGAGATCATGTTTAGGTTTTATTCATGCTCCCGTTATTTGTACTCAGTCATAGAAATTATTGTATATGTTTACATCAATCTCTATTATTTACTAATATTCTGTGATACTTGATGCGGGCTGTGTTCCCTTATTTATTGATGATGGTGAGATCAGTGAGGTACATGATTGAGTGAGGCCGAGGGTCTAGTTGTGAGGATATCAATACCATAGCGCATGAGTTATCCGCTTAGCACGTGAATTGACCGTGCGGGTCCAGGTATTGATACCGTAGTACGTGAGTTGATATGGTAGCACGTGAGTTGACCGTGCGGATCCAGGTATTGATATGGTAGCACGTGAGTTGACCGTACTTAGCACCTGGGCTTTGGAAGCCCATCCGAAGTCTGTATATATCCCCGGTGAGCGGAGTTGTTGAGTATATTGAGTGTTGAGTATTGAGTGCTAAGTGCGAGTGATGAACGATGGAGTGACACTCCTATGAGGTTGTATTTACTGTTGTTGCATTTTACCTGTTAATTTTCTTGTGAAAATTACTGAGTTATGAAATATACCTATTTATTCTTGTTATATTTAACTTGTGAAAAATAAATAATTGGACTGTTTTACTTAGCTCGTCACTATTGTTCAGTTCCTTAGATATTTCTATTACTATTGAGGTGCTTGTACTCATACTATACCTCGCACTTTATGTGCAGATTCATGTGAATTAGAGCGTGGCGATCGTTGATTTCAGGCCGGCTATCTGTGGAGATTGCAAGGTAGCTGCCAGCATCCGCAGGACCTTGTTACTCCTTTTGTCATTTCTTATTTTGGACAGTTAGACAATTATATTTCATAGTTTATAGTTTTATATGCTCATGACTTAGTGACATCCCGATGTTTGGGACTAATTTTCATATTTCTTATAATTTACATTTACAGTTGGTTTCGTTTATCAGGAATTAAATCATAGGAAATAATTTATTAAATTCTTATAATCAAATAAGTAATTATATTTTGGGAATAGGCTTGCCTTGTAACACAATAGGCATCATTACAATCATGGTTAGATGTAACGACCCGGCCAGTAATTTTTGGAATTTACGCCCCGATCCTCCATTAACTGCTTTCCCTAAGTTTGTTTCTACTATTTTGGTTTGTCGAGATGTTCGACATTGAGTTTCGGAGAGATTTTGGGATGCTTAGTCTCTAAATGAGAGTTTAAGTATTGAAAAGTAGTCAGTAGTTCTGTTAGCTCCGTTAGGTGATTTCGGGGTTGGGAGTGTATTCAGATGTATTTTTGAGGTCTGTAGCTCATTTAGGTTTAAAATTCCGAAGAATGAACAATTGGAATTTTTGGTCCGATAGTGAATTTTTTATTCGAGGGTTGGAATGGAATTCCAGAAGTTGCAGTAGCTCTGTCATGTCATTTGGGATGTGTGTCAAAAATTTCGGGTCATTCGAACGTGTTTTGGTTGTGTTTTTTATCGAAATTGTATTGTGATGAAATTTGAAGTTCTTAGGCTCAAATCCCTGAATCAATCGTGTTTTCGACGTTGTTTTAGGTGGTTTTAGGGTTGGTACAGGTTTGAGTGATTTATTAGGTGTTATTGGTACTTTTGTTTGAGGCACCGGGGCCTCGGGATGATTTCAGGTGGTTAACGGGAAGAGTGGAGATGTGTTGCAACAGCTGAACCATAGTTGCTTCTGGTATTTTTGCATCTGTGGCTTGGGAACCGCAGAAGCGGCTTTGCTCCTTTCCCTCAGAAACCGCATAAGCGGTGCCGTTCCCGCAGAAGCGGAGCCGTAAAAGCAGCTTAGGCATCGCAGAAGTGGTTCATGCATCATAGATGTAGGATCCAATGCTCATTTCATTTCCATAGAAGCGACTCATGTTCCGTAGAAGAGGGACCACAAATGCGGTCCCTTGTCCGCAGAAGCGGAAATCCCTTTTCTGAAATAGTGAAATCAAGGGTTTTATTTCAAATTTGGAATATCAAATTTGAGCTCAGGAGAGGGCGATTTTGAGGGGGTTTTGAAGAGGATATCATTAGGTAACGTTTCTTTAATCCTTCTTAGTTATATTCCATCAATATATAATTAAATCCTTCTTTTTAAATTTGAATTTGAGGATCAAATTGGGAAAATTTTGAAGAAACTTCATAGACAAAACTATTGAGTTTTAAGTGGGTGTTTGACCTCCGATTTGTGAGATTTTTATATGGTTAGACTTGTGAGAGTACGAGGGTTCTGAAAAAATAAAATTTATCCGATTCTGAGACGTTGGCCTGAGGGGCATTTTTATTATTTTACCTAATTTTGCGTCTTATATTTGAATTAAATATTCGAATCTATTGCTTGAGATGTTATTTATGATATGCAATTGAATTGAATAGATTTGAGCCATTTGGAGTAGGATACTCATGGAAAAGGAGTGATTTCGAGTTGATTTCGGATCTGATTCGAGGTAAGTGGCTTGTCTAACCTTGTGTGGGGGATCATTCCCCTAGGATATGTTAATTGGTAATTGAGTGCCTTATACGTAAGGTGACGAGCGCGTACTTGAGCTAATCGTTGAAAATATGATATTTTTAAGATATTGAGACTGAGTTTCTTTTGTACTTGCTTTATTTTACTTGCAATTATAACCTATGCTAGATTAGAAACACATGTTTAGTTGATCTAACTTGCCTACTTGCTAAGTTGCTTTAACTACACTATGTGAGGCATTTTAGGCTAGAACTATATGTTGCTTTGTATAATTGTACCTCATTTATGAATATTCTCTTATTGTGGTTGCACATTTACATTGGGACTACAGATGTGGGATTCTGGTAGCTCCCCCCTGATTTGTTAACTTTGGGACTACTAGTTAGATTTCCAGTATATCCCCCTGCACATTTACTTTGGGACTATGGGTTAGATTCCCGATAGATCCCCCTATACATCTACTTTGGGACTACGGGTTAGATTCTCGGTAGATCCCCTCTTTTTCTCATTGATTTGGAAATGGACTATAGGACGGTATCCTGGGAGATCCTCTTTTTTGGTATTGATATGGAAATGGACTGTAGGATTGTATCCTGGGAGATCCTAGTTGTTGGTATTAACATAGAAATGGACTACAGGATGGTATCCTAGGAGATCCTCGTAATTGGTACTGATATTAAGCAGTTTTACTCTGTGCTATCTTATCCTTGGTGTATTGATTGTTGTTTGTGTAACCTGATTTCCTGCACAGTTGTATTCCATTATTTCTACTTATTTCATACTGTTGTCAGCATTTTTATTATATTGTTTAGTCTCAGTAGGGCTCGACCTTCCTCCTCACTACCCTTCTGCGCATATTTTTTATGTGTAGATCTAGGTACCTCCACTCAGGCGCACTATCCTTGAGGCGGGGAGCTCTAGTGGAGACTTCGAGGTATATCTGCTGCGTTCGCAGACCAGGAGTCTCTATTCTGTTCCATCTTTAGTAGTTATTCTATCCTTTTGTTTCAGTTGTTTATATATTTTGGAGTTAGAGCAGTATATTACATTTCTATTAGCCTGTGGTTCCCGTGAATTTCCGGTTTTGGGATGAGATTGTAGACTTTCGTATTTTTGAGTTGTATATACCGAGTGGCACTTATATATCGTTTTCTTCTAGTTTTGCTTAATTTTATTAAATGTTTCCGCAAGTAATATAAATTTCCGCATTGTTAGGCTTACCTAGTCATAGGAACCAGGTGCCATCATGACATGTTCATGGAGGGTGAACTGGGGCCGTGACAAGATGGTATCAGAGCTCTAGGTTCATATGAGTCACGAAACACAGGCCAGTTTATTAGAGTCTCGCTGATCGGTACGAAGACATTTGTACTTATCTACGATAGGCTATGTAAAGATTTAGGAAAAATATTCACTTCATTGATTTCCTTGTCGTGCGTTATTTTTGACATCGGATCTAAACTTCTGTTTCTATTCTCTCACACTCGGGATGATCAGGCACCTACGCCCCTACTGCAGTTGTCAGAGATTGGGGCCGGGGCAGAGGCCGAGGACTCACACGTGGTGTAGCCAGAGCACCTATGCGAGCTACCACCGAGGAACCAGCAGCAGATCTAGCCAGAGCCCAAGTACCTGGCATGCCTACTGTTGCCACTACTACTCCAGCCTTTTAGGAGACGTTGGCTCAGTTCATGTCTATGTACACCACCTTGGCTCAGGCAGGGTTACTTCCCCTCGCTGCAGCCACATCCCAGGCAAGGTGAGGAGAACAGACTCCCGCCATCCGCACTCATAAGCAACGAGAATAGGTTGAGAAGGTCCCAGAGATTATTCCTGTTCTGTCTGCAGTGCCAGTTCAGCCTGTGGATGGGGCAGCTGCTTCTGAGGACGAGCAGCGGAGGTTGGAGAGGTTCAAGAAGTATGATCCTCCAGTTTTCAGTGGATTAGCGACAGATGATGCCTTGGGATTTCTAGAGGAGTACCACCGTATTCTTCGCACTATGGGCACAGTAGAGTCCAACGGGGTTTCCTTTACTTCTTTTCAGCTTTGGAGATCCACCTATGATTGGTGGCGCACTTATGAGATAGATAGTCCAGTCGAGGCTGTTCACTAACTTAGACCCAGTTCTCGGAGATGTTTATGAGAGAGTTTGTCCCCCAGTCTCAGGGACGCATGGCGCACCGAGTTTGAGCATTTGCGCCAGGGTGCTATGACCGTTTTGGAGTATGCTATCCGTTATGCTAGATTGGCCAGGCATACACCGGCTTTGGTTCCTACAATCCGAAAGAGAGCTTGCAGAATCATTGAGGGTCTTATCCCGCCTATCAGATCTAGCATGGCTCGAGAGTTAGATATGGACATTCCTAATCAGTAGGTAGTGAGCATTGCTAGGAGGATCGAAAACATGCACGCTAGGAGACGAGAGGAGAGAAAGGCGAAGAGGTCTCGAGAGTCAGGACACTATTCTAGTGCCTGTACCCTAGCAGCAGGTTGACATGGTAGAAGTTTTATGGGTCGCCCCGTTCATTTAGCTCTTCCAGCAACCAGCAGTTCTCCAGCTCCGCCTATATCTCAGGAGCCTACTATGTAGCTCCAGTTTCTAGCGCGCCTCCTGCGCGGGGTATTTCCAGAGGTCAGTCCATAAGACTTGGCCCTAGTCATACAGCCATTGCACCCTCCAGAGCTTGTTTCTAGTGTGGTGATACAAGCCATATGGTTAGGGACTTCCCCAGACTTGGTAGGGGTGCATCTTCACAAACTGCTCAGCCACACCGTGCCCCGCAGTGTTCCTAGGATATGATTATATCTCTAGTTGCCGCCCCACCCGCTCTGACAGCTAGGGGTAGAGGCCGGGGAGGTAGAGTTCGTCCTCGAGAGGGAGGTCAGGACAGATATTATGCCCTTCCTGCTCGTGCCGAGGTTGTTGCCTCCGATTCTGTTATCACAGGTATTATATTAGCTTGCTATCTAGAGGCATCGGTTCTATTCGATCCAAGCTCTACTTATTCTTATGTGTCTTCTTACTGTGCTCCGCATTTAGGTGTGCCTCGGGATTCTTTGAGTGTCCCCGTTTATGTTTCTACTCATGTGGGGGATTCCCTTGTTGTGAACAACGTTTATCGGTCATGTTTAGTTACTATTCGTGGTTTTAAGACCAGGTCTAATTTATTGTTTCTCAACATGGTTGATTTTGATATTATCTTGGGCATGGACTGGTTGTCTCCCCATCATGCTATTCTTGATTGTCATGCCAAGACCGTGACGCTGGCTATGCCAGGTATTCCGCATATTCAATGGAGTGGCACTTTAGATCACACTCCTAGTAGAGTTATCTCTCTCCTTAAAGCTCAATGTATGGTTGAGAAGGGGTATGCAGCGTATTAAGCCTATATGAGAGATGTCAGTGTGGATACCCCTTCTGTTGATTCTGTCCCAGTGGTACGGGATTATCCCGATGTGTTTCCAGCTGATCTTCCAGGCATGCCACCTGATAGGGACATTGATTTGCATTGATCTGTTGCCAGGAACTCAACCCATTTCCATTCCTCCATATTGTATGGATCCTCTTAAGTTGAAGGAGTTGAAGGATTAGTTACAGGAATTACTTGATAAGGGTTTTATTCGACCCAACATTTTCACTGTGGGGTTCTCCTATCTTGTTTGTGAAGAAGAAGGATAGTTCAATGCATTTGTGTATTGATTATCGCCAGTTGAACAAGGTTACCGTGAAGGACCGTTATCCTTTTGCCTCGTAGTGATGATCTGTTTGATAAGCTTCAGGGTGCATAGGTGTTTTCTAAGATTGAATTGCCCTCAGGTTACCATCAGTTGAAGATTCGAGAGCCAGATATCTCGAAGACTGCCTTCAGGACTCGGTATGGTCATTACGAGTTCCTTGTCATGTCATTTTGGCTGGCCAATACCCCAACAACTTTTATGCATTGATGCACATTGTATTCAGGCCATATCTCAACTCATTCGTTATTATTTTTATTCATGATATTTTGGTGTATTCCCGGAGTCAGGAAGATCATGAGCAACACCCGAGGGCTGTGCTTCAGACCCTAAGGGAGAAGAAGTTATATGCGAAGTTCTCAAAATGTGTGTTTTGGTTGGATTCAATGGCATTCTTAGGCCATGTGATTCCAAGTTAGGGCATTCGGGTAGATCTGAGGAAGATAGAGGCTGTGCAGAGTTGGCCCAGGCCGTCCTCAGCCACAGAGATTCGCGGCTTCCTTTACTTGGCAGGTTATTACCGTAGTTTTGTGGAGAGGTTTTCATCTATTGTAGCCCCTATGACTAGGTTGACCCAGAAGGGTACTCTATTTCAGTGGATAGAGGAGTGTGAGGCGAGCTTTCAGAAGCTCAAGACGGTTTTGACTACAACCCCTATTCTTATATTGCCTACCAATTCTGGATCTTATACAGTTTATTGTAATGCCTCATAGGTTGACCATGGAGCGGTGTTGATGCGTGATGGTAGGGTGATTTCCTACGCGTCCAGATAGTTGAAGATACATGAGAAGAATTACCCTATCCACTACCTTGAGTTACCTGCTATTGTCCATGCCTTGATGATCTGGCGTCACTATTTGTATGGTGTGCCTTGTGAGATTTATACTGATCATAGGACTTTGCAGCATTTGTTCAAGCAGAAGGATCTAAATTTGTGCCAGAGGAGGTGGTTAGAGTTGCTAAAGTACTATGATATCACTATTCTGTATCGCCCGGACAAGGCCAATGTGGTAGCGGATGCCTTGAGTCACCGTGCAGAGAGTTTGGGGAGTTTGGCATATTTACCAGCTTCAGAGAGACCCATGGCGATGGATATTCAGGCCTTAGCCAATTAGTTTGTGAGTATGGATCTTTCAGAGCTCAATCGGGTGCTAGCCTACATGGTTTCTCGATCTCTATTGTTTCATTGTATCAGGGAGCGGTAGTATGATGACCCTCATCTACTTGTCCTTAGGGACACAATTCAGCACGGTGATGCCAGTGATGTGACCTTCAGAGATGATAGGGTGTTGAGGATACAAGGCCGTGTTTGTGTGCCCAATGTTGATGGGCTACGAGAGCTGATTCTAGTAGAGGCCCATAGTTCGGGGTATTCCATCCACCCGCGTGCCCTGAAGATGTATCAGGACTTGAGACAACAATATTGGTAGAGGCAGATGAAGAGGGATATAGTTGGATATGTAGCTAGATGCCTCAATTGTCAGCAGGTGAAGTATGAGCACCATAGACCAGGTGGGTCGCTTCAATAGATAGGGATTCTGGAGTGGAAATGGGAGATAATCACCATGGATTTTGTAGTTGGTGTCCCTCGGACTACGAAGAAGTTTGATGCCATTTGGGTGATTGTGGACTGGCTGACTAAGTCCGCTCATTTTATCCCCGTGTGTACTACTTATTCATCAGAGCGATTGGAGGAGATTTATATCCGAGAGATTATTCTTCTGCATGGTATTCCTGTTTCTATTATTTTGGACAGAGGTACCCAGTTCACATCACGGTTCTGGAGAGCCGTTAGCAGGAGTTGGGTACTCTGGTGGAGTTGAGCACAAGTTTTCACCCCCAGATGGACGGACAGTTGGAGCGCACTATACATATTCTTGAGGATATGCTCCGTGCATGTATGATTGAGTTTGGAGGGTCTTTGGATCATTTCTTGCCATTGGCAGAGTTTGCTTACAACAACAATTACTAGTCCAGCATTTAGATGCCCCATACAAGGCCTTGTATGGTAGGCGGTGTAGATCTCCGATGGGTTGGTTTGAGCCGGGTGAGGCCAGGCTATTGAGCATAGAGTTGGTTCAGGATGCATTTGAGAAGGCTAAGGTGATTTAGGATATACTCCGTACAGCCCAATCCAGACATAAGAGCTACATGGACATGAAGGTTCGTGATGTTTCATTTATGGTCGGAGAGCGGGTTCTGCTTTGGGTCTCGCCTATGAAGGGAGTTATGAGATTTCGAAAGAAGGGAAGTTGAGTCCGAGGTTCATTGGCCCTTTTGGGGTTTTGAGACGTGTTGAGGAGGTTGCTTATGAGCTTTCCATACCTCCCAGTTTGGCCGGGGTTCATCCGGTATTTCATGTTTCGATGCTCCGAAGATATCACAGTGACGCATCGCTCGTGTTGGATTTCAGCTCATTTCAGTTGGACAATGATCTATCCTATGTTGAGGAGCCAATGGCAATACTGGACAGGCAGGTCCGGAAGTTGAGGTCAAAAAACATTGCTTCAGTAAATGTTCAGTGGCAGGGTCAGCCATCCGAGGAGGAGACTTGCGAGACCGAGTGGGATATGCGCAGTCGATACCCTCATCTTTTCACTACTTCAGGTATGTTCTCTATGCTAGTTCGAGGATGAACGAATATTTATGTGTAGGAGAATGTGATGACCCTGCCGGTCATTTTTGGAATTTACGCCCTGATCCCCCATTAACTTCTTTCCCTAAGTTTGTTTCTGCTATTTTGGTTTGCCGAGACGTCCGGCGTTGAGTTTCGGAGATTTTTTGGACGCTTTGTCTCTAAATGAGAGCTTAAGTGTTGGAAAGTGGTTCGTAGTTGGAACAGTGTGAAGACGACTTCAGAATGGAAATATGATGGTTCTGTTACCTCCATTAGGTGATTTCGGGGTTGGGAGCATGGTCAGAATGTATATTGGAGGTCCGTAACTCATTTAGGCTTGAAATGCCTGTCACGCCTCCTTTTTCCGCTATACACCCCGCAAAGGGCGTAAAGGAGTTTTTCCACTTAAAGAACAATTGGAACGGGATTTGGTTATTATTTATTCAGATTCGCCACTTGGGAGATTTATGGTGTCCCAAGTCATCGATTTGAGTCCCGAACCGAGGAGGATTATGACTCTGTTACAGTCTGCAAACTTGAAATCCAAGTAAGGAATTCTGTTAACCCGGGAGAAGGTGTTAGGCATTCCCGGATTCCATGGTTCTAGCTCGATCGCTTAACTGTTGTATTTGATTTTATCTAATTTTAATACATGCTAACTTATGTGCCTTTTGTTTATATACCGCTTTTACCATTATCTATTTTTAAAAACTTGTGACGTCGTGAAAACGTATTTCTAATCACGTCACCACCAGTGTACACGTAATCGTTGACACATTTTGAATTCATCGAAATTTGGATTTGGGTCGCATCAATGCACACTCGAGTTTAAGAAAGCAATTTAATTAAATCGCACTTAAAGGTTCTAGCTTAATATTATTTGTGGAAGGCCGTGAAATTCGCAAAACGGCCCTTCCGAGTTCTAAGTTAATTCTTATAATTATTTATCGGGCCCCGCATTTATTTTTTTTGGGTAAGAATCATCTCATTTATTTTAACAAAGGACAAACTTAAAAGAATCTAAAGTTCCCTATTTTTGTTTTGTTTCTAAAACAGCCTACTTAATCAAATTATTTCCGCTTTCTTTGAGCTTCAACCGGTACCCAAGAACGATATGGGCCCACCACTCAAAGGAAGGCCGACTCTCACCGTATCACAAATTGATCAGGCACTCAGGATCGAGCCTGGATGGGAGTATCAACCACTCTCAAGTGCTTCTCGTCGGACTCTAAATTAATGGCGATGCCTGATATCATAGAGGTTCGATTTAAAACAAATGGAGATAACTTTTCAAGCTCAAACAATTTCATTCAAATGCCTTTATACAATTATGGCAAGTTAAACTGTGATTTTAGTCCTATTTTCCAACTACAGTTAGCAATCAGTTATAGCTATTAGTTTCATGTACACCTGCTAGCCTTAAATCCTATTGAAATGAATGGAGAAGAACGTGAACATATTAGCAATTACCTAAGCATCTGTTGACTACTATTTGCAATAACAAACTTATGCAAATCGAAGTCGTTCAAAACATGTTCACATTCCACAAGTTAATATAACAACCCAACATAGTTCTCAGCTGAAACATAATCAATTGACACTCAATACTGTTAATCAACATATCTACTGTCTATAGGCTACTAGTATGTGATCAAACAAGTGAGGATTTCATTCCAATTTGAGCGTGAAATTACAGCAGGATTTCGATAGTGTACCTGAGATCAGAAATTCAGAAGAAAAATAATCAGCAAGTAATCAACAACAACGACGAGGAAAAGTCCATAGCAATTCCAGATTTAACTCGAATAGCCCAGAGAGTTTTGAAACCCAGTATGAAAACAAAGATTGACCAGAACACCACCAAATTCACTCCAATAATATCAGAAATGAACACAAAACACCTTTGAAACTCTCAGCCAATAACAAACCAAACCACACCAATTGGAAACCCAGCAACAACAATAACAAAACTACCAATACAGACTTGAATGAATCCAAATTTTTTTTGAAAACCACTGTGAATCAACCAGAAACTTCAATAGCCAACAAGAGAACCCAGAAACGCAAATTATGAACTAGAGTATCAAAATAATCCTACAGTTCTAATGAAATAGTACATTTTGGTGCTTTCTAAAGAATTTTTGTTGTTTTTGTTTTTTTTTTGAATTTAAGGAAAACTAAAAGCTAATTTATGAACTAAACTTCAAACTTTTAAAGCTGAAAACTGAGCAATATATTTGGAAATTTTTGGCTGAAAGAGAAGCCCCTCTTACAAGGCATTTAATGCCTTTTTGTAGAAGCAAAGTTGGGCAGCCCCCCAAGTTTCAGATTTCACTATTAATCCTTACTCATTTTTCACTTTAACCCCTAAATTCTGACTTGTTCCTCAAGTTATTCCCTAAGTTTTCATAAATGTATACTAAAGCCCTATTCTAGGAGCTTCTAGGATGCTCTTTGAGCCCCAAAATACCTTTACTACCCATAAACCTTCTTTACAATTACTATTTTTCAATATACTACCCTTTTACATGCCCAAACTACACTTTTATCCATTTGAAAATTGCAGCCTGAATTAACTGAACCCAAACCTCTCAACCCGATTAAAATTTAACTAAGGTTATCTAATAAAGGAACTAAACAACTATATCCAAACTTGAATCTAATTAAACTTTGCAATAATCAGAACCAATTAACTTAATTGAATTGCCAACTAACAAATCAAATCATAAACTGAAATTGACTCAATTTATTTCCAGAAAAACCAAATAGGCAAAAATCAACAAGAACAAACCTAAATTTTATTTAAACAGATTAAAAGCAATTTAACCTTGATGTTAATGAACTAAGAACTTTATCAGACAGATAGGAATAAACATAAGTTAAAGCCTCATCAACAGCCACAGGAGAATAAAACCAAATTAAACTACGACTACCATTTGATCATTTAAACTAACCAACATCAAATCAGAAAAGAAAATCGACCTAGACATTTAATCATCCATGCGAACGAAGTACTGATAATTGGCCCTAACAAAATAATGAATTAAACTAAAAATTGAAGACATGAAAGGGGAGAAACTTGCTGAAGTACGTTCTTCAATCAACTGACTTCAAAATGATTCTCGATTAATGTTATAGGTTTATTTTGGTCAAAATAACCCTATTACATTAATCAAAACCATCAGAAGTTATGTAACTTTGAACAAGTCACACTAGATTCAAAATTCAAGCAAGCCTGGGAAGATTCAAGAACTTTTGGCTTCTGAATAAAGTGAGGGGGTCACGGGGACTATGTGGGGTGAATTTGAGCCGATTTGGGTAAGATTATGACTTGGCTCGAACCTTTGACTTGATATTCGAAGGGCTGGGGTTATATTCGAGGGAAGATGGTGGCATGGTTGGAAAGATGAGAGTGAGGAGAGCAAACAGTGTTATTTTGGTCGGGTTTGGAGGTGGCGCCACCACCCTAGGGCGGTGGGGTTTGGAGTGGCGGGAATAGGGTTTCTGAGAGGATGGGGTGTGATGAGGGAGACGATGAGGGGTAGGGGGATCGGTTAGGACAGATTTATATTAATGAACCTAGGCTTCTGGACCGTTGGATCTATTAACCTAGACGGTCCAGATTAAGCGACACGGAACGACATCGTTTTGAGGGTGGGGTCTTGGACCAGGTTGGGGAACGTTTGGGCCAGGTTATTTTGTGGGGTTTGGGCTGGGATTAGGCGCAAAAATGGCCCAAACTTGGCCTGATATTAAAGCTTCTTCCTTTTGTATTTCTTTATTTTCTTTTTAATTGTTTTCTCTTTATTTAAATTGCTTTTGTATTTTTCATTTTGTATTTTATATTTTTGTGTGAGTTTATAAAGGATGCAAATATAAAAATAAACATCAAACTAATCTAATTAGCGCCCAAAATTACTTCAAAAACTATTTTGCGACAACTTCACAATTAAAACAGTAAAAATACAAAAAGTAAAATATTTTTGTTATTTCTTCTTATATTGTTCTAAAGCGAATTAACCCCTAATTAATTCTAAAGTATGAAATTAAACCCTAAATGCAAATGAGTATTTTTTTGTATTTTCATATGAATTAACATGCACAAATAAAAATACAAACAATTAACGCAAATGACACCAAAATTTACATAAATTGGAAAAATAAAGTGCTTGAATTTTTGAGAATTATTCATATATAGGAAAAAAATCACGTGCTCACAATTCCGAAGAATAAATCTTTGGAATTTCTGGTCCGATAGTGAGTTTTTATCCCAGGGTCGGAATGGAATTCCGGAAGTTTCGGTAGCTCCGCCATGTCATTTGGGACGTGTGTGCAAAGTTTTGGTTCATTTAGACGTGTTTTGGTTTGAATTTTGATAAAATTTGAGGTTCTTAGGCTCAAATCCCTGAGTTAGTCGAGTTTCTGACGTTGTTTTAGGTGGTTTTGGGGTCGGTACAAGTGTAAATGAGTTATTAGGTGTTATTGGTACTTTTGGTTGAGGCCCCAGGAGCCTCGAGATGATTTCAGGAACAGTGGAGATGTGTTGCAGCAGCTGAACCATTGCCGCTTCTGGTATTTTCGCATCTGTGGCTTAGGAACGACAGATGCTGCGCCGCAGAAGCGCCTTTGCTCTTTTCCCTCTAAAATCGCATAAGCGGTGTCATTCCCGCAAGAGCGGAGCCGCATAAGTGGCTTAGGCATCGCATAAGCGGAGTTGCAGAAGCGTCTCGGGCATCGCATATGCGGGATCCAGTGCTCCGTTAATTTCAGCAGAATTGGCTCTTGTTTCACAGAAGGGGGACCGAAAGCGTAAATTCCTGTTCAGAAATAGTGAAACTGAGGGTTTAATTTCAAAGTTGGAAATATCAAATTTGAGCTCATGAGAGGGCGATTTTGGAGAGGGTTTTGAAGATGAGACTATTGGGTAACACTTCTTTAATGCTTCTTAGTTATATTCCATCAACATATAGTTAAATCCTTCTTTTAAATTCGAATTTGAGGATCAAATTGGGGAAAATTCGAAGAAACTCCATAGACCGAACTATTGAGTTTTGTGTGGGTGTTTGACCTCCGATTTGGGAGATTTTTTATATGGTTAGACTTATGAGAGTACGAGGGTTCTGAAAATGTAAAATTTATACGATTCCGAGACGTTGGCCTGAGGGGCGATTTGGTTATTTTTACCTAATTTTGCGCCTTATCTTTGAATTAAATAGTAGAATCTATTTCTTGAGATGTTATTTATGATATGTAATTGAATTGAATAGATTCGGGCCATTTAGAGTCGGATACTCGTGGTAAAGGTGTGATTTAGAGTTGATTTCGGAGCCGATTCGAAGTAAGTGGCTTGTCTAACCTTGTGTGGGGGACCTTTCGCCTAGGATATGTTAATTGGTAATTGAGTGCCTTATACGTGAGGTGATGAGCGCGTACTTGAGCTAATCGTTGAAAATCAAATTTTTATTTAAGATACTGAGACTGAGTTTCATCCGTACTTGCTTTATTTTACTTGCAATTATAACCTGTGCTAAATTAGAAAGACATGTTTAGTTTATCTAACTTGCCTACTGTCTATTGCTTTAACTACACTATATGAGGCATTTTAGGCTAGAACTATATGTTGCTTTCTATAGTGGTACCTCATTTCTGAATATTCTCTAATGGTAGTTGCGCATTTACATTGGTACTACGGATGTGGGATTCCGGTAGCTCCCCCCTTGTTTGTTTACTTTGGGACTACTGGTTAGATTTTTTGTAGATCCCCCTGCACATTTACTTTGGGACTATGGGTTAGATTCCCGGTAGATACCCCTTGTACATCTACTTTGGGGACTACGCGTTAGATTCCCAGTAGATCTCCTCCCCTTCTCATGGATATGAAAATGGACTATAGGACGGTATAATAAGAGATCCTCGTTTTAGGTATGATATGGAAATGTACTACATGACGGTATCCTGGGAGATCCTCGTTGATGGTATTGACATAGAAATGGACTATAGGACGGTATCTTGGGAGATCCTCGTAATTGGTACTGATATTGAGTCGTTTTACTCTTTGCTATCTTATCCTTGGTGTATTGATTGTTGTTTGTAACCTGATTTCCCTCAAAGTAATATTCCATTATTTCTGCTTATTTCCTACTATTGTCAACATTCTTATTACATTGTTTAATCTTAGTAGGTCCCTGACCTTCCTCGTCATTACCCAACCGAGGTTAGACTTGGCACTTACTGAGTACCGCCGTGGTTTACTCATGCCCCTTTTGTGCATGTTTTTCATGTGCATATCCAGGTACCTCCACTCAGGCGTACTATCCTCGAGGCGGAGAGCTCTAGGGAAAACTTCGAGGTATATTTTACTCGTCCGCAGACCAGGAGTCTCTATTCTGTTCCAACTTTAGTAGTTATTCTATCCTTGTGTTTCAGTTGTTTAGACATTCTGGAGTTAGAGCAGTATATTACATTTCTATTAGCATGTGGTTCCCGTGAGTTTCTGGGTTTTGGGATAATATTGTAGACTTCCATATTTTTGAGTTGTTTATGCCAAGTGGCACTTATGTACCGTTTTCTTCTAGTTTTGCTTAGTTTAATTAAATATTTGCAAGTTATATAAATTTCTGCATTGTCAGGCTTACCTAGTTGTAGGAACTAGGTGGTATCACAACATATTCATAGAGGATGACTGGGGCCATGACATTAGATTTTGGGTCGTGATATATATATAATGTACACAGACTAGTTCTCTTTTGTTTACATCTATAATTATTTAATTTGTGAGATGAAAAGATTGTCATTTACTTAGTGCGGTACTTTTTCTAAATAGTTAAGTCGACACATAACTTTAACCCATCCACCCCTCCCTCCAACTTTTTATTTATTTATCTTTTATTTCTTTTGTAAACATTCAATAATTCAATGCACTAGTTCGACTTAGGGGCGGAGTCAATATTATCGTTATCGTTTTTGTCCAAATGCTATATTTGTATAAAGAAATAAATTTAATATGTATAAATAAAGATAGATTTTCAGAAACCACTATGTTTTAGTAGTTATTAGCTAGTTGTAGTTACTATTAACCATATTACTTTTTATAGCTATGTTTTAAGGTTTTGTAGAGTATTCGATGAATTTAAGCTACTGTATTCATGGTATTTCTAGATGTGAAACAGGGGATTACAACTTTACAGCTTTTTGTATTCAATCGATCGTATTCGACTGTATTTACGACGTGAAACATGAGATTATAGCTAGACATATTTATTGTATTCGACTATATTCACGATATGTATTTGTGAATAAGTAAGGTAAATAGCGCAATTCATAGTCTATTCAGCTGTTTTTAAATGAAAAGTTAATTAACATAATAGACTCCTAATATAACTCAACAAACTCAATTATATCACATAAAATTTGTGTTTTCTATTATAAAAAGATTCTCAACCGAAAACAACTAAAAACATAGCAATCTTCAAAGAAAATATGCTTAATATTTTCTTCAGCGATAAATACAACAAAAACAGAGCAATTAGAATACATATATACATCTAAATACATAAATTATATTAATTAAAAACTATATGAATACATTCATGGAATACAACGAGATAGTAAATACAATGAAATATGTGGATTACAACAAGATACATTGAAAAAATACAATGATTACAATGAATTACATGAAAATACTGTGAAATACATTGAAATATATTAACAGAAAATTCAAGTTGCATAGCCCCAAATTCTGTTATCTTTGTTCAAGATCAACCCTAATATCATCTTGTCGAAAAGGCCGCGATTCTGGCTCGAAAGGCCACTGTTCCTGTTACCATAATATCGTCACGTGCGCTTCAAAAAACCTATTTTTTAAGATTGAATTTGAATGGGACTTTGTGGATTGGGATGGAAAACCCTAGATTGCGCAGAACCCTAGAACGACGAGGAGGAGAGGAAGACGAAGATTTATATAGCATTTTATTTCTAAATTTCAGATTGGTAATATGCTCTAAAGAGAAGAGGAAGGCACATAACCTTAGAACCGTCACGTGTTGGCTCCTTCGTTCTGAGGAGACTTGGTAATATAAATTCCATATTGAAAATCAAAGCTGCCCGTTTCGATTTGTATTTGGGAGAATTGTGGTTGTATTCATGGAGAAATACTGGAGTTGAGAGAGAGAGAGTGAAGAAAAATCTAAAAGAATGAGAAAAAAATAATACAAGGCGTATTTATGAATTAAGAGTATGAGGTGACCATAAATAGATATTTGGCTATAAAAATTAAAAGGTAGCTATGAAATATAATTTTTTTAAAGGGTATTTATTTAAAATAAATAAGATATCAACCTTTAAAATAGGAGGTAAAAATTTCATTAAAAAATTATCTATAACCCAATGAACAAAAAGATTATGCTCCAACACCTATACACTAAAAAGTTAGAACCTGCCTCTAGCTCTACTAATATGAATTGCGCTACGTAAAGCTCATGAAAGAAACACTTCCTACAAAGATTTCTTTGTTTTTTGAGCTCTTACGAGACTCTTTTATTGAAGATGTAAAGATTTCAGGGAAAATATCAGCTATGTCCTTATAGTAGTTTATTATAAAAATTATCAATTTATAAGATATTGTTAACATTAGCTAAATATTATCAATATTAACTAATTAGTTATTTGTAGCAAAAAAATTATTTCTTTTGTTTTTTTTGAATAGATATTACTAGAATAGATTGATTACATCTTAAGAAGCTTGAATCTCAAATTTGTGATAATTTGGTGGTGTTTGATGTGGTCTGAATTTTAAATTCGAAAAAGAATATGAACATAAAAAATGATATGTGTACATCACATTGTGTATCATTTGTGTATCACATTGTATCATATTTATATAAAATGTGCAATATCTGTATATCCATGGATACCTGTTTATGAGATACATGCGTGATATGTGTGACGCAGAAGAATTTTTTTGAAATTAATTTTAATTATGAATTTTGATACCAGTCCAAATCACCTCTAAACTTCTTCATCTACATGTTTACAATGGATTTCAACCATACCCGTTGAAAAAACTCCATTTTTGCTTAGATTTATGAAATAATGTATATATAGTTTGCGGTATTTTATCAACTTATCGCTATCTCAATCCTAAAAAAAATTTTCTGTCTTGCATCTAATGTTGTTGATCACACTTAAAAATATGAAAGGAGATGTTTGTGTGTAATTCTTGGAGAGAAAGAACCTTACTTATTTTGATTTTAATTTTTATATATGTTTAGCTAGTTTTGGCAAGTATATGATTAAATACTAAATATTATAAGTTGAAACTTATTTAAGATATTTATGTACGATCCCAAGATTTTATCCATACCACCATGATCTATAGTGGCCATTCAATCTACTAAAAGGAAATGAAAAATTTACAGAAATCTCCCAAATAAATCTCAACTTACGAACCTTTAGCCATTAGTCATAGATTTATTAAAACTAGGCAATAAAAATTGAAAAACCAAATAATATGTTTATTTCTATCAAATAATCAAATGCAAAAAATACCTTCCGCATTTTTAAATGTGATTAGCAATATTAGATACAAGACGGAAAGAAAATTTCATGGACGGGGTAGCAAATGAGGTGATAAAATACAAAAATCTATACAATATTCTAAAAATCTAAACAAAAAAGGAACGTTTTCAATGAATATAGTTGAAATTTATTGAAAATATATAGATACGTCAATATACAAAATTTGAGGAAGGTTGGAGGTGATTTGGACTAGTTTTGTATCAAAATTCGTAATTAAATCGAGCTCAAAAAAGTCTTCTTCGACACATGTATCAAACACGTATCACGGATGTATGTTACACACAAGTATACATGGTTATACATGTAATATACATATATGGTATACATGAATATCATGCGATACAAATATGATACATATGTGATACACAAATGATACACATACTATTTTTTTTTCATGTTTAGCTTTTACTTCGAATTTCAATTTAAACCACCTCAATAAAACAGGGGATTACACTGTTTTTAAATGAAAAGTGAATCAATTAAAATAATAGAATCCTAATATAACTCAGCAAACTCAATTATAACACATAAATTTTATATTTCCAGTTATAAAAAAGATTCTCAACTGAAAAACACCCCAAAAATATAGTGATCTTCAGAGAAATATACAAAACATCTGAATACATATATTATATTAATTAAAAAAATATATGAATACATTCATGGAATACAAAGAGATAGTGAATACCATGAAATACATGGAATTTAATGAGATATATTGAAATACAATAAAAACAAGACAATGAATACATAAAAATATAGTGTGATACATTGAAATATATTAACAGCAAATTCAAGTTGTTCAGCCCCAAACTCCGTCATCTTTGTTCAAGAACAAACCCCTAATTTTGGGCGAATCCGTCGTCGAGAAATGTGGCAGAATAAGGCTTTGTTAAAGCTTGAATCTTATATTGAAGATGACGGAAGTTGAGAACCTTGAGTTTATCTAATATTAGGACTCTTCTTTCTCCAGAAGATGAACCTCGAGAAGATGACGTTGTCGAGCGATGGGGCAGAATAAGGATTATTCTTTCTCAATATTAACATACCTATCGCTTTACTAATTTAAGACTTGCAATAGTTAATTAAAATGACTTCTAATTCTGAAGAAACCAAATTAAGCATGAAGCTTTTGATTGACACCAAGGCTCGGAAAGTTGTAATTGCGGAGGCTGAAAAGGATTGCATTGATTTTCTCTTTCAAATCCTCTCATTGCCTGTGGGTAGTGTTGTTAGGCTTCTTAAGGAAAAAAGGATGAACGGATGTTTTCCTAACCTATCTGTCCAAATTGTCGAAACCATATGTAAACTTATTTGACGTGGTAACACATATACATGCTCCGATGGAATTGGAAAAATTGGAATCAGAGAGAACGCATGTGATGTGGTGAGAGAAATTTTGAGATTGAGCACCATACTTTCAGGTAATTGGGGA
The DNA here is from genome assembly GCA_034376525.1 of Nicotiana benthamiana. Lineage (NCBI taxonomy): Eukaryota > Viridiplantae > Streptophyta > Magnoliopsida > Solanales > Solanaceae > Nicotiana > Nicotiana benthamiana. The sequence continues at coordinate 79,915,204 of CM067326.1, read as the reverse complement.
AGAGAATGACATGTATTAAAGTAGAGAGAAAAAGAAAATGTTATAACTGAATAGCGTATTTAGTGGCTTAGGGTTAGGAGGTAACCAAAATTAGATATTTTACTATAAATATTAAAATGTATCTATAGAATATAATTTTTTTAAATAGTATTTATATAAAATTAATAAGGTGTTAACTTGTTATAGGAGGTGAAGATTCCAAAAAAGGAATTTTTTTAATTCCTATACACTATTTAAAATTTTGTTGCCCTTTCTATTTTTGATGGCAAAGGAAGTATTATGGTTGTGGTGGATTGGTTCTCGAAATATGCATCCTTCATGGCTGCTACGAAGGATTGGAAGACCCACAAATAGAGAATAATACCAATTTAGGAGAAATTTGCATAAGCTCATGAGAATAAACAAATTAAACTTATAACAGACGAAAATCAGCAACTCTAACAAACACACATAGGGTAAAAACCATATAAATCAGGAATTCACATAGAGCATGAGCTAAATTAACAGAATAGATGTATTACATGCAAGAGAAGTGAAGTTTCAGAAATATCAGTGAACAAGAAATGGAGTAGGATCACATAATAGAAATGAATAGTTGCAACCAGACACTCTAAAAAGCAAACATAAGGTAAAACCATAGAATCACAGAACGTTCATAAGAAATATAGTGATTAATTGAACATAGTACCCAAAACGAACTAAGAAACTTAAGAAAACATTAGGGTTTTCAACAGAATAACTCGGATAAAAGAGAAGGCTCAAACAAATGTTTAAACACAATGAGAATCGTAGATTAATACCAAAAAAAAATCAGAAGAAATGTGTTTTTTTCGAAAAGGGGTTAAAACCCTAGTTGAAGATGAAGAGTTTCTTTAGAAAAATTGGAAAAAAAACTTCGAGGAAAACAACAAAAAGCTCATAATATACATAGATATAAGACAAAACTAAAAGAAATAGGAAAATCTTAAGAGTTAGGGTTTCAGAGAACCTAGAGAAGATGAGAAAACCTTAAAATGTTATCGGTTTTAGCCGAAAAAGTCATATATCTTACTCGAATGGCCGGAGGTGGCTGGAAAATGGCATGAAGGACCATGGGTAGGATTTAAACTGCTCCTGGTTCACCTAGGGACCTCAGGGTACTTACAAACCGGCGTGGGGTGAAGCAGAGGCCAGAAGTGATGAGAGGCCGTGGTTTCCGGCGAGGGAGGTGGCCGTAGAAGATGGATCGGGTCCATTGGGAGGAGGGAAGAAAAGAAGGTTCAAGAGAGAACCAGATATAAATAGAGGGATATAGAGAGACCGGTAGAGAGAGAATGATGGGGGGAGGGGGATAAGAGACGGGAGTAGTCATTAGGGTGTTATATTAGGATGGGGCTGATCTAGACCGTTGATTCATAATAATCAACGACTCAGACAAAATGGGTATTGGGCCAAGTAGGATAGGGTATTGGGCTTGGGGTTTGGTGGGTTATCTAATTTGGACCAGGTTTAATTAAGCTAGAATTTAAATAAGAATGGCTACCGATCAAAATTAGATACATAATTAATAAAATAGCCAATAACAACAACAACAACTACTACCCAGTATATTCCCACCAGGTGGGGTCTGGGAAGGTAATATGTAGATGAGCCTTACCCCTACCCGAAAGGGTAGAGAGGCTGTTTCCATTTGACCCTCGGCGCATAGGATAAAATGAAAAGCTGCATTAAAACAAAAACAAAAACAAAAACAAAAACAAAAACAAAGACAAAATTAGAAACAAAAACAAGACAAAACAAAACAATAAAGCATTAGTAAATCCCGCAGAAATAACGTAAATAATTATGTAAACATAAGAAACATAAATACAGTCGCATGCAATAATAACAAACCGTAACTACCATACTAACAACCATAAGGGGACATAAGCTAAAACACTAATCATCTATGGGTGACCCTGCTATCCCACACCCAACCTCGGGTGAGGCGTACGAAGAACTCTATGAGCCCCTAGCCTACAACCCTGATTCTAGACCTCCAGACTCCCCTATCAAGGGTCATGTCCTCGGAAACCTGCATTCTAGTCATGTCCTGCCTAATCACCTCTCCCCAATGCTTCTTAGGCCTCCCTCTTCCTCGCCGACCGCCAATATTTAAAATATGAAAGAACTGATTATTGAATTAAAATAGCATTAGGTGTACAATTATGCTATAATTGCAGAATTATTATAATTATAGCCAAACAGTACCAGATTGTCTAATTTGTGAAACAATTAAATCCTAATTGGATTTAAACTGATATATGGAGCTAAGAAATACATTAAAACTATGTGTAATGTAATTTATAAAAAATTATTGGAAACAAGCAACTGAGTTATTAGAAAAATAAATTCTATAATAATATGGAAAATTATGGAAAAAATACCACGTATTATAAAAAGGTGATTTTGAAGGTATATATGCAAATTTTAAAAAACGTTAGACGAAAAATTGGGTATCAACAACTATGGGTTGGACTACAGGACGACATCCCAGGAGATCCACTGGATATTTATATTTTGGGCTACAAGACAATATCCTGGGAGATCCCTAAGTGTTGTCTCAATATTGAGCTGTATTCTTTCCATGATTACTTCTGTCTCTGTAATATTTGTTATTCTTATTATATTGTGTTAGTTCATACTATTAGTATTTAATTATATTGTCGTATTTTATAATGTTTTATCTCATTTTTAAGCTATAATTAGTGGGGTCCTGACCTTATTCGTCACTACTTAACCGAGGTTAGGCTTGACACTTACTAAGTACCGCTGTGGTGTACTCATGACTTTTCTGCGCTTGTTTTTCATGTGCATATCCAGGTACTTCAACTAAACCCTACTACCCTTCAGACGGGGTGATCCATTAGAGACTTTGAGGTATGCCTGCTGCATCTGTAGACCGAGGAGTCTCTTTCAATTCTCTCTCATAATATTAACCCTTCTATAGTTACTTTTGTTTAGACACTCTAGAGTTTGAACACTATAGTTATTTCCACAATTTGTGATTTTATGAGATTTCGAGTGTTGGGAATTGTAGTTTCAGTTTGATAGTTATTATTGTATATGCCGAGGGGCATCCTTAAATATTCATTATGTTTATTCCGCAAGTTTTTATTTGTTTTATTCTATTGTTTCTTTTTCCGTAATTTATTAGACTTACCTAGTCATAGAGACTAGGTGTCGTCACGATAGTTCACGGAGGGCGAATTGGGATCATGACAAGATAGTATTAGAGCTCTAGGTTCATAGGAGTCATGAATCACGAGCCGGTTATTTAGATTCTCACAGATCGGTACAGAAACGTCTGTACTTATCTACTAAAGGTTATATAATAGTTAGGAAAATTCCACTTCACTTGATTTCCTTGTCATGCAAGATTTTTGATATCACAAGTGTAAACTTCTATCTTCTATTCTCTCATAGATGGTGAGGAAACGTGCTACCCAAGATTATCAGGCACCTACACCCCCTATTGGAGCCGTCAGAGGCTGAAGCCGGGGTAGAGTCCGAGGATGCACACGTGGTGCAGACAGAGCACCCGCATGAGCTTCCATCGAGGAGCCACCAGCAGTTCCAGCCGGAGCCCATGCACTTAATATGCTTACTGCTACTACTATTTTAGCACTTTAGGAGACTGCATAGTTCATGAGCATGTACACCACTATGGCTTAGTCAGCATTACTTTCCCTTCCTGCAGCCACATGTCAGGCCGGGGGAGGAGCATAGAATCATGCCGCCCACACTCTTGGGAAGTGAGATGTTGAGCAGGTCCTAGAGATTAATCTTTTACAGCCTGCAGTCTTAGATAAGCCCGAGGACAGGGTGGCAGCTTCCGAGGATGAGTGGTTGAGGCTTGAGAGGTTTAAGAAATACAAGCCTCTTGTATTCAGTGGTCTAGCATCACATGATGCTCTGGAATTTCTAGATGAGTGCTTCCATATTCTTCGTACCATGTGTATATTAGGATCAAGAGGGGTTTCCTCCACTACTTTCCATCTTCGAGGAACCGCCTATGAGTGGTGGCCTACTTTTGAGTTAGACAGTCCAGATGAGGTAGCTTCCCTGACTTGGACTCAGTTGTCAGATATGTTCTTGAGAGACTATATTCCTCAGAGCCTCAAGGATGCATGGAGCTCTGGGTTTGAGCATTTGCGCCAGGGTACTTTGACTATCTCGGAGTGCTTTGTCTGTAACACCAGCTTGGCCAAGCATGCACCAGCTTTGGTTTATACTATTCACGAGAGGATTTGTCGATTTATTAAGGGGCTTATTCCCAGCATCAGGTCTAGTATAGCTCATGAGTTGGAGATAGATATTTCTTATCAGTAGGTGGTGAGCATTACTAAGAGGATTTAGGGTATCCTCCTAGATCTTGTTTTGAGTGTGGTGACACACACCATATGGTGAGGGACTTCCCCAGACTTAGGAGGGGTGAACCTCCACAAACTATTCAGCTACAACGTGCCCCGCATTGTTCTCAGGCTATAGTTATAGCTCCAGTTGCTACCCTACCTACTCAGCCAACTAGAGGTGGAGGTCGAAGAGGTAGAGGTCGTCCTAGAGGGGGAGGTCATACTAGATACTTGCCCTTCCTTCCCGTACCGCTTCCTCCGATTTTGTCATTATAGGTGCTATCCTAGTTTGTCAAAGAGATACATCGGTTCTATTTGATCCAGGCTCCACTTTTTCTTATGTGTCTTCTTATTTTTCTCTGCATTTGGGTGTATCTCGGGATTCTTTGAGTTCCTATGTTTATGTTTCTACTCATGTGGGAGATTCTGTTGTTGTGGACCACGTTTATCGGTCGTGTTTGGTTGGTCTTAGTGGTTTTGAGACTAGATCTGATCTATTGTTACACGGCATGGTAGATTTTGATATTATCTTGGGCATGGACTGTTTCTCGCCCAATTATGCTATTCTTAGTTATCACACCAAAACCATAATGCTAGCTATGCTAGGTGTACTGCATGTTCAGTGGAGGGGTGCTTTAGATAGCACTCCAGTAGCGTTATTTCTTTCTTTAAGGCTCAGTGAAAGGTAGAGAAGGGGTATGACGCGTATCTAGCTTATATGAGAGATATCAGTATTTATACCCTTACAGTTGATTGAGTCCCAATATTTTGAGATTTTTCTGATGTATTTCCAGCTGACCTTCCAGGTGTGCCGCTCGATACAGATATTGATTTTGGCATTGATCTGTTGTCAGGCACTCAGCCCATTTCTATTCCTTTGTATCGTATGGCTCCTTCTGAGTTGAAGAAGTTGAAGGATCAGTTACAAGAATGCTTTGATAAGGGTTTCATTCGGCCTAATGTATCACCTTGGGTTGCTCCTATCTTATTTGTGAAGAAAAATGATGGTTTTATGCGTATGTGCACTGATTATCACCAGTTGAACAAAGTTACAGTGAAGAGCCATTATCCTTTGCCTCATATGAATGATTTGCTTAACCAGCTACAGCGTGCACGAGTGTATTCTAAGATTGATTTGCGTTCAGGTTACCATCGGCTTAAGATTCAGGAGCTAAATAGCCCAAAGACTGCTTTCAGGACTCGGTATGGTCATTATGAGTTCCTTGTTATGTCATTTGGGCTTATCAATGCCCCAGCAGCCTTCATGCATTTGATGTACAGTGTGTTCCTGCCATATCTTGACTCGTTCTTCATTGTCCTTATTGATGATATTCTGGTATACTCCCAGAGTCAGGAAGATCATGAGCAGCACCTGAGGCTAGTGCTTCAGAATTTGAGGGAAAAGAAGTTATATGCGAAGTTCTCAAAATATGAGTTTTGGTTGGATTCTACAGCATTCTTAGGCCGTATGGTTTCGAGTGAGGGTATTTAGGTGGATACGAAGAAAGTGGAAGTAGTGCAGAGCTGGCCCATAGCATCCTCAGCTACAGAGATTCACAGTTTTCTTGGATTGGTAGGTTATTACCATCGATTTTTTGAGGGGTTTTCATCTATTGCATCACCTATCACCAGGCTGACCCAAAAGGGTGCTCCATTCTAGTGGACGGAAGAGTATGAGGCGGGCTTTCAGAAGCTCAAGACAACTTTGACTACAAACCCAATTTTGATATTGCCTACAAGTTTGGGGTATTATACTGTCTATTCTGATGCCTCGAGGATTGGCCTTGTAGCGGTATTGTTGCAGGACGGTAGGGAAATTGACTACTTGTCCATATACTTGAAGGTACATAAGAAGAATTATCCAGTCCATGATCTCAAGTTAGTTGTTATTGCTCACGCCTTAAAGATCTGGCGTCATTATTTGTACGGTGTGTCTTGTGAGGTTTGTACTGATTTCCGAATTGAAACATCTGTTCAAGTAGAAGGATCTTAATTTTCCCCATAGGAGGTGGTTAGAGATACTGAAAAACTATGATATCATTATTTTGTATCACCTGGGCAAGGCCAATGTGGTGGTCGATGCTTTGAGTCGTCGGGCAGAGGGTTTGGGGATTTTGGCTTATTTAGCAGCAGTGCAGAGGCCCATGGCAATGAATGTTCAGACCTTAGACAACCAGTTTGTGAGATTGGATCTTTCAGAGGCCAATCGAGTTCTAGATTACGTGGTCTCTCAGTCTTCCTTTTTTGATCGTATCTGGGAGCATCAGTTTGATAACCCTCATTTGCTTGTCCTCAAAAGGTTCTACATGGCGATGCCAGAGTTGTGGCTATTGGTGATGATGTGGTATTGAGGATGCATGGTCGGGTTTGTGTACCCAATGTTGATGGTCTTTAAAAGTTGATTCTAAAGAAGGCCCACAGTTTGAGACAACACTATTGGTAGAGGAAAATGAAGAAAGATATAGTTGGGTTTGTCACTCGGTGCCTCAATTATCAGCAGGTGATGTATGAGTACTAGAGACCGGGTAGGTTGCTTCAGTAGATATAGATTCCGGAATGGAAGTGGGAGAGGATCACCATGGACATCGTATTTGGAATCCCACAAACTTTGAGGAAGTTCGATGCCATTTGCGTAATTTTGGATCGGTTGACCAAGTCCGCACATTTCATTCATGTGTGTACTACCAATTCTTCAGAGCGTCCGATGGAGATCTATATCCAGGAAATTGTTTGTCTGCATAGTATTCAAATTCCCATCATTTTAGATAGAGTTACTCAGTTCATACACAATTCTGGAGGACCATACAACATGAGTTGGGTGCTCGGGTGGAGTTGAGTACAGCATTTCACCCTCAAACGGATAGACAGTCTGAGTGCACTATTCAGATTCTTGAGAATATGCTCTGTGCATGTGTGATTGAATTTGGAGGGTTTTGACATCAGTTCTTGCCATTGGCGGAGTTTTGACATCAGTTATTAGTCCAGCATTCAGATGGCAGTGTATGAGGCTTTATATGGTAGGTGGTCTAGATCCCCAAAGGGTTGGCCGGGTGAGGCTAGATTATTGGGAACAGACTTGGTTCAGGATGCTTTGGAGAAGGTTAAGGTGATTAAGGATAGACTCTTTACACCCCAGTACAACAAAAGGGTTAAGCGGACCGGAAGGTTCATTATGTTTTCTATATGGTTGGAGAGTGGGTTCTGCTTCGGGTTTTGCCTATGAAGGGCATTATGAGATTTGGGAAGAAAGAAAAGTTGACTTCGAGGATTATTGGCCCGTTTGATATATCGCGGCGTGTTGGCGAAGTTGCTTATGAGCTTGCTTTGCCTCCCAGCATGGCAGGAGTTCATCTGGTATTTCATGTTTCGATGCTCTAGAGGTATCATGGTAATCCATCGCACGTGTTGGATTTTGGTTCAGTTCAGTTGGACAAGGATCTATCCTATATTGAGGAGCCAAAGGCAGTATTGGACAGACAGGTTCAAAAGGTGAGGTCAAAAAAAATTACATCAGTGAAGGTTCAGTGGCAAGGTTAGCCGATCGAGGAGGCGACCTGGGAGACCGAGCAGGATATGTGTAGTCGTTACCCATATCTTTTCATTGCTTCAGTTATTTCACTATGCTCATTCGAGGACTAATGAATGTTTAAGTGTATAAGGATGTAATGATCTAGCCGGTCAGTTTAAGAATTAACTCCTGGATCCCTTATTAACTGCTTTCCTCGTGCTTGTTCTGCTATTTTGAGTTGCCAGGAGGATTTATTTAGAGTTCGGAGAATTTTGGGACACTTAGTCCCTAGATGAGAGCGTAAGTTTTAGAATTTGGACCATAGTCAGAACAGTGTGATGACAGCCTCAGAGTGAAATTTTGTTGGTTCTGTAAGCTCTAGTGGGTTATTTCGGGTTTAGAAGTATGTTCATATTGTGTTTTGGAGGTCCATAGTTTATTAAGGCTTGAAATGCCGAAAGTAGAATTTTTAAAGTTTCCGGTTCGATAGTGAGAATTTTGATATTGAGGTTGTAATGGGATTTTGGTAGTTGGAATAGCTTTGTAGTGTTGAATGTAACGTGCTTGCTAGATTTCAGGTCATTCGGACGAGGTTTGATAGACTTTTTGATCGAAAGCATAATTTGAGGGTTTTTTGAGTTCTTAGGCTTAAATTCGATATTAATACGATGTTTTGATGTTGTATTGAGTGTTACGGGGGTTGGAACAAGTTTTAATGATGTTTTTGGATTGGTTGGCATGTTTGGTTTGTTGAAACACGTTCTCAAGTCGCTAAAACTAAACGTGTGTTCATCTTTGTAGGTTTTGATAAATGACAAACCGACGCGCATGGAACATTGACATATGCCGAAGTCCAAGCACAAGAGAAACAAAGAACAAGATCAAGTAAAGCAACAAAGTTATACATGAGTCGTTTTATATTGTGATCTTGATCTGACAATAGATTCAAGACTTGGCTTCTCTCGTAAAATCATTTTCATCAAACTATGCATCTTTGATTTAAAACGATGATTTTCAAACATTTTCATTTTAGCCAAAATGAATTTTAAACATGTCTTTCAAATCTGGACAGAAATAATCGATTATGTTTATCTGATAATCGATTATGTTAAGACAGTGTAAACCAAAATTTACAAAACAGCAAAATAATCGATTATGTCTTTTTTTGATAATCGATTATGTCAAGACAGTGTATAACCGGAATTTACAAAATAGCAAAATAATCGATTATGTCTTTTAGGTAATCGATTATGTTAAGACCGTTGCCAAAGTATTTTTAAACGCTGAAAGATAATCGAGTATGCACAAGGCAATAATCGATTATGCTAGCATAAAATCAGCGTCTGATTTTTAAACGTTATCAGATAATCGATTATGCAATTTGAATAATCGATTATTCTGCTTAAAATCTGCATATGATTTTTGAACGATTTGCAGATAATCGATTATGCAAATCAGATAATCGATTATCCTAGCACAAAATCAGCAATTAGTGATTGGCAATTAAGCAACTGTCTTGGTGACTTTGAGGACTATAAATACACCTCAAAATCACTCTTTTAAGCACAACAACTGATTACATTCTTGCTTAAGCTTACATACTCTCATATCAATCATTTTATATTCATTTCATAGTTTTTGAGAGCCAAATTCTTGACGAAGTTGTTGTGTTCTTGAGCGTATCAATTTTACTCACATCTACTCTATAAGAGAGTCTTTTCTTGAGTGCTAAGTGTTTGCATACACTTGAAGGGAAGTTCTAATCCCTTGTTGTAAGAAGGAAAGTTTAGTTCCTTGACTCGAAGTCTTGAGGTGAGGTATCCTCGAGCAAGTTGAAGTCTTGTAGAGTGTATATCTACGAGCAAGTGTAACGGTTTGTTAGGCACCCGTAAGCTTAACGGAGTTAGTGTAAAACTCGAGAGAGTCTCTCGGGGACTGGACTAACCACACGTTGTGGTGAACCAGTATAAATTCGGTGTGTTCTCTCCTTATTACTTTAATTACTGCACTTACTTTATTCCTGCAATTTTAATTCAGCAAATTTATCTTGATTTTTATTAAAACGCTATTCACCCCCACCCCCCCCCCACCCTCTAGCGTTAATCGTATATTCTAACAATTGGTATCAGAGCGTAACTCTCTGAAAGACTTAACAGTTTGAGAGAAACAATCCATGGCTTCTACTCGTAACGTTTATGCAGGACTAGGTGAAGGACAATGCTTCACAAGGCCACCACTCTTCGATGGCACCCATTATACTTATTGGAGGAGAGGATGAGAATATTCATCCAATCAAACAATTTTATGCTGTGGAAAATTATAAAGAATGGAGAGCAAATACCAACCAAAAATGTTGAAAATGAAATGGTTCCTAAATCCGAAGATGAATACGATGCGGACGATATCAAAAAAGTGGAGAACAACGCTAAAGCCATCAACATGATGTACTGTGCTGTAAACCGCGACGATTATAGGAAAATATCGTGTTGCACAACGGCCAAGCAAATGCGGGATAAATTGGAAATCACCTACGAAGGTACGGACCAGGTAAGAGAAGCTAAAATAGATTTTCTAACCCATGAATATGAACTTTTTCATATGAAGGAAAACGAGAAGATAGATGATATGTTCGAACGATTTTCAAAAATCGATCATCTTCATTCTCTTAAGAAGACCTTCACGGATAGGGAACTTGTCCGTAAAATTCTTCGAAGTCTCACTCCGGAATGGCGCTTTAAAGCCGACGCTATTCAAGAATCAATCGGCATTACAAATGTCACAATCGACGGGCTTAGAGGTAATCTTAAAACCTATGAATCTACTATTCTTAACCCTCCTTTGGATGATCAAAGGAAACGAAAAATCGCCCTTAAAGCAAGCACGGCTCAACCTCAAAATGATGAGGATTCAAGCGACGAAGATAACGAGTTCGGACTTGTTATTAAGAAATTTCACAAGTTCATGCAAAAGAAGTATGAACGAAAAGGTAAGCAACAAGGAGACCAATTAAAGTGCTATGGATGCGGAGAAATCGGGCATATCAAATCAAATTGTCCAAATACCAAAAAGGAGAAGAAACCCGTCAAGAAACAAAGAGCATACATCTCTTGGGGAGGCGAATCCGGAGACGAATCAAGTGATGGAGAAGGAAACGAGACCGCAAACTTGTGTCTTATGGCACACGAAGAAACTCAAAATGAGGTATGTACTACTTCTAAGAACTACTTCACTTTAGAAGAAATGCAAGATGCATTTGATGAGTTGTACAAAGAGTTTATTAGTCTATAAAAGATTTAAGAAAACAAATTTCTTCAAAAGAAAAGGATTTTGAAAAACTAACTCTTGAAAATGAGAAACTAAAAGAGGAAAACAAGTTTTATGGCAAAAGAAGCGCCGATAAACCCGAAAGCTCAAATAAGGATTGTACTTCTTGCAAATCTTTAAAGGAAGAAGTAGAAACTCTTAGAAGCACTTTGCACAAATTCAATTCTTCACACAAAAATCTCAATGAAGTGCTTGTAAATTTGAAATCCACTAAGCACGGTATTGGCTTTAAACACGAGCCAAAAGAAAAAGTTGAGTCCATTCCTAAACCACCTAAGACTCAACTTAGGCAAAACAAAATAAATGTCAACACTCAACCTAGAAATTTTAATCCTAGAATTGCAACTCATCCTAGAACAAATGCTAGAAGAAATATTGGCATGTATAGACCACCTAGACAAGATTTTCGAAAACTACATCAAAACTATATTCCTAAAAATAGAGTGAATAAATTTAGACCCCCAAATTATTATCATCCTAGAAGAATGCACAATCCGAATGTCATTTGTCATTATTGCAATAAAATTGGACATATTGCTCCCGCATGCTTCACTAGACATAGACATTTCACTGCAGGTCAATCACACCACTATTTTGCACCTAACACACAAGGACCCAAAATGGCTTGGGTACCAAAATCTCATTAATTTGTTTTGTAGGTGTGTTTGAAGGGATCAAGTGTACTTTGGTACCTTGATAGTGGATGCTCCAAACATATGACCGGGGATGCATCAAAATTCCTTCAACTAAAACCCACGGAAGGAGGAAATGTTATTTTTGGAGATAATAACAAAGGAAAGATTATCGGCATTGGATCGATCGGTAAGGACGAATCCTCCTCCATTAAGCATATTTTGCTAGTTAAAGGTCTTAAACATAATCTCTTGAGCATAAGTCAGTTATGTGACAAGGGAAATCTTGTATTGTTTGACTCCGAAGAATGCTTAGTTATCCGTCGTAGTGATTTTAAAGTTATTCTTCATGGTATTAGAATGGAAAATATCTATATGGTTAATCTTGAAAATTCTACATCAAGTTTTGTAAATTGCCTTATGAGTAAAGAAGACGACATGTGGTTATGGCATCGTAGAGTAGCTCATGTAAATGTGAATCTTTTAAACAAACTAGTTTCACAAGATTTAGTAATTGGTCTTCCAAACATGAAATTTGAAAAAGATTCTACTTGTGATTCATGTCAAAAAGGGAAACAAACAAAAGCCTCTTTTAAATCCAAAAATGTTGTTTCAACCACTAGACCCTTACAACTTCTACACATGGATCTTTTCGGACCATCTAGAATTAAAAGTCATGGTGGAAATCTTTATGCTTTTGTTATTGTTGATGACTACTCTAGATTTACATGTACGTTATTTCTTGCTCATAAAAGTGATGCTTTTCAAGCCGTTAAAAGTTTTCTTAAACATTTTCAAAATGAAAAGAACACAACCGTCACTTCCATAAGAAGTGATCATGGGGGAGAGTTCGATCATAATATCTTTGCGGATTTTTGTGACGAACCCGGTATTGAACATACCTTTTCGGCTCCACGTACACCACAACAAAATGGAGTGGTGGAATGCAAAAATCGATGTCTCGAAGAGATGGCTAGAACCATGCTCGATGAGGCTAAGATTCCCAAATAATTTTGGGCGGATGCCGTGAGTACCGCATGCTATGTTTTAAACAGAGCTGTCATAAGATCGATACTCATAAAAACTCCCTATGAACTCTACAAGGGAAGGAAACCTAACCTCTCCCATCTTAGAGTCTTCGGTTGTAAATGTTTCATTCATAACAACGGAAAAGATAACTTAGGAAAATTTGACGCGAAATCTGATGAAGGAATTTTTCTTGGTTATTCATCGCGTAGTAAAGCATATAGAGTTTTCAATAATCGAACCAAAACTGTTGAGGAATCTCCTCATATAGTATTTTGTGAAAATGATGCTCGCTTGGCGAGAAAGGATTTTTATGATGGTCTTGCAGATGCTTTAAACAAAATCAATCTTCAAGACGAGGTGCAAAAGGAGAATCCAAAGGAAGTTCAAGATGAAGTCATGGAACAACTTTCGGAAGAAGCACCACCACAAGAAGAAGAATCGATGATGCCTAAGGCTTGGAGGACGTCTAAAGACCATCCTCTCGACAAGGTAATTGGCAACATCGAGAAAGGGGTAAGTACTCGAAACCTTCTTAAAGACACTGTAGGACATATGGCTTTTGTTTCACAAATAGAACCTACAACCATTTCCGAAGCAATTGGGGATGAGCATTGGACCTTGGCAATGCAAGAGGAGCTTAACCAATTCAAACGTAATGATGTTTGGGAATTGGTGCCAAGACCCGATAATCACACCATAATTGGTACGAAATGGGTTTTTCGAAATAAATTAGATGAAAATGGTATAATCACTAGAAACAAAGCTAGGCTTGTTGCTAAAGGTTATAATCAAGAAGAAGGAATTGATTATGAAGAAACCTATGCACCAGTTGCACGACTAGAAGCTATTCGTTTATTACTTGCTTTTTCATCATCTATGAATTTCAAATGGATGTCAAGAGTGCCTTCCTCAATGGGTTTATTCAAGAGGAAGTGTACGTTGAACAACCCCCGAGCTTTGAAGACTTTAAATCTCCCGATCATGTCTTCAAGCTTAAGAAAGCGCTATATGGACTTAAACAAGCTCCTCGAGCTTGGTACGAGCGCTTAAGCAAATTTCTTTTGGACAATGAGTTCGAAAGGGGGAAAGTTGACACTACACTGTTTATCAAAAATAAAAACAATGACATTCTATTAGTTCAAATTTATGTCGATGATATTATTTTTGGTGATACTAATGATTTTTTATGCGAGGAATTCTCTAAGTTAATGACTAGTGAATTTGAAATGTCAATGATGGGTGAGCTAAACTTCTTCTTGGGGTTGCAAGTGAAACAAATGAAAGAGGGAACTTTCATTTGCCAATCCAAACATTGCAAGGAGTTGCTAAATCGTTTTGAAATGAGCAACGCCAAAGCAATGGCCACTCCAATGAGTACATCCGACCATCTTGACAAAGATGAGAAAGGTAAGGAAGTAGACACAAAAAAGTATCGAGGTATGATCGGATCCCTTCTTTATCTTACTGCAAGTAGACCGGACATCATGTTTAGCGTGTGTTTATGCGCTCGATATCAATCATGTCCGAAGGAGTCGCACCTAACTGCGGTAAAACGGATAATAAAGTATCTTGTTGGAACTATAAATGTGGGACTATGGTATCCCAAAGTTTCTTCATGCCAACTTGTTGGCTATTCCGTTACCGATTTTGCGGGTTGCAAATTGGACCGCAAGAGCACTAGTGGCACTTGCCATTTGCTCGGTAGCTCTCTAGTTTCTTAGTTTAGCAAGAAACAAGTAAGTGTTGCGTTATCCACAACCGAGGCTGAATATGTAGCCGCGGGGAGTTGTTGTGCTCAAATCCTTTGGATGAAACAACAACTCTTGGATTATGGTCTTAGTATCACTCATATCCCTCTTCGATGTGATAATACTAGCGCCATAAGCTTGACGAAGAACCCTGTTCTTCACTCAAGAACGAAACACATAGAAATTAGGCACCACTTCATAAGAGATCACGTTCTCAAAGGTGATGTCGAAATTGAGTTTGTTGAAACCAAATATCAATTGGCCGACATCTTCACAAAGCCTTTAGAGAAAGAGTCCTTTTTCCGAATTCGTAGTGAACTCGGGATTCTTGACTCCACGTTGATCTAATATATGCATTGCATTTTTCTTTTCAACAATTACTAACTTGAGCGTCGGAGGCGCCTAACTCTTTTTGCAGGTATCGCCCCAAAGACAAGGGGAATTATCGGGCACTGGTGATAAATAATCGATTTTTCTTAGACAATAATCGATTATTACTCCTTTATGTTTTCCTATTATTCTACTGGAAAAACAAACTAATCGATTATACTAATACTAGAATCGATTATCTAACATTTTGATTTTGCAGGAATCTGGCAATCATATTTAATAATCGATTATCAATATTACTAATCGATTATTGAAAGTTCAGTTTTACAAGTATTAATAAAATAACCGATTGTTGAGAACTGAATAATTGATTTCCTCTTACCGTCTCGGTTTTTCATCGCACTGCCTAAAAATAATCGATTATCAAAGTTCAGTAATTGATTATTCCCCGACGTCCGTATAACACACTGTGCAGCAATAATCGATTACCAACGGTCAGCTCATCAAAATTGTTACCATTTTTGACCGTTTGGCTTAATAAATCTGCAGATTTTTGTTCAATAAATGCCTCACTTCTTCAATTCTATAAATAGGTGTTTTCATCCTTCAAATTTCTCACTCCAACTTCACTCTTAGCTTCAAACAATCTTCAAAAGCCCTCAAATTTTTGCAACAGCTCTTATTTCTTCATACTAATGGCGAGCAAGCACTCTAAACGTGCTCGTTCCGGCAAACAAATTGCCTCCTCTTCCGTCGCTCGTCCACTCTCCCACTACTATAAAGACGGATCCTTCTTACGTTTCGACACTGAACCCGAACTCCTTCGATTCGTCAAAAAATTTGAAAATCGGGAAATCCTTCCTCCTTGATTCTCCACTGGTCGATTCCTTAGCCACAGCGCCCCTCCATCCACAGTAAATATCCTCATCCAAAGCCAACTCCTTGAATTCATATATCTTCAATCCCCTTACATTCACCCTGCTCTAATTCGTGCCTTCTATTCCAATCTCGGGAAGGACGAAGATGATGACCTAGTCTCAAACATCAATGGAGTTCCAATTCTTTTAAATGAGGAACACATGCAACTCCTCACAAAACTTCCACGAAATGGGGAAGATATTTCACTTTACACTAGAGAAGAAGGTGCTTTATTTGATGAACAACTCCTTTTTAACCAAATTGGCATTGGCGATTTTATTGCAAGTCCAGAGCAGCGTCGCCCAACCATTACGCACATGCTCCCTGAATATCGCCTAATCTTTTATTTCATCACCCGCATTCTAAAACCGCGCAAATTCAATCATACAACTCTCTCTCATGAAGATTCAAAACTGATGCATGCAATTATCACCGGGGCTCGCATCAATTGGTGCCAGTTCGTCATGACTCACATGTATGATGCAATTGGGGACGATAAGCCACTCCCCTATGCCTTTGTCATAATGGCTCTTTTTCAAGCCTCCGGTATCGACACCTCCGTCGGTCCTCTCAAAAAGGCAACAAAACATTGGGAAATTCAAGAAACTTCATTTCCCAATATCGGTGATCATCCGGCTCCTCGTCCTACTCAAAGACGTCGTCCTCAGGATCCTTCCGTTGCTTCCCTCCAAACCATTTCTGAGCAACTTGCCTCTTTGTCCACATTTATGACTCGTATTTATAGGAATGTCACCCGATTATCCCACGAGCTTCATGGATATTTTGACCACGTCCGCTATCCCTATGCCCAAGTTGTCCTTCCGGAAGAAGTGCCGGATGCCGAGGCGGATGTAAAAAGGGGGAAGAATAAGGGCTATGCACACTAATACATATTGGCATAAATTAAGGGGGAATTCATAAATTGAGGGGGAACTCATTCATATATTTATATACTTGTCTTGGATTGTCATTATCAATTATTTAATATGCATATCCCGATATTGGTTTGCCATTATCAAAAAGGGGGAAATTGTTGAAACACGTTCTCAAGTTGCTAAAACTAAACGTGTGTTCATCTTTGTAGGTTTTGATAAATGACAAACCGACGCGCATGGAACATTGACATATGCCGAAGTCCAAGCACAAGAGAAACAAAGAACAAGATCAAGTAAAGCAACAAAGTTATACATGAGTCGTTTTATATTGTGATCTTGATCTGACAATAGATTCAAGACTTGGCTTCTCTCCTAAAATCATTTTCATCAAACCATACATCTTTCATTTAAAACAAAATGATTTTCAAACATTTTCATTTTAGCCAAAATGAATTTTAAACATGTCTTTCAAATCTGGACAGAAATAATCGATTATGTTTTTCTGATAATCGATTATATTAAGACAGTGTAAACCGGAATTTACAAAACAGCAAAATAATCAATTATGTCTTTTTTTGATAACCGATTATGTCAAGACAGTGTATAACCGGAATTTACAAAATAGCAAAATAATCGATTATGTCTTTTAGGTAATCGATTATGTTAAGACCGTTGCCAAAGTATTTTTAAACGCTGAAAGATAATCGATTATGCACAAGGCAATAATCGATTATGCTAGCATAAAATTAGCGTCTGATTTTTAAACGTTATCAGGTAATCGATTATGCAATTTGAACAATCGATTATTTTGCGTAAAATCTGCATATGATTTTTGAACGATTTGCAGATAATCGACTATGCAAATCAGATAATCGATTATCCTAGCACAAAATCAGCAATTAGTGATTGACAATTAAGCAACGGTCTTGGTGACTTTGAGGACTATAAATACACCTCAAAATCACTCTTTTAAGCACAACAACTGATTACATTCTTGCTTAAGCTTACATACTCTCATATCAATCATTTTATATTCATTTCATAGTTTTTGAGAGCCAAATTCTTGACGAAGTTGTTGTGTTCTTGAGCGTATCAATTATACTCACATCTACTCTATAAGAGAGTCTTGTCTTGAGTGCTAAGTGTTTGCATACACTTGAAGGGAAGTTCTAATCCCTTGTTGTAAGAAGGAAAGTTTAGTTCCTTAACTTGAAGTCTTGAGGTGAGGTATCCTCGAGCAAGTTGAAGTCTTGTAGAGTGTATATCTACGAGCAAGTGTAACGGTTTGTTAGGCACCCGTAAGCTTAACGGAGTTAGTGTAAAACTCAAGAGAGTCTCTCGGGGACTGGACTAACCACACGTTGTGGTGAACCAGTATAAATTCGGTGTGTTCTCTCCTTATTACTTTAATTACTGCACTTACTTTATTCCTGCAATTTTAATTCAGCAAATTTATCTTGATTTTTATTAAAATGCTATTCACCCCCCCCCCCCAGCATTAAGCGTATATTCTAACATGGTTGAGGTCCCAGGGGCCTCGGGTGTGTTTTTGATGCTCAACAGGTCATTTTTGGACTTAGAGACATGCAAAAAATGTAGCAGGTCTCTAGTTCTGGTTTTGCTCTTCTCGTTCCCGGGTGGGGTCTCGCATTCGAAAAGAGGAGCAAGGGCTGGTGTAAGTTTATCGCATCACATTTGTGAAATTGTGAGGTCTTATTCCTACGCGTTTGCGAAGTAGGTCCCGCATTCGTGTAGGAGGAGGAAAATGGTCACTGCATTCGCAATAAGGGCATCGCGTTCGTGATAAAGGAAAACTAGACCAAGCAAAGTTGTGCTTCGCGAACGCAAGGTCCTTCCACGTTCGTGAAGAAGGATTTACCTGGGGAGATTATAAACTTTCAAAGTCAAGGGTAGCCATTTTTATCAAAACTAGAGCTTGGGAGCTCGGATTTGAGCGGATTTTGAGAGATCTTCAAAGATATCGACTTGTTAATGATTCTTAAATCCTTTTTGCTTATAAACCATTAATCTAAACATGAAGTCATCATCTAATTTCTGATTTTGGGTGAGAAATTGGGAAAAAATTTGGAAAAAGTTCTTAGACCTAATTTTCGAGTTTTGATTGGGAATCTGACATTGGATTTGGATAATTTTGGTATGGCTAGACTCTTGAGTGATTGAAGGTTCATAATCCGTAAATTTTACCTGATTTTGAGACGTGGTCCTGAGCGGTATTTTGGTGATTTTTCATAATTTCGCGTATTAACTTAGAATTTATTAGTGGAATCAGGTACTTGAAGTTATATTTACATTGTGCAATTGACTTGAATAGATTTGGGCCATTTGGATTCGGGTACTCGTGGAAAGAGCGTGGTATTAGGTTGATTTTGAGCCTGTTTGAGGTAAGTGCTTTCCTAACCTTGTGTGGGAGAACTCCCTTTAGGATTTAGTATTGTTTGTATTTGAAATGCCTTGTACGTGAGGTGACGAGTGAGCACTTGTGCTAATTCTTAAAAATCCTATTTTCATTAAATAACTTAATTTGTGTTTCCTTTCCCTGTTTATACTACTTACAAATTTAAGCATGTTGTTAGCTTAAAGAAGCATTTCTAGTTGTCTTAATTGTTTATTTGCTCAACTATCTTATTTGGATTATGTGCAGCATGCTAGGTTAGATGTTTCTGAGCCTATCCGTGTGTTAGCTTGTACAGTCACTCATTCTTCATTATTTGAGCGTATCATAGATTGAAAGTATAATGACATTCTTTTGTGTGTCCTTAGAGATACAGTGTGGCACGGAGGTGCCAATCAGGTTACAGTTGGGGTTGATGGAGTTCTAAGGAAGCATACTATGTGTGCCTTATGTGGATGGGCTTCGAGAGTTGATTCTAGAGGAGACCCATAGTTCCCGGTACTCTATTTATCCAGGCGTCACTAATATGTATCAGGACTTGCAGAATTACTGGTGGAGGATGATGAAGAAGGATATTGTTGCATATGTGGCTCAGTGTTTGAATTGTCAGTAAGTAAAGTACGAGCATCAAAGACCTGGAGGTTTGTTTTAGAGGATTAAGATCCCTGAGTGGAAGTGGGAGCATATCAAAATGGACTTTGTTGTTGAACTCCCATGGACTTATAGGAAGTTCGATGCTGTGTGGGTTATCGTTGATAGGCCGATTAAGTCAGCGAATTTCATTCTATGACAGTCCCCTATAATTTAGAGAGGTTAGCTAAGATCTATATCCGTAAGCTTGTTCGTCTTCTTGGTGTGCCTATGTCTATCTTCGACCGAGGTATGAAGTTTACCTCATGTTTCTAGAGGGTAGTTTGGCGTATGGGCATATGGGTCGATTTGAGCATAGCATTTCATCCTCAGACAGACGGACAGTCCGAGCGTACTATTTAGATTTTGGAAGATACGCTCCGAGCTTGTCTTATTGACTTTGGAGGCTCGTGGGATCAGTTCTTTCCTTTAGCAGAGTTTTCCTACAACAACAACCATCAGTAAAGCATCCATATGGCTCCCTATGAGGTATTATATGGTTGGAAATGTTGATCGCCGGTTGGGTAGTTTGAGCCGGAGAGGCTGAGTTGTTGGGTACGGATCTAGTACAGAATGACTTAGACAAGGTTAAGAACATTCAGGATAGGCTTCGTACAACTCATTCCATGCAAAAGAGTTATGACGACCATAAGGTTCATGATGAGGCATTCATGGTCAGGGAGCGGGTATTACCATGAAGGGTGTGATGAGATTTGGGAAGAAGCGCAAGCTAAGCCCTAGATTCATTGGTCCTTTTGAGATTCTTGATCGAGAGAGGTGGATTAAATACTTGTGTTGTCACCGAGTTTATCAGATGTGCACCTGGTGTTTCATGTGTCCATGCTTCAAAAGTATCACGGCGATCCATCCCACGTGTTAGACTTTAGCACTGTCTAGTTGGACAAGGACTTGGCCTATGAGGAGGAGCATGTTGCTATTCTAGGCTGGCAGGTTCGTCAGTTAGATAGAAGATATTTCCTTCAGTTCGTGTTCATTAGAGGGGTCAGCCTGTTGTGGAAGCTACCTAGGAGTCCGAGTCCGATAGGCGAAGCCGATATCTTCATCTTTTCTCCGAATCAGGTACTTTTCTTATGTCCGTTCAAGGACAAACGATTGTTTTAGAGGTAGAGAATGTGATGACCCAAAATTTTATCACTTGTTTTGAAAGTAAATTCTATGTTTCGAGGTCTTAAAAACCTCTTTTTGTCTTACATCGATTTGCGTGTGCAGTTTGGACACATTTGCGGAAAGCTTTTATGTGAAATCTAAGTAAAATAAGGATATTGGTCTTTAAAATTGATTAAGTTTAACTTTGGTCAACACTATTTGTAAATGGACATGGACCCATGATTCGACAGTCCAAAGTAAAATATGGGACTTGGCTGTATGCCGAGAATCGAATTTTGAGGTACCAAGCCCGAAAAAAGAATTTTTAAAGAAAATTAGTTGATGGTAAATATAGAGGCTTTTAGAAGTGAATTGATGTAATTTCTTGATTATATCGGGGCGTATCTTGTTTTCGGAGCCGGTAAAATTTAAAATAATAATTAAGTTGGATTTGTGCAAATTGGTAATAATCGGAAGTGGTTTGGTATAAAACGGACCTATAGTTCAGAAAATTAGCAATTCAATGTTCTTTAGTGATTTCATGAATTTGAGATTTAATTCATATTTGTTCTTGTTTTTTTAATTATTTGATTGCACGAGCAAGTCCGTATGATATGTTTAGACTTGCGTGCATGATTGGTTTGGAGCCCTGAGGGCTCGAGTGAGTTTTAGATAAGTCACGGTGTGAATTTGGACTTACAGAAATGGTTGTTGCAGGTTCAATTGTATTGCACACTCTGATCTCGCCATTGCAATGTCAGGCCACCCAATTGCTAGCCCAACAGGATTTGCAATTGCGAAGGGGTGATCGCAATTACGGAAGAAGCCATGGCCAGCCTTGTTTGTATTTGCGAGCATTTCTTCGCAAATGCGACTATTTCTTCGCTTGCGAAAACAGTAGAAATGCCCAGTGCGAACCCCTGATCGCAAATGCAAAGATGAGAAGATTTTCAAGGGTACACAATTGCAACATCAAAGACCTCTTTAGTGCGATTCCTAACGTGATTCTACTTCTTTTTACAACGTTTCAAACCCTAATACATCTTGGGCAATTTTTCAAAGGCACAAACTCTTCCAAACCATTAGTAAGTAATTTCTAGATTATTTTCTTCAATCTATAACATTTTTTTACATGATTTCATTTCAAAAATCAAGGGTTTTTCATATGAAATTGGGTGATTTTGGATAGAACTTAGGATTTTCAAATTTTGGAAATTAGGACCTCAATTTGAGGTCTGATTTTAAAACCAATTATATATTTGAGTTCGTGGGTGAATGGGTGATCGGGTTTTGACTAAGCGGGCCTGGGTTGATTTTTAACTTTTTGGAAAAATCATTAGAAAACCTATTTTCATGTATTAGAATTGGTTTATTTAGCATTTATTAATGTTATAAATAAATTGTCACTAGATACAAGAGAATTGGAAGTGGAATCGAGAGATAAAGCGGTACTTGAGGCTTGATTGTGTTCGTAGTACCGAGGTAAGTGTTTGGTCTAACATTAGCTTGAGGGAACCGGAGTTGTGGTCTTATTTTCTATGAGTTAAGTGTTGAGTACGACGTATAAGTGTGGTGACGAGTATCTATACGTTGGTGTCAAGCATGCTTGTGAGTCTTATACTATGATTATTGTGACTCTATTATGTATTGTCCATGCCTAATATGATGATTATCAATGTTGAACAAGGCTTATGAAAGTATTCTTGGTAATTGGCCATGGTTGAGCACTGGCTTAAGTTGAGATTTATGTTGTGAAGCGATTATGGAAACGAGATGAGATACATTGTTGATTCCCTTGCCAGGATGTTATTGCTTACGATATTGTTTCCCTTGCCAGGATATTATTGTTATACTATTATTTCTTTGCCAGGATTCTATTGTGATTTTATTGTTTTCCTTGCCAAAATTTCTTTGTGATTATGGATTGTGTAAGGAAGAATGCAAAGCACGAAGGGTGATGTCATGCATGATATTGTGAGTGTTAATGCATGATGGGTGATACCGTGCCGATATTGTAAATGTAAAATGACGAAGGTTGATGCCGTGCCATGATATAAGTGATAATGCACGAAGCATAGTGTCGTGTCATGATTATGTACTGTAAAGATACGAAGGGTGATATCGTGCCGAATTTATTGATTCTTATGGTGAGAACGAGAGTAAAAGTACGAAGGGTGATGCCATGCGCTTGTTACTGTTTCCCTTATTCTTGATGGTATTAAATTATGGTATTCTTTATGCTTCTCTACCGAAGTTCTATTAGTACTTGATATTCCCATGCAGCATGTTCCTCCTTCGCATCTTTAACTACTAGTTTCTATTGTTATTATTTGTTGTATATGATTTAACTTCACATGTTTATTTGTTAGACTTGTCCAAGTCTCGTCACTACTTTGCCGATGTTAGGCTTGACACTTACTAACATATGGGGTCTGTTGTGCTGATACTACACTCTGTACTATGTGCAGATCTTGGTACTGGAGCATTTGGACCATAGAGAGGTTGCTGACTTCGGGCCAATGGAAACCCGAGGTAGTCCTGCAGATTTCCGCAGGCATTGATGTCCCCTTCTATCCTATTTCCCTCCGTTCTTACTTATTTCAAATATAGACATGTATTTTTCTTTGTTTAGACCCTATTTGCAGTAGCCTTAGATAGTCCGTGAGATTGTGACACCAGTTCTTGGTGGATTATGTCTATGGAATAATATTTGTATCAAGTTAAACTATTAGATTTCATCTTTCCCATTTCTGTTTATTATTATCCCATTGTTGATCATATGTTAATTCATAACTGTTAAAAGGTTAAAGAAAAAGGTTGATAAAATCTGTAATACTCGAGTTGCCTATCTTTCATGAGTAGGCACCATCATGACTCCCAAGGGTGAAAAATCTGGGGCGTGACAAATGTAGACACCATGAAGATGCTTTTTCATCCATTCTAACAACTTCACATGAACATACATTCACAATGGTGGAAGGGAATATAAACAATAAATTGCATCGGGAAAATAAAATCAAGATAAAAGAAATTGCAACAATCATAATATTTTATTTTAAATATTTGAGTGTTACAATATCTATGATTCCTCTGGTTGAGCTTTCCCAATATAAATTCAAGCGCCTTCGAGCTTGATCTTGAATTTGAATTTGATTTATCCGTCACGAACACTTTGATTGTGGCCACGAATTTTATCACGAACAAGTAGCCATGATTTTGAATGCCTTGTATTTTATTTGACGTTGTTGTTGATCTGGAGTTTGATTGCTTAAGCTTGAACTTGAACTCGATTTGTTCATCGTTCTTGAGACTGGCCTTGATTTGTTCTTCAGTCTTAAGCTTGAACTTGATTGCTTGAAGCTAGAAACTTGTGGAGGAACTTGCAGCGTTTGATCCACGAGCTCTTTCTTGCTTCTTGTATTATATATAGTCTTTTCTTGAGTTATGAAGATCCATATTTATAGTTATGGGAGGGAAGAGTTATGATAAGAACAAACTCTTTCCGACCAATAACATCGAAGTGTGATAAGGCTGCATTTGATTGGCCAGAACATGTCACTCGCACACGTGGCACGATTTCATTGGCCTTTTAATTTGATTCGACATGCCTTGTCATTTTGATACATGGCATGATCCTATGGCTCTTCTGTTTGACTTGGTGTGCCGCATCATTTGACATGTGACATTGGGCCTCTCGAAAGATGCCATCTTGGACCTAATAAAGTAGGCTCATCCCTTGTAACCCGATTAAATGGGCTAACCCAATGGATTTGAATTTATTTATTTAATCCATATACATTGAATTTATATAATTAATTCAAGAGACTTTTTCCTTCCTATACCATATATGAAACATTATTACCAAAAATGTTCCTAATTTCTTATTTACCCGCCATGTTCATAGTTATTCTACAAAGTATATACCATTCCATTAATACCAATTATTAGGAGTTGTCCTTCCTAATTAGGTGCGCTACAAATGTGGAACTAAATATTCTTCCAGATATTCCTATTTAGGCACGCTACAATTATGGAAGTAAATATTCTTCCAGATATTTTTCACCATTGACAGCCACTAAAACGCTTGAAAACTTTGAATTTAAATTTGGGTTTTCAAAAATCATTATTTGTTTGGATTGAGTGTTGCTGAAAATAATCGGAAATATGGTTTGGAGTTTATATATCAATTATGAGGGGTTTGGGTGAAGATTAAACTTGGTTTTGACTGAATTTCTAATTGAAACTCGAAGAAGAAGAAGAAGAAGAGGACTTATTGTATAAATTGTAGATAAATTATAGATTATTTTTATTCTGATTGTAGATACTTTATTTTCTATTTTCATGAATAAAAAATGGCTAAAACTTCTATAAATCTTCTGAAAAACGCAATTATGTCAAAAATCATAATTATGCTACAATTGCATGGGAATTAGGATATAAGAATTCAATGTACCTAGTATGTAGATATTTTGTAGATAAATTATAGATTATTTTTTTTCTAATTGTACATGCTTTTTTTCTGTTTTCACAAATAAAAAAACTACTAGAACTTTTACAAATTTTCTGCAAAAAATGCAATTATGTCGAAAATTCCAATTAAACTACAATCGAATGAGAATTGGTATATTAAAATTTTTGTAAATAAATTGTAAATTATTTGTATTCTGATTGTAGATGGATTATTTTCATTTTTCACAAATCCAAGACAACTAAAACATCTACTAAATCTTCTGCAAAAAAAATTAATTATGTCGAAAATATCAATTAAGCTATAATTGAATGGGAACTGGAATTAAAAACATCCTCCCATTCTCACTTCACTTGTTAAATGTGAATATAGAAAGTCGGATTAAGAGGTTTACTTTGTTGAATTCATAGGTAGCATCAACGTGGCATTTTGTATCTGATCAAAAAAGAAAATTTATGAAATATTTTAATTTCCTGCCTGATGCATCATAGACTTGTCAATCTTAATTATATATTCAAAAGAAATACAAATTTAGAAGTTTGATGTAGTAGGATTTTAGGCTTAGAATAAGAGAATTAGTTTCATTTCGACGTTGGATATTCAGACCATATGGTATCTCATTCGGTACTAAAAAGAACAACGAAATGGAAAATTAAGCAAAAGGTCAGCTACTTCAAAGAGGGAAAATCTCATGTGGTTGAGGATTTCAGAGAAACACAATTATTTGCACTGACAATATATTACCAAATAAGTTTTCATAATCTTAGGTTTTTATATTTAGCAACAGTATATAAACATGGGTGAGAGTGAGGGTTTGGGAGAGAGAAACGTAGGAGGGGTGGGATATACGATACCTTGAATTAAGAAGAGATATATGCTGCATTAATTGTACCCTTAAAATACACTATTGTATCGAATTTATAATTTGGTATACTAAGTGTAATTAAGTCAAACCTTAAACATTGATGGTAATAAGGTTTCATATGTGGCGTAGAAATATAAAAATTCCTTAATTCAATTATATTAGCCCATTATATTTATTTAGATCAATATATCTTGATTTTACAATATAATCCAAATTATTTTGTGAAGTTAATCTTAATAAATTTATATACCTACAAATGTCTCCTAATTCAAGTCTCATCAGATATATTTGTCAAATACCCGAAGACAAGGGTTGAAGTATTACGGCTAACCGCCATTAGCTTTCTTTTTCCAAGGAGAATCAAATTTTTGTTTCCATCTCAATATGTAGCTTTCAAAATTAAGTAAACAATTCTTGAATCCAAGTATAAGATGGATTCCTAGGCAAACTTTACGTAAATATGGGTCATGAACTTAAGTCCAAGACCAAGTCACGCCGGACTTGAATTGTTTCTCAAACAATAGTGCAATTTAAGGCATGTGCTTCCATTTAGAATTCAACTTCATTCCTGCTTGAATTATTGAATACGTGTATTACTATCCGAGGAGTTATCAAATTACTGTACCTCAGTTCCCATTAAAAACTACTTCTTGGAGCCGCCTAAACTGGTGATCCCACATCGCCCAACCGATATTTAACGCCACATCTCGATAGCTATATAAACCCGTATGTAACGTTTAAGAAATTGCAGTATTTAGTAGCTACTTCAAAGTCTTTTATTGACTCGAACATATTGACCCAAATGTAATTTCTTCTTCTGTTTTCAATTTTCGTCACCCTTTTACAGCTAGCACATCTTGTGGTATAAAATTAATACCTTATTGAAGAAAATTTCAAATCAGGCTTCATTTGATTTTACAAAAGCTTGACAGATGATATTTTGAAGTGAGCATGCTATAATATTTTTAGATTTGTGCGACTTCATTAAAAGTTTTATTTATTGATGTAAGGACCTCGGAATAACAAAATATTTGATATTTCAGAAATTGAAAACTAAAGTCCAATATCTAGAACATATCCAAAACTTAGAATTATCTAGAACATATCCAAAACTCAGAATTAAACACTTCCAGGATTGTTCTGGATGAGTTTTTTGAATTCGGCTTTACATTCGAACAAGCCAACAATTACATATATTTGCGACTTTACCAAAAGTTCTATATCTTGATGTAGGGATCTCGGAATTGAAAGCCATTTAATTTCTTAGAAACTAGAGTTCAATATCTACAATATATCCGAAAATTAGAATTAAACACTTTTAGGATCGTTCTAGATGATGTTTTTGAAGTCGCCTTTATATTCGAACAAGACAACGGTTTCAGATTATCGCGGCTTCACCAAAACCTTTGTATCTCAATGTTGGAATGTCGGAATTGAAAATTGTTTTAGTTGATAGAAATTAGACTCAAAGAGTTTCGTTCTCACCAAAAATGGTGGTCCAAATTGTGTCAAATTATTCTAGGCAATAGATTAAACTCAATTTTCAAATCAGACATGCCTTGCCAAGTAACTATCTTTCTTGTACTTTTTGGTTGCTGCCTTATTTTTTGTTGTTGTATGCAATGGAAATATCTTCGTCAACAAGGTTAGATGCCCATAGAAGGAAAAACTCGTGGCAAAAAAATTAGAAGGACAAATTTTCAACATCATATGGGAGGACAAGTCCATGACGGTATATAGAATGGAAAATCCATTACAGCATTTATGGAAGGATCAAATTCACGACAACATAAAGAAGGATCAAATCCATGAAGAAGACAACTTAAGGTGCAAAGGGACTTTTACTTACACTTTAAGATTGAAAAATTATAGTTCCTTTCAATGACAAACCTATGAAGAGGTTAACTTAAGGTACAACATGACTTTAACATCCACCTTAAGATTGAAAAATTATAGTTCCTTTTAACAACAACCCACAAAGAGACCAATTTAAGGTGCAAAAAAATTTATATGTCCACCTTAAGATTGGAAATTTATAGTTTCTTTTAAGGATAAACCCACTAAGAGACCAACTTATGGTACAACGGGACTTAAATGTCCAACTTAAGATTGAAAAATCAGAAAGCTTCAACTCGAAGACTTACTGGACGTGACGACATCGACATGAACACTTGGAAAACTTTGTAGATTTAGCGGACTTTGCAGATATCAATTTGAAAAGTGGTGGACCTTTAAAATTCAACTTGAAAATTAACAAACTTGAGGACTTCAACTTGAAGATTTGGAGGGCTTAAATAATTCAATTTGAAGATCGGCAAATTTGAAGACTTCAACTTCAAGACCGACGGACTTGAAGACTTCAACTTGAAAACTTGAAGGTCTTAAATATTTTAACTTGAAAACCGACAAACTTAAAGATTTGGCGAACATGAAGACATAGTGAACCCCAGACTTCAATGCAAATATTTTGTAGGCTCATAAAAGACTATAATCATTTTATTGAAGATACCAATTTACCATAGCGGCTTGACTTCTTCAATCAAATGGGATCCAATGAATAATAGAAGAATAGTATCTCAGCTTGTTTTTCAATTATTGATTGAATGGATTAGCTTCCATCGTACTTCATTCGAACAACGATTGAGGCCCTATGTATCTTTTGAACTCATGCAATTGAACTTAGAATGAAACTCTAAGCTGCCTACGTACCTCGGTGAAGAGGATCAAGTCATACTGTAGTTCAGAATATGTGAGTTTTTTTTATGTCCTAACTTTTTCCTAGGCCTCCTCTTTTGAGGGTTTCAACCTAGCGGACCTTTTTTTGGGTCGTACACAGTTTATACTCTTGCGGTCTAGGAGTATAGGAACATGTAGTTTAGGCTTGTGTATCAAGGACGGTAGTAATTTGAAGATTTATCTTACGTTTACAAATGCTTCACAAATTGAAGACTTGCTCAATTTTGAAGAGCTTTGCTACTTGATGTCTCTGCTCGACTTTGAAGCACTTTTGACTGGAGTGCTTACTCAAAATTGAAGAGATTTGAGACTTGAAATCTTTGTTTGACTTTGAAGAGCTTTCAACTTGAGTCTTTGCTCAAATTTGAAGAGCTTTACAACTTGAAAACTTTGCTCAAATTCGAAGTGCTTTACGTCTTAAAGATTTAGCTCAAATTCGGGGAGTTTTGTGACATACAATATAGTTCATGCGCCAAGAAGAATCATAATTTGTAGTTTAGGCTCGTGCATTGTAGGCAGTTTAGGTTCGTGCGTTAAGGAGCATTGCAACATGAATAGATTCTTCATTTCCATATTCAAATGAAAACTTGCCCCCATCCCTGTCTTCTTGTTTTTCTTCTTCTTCGTCGTAAGGTTCAATGAGAGGTGACCTTGGTCTTCACTTGTATCCATACTTAGTTTCATATCATGTGCACGAGTTGCTAGTTCTTCAAATATTTTAGGCTTATAGAGAATACCCCAATGCATGCCTTGAATTTTCAATGCTAGAAGTTTCACTACGGCGATCTTTACAGTTGAGGCTTAATCTCCTCCAGTGGTTGATAAAGTCAATAATTGGCTTATCTTTTTGTTGATAAGAGTTTGCAAGTTCGATCATGCTTATGATGCTTCTCTTGCTATAGAAATGATTGAGAAGCTCTTGCTCTAACTGCTCCCAACTATCGACGGAATCACATTCGAGATCTGTGTACCAATGGGATGCATTACCTTTGAGAGATTGAACAAACTGTTTGACAAGATAATTGCCATACGTTCCAACATTGTTGCAAGTTTCAACAAAGTGTGATACATATTGTCTCAGATTTCCCTTTCCGTTAAATTGTTGCAACTTAGGAGGTTGATAACCAACTTACATCTTCAAGTTATCAATGCTTTGCGTGTATGTCTTTGCATAGGTGCGTGATAATTTGGACGATTCGAGTTTATCTTTGATAGACTCCATGATGAAGTCATTTAATTTCTTAATGAGAATCAGACATTTAACAGAGACTTGAATCTCATTGGTTGTCATTTCTTGTTTTTTTGGAGGATTCTTCTTTCTTGTGTGATCTTTGGAGATTTAAAGGTGTTTTTGTCAATTCTCCCTCTTATATGCTATCCAATGTATTTTTCAACTTCAAAAATTTAGCATCTTGATCTTGCATGTGCTTTGATAAGCTTTCAGTTTCTTTCGTCAAATTTGCAAATAGTTCTTCTACAATAGAAGCTTCAATAACCATTGCTTACATGATCGCTATAGAAGATGAAAAATAATATGGATCATTGTTGAGCTTAGAGGTCGCAATAATGGATACTGGAGGAGATCCAACGCTCAAGTTATCTTCATCGGCTTGCATGAAAGGTTCTTGAACTTAGATAACCTAAGTTGAGCAAGAACCTCTTCGATCTTTTCGGTGTTATTGTTAGCTTTTTGGTTTGCACTTGTAGAGATCTTATTCTTTTTGAGGATGAAGATTTCACAATAAGTCTTGATGCGGACAACACTTGAAGTGTTTGTCATCCTATAGAGCTTACTTTGCTCCTTATGATTGACCTAAAGCTTCCAAAGGTAATATTAAGAATGTTTTCCATATCAGCATAGAACTTGGAATTAGCGGCTTTAATGGAGGTTGATCTGGAGTTGATTTTCTTTGAAACCATTTTGATGTTCTTGAATTTAGTTGACTAAAAAGTTGGAATGAGAGGTAGAAATAGTCCCATTAGGCATGCCAGAATTTGTAGATAATAAATTGCATCAGGAAAATAAAATCAAGACCGAAAAGCATTGCAATAATTATACTCTTTTATTTCAAATATTTGAGTATTACAATCTATATGCTTCCTCTGATTCCAATATAAATTCAAGGGCTTTTGAGCTTGATCTTGAATTTGAATTTGCTTTAGCCGTCACGAATACTTTGATTGTGGCCACAAATTGTTTCACGGACAAGTAGCCTTGATATTGAATGCCTTGTATTTAATTTGACTTTGTTCTTGATCTTGAGTTTGATTTCTTGAACTTGAACTTGATTTTTTCTTCATTCTTGAGCTTGAACTTGATTGCTTGAAGCCTGAAACCTGTGGATGAATTTGCAGCATTTGATCAACGAGCTATTTCTTGCTACTTGTTATAACTTATGGTCATTTTTTTAGTAAAGAAGACCCCTATTTGTAGTTGTGGGAGGGAAGATTACGATAAGAATAATCTTTTTCCGACCAATTAAATCGAAGTGCGACAAGGCCGCATTTGATTGGCTAGAACATGTCACTCGCACACGTGATGCGATTTCATTGGCCTTTTAATTTGATTCGACATGCCTTGTCATTTTGACATGTGGCATGATTCTATTGGCTATTCTCTTTGACTTGGCGTGCCACGTCATTTGACACGTGGCATGGGACTCTAGGAAGATGTCATCTTGGGTCTAATGAAGTGGGCTCATTGCTTGTAGCCGATTAAATTAGCTAACCCAATGGATTTAAACTTATTTATTTAATCTATATACATTAGGGGATTTTCGTCTATACCCGCTTTTTGGGCCACGTTTTAACTTGCACCCGCTTTGCAAAAAAAATTACAAGCGTACCTATTTTTTTGTGTAACTTCAACATATGGGGCTGAAGTAGCAAAGGAAATCACGCAAAACTTCAACATTCTAGTAGACAGGCTTGAAGTAGAAAGTATGCTGAAGTTTTTTTTTTTGTAATTGCTGAACTTAAGCATAGTAGCTGAAGTTTTATTCTGTATTTGCTTATATTTTTTGTTTGTAATTGTTGAACTTAAGCATAGTAGTTGAAGTTTTGTTCTCTATTTGTTGAAGTTTTTGTTTGTAATTGCTGAACTTAAGCATAGTAGTTGAAGTTTTATTCCCTATTTGCTGAAGTTTTTTTTTGTAATTGAAGAACTTGAAGTTCATAAGTTTGATTCAATTGATATTGGGGTGTGATTCCTATTTTTATTGTTGTTTCTGGCATTGCGAGAGTTCGAAGGAGTCCGTTTTATGACTCCAAACTTGTTGGTATATTCGGACAGGGCCCGGAGTATCATCAGACGAGGCTCGGATCAAGTTGGAAGTTTGGAGAAGTAGCTGAAACTCCTAATTCTGTGATAATCGCACCTGCGCTTGGCCAGCCGCAGGTGCGAGCCACGAGCCACAGATGCGAGATTTTGAGGGCAGCCCATAAGATTGGGCGCACCTGCGTGACCGCAAATGCGAGGGACTTGGTCGCAGGAGCGGATGGGCTCGCAGAAGCGGCCCCTTTTTTCTGCAAATGTGGAGCCTGGCTAGGAAAACAAAAGGCGCACCTGCGAGAAATTTGCCACAAGTGCTGAACCGCAGATGCAGGCAAGACACCGCAGGTGCGAAAATCACTTGCCAGAAGGGTTCATTTAATATGGGACTAGCCATTTCTAACACATTTTCTTTCATTCTTGGGCTTTTGGATAGCTTTTATCGAGGGAATTTCGACCTTGCTTTTGAAGGTAAGTAATTTTCTACATAATATGAGTTTAATACATAGATTATGGGTAGATTTAATATAATACGTGAAAATCATGGGTTTATATGAAAAATCTAGGTTTTGATAAAAAGGAGAGTTTACCACGAAAATGATTATGGATCTTAGTGAAAATCATATATTTATGTTCCTAAGGTTATGAGTTATAACTTTCTTTAAAAATTTCCGAAATC
This sequence comes from Nicotiana benthamiana, assembly GCA_034376525.1. Lineage (NCBI taxonomy): Eukaryota > Viridiplantae > Streptophyta > Magnoliopsida > Solanales > Solanaceae > Nicotiana > Nicotiana benthamiana. The sequence goes on along the minus strand of CM067326.1, from coordinate 79,882,298 downwards.
CGGGCATGTGGGCCCGTGGTAAATTTTAGGAATCTTGCATTTATAGTTGGATAATCACTTTGATAATGGAAATTTGAACTTTTGAGCATAAATTGATTAATTTATATAATATTTGACTAGTTTCGAGTCGTTTAGCACCAAATTTGGAGCAGGTCATTCGCCTCGGCTGATTAATAGTTGCATCTATAGTTCGTGTCGTTCGACCCTTGATACTGCACATTATATATTTATGTTGGATCGGGTACGTACTTCGTGTGTGATAATAGAACTACAATTTTTTTTTTTTTGCATTTGGTATTAATTCACTTGAATTAAGAGGCAATTGATTTTAAATGAAGGAAGTGATTTGGTTCTTAAACATGGTGAAAGGAAAGTTCAGTTATTTCTTATTCTGAGTCTTTTTGTTATCTCTATATATCATGTGTAATTAAAATATCATATAATATTATTGTTGGCCTTAGTAAGTGTCGCAGTCGACCCCTCGTCACTATTTTTTTGAGGTTAGACTAGATATTTACTGGGTAATTTAAGTCTCACGGTATACTTCTGCACTTGAATGTCAGGATCTGAGGCAGGTGCATCTGAATATCAGTCTGGCGCGCATAATTTACTTACACCTCAAAATTTCATGGTGTGTTGCCTTCCGAGCCGTTCTGCATTAGCTGGAGTCTTCCTTATGTTATGTTTTTTTTGTCTATTTCCTTTCAGACAGAAGACTTGTATTCTTTTGTATATTCTACTAGAATGCCCATATACTTGTGATACCAGGCTTGGCAACACACTAGTAGACTTATATTTCGGTTTTGTTTTTATGATTACGATTTGCTTTTGTTTAATTATTTTACATCTGCAAATTTTTAAATCTTTTAACAATGAGGAAAATATTATTCTCTTAATAAACTTATATAAATCGAAAACCACTAGATTGGTCAGTGTTAGCTTACTTAACGACGGTGTTTGGCGCCATCATTGCCTATAATAGAATCGATCTTGACAACATGATATCAGAGCACTAGGTTCATGTAAGTCCCACAAGTTATGGGCAGGTCTAATAGAATATAACGCCTCTGTGCGGAGATGTTAGCACTCATCTTCGAGAGGCTATCAGGTGTTAGGAAACTACTCTTTATTCATCTCCTATGTGCAGTTTATGGTATACTAAGTTCTTTCTCTTATTATCTCATAGATGATAAGAACGCACGCATCAAGCATTCCGAACTAGGGAGGAGCCGCTCCCTCTATTGCTAAAAATTGAGGTAGGGGTCGGAGAAGGGCACCAGACCGAGGTGGGGGATGAGGATGTACCATGGTTGCCCCACCCGTGGACCTAGTAGAGGATCCTACTATTGAGGAGCAGGACGAGGTACCCGCACCAGAGCCAGTCCCGATAGATTTCATGTTTGCACTGGCTTTCAGGAGGTCATGGGTCGTATGCTGCGGTTCATGGATTCTATGACCCATGCTCGTTTATTTCAACCAGATCCAGCCACATCTCAGGTGGGAGAGGGAGCAAAGACCCCTATTACTCAAGCTCTTGAGCATACAACTATCATATATCAGACCCCGGGTACACTACTTGTAGGTGGGGCCCAACCGGTTGCAGCGGCTGTACCTCAACCTAGACTAGTTGTGGATGGCGAGCCGCAAAAGCTTTTGGACAGATGGACTAGGATACACCATTCCATCTTTGCAGGCAAGCGCCATGAGGACCCTAAGACTTCATTGATAGGTGAAGGGACGGACTGCACAACATGAGGATATTAGAGTCCCACGGGGTGGATTTCACTACTTTCCAATTGGAGGGCAGGACCGATAGGTGGTGGGAGTCTTATTTTCTTGGCAGACCAGTAGGTTCTCCTCCCATGACTTGGGACTAATTTATACAGCTTTTCTTGGATAGGTATATTCCACCCTCCTAGAGGTTAGATTTGCGGTGCTAGTTTGAGCAGCTGGAGCGGGGTCAGATGTCAATGACTGACTTTGAGGCAAGATTTTATGATTTGTCTTACAATTCACTTATGATACTTCCTACTGATGCATAGAGAGTGCAATGTTTGTTGCGAGGATGCACTTTTCGGGCTAGTATGGCCTGGGTGGTTGAGATGGGGACTTCTTATAGCTAGTAGTGAAGATTTCTCAAAGGATTGAAGGCTATCACAAGAGAGGTAGAGAGCAGATGCAACGGGACAAAGGTACCCATTTCTCTAGAAAGTTTAGAGGTGCCCTGGTTGGGGGTAGAGGTTAGTTGGGAGGGGTCAGCCTACCAGGCCCCCATATCGGATCTATCGATCACGTGTGGTTACATTCTTTGGTTATGGACTAGAGCGGACCTTCTGTTGCTTGATATGAATGACTTTGAGGTCATCCTGGGCATGGACTGGGTATTCCCATATCATCCTATCCTTGATTGCGGTGCCAAGAAAGTTACTTTAGTGATGCCAAAGTTTCCAAGATTGGAGTGGAAGGCTTCATATGTTATTACATCTAGTCGGGTCATCTCTTTTATAAAGGCGCGATGACACATGGTCGGGAAGGGTTGGTTGGATTATCTAGCTTATGTTGGGGATACTACCGCAGAGTCTTCTTCTAGGAGTTTGCCGATTTGTTTCCTCTTGACCTTCTAGGCATGCCACTAGATTGTGACATTGATTTCTGTATTGATTTGGCTCCAGGTACCCAGCCTATGTCTATCCCACGTACTGTATGTCACCCAAAGAGTTGAAGGAGCAACTTGAAGAGTTATTAGCAAAGGGTTTCGCCAGACCAAACGTATCCCGTTGGGGTGCACCAATATTATTTGTGAAGAAGAAAGATAGGTTTATGTGAATTTGCATTGATTACTGCCACTTGGACAAAGTTACCATCAAGAACAAGTACCCGCTTCCGCGTATCAATGAATTGTTCTACCAGCTGCAGGGTGCTAGGGTGTTCTCTAAGATCGACTTGAGATTAGGGTATCATTAGTTGAAGATCCGGGACTCAGATGTTCCAAAGACCGCTTTTCGTACTAGATAAGGCTATGCATTTCTGGTGATGTACTTTGGCTTGACTAATTCCCCAACGATGTTTATGGATTTGATGAACAAGGCGTTCAGGCCTTGTATTGATTCGTTTGTCATTGTCTTCATTGATGACATTTTGATCAGCTCACGTATCCTGAGGGAGCACGATCAACATTTGAGAGTGGTGCTTCAGACATTGCGAGAACTAAAGCTATATGCTAAGTTCTCCAAATGTGAGTTTATGTTAGATTCTGTGGCATTCTTGGGCATGTTGAATCAAGAGAGGGTATTAAGGTGGATCTCAAGAATATTGAGGCAGTTTAGAGTTGGCCTGGTCCCAATTCGGTGACAGAGATCAGGAGTTTCTTGGGGTTAGTAGGTTATTACTGACGGTTTGTGGAAGGCTTCTCATTTATTGTAGCACCTTTGACTATATTCACTCAAAAAGGTGCTCCGCTTCGTTGGTCCGATGATTGTGAGGCAATCTTTCAAATTCTCAAGACACCTTTGACTTCAACACCGGTTCTAGTGTTGCCTTCCAGTTTAGGGACATATATAGTTTATTGCGATGCTTCACGCGTTGGTTTGGGTTGTGTGCTGATGCAGGAAGGGCGAGTTACTTCATATGCTTCACATCACCTGAAGATCTATGAGAAGAATTACCCTATACACGATCTAGCGTTAAACTGTTCATGCTCTTAAGATCTAGAGACATTATTTTTATAGGGTTTCCTATCAGGTTTACACTGATCGTCGCAACTTGCAGCATTTATTCAAGCAAAGGGATCTCAATTTGAGGCAACGCAAATGGCTTGAGTTACTGAAAGATTATAATATCACCATTCTTTATCATCTGGGTAAGGCAAATGTAGTCGCGGATGCCTTGAGCAAAAAGGCAGAGAGCATGGGTAGCTTGGCATTCATTTCAGCAGAGGAGAGGCCACTAGCTTTGGACATTCAGTCCTTGGCTAACAGACTTATGAGGTTGGACATTTCATAGCCCAGCTGAGTTCTTGCATGTGTGGTTGCTCAGTCTTCACTACTGGAGCAAACCAAGGCTCGACAGTTTGATGATCTACATTTGATGGTCCACAGAGAGACGACACTACAGGGTGGTGACAAAGAGGTTTCTATCGGCGAGGATGGTGTTCTATGACTCCAGGTCTTCTATGTGTTCCTAATGTCGATGTCTTGAGAGGGAGAATTCTAGAAAAGGCACACGCTCTCGGTACTCTGTTCATCCAGGTGCTAGGAAGATGTATCGCGACCTGAGGAATCATAATTTGTAGCGTCGGATGAAGAAAGAAAATAGTTGAGTATGTATCTAGGCGCCTAAACTACCAGCAGGTTAAGTATGAACACCAAAGGCTAGGTGTCCTACTCCGGCATATGAATATACCAAAGTGGAAATAGGAGCGCATTTATATGGTCTTCGTAATTGGGTTGCCGCAGACCTTTCAAAAGTTTGATGCAATTTGGGTCATTATTGATAGCTTGACCAAGTCGGCACTCTTTATTCCCATTATGACTACATTTACTTCAGAGAGGTTGGCCCATATTAATATTCAGGAGATAGTTCGGTTGCATAGTGTGCTTGTTTCTATCATATGAGATAGACGCTCTCCGTTTACTTCACATTTCTGGAGAACCGTACAGAATGAATTGGGAACCTGTGTAGATCTTAACACAATGTTTCATCCAAAGACCGACAGGCAGTCGAAGCGGAGACTTTAGATCTTAGAGGATATGCTCAGAGCATGTGTGATTGACTTTCGAAGGCAGTGGCATTGATTCTTACCTTTAACTGAGTTTTTTTATAATAACAGTTATCAGTCTAGTGTTGAGATGGCTCCATTTAAGACGTTACATGTTCGGCGATGTTGTTATCCAATCGGGTGGTTTGAGCCCCGCGAGGCTATGTTATATGGTATAGATTTGGTGAAGGATGCCTTGGAAAAGGTATAGTTGATTCATGAGCAATTTCGCACTGCACAGTCCAAACACATGAGTTACGCAGATCAGAAAGCGCGTGATGTATCATTTATGGTAGGCGAGAAGGTTCTTTTGAAAGTTTCACCGATGAAGGGTATTATGAGATTCAGGAAAAAGGGAAAGTTGAGCCTAAGGTTTATAGGCCTATTTGATGTGTTGAGGCGAGTTAGGGAGGTTGTTTATGAGCTTGCTCTACCTCCAAGCCGATTAGGGGTTCATCCGATTTTTCACGTGTCTATTCTCTGGAGATATCACGCCGACTTGTCACATGTGTTATACTTCATAACTATTCAGCTAGATGATAGCCTGGGTTATAAGGAGGAGCCATTCGTTATTGTTGCTAGACAGGATCACCAGTTAAGATCCAAGAGGGTTTTCGTAGTAAAGGTTCAGTGGGAGGCAAACTAGTCGAGGAGGCAACCTGGGAGTCCGAGGAGGACATGCAGAGCAGATATCCGAACTTATTGAACACTCCAGTTATGAATCTAAACTTGTTTGAGGACAAACGTTTGTTTAAGAGGTGGAGAATGTAACAACCGACCAATCATTTTGCTTTTTAGAACCATGTTCCCCTATATAAGACTTCTATACGTGTTTTTACTGTTTTATGACTTGCGGGGATAGTCAGCTCGGGATTTGGAAGTGTTCGGGTTGAAATCGGAACACTTGGTTCATTAAGGTTGGCTAAAAAGGCCAAAATTAACTTTGGTCAACATTTTAAGTAGTTGACCTCAGAATCGAGATTTGACGGTTCCAATAGGTTTTTATGATGATTTCATACTTGGGCATATGTTCGGATCGGGTTTTGGATGACCCATATACATTTTGGCGCCTAATAGTGAAAGTTGGTTCTTTGAAGGTTTAGAAGTTCTTTAAATTTGTTTTGCAGTGGGTTTTAGTGATATCAAGGTCCAAATGGAGTTTTGAGACCATGAATAGTTCTGTAGTGTCATTTAAGACTTTCACGCAAAAGTTGGTATCATTTCGAGTAGTTTAAGGATGTTTCGGCATATTGGACGTAAATTGATGAACTTGATGTTCCTAAGTTTGATTCAATTGGATTTGGGGTGTGATTTCTAGTTTTAATGTTATTTCGGGCGTTCTGAGAGTTCGAGCAAGTCCGTGTTTTGATTCCAAACTTATTGGTATGTTCCAGAGGGGTCCCGAGGGCCCCGAGTGTCAATATGATGAGGCTCGGATCAAGTTGGAAGTTTAGAGAAGCAGCTGAAGCTCCTAGTTTTGTCATAATTGCACATGCGCTAGGCCAGCCGTACGTGCGAGCCACAAGCCTCATAAGAGAGATTTTGAGAGCAGCCTAGCAACCGCAGATGTCGAAGATTGGGCGCACTTATGTGACCGCAGGTGTGAGGGACTTAGTTGCAGTTCGCAGATGCGTAGCCTATCTAGGTAAGAAAAGGTGCACCTGTGAGGAATTTGCCGCAGGTGCTGAATCGCATATGCGGCCAAGGAACCGTGGGTGCGAAAATCTCTGGACAGAAGGGTTCATTGAATATGGGACTTAGGCCATTTCTAACACATTTTCTTTCACTCTTGGGTGATTTTAGAGCTTTTCAGGAAAAGGGATTTCGACCTAGATTTTGAAGGTAAGTAGTGTTTACCTAATGTGAGTTTAATACATAAATTATAGGTAGATTTTAATATGAAAATATGTGAAAATCATGGGTTTATATAAAAAAAACCTAGGTTTTGATAAAAAGGGGATTTTACCACGAAAATGATTATGGAACTTAGTAAGAATCATATATTTATGTTCCTAGTTATGGGTAACAACTTTCTTCGAAACTTTCTGCAATCCAAGCACGTGGGTCTGGGGATGAATTCTAGAAATCTTGCATTTAGGGTTGGGTAATCCCTTTGATAATGGGGATACGAAATTCTGAGAATAAATTGATTAAGTTATATAATATTTAACTAGTTTCGAGTCGTTTGACATCAAATTTGGAGGTTTGAGCATTTTCTTGAACCGTTAATTAGGCTTTGAGACGATGTAAGTCTGTTTTCTAACTTTGTAAGAAGGAATTTACCCCATAGGTGAACATAATTAATATGCGTTTTTATTTGTGGGGGGCTATGTACGGACGAAGTGACGAGAGTCTGTACGTAGCTACTATTCCTATTTATGTCCAGGTAGTTTTAGGTTTACTTCATACTTTGTGAACACCATTATCTGATTATATTTGTTAATTGCATCAAATGGAACTAAGTTGAGGGTTTTAAGATTCCAAAAGCTTCATGTTTAATTTCTTTATTTTGAAAAGAATCGAGAAAGGTCGTTATTGATAATCTATATTTAACCGTGTCGCAAGTATATTCCACGAGTGGGGTGACTCTTTCCACTAATTTCATGGGAGCGGGTCGTTCACCTCGGCAGATTAATAGATACATCGTGGTTCATACCCTTCGACCCTCGGCAGTGCATAATTTTTATTTATGTTGGATCAAGCTGTCATCCTCGGCGAACTTCACGTGTGATAATAGAACTAGAAGCCTTTTTTCTATTTTACATTTTTGTATTAATTCACTTGAATTGAGAGGTTATTGGTTTTAATGAAGCAATCGATTTGGTTCTTAAACATGGTGAAAGGATTCTTCTGTTATTTCTTATTCTGAATTTTTTTGGTTATCTCTATATATCATGTGTAATTAAAATTTTATATTATAATATTGTTGGCCTTCGTAAGTGTCGGAGTCGACCCCTCGTCACAACTTCTTAGAGGCTGGACTAGATACTTACTGGGTACATATTATTTATGTACTCACGCTACACTTTTGCACTTGAATGAACAAGATCTGAGGCGGGTGTATCTGGATATCAGTCCAATACGCATACTTGACTTACATCTCGAGACTTCACGATGAGCTGCCTTCCGAGCCGTTCTGCAGCAGCTGGATTCTTCCTTATGTTATTATTTTTTGTCTATTTCCTTTTAGACAGTAGACTTGTATTCTTTTGCATATTTTACTAGAATGTTCATATACTTGTGACACCCGTTCTTGGCACACACTAGTAGCTTTATAGTTTCAGTTTTATTTTCATGATTACGATTTGCACTGTTTTGCTTTTGTTTAATTATTTTACATGTGCAAATTTCTAGATCTTTTTACAATGAGGAAAATGTTATTCACTTGCTAATCTTATTTAAATCAGAAAACCACTAGATTGATCAGTATTAATTTTCCTAACAACGGTGTTGGACGCCATCACAATCTATAATGGAATTGACTCCTGACACTTAAGACATGATATAACAACAGTGAACGGGGAATCATTGCGTACACTTGTATACCATGAAATGCAGGTATAGGTCAATGTTGAAGAAAGCATGTGAAGAGTACATTTTGGTGAATTACCAATTAGCTATATCTGTATATATATATATATATATGACAGTTTCTTCGTACCTAACGTAAGGAATATGCGCATGGAAACTGCTTTATGGTTGCGCTATTTCATGAGAGTCCATTGGTCGGCTTCTTTAGTAGCAAAAGTGCAGGAAATTGAGAAAGAGAGAAGAGGTCATTAAGATGTTATGGTTATTGAAGAGATGGGGAAAGGAATCTTTTAATGTAAAGAAGACTTTTTTGTTTTATTTATACTTGCATGATGTCTGCATATAATGCAATGACCCAAAACTATCCAGAAGATTGTTTAGTGACAAGGGCAGAAATTTCAATATGTGTACAAGGCGTCTTGGTTTGGAGCTAAAAAGAGACACTACTTAACAAAGCATATTCTTTATCAGGTGGTGAATGACATGAAGATTGCACCCCAAAACAAAGATATAATTCATAATCCTATTGTCGAGGATAAGAGTGTGTTCTATGTCTTATGTTTGGGACACCACTGCCACTTCGACACATTAAGACGGGGAAAACATGCTTCAATGATACCATACATTCAGAGAAATTCGTGCTTCTAGCTATATCAATTAGAGCATGAGATGAAATAGAAGAAATCACTCTCGGTTAAAAGTTATTTTAGTTACATATTAGATCCTCTGGTTTCTATTATTACTGCTTGGTTCCAAGGTTCGTTTAAGTTCTTTTTATTTACGTGGCCGTAGTTTGTTAGTTTTTTGTTGTTATGAGTACACAGGGCCAGCTGTGCGATCCTAGCTGGTTAATACACATTCCTGTTCGATGTAAACGGTGTTGAATGAAAATTAATTTTAATATTTTGGAAAAACTCCTAAACTACCCCGCGTCTATGAGAGGAGCTCTTGCGATTTAGAGGTGATTTAGAGGTGGTTTGCACCTTGAGCTCTCCCATGGACAATCTGGTAGGGCGGCCTGCCTGTTTCTACAGTTTGTCTGCCTCCTCCCACTCCCATACAACCTTTACAATCCAATCCAAACCCTAATCCACCCCTAATTACTCCAACCTAGTTCACTAGATGCCTTCATGGATTCTACGTTGAACCAAAAGATCAGTAACCAATCAATTATTATCAAGCCAGTAGCTTATATATATGGTGAGCCCTTGATTCAATGGACAACTTCAGAAGTTAAACGAATGAATCCGATTGAGAACCTGGAACTTTTCCATTGTTGGCAAAATTTCTTATGGATGGTAAGTGTCGTGGCCCTTTTTTTCGTGAAATCGGGTTTCGATAATTTTGGGACAACTTATTTCCTTTTGGGATTGAATAAAGGATTTGAAGAGTTGCCACCTAACGGATTAAGGTGCATTAGGGAACCTAGAGCATTTAGCCCATGAAACTAGTTTTTATTATCAGAGACCGGATAAAGGCTCGAAATTATTTTGAGGGGAAGGCGTTAAGTACACCTCGAGTCCACAATAGTAGATTCTAATGCGTATCTTATGCACGTACTATCCGTCCCTTACTTATGGTCCCAAAGGTATTTAGGACCTCTACTTAGGGTGGTTTTAGACCGACCTTTATTGCTTAAAAATGAGAAAAGCTAGCCGACAAACAAAATTCACATAGGACTTCATGCAAAGAACAAATAGGGGGCTCACATTGACCTCCACAAATAGACAAACAAATGCACACAATTCAATCAGCAAATTTTGTTAATTAAGGATCCTAAAGACAAGATATCTAGCTGACCAGAAATAGAATACAAAACAACAGTTACTAAGGCGGACATCTGGACCTATCAGTTTTGCCTGCTGCTTTTATTAAGCCTTGAATCTGGGCATCTTCAGGTAGTAAATATCATTGTTTTAAACCCCAGAATCATTAATGCCCTACAAATTTGCCTATTTAATTAACAGAATCTTTTAGACATGGTATCTACAATAGTAAACCTATAGCATGGTTTCTAAGCAAATCACTAATTTTAACTCGTAAAGGCAGGTTTAACTCTTTAGATCCTAGAGGCATGCTTTCTAATTGCTGTGTATATTTAAACTCCTACAAGCATGATCTCTAAGTGTTGACTTGATTTGAATTTCTATTAGCAGGCTTCCTAAGTTTACAAACTAATTTCAACTTATAGGCATGATATCTATTAGATGAAATCGTATAGACATGATTTCTAGGTTTGAAACTGATTCCTTTATTTCCTATAGGCATGGTATCTAACAGATTTTTAGTTCCTATAGGCATGATATCTATTAATCACATGTGGGCAGAATTCTTTAAGCACATTGCCAGAAAAATTATTATTCAAACAGATAGGATCCTACAGACATGGTTACTAATGCATGTAAAAAAAGTGCATGGATCCATGTACATGATTTCTAATGCGAAGAATATATGAACATGATTTCTAGCATGTGAGTGAAGTACAAAACAAAGAAATACGAAATTCTTATGATATGATCTCTAAACAATTAGTAACACTCACATAATCACCAATAAACCTATATGCATGATTTCTATCCGAGTTTCAAACAAAGATATAGGATAAACCCCCTAGCTTTTACTAAACAATCCCCACATATGTTTATTATAGAAATTATTACAACCCATAATGGATAAAATATATAACAATATCTACCATACAATAGGGAGCCTTAGCAAGTCTAATATAAACATGAGAGTCAGGCCTTCAGCACAACAACCTTGAAACAGTAGCAAGGAACCACAAGACCTTAAGCCAGGCTTCCAGTGTGTCAAAGTTGTCAAAGAGCCTTAAGGACCCTGTGCAATGCTCACACTAGATCCACACACTTAACACGGAATTCATAAGAGATTGGAAAACCAGCTCCAATGTGTCAAAGTTCAAAGGAGTCTTAGGGATCCTAGGCAGTGCTCATACTGGAGGTTATAGGAACCTAGATAGCTAAGAGTAGAAGTTTGAAAAATAGTTAGTATATATATATATATAGTAGGAATTTTAGAAAACATTTTGATTGTTTAGGAACAAACAAGTTCAAATTACAAGACTACATGCAGAACAGTGTCCATATTTAGCATATTGGTAGTAGTTCGAACATGGATGATATACCAGTAATTAAAGCAATCACAACAAGAACAGAGATAGTCGAATTACAGACAGAACTGACCACACATATTTGCAATACCTAAACATGTTCTGAACAGGGAGCATACAACTGAATCCATCAAAATTTCACATTACTAAGATTACTTAGTTTATTAATTATCACTAGGTGGGACCATATAGACATGTATTAAATAGAAACATGCTGAAGTTTGAAATAACTAACCAAATAAACACATAGCAGAGGGTAGTAGGAACTAAAGCATATTAGTATAAAAAGAAGTAAACAGAAATCACGGGCCAGACATACTAAGGTAAAGTAATCACACAAGCACATAGAACAAAGTAAGTTAACAGGAATTAAGGCATACCAGTTAGGAAGAAAGCAAACAGGAAACATATGAAAAGAAGAAGCATATCGAGGTTTGAAGTAAACTAATCATATATTCACATGGAATAAAACACGATAACAAGAACTAAGGTGTAACCGTTGGAAAGGATGGAAAGGAATAGTGTATCAAATAGAAGCATGTTGAGGTCTGTGATAAAACTGACTACATAAACATATAGAATAGAACAAGATAACATGAATTAACGAATACCGGTTAGGGAGAATGTAAAAATGAAGGTGAAAGCAATTGGAATCCAAGCGTCTAACCTTGGATTTCAGCTGGCTAGACAATGCAGTAAATTAGAGTGATAGAAAGAACTCAAGTTGTGTGAGTGTAAGTGTGTAAGTGTAGGCTTGTAGGTGTGAGCGTGTGTGTCTTAATGTGTTTGAAAATCAAAATAATGAAGGATTTTATAACATATAGTAGACTAAAACCAAATAAGATAGGAGAGTGAATGATACACAGATAAGGCAAAGAAATCAGTTAGTCAATCAATTAGGATTACACACAAATCACTTATTAAGACAGAATTACGGAATTATTATATAGACTAAGGAGAATCTTATACGAAATTAGTTAGCAAACAAGATTGAGGTTTAATAAGGTAAGTAATAAGTCCAGAAATCTCTAAAAGATCGGTCATAACAATCAAGGCCCAGAAATCAGGCCAGTGATATAATTAAGGAAAGTAGTATCAATTATGAATCATATATATAAGGAAAGAATAGGTAAAAGAAGAAATAATTTCAAACCCTAATTAGGAAAATAAATTAATTACTTAGTTTAATTGACAGCCAAAGTAAACGGGCAAACACTATAACAAGTAGTAGAATAATTAGAAACCCCATGGTTTAAAGCATAGGGATGAAAATCAGTCGAAATGTAAAGGAAGAAAACCTGAGTTAAACATTTAAACCAAATCTTATTTGAATCTCTTTGAGACTCCATCAAGTAATACGAAAATCACAACACCAGTAAAGATAGGAAGCCAGATAAGGCATGGAATCAAAGAAGAAACCCATGGATCGAAGGGATTTTGGTGACAGGGGGGCTAGGGCTAGGAGGTGGGCAGAGAGAGGAGAGGAGGAAGGGTTTCAGTGACGGCGGATATGAAAAAAATTGAAGAAGGTTTGGGAGTTGTTTGGTTAACTAAAATGGAAGGTAAATTCTAGACTATTGATCTTTTTAGATCGACGACTAGGATTGAACCTAGCTTGGGGCGGGTATGGATAAGGGTTATGGGTTATGACTTGATAGGTTAATTTAATTGCGCTAGGGTGGAAATTGGGATAAGGTAGAAATTGGGATAAGGTCCAAAAACAAAATTAAAGAGGGCTATATATTAAATACCCAATTAATGAGATAAAATAATTTATAAAAATAGCTAATAAATGATAGAAAAATACTATTTATGCATGTAAATGATATTAAATAATTACTTAATATTATAAAAATGTGAAATATCATTTTCCGTGTAAATAATGTAACTAATCATACAAAGGCTATTATTGCAAAGCTATTGCAATTATAGACTAAAGATATAGATATATTTATGGATAAAATGATTAAAGCTTAATATAAATATAAATAATAAAAATCAAGTAATAAATCATTATAAAATTATTTGTGTTCCAATTAGTAATTATTTAGATAATAAAATACTGGAACAATTTAATTAAAATCTTTTTAAGACTACGGAAAATTATGAACAAATATTGGTGGGTGCTTGTGCACTATTTTGAAAGTACATATGCATTTTTAAAATATATGAGGAAAAATTGGGTATCAACAACTTCCCCTATTTACCTAGGAAGGATAAAGCAGCTGTCGGGTAAAGAAATAATGGACCGATTTTGACCGAATGGGATGTTTAAAAATTTGTAGGTTGCACCCTGGTCGTTGAGTTGTCTGCATATCGATGGTTTTACAGGAATCAGGCTATGTGTAATGCTAGATCCACTGGTTAATGAAACCGATGGAATTGTTATAGGAATGGTAGTATGTTTTGGAAAAGGTTTTTTGTGAAGGGTAGTATCGAATTGTTTGTGTGGAGTTATAAAGGCGCATCTGAATTGTAACGAGCGTATTACAGGACATGTATCCGAACGATCATGGGGTGAAGGTGAATAATGATGAGAATCAGTTACTTTTGAGATAACAACAAACGGTATGAGTGGAAACCGGAATGGTATAAGTGGAAACATGAGCAAAAGTTGCTCCAGTTTGAAGGACAATTACCTTCTGGATTTCCTACAAAATTAAAACACAATGCATGCAAATATATAGATTATTGAGAGAATTTAAACATGATGCAAATTTTCTTTGGACCATGAGGGTTGTCTTTGGACAGAGAGGATGACGTCCATAGACCATAACATCCTGGGCCATATATCACGAGATAGGGGATTCGCATGGAATGAAGTGATGTTCCCGGGCCATGAAAATGATGCCTCTGAACCATGATTTGAATAATGATGTGCAGTATTTATAGATCCTCAAGCCATGCATTGTGTATTCAGGCTATGGGGATGATGCCTTCGGACTATGACGCCTTCGGATAGAGACATGATGATGGATCATATAAGAAAATAAGATAGAGCTTAGTATTGTATAGAATCGGGATAGAGATCAGTTCCTAAAAAGGCATCATAGTGATAGGTTTAAGATAGTGTAACATTCAACATTAGACAAGGGAAGGCAAAGTTTAGCCTGATGCAATTGAGATGGTCGGGCTTAGCCTCATGCAAAAAAGGGAGACAATACTTAGTCTCATGTGAGGGAAGGCAGTGCTTAGCCTTATGAAATTGGGGAGGTAGGCCTTAGCCTCATGCAAGATTTGGGATAGGGCTTAGTCTCATGCAAATAGAAGGCAATGCTTAGCCTTATGCAGATATGGAGGCAGGGCTTAGCCTCATGCAAGATTTGAGATAGGGCTTTGTCTCATGCAAGGAAAAGCCATTGCTCAGCGATATACAAATATGGAGTCAGGGTTTAGTCATGCATGATTTGAGATAGGGCTTAATCTCATGTAATGCGAAGGCAATGCTTAGCCTTATGCAAATATAGAGGAAGGGCTTAGCCTTATGCAAGATTTGAGACGGGGCTTAGTCTCATGCAAATAGATGGAAATTCTTAGCCTAATGCAAATGCTTAGCCTCACGTAAGATTTGAGACATGGCTTAGTCTCATGCAAAGAGAATGCAATGCTTAGCCTTATGCAACGAGCAAATATGAGTAGAATATTTCTTAGCTGTATTTGTGCTTGGCGGATTGATTTTTATGAAGGCAATGGTTTTAAGGCGTATGTGCTTGTGGTTACTCTTTGTCCCTGCATTTGAAGAAGATCGTAGGTTTTATGAGGAAGGTTGGTTCATGTCTTGGTCTGCATGCTTTGCTCTGGAGGCCCTATTCGAGTTACCCTAGGTAACACCTGACTATCACATACATAAAGTTTTCTAAAATATGAACTTATTTGGTGAAATAAGGTTATTCAAAAAACATAGTGGTATATAATATCAAGTAAATTAGATGAACTAATGACTGTGACACTTTTGGAGACATTGCGACTTCTTTGTCCTCTCCAAAATCCTGCCCTGGTTTAGTATTTAATTCTTCAGCCGTTCTTAACCGATTTTTGACTATCTTACATGTGATGGTGTCGGCTGGACTTTTCCCGAAATTTTGAGGGTCCTCCTCAAAATTCTGCCCTAGTTTCTAATTCTAGGGAAATTAAAATATTATGAAGATGTGACCGAATCCACAGGGCTGCCTACGTATCACCTGTTAAACAGGAATCAGGTCAAGTGTAGTTCAATTGTATCAGATGAGGAAATGCAGACAAGCTAAACATAGTATCTCTTGACTGCGTCTGAATTGATAGATTTTGGCAAGACTTCTCTGTCCATCTCTACAAGTATGAGTGTTTCTCCTGTCAGTACCTTGTGATCAATGTAGGGCCCTTGTCAATTGGGTGAAATTTTTTCTTTAGCTTCATCTTGATATTGGAAGATTCGCTTCTGTACCAGCTGCCTTGGTGTGAATTATCTTGGTTTGACCCTTTTTTTGAAAGCTTTGGACATTCTATTCTGATATAGCTAACCGTGATATACTGCATTTATTCTTTTTCCATCTATGAGGGCTAGCTGCTCATAATGGCTCCTTATCCATTCTATACAGTCGAGTTAGGCTTCTTGTATGATCCTTAAAGAAAGAATTTCTACCTCAGCTGGAATGACAACTTTGGTACCTATAACCAGTAAATAGGGAGTTGCCTCAGTTGATGTAGGGATTATGGCACGGTACCCCAATAGGAAAAAGGGTAACTTCTCGTGCCATTATTTGTGATTGTCTTCAATCTTCCTTAGTATTTTCTTGTTGGTAGCTTCCACAACTCCGTTCATTTGAGGCTTGTATGTCATAGAGTTTTTATGCTCAATTTTGAAGGTTTCCCACATGGCTTTCATCAGATCACCGTTGAGATTGGTGGCATGAGCAATGATAACAGACTCAGTAAACCTGAATCGACAAACAATTTGATCCTTGACAAAATCTGCGATGACTTTCTAGGTAACAACTTTGTGAGATGCAACTTCTACCAATTTGTAAAGTAATCAATGGCCACTAAAATGAACTGGTGCCCGTTTGAAGTAGAGTGATCTATTGGACCGATGATATCCATTCCCCCGATAGCAAAAGGTTAAGGTGCACTTGTTGCATTAGTTCATTTGGTGGTACCTTTATCATGTCTACAAGTATCTAGCATTGATGGCATTTCTAGATGTACCAGATGCAATCTATTTCCGTGTTCATAAAAAAATATCCCGCTCTGAGTATCTTTTTGGCTGGAATGAAACCATTCATGTGTGGTCCACAATTTTTGGCATGCATTTCCTCAAGCAATCTGGAAGCCTATTTTGCGTCAACACACCTCAAAAATCCTAGGTTAGGGGTTCTTCTATATGGAGTTCCTCCGCTTTACAAGAAGTGATTGGAAAACCTCCACATTTCTGAGTATGGTTAGCCTGTTCCCAGTATTCTCCTTTTGCCAAATATTCTTTAATGTCTTGGAACCAAGGTTTTCCATCTGTTTCCTCTTCAACATAAGCATAGTAAGACGGATGGTTATAGATTTTCACCAGGATGGGATCGATAAAATTCTTGTCTAGATGTTGTATCATTGAGGACAAGGTGGCCAGCGTGTTAGTATACTCGTTCTGGACTCTTGGAACATGTTTGAATTCTATCTTTGTGAACCTCTTCATCAATTCCTGCACATGATACAAGTATGGTAGTATCTTGGTATTTTTCGTAGCCCATTCTCCTAGAACCTGATTTACCAGAAGATTCGAATCGCCAATTGCCAGCAACTGTTATATATTCATATCGATGGACAAATTGAGCCCTATGATTCAGCTTCACATTATTCGATATTGTTGGTGCACGGGAACCTAAGCTTTGCGGATACTGGTAAATGTTGATCTATCGCTGACACCAAAACCGCTCCAATACCCACACTTTTGATGTTTGTAGCCCTATCGAAGAACTTACTCCAACCGTTGAGGCTGTGTGCCACAACGAGATTAGATTTAATCCTTAGGTTTACCAAGAGTTTTTATAAATGCTATTTTGGATCAGTGATTCTAGTGGAAGTTTGGGAAAATCCTACTGAGTAGTAGGCCATGATTTTTTCACCTTTGAGCCAGGTGTTTTTCACGTAAAAATATCTATGTTTTTTATTTTATGTACTTATTATTTCGCGAATAGTAGTAGTTAGAACACCTAGAAGAACCAAGTTCTTTTAAAGCAAAATTTGGGCACCACCAAATCATCTCCCCCTCTTGTGTGATATTGATGTTTAAAACATAAATTGGTATCAGATCGGGTTATCCTTGAAGAGGCTAACACCTTAAGAAAAGATCAAAATGAGTGCACCACTTAGGAATTGGGATGGGTAATCCACTGCTACGCCTCCCACTTTTGAATGGTCAGTGCTATTCTTTGTGGAAGAACATGATGGGAGATCACATCATAGGAGAAGACTATGAACTCTGGGACATAGTCATTGATGGTCCTCTAGCAACCACAAAGAATAATGCTGAAGCAGTAGATTTGCCAAAGACAAGAGTTAACTGCACTACTGAAGATTTGAAGAAATGGGAGAAGAAAGCTAAGGCCAAGAAATGGCTTGTGTGTGGACTGGGTCTAGATGAGTACAGTAAAAATCAAAGTATTACCACTGTTAAGGAAATCTAGGACACTTTGCAAATGGACCATGAAGGAACACCTCAAGTGAAGAGGTCTAGAGGGATACTGTTGTATTCTCAGTATGAGAATATCACCATGAAGAAAGGAGAAACCATCCAAGAAATGTATATAAGTTCACCATACTGACAAATGAACTTAAGTCTCTTGGAAGGGTTATTCTTGAAGAAGACAAAGTTGAAAAGATTTTGACAAGGGTTATGCCAGTCTCTCGGGAAAGCAAAATCACTTCTATTCAGGAATCAAAGAATATTGCTACCCTTAAGCTGGACGAACTAATTGGAAACCTCACTTCAAATGAACTGAGAAGGCAAACCATGTAAATGAATGCACCCAAGAAGAAAAGAAGTTTGGCTCTCAGAATTTCTAAAGGTTCAGATCTGGAGGATGATGAAATGGCTATGATCACAAGAGATTTCAAAAAGTACCCAATGAGAGGAAAGGGTTCTTTAAGAGGTACAACCTTTAACAAACCAATGTGTAACAACCCGATCGGTCGTTTTGAGATTTTGCGCTTTGCTCGCTAGTTCTTGGGCACGACTTGCCCCATCTAATGTATTATGACTGATGTAGATCATTATTTTTGGTTTACAGGAAAATTGAAATGAATTTGAAAGAACAGTTTCAGTTGTAAGCTTGGAATTTGAAAGGTTTGACCAAGAGTTGACTTATTTGTATATGAGCCCGGATTAGAATTTTTATGGTTTAGTTAGCTTTGTTAGGTTATATATGACTTAGGAGTGTGATCGGAATAGGTTTTGGAGGTCCGGTGTGAAATTTGGCTTGAATTGATGAAGTTAGTATTTTGGCGAATTCTGGTTGGCATGTGAGATTAGATCCGAAAGTCAGAATGGAATTCCAAGAGTTGTAGTAGCTTTTTATGTCATTGTGGATGTGTGTGCAAAATTTCAGATTATTCGGACATTGTTTGGTCGAGTTTTTGATCAAAAATATATTTCGGAAGTATTTGGAAACTTAGGCTTGAATTCGATGAGTTTTGAATAATTTGATGTTGTTGGAGGTGCTTTGATGATTGGAACAAGTTTGAAGTGTGTTATGGATTATGCGGGTATATTTGGTTGAGGTCCCGAGGGCCTCGAGGTGATTTCGGATGGCTAACGGGAAGTTTGAAAGTTGAATAGATAGCAAAAAATGCAGCAGCAATGCGAGTTCAATTTTGCCTTCGCGATCCAGAGAAGGAATTCGTGTTCTCATAACATGAATTTTGGTGAATTGAGTTTTTTCTTTGCGTTCGCGGCCAGGGGCTCGCGTTCGCATAGTTATGGGAGCTGATGTTCCATGTTCGCACAAGGATGTTCGCATTCGCATAGAGGAGTTTGGGCAGGCCAGCTTTTATTCTTCGCCTTCGCGGCCGTAGGGTCCCGTTCGCGTAGATGGAAAAAGGTAAAGCATCGCATTAGCATGGTTGTATTCGTATTCGCATAAGAGGAAATTGGGTCAGGTGGATTGGAAATGAAATTTATGATTCGCATTCACAGGAGTTGGGTCGCAGTCGCGGGGGGTTGCCTGGGTAAAGCTACGCGTTCGGGAGGTGGTTGTCGCGTTCGCGTTGGAGAATTTTGGTTAATGGAATTCTTTTGCTTCACAAACACGAGGCTTTGACCGCGTTTGCGAAGAAAGATTTTTAAGTGCTGGACAAAAGGGTTATAAACATCTCATCCACGGGTTGGAGCTCATTTTCACTCAGTTGTTGGCAATCTTTGAGAGAATTTGAAGAAAATTGAAGAGGGAATCGAGGGCAATCGATTGGAGGTAAGATTTCTGAACATAAAACTTGTTTTTATTGTGAAATTAACCAGGAGATTCATGGAAATTTAGCAAAATACGAAAGAACTAGGGTTTGGATTTCTAGAATTTAAAATTGGGATATGATGGGTCATTTGGGCTCCGATTTTTGTGTTCTTTATACGCATAGACTCGTGGAGAGATAAGAAACCCGTTGATGTAAAAATTTCTGGTATTAAGAGGTGGGCCCAGGGCTCGAGTTTTGGTAATTTCAGGATTTTTGCCCATTATTAATTATTTTCGCTTGGGCTTTATTCCCTTAGCATATTGTGATGTATTCGATCTGATTTTGGATAGATACGACGCGGATCAAGGCCGACATGAGGGGCAAAGGCGTCGCGAGCTAGAAATTTTTATAGTTCGAGGTGAGTAATGATTGTAAATGATATCATGAGGGTTTTATACCCCAAATTGCACATCGTAGTGCTATATTCAGGTGACTTGCACGCCAGACAACGAGCATGGGGAATAGCATCATTGGGGATTGTGCTTAGTCTGTCACGATTGATGATCTTACCGTGTACTTGACTGAAAATTAGTTGTTATTATAATGAATTGGGCTGATTTCCATATTTGGACTTTGTGCCACCTATTTGAACCCCTTCGGGAATGATTGTTGATATTTCCTCAATGTTTTGATTTTATACTCGAACTTAGTCATGTATTTTCCACTGTTTTCAAAAACTCAGCCAAGTTTACTTTGCTTTAACACTTGAAATGATATTTCCAACAATATTTTTGGAGTGAGCATCATGTTTTACTGTTACTTGAGGGGCTTTTGTGATTTTTGACTGAGTAAGGCCGAGAGCCTGTGTTGTGGGCCTGTGTTGTGAGGATACTTTTAGATCATGCTGCATGTCGCAACAGTGAGATATTGATACTGATATGAGGCCAAAGGCCTAGATTTTATGCCATGAGATGGCTTGATATTGTGTCTGGGCCGTAAGTGGCCCTTCCCGGAGTCTGCACATCCCCAATGAGCATTGTCGATGATAAATGGATCGGGCAGCATGCCACATCGATATATGGATTGGGCAGCACGGTGCAGTGGTACCGGTACTGTTTTATGTGTTTACTTATTTAATTTTCTGCCATTATCTGTTATTGTGTTATTTCATATGGTATCTACCTGATTCCCTGAAAATTTTCTGTCAGTGTTGCGCCCGAGGGGCGGATCTCTGTGATTATCTGTACAAATTATTTTAATTCATTTGCATAACCATAGAAAAAGCCTTTTTCAAAAGGGTCTTAGTTTGAGCTAAAGCGTTTTCTAAGATTTCACAGCTTCACGATTTTCTCAAAAGGTTTTACACTGCTTCTATACAGCATGATGATTTGCCTTACGTGATTTCTTACTGCTCAGTTATTATTTACCTTTATTACTCAATGAGTTGGAGTACTCACTTTACTCCTTGCACCTCGTGCGCAGATGCAGGTATTTGTTCCCCCGGTAGCAGTTTTGAGTTGATCGGAGGCAAGTTATCGGAGTTTAGCGAGGTGACTGCTAGTGTTCACAGCACCGCATTTCATTCTTTTGTTTATCAGTTCTGTTTTGCTTACTTCAAGCCTTGTAGTTGTATTTATACTCTAATAGATGCTCGTGATTTGTGACACCCTGGTTTGGGCTATGTTCGGGTTGTATTCCGTACTTAATAAAGAAATCTTTTGCTTAAAACTCTCTTATTTAATTATGCTAAAATTGTTTACAAATATTAACCATTCTAAAAAGGCAAAATGGGTTGGTTGGCTGGCCTCGTCTTCACGAGAAGCGTCATCACGACCGGATCGAGGTTTGGGATCGTGACAAGTTGGTATCAGAGCCTAGGTTACGAGGTCTCACGAGTCATGAGCAATTTTAGTAGAGTCTCGTAGATCCGTACAGAGACGTCTGTATTTATCCTCGAGAGGCCGCATAACCTTTAGGAAAACTTCACATTCTTAAATTCTTATCATGTGTCCTTGATTCAGCTTGAGAGGTAACTCTTGAAATTCCTTCCACGCGTTCACATGCGTGCATGAGCGCTCAGTATCAGATGTGCCTCTATGGCTTATGATTCCCCAATAGAGGGGCAAGATGTGATATATGTGAGTTTGATGTTGAGACAGTCTGAAGGACTTGAGGCCTATTCTTTGCCTATGGCTTGAGCACCGAAGTGTTGATTGTGTGAGCGAGTGTTTTGAAACTTATATATGTTTGGTATTGCCCCTATTAGTGGGAAGGATGGTTGGATTAGCTTCGTGATGAGCATGTTAGTACTGCAAGGTGTATCCATACGACTTGGAAGTGATGAGGAATGTCTGTTGGATGATAGATGAAATTATTAAGTATTTGATTTCCACTGTGATTTGATGTGTAGCCCCGAGTTATGGGCGTGTGAAGGATCTTTTCATGTTTCCCAATTGCGAGAGAAGTAAATTTCATGTTTGCTGTATGAGTTCAGACTTAAAACTAAGTGACTAAACACAATTTATGACAGTGGAAGGTATACAAAAATATTATATTGATGCAAAGCAGGTGGACTATCTCCTGGGGAATGTTCTGAAGTAGTGTGATCCCTATGTGTATCTTAGAAGACCTCATGTGTAATTGAAAAGTACGTGTTGAAATTCGAAATTTTTGGGCTGCTTAAGAGAGTGGGCTTAACTGTTGCGGGGATGCATGCAATAATTGTAGAAGATTTACAATACTACATGATCTGTGTTTTCACAACTTATAAACGATTTGAGTTTAATCTCACTAAGGTATTGTGGCATCAATAGAGTAAAAATGTTATGAGCTATTGAGTGTATCATGATCTATGCCATCAAGCCAAGTGGGGGAGTCAACTGTGAGCAGCTGATTGCACTGTTATGTGCTACGTTAGTTCTAGTTTGAGGCATATTGGTGAATCAGTTATGGCTTATGGAGACTGGGACCGAGGATGCCTCGAGTAAAGGAAAATTTTGACAAAGTTTATGTCATGCTTTATTGGTGTAAGGGAATCTCAGAATGTCTTAAGTTGTTATTGGTAAAAGACACTCGGTGCATAGAGTAGGATGTTGCTTGGTTGTATTGGGATAAGATTGTATTTTGCAGTGTCTGAAGTGCTACTGTGGCACATGTTGTTCAGTTCTTTTGATCAGGCTAATTGAGGTTTGAGTAGAGTAGATGACTTGCGAGAATGGTTCTAATGTGTTCAAGATTCTACATATAACAATTGGGTATTTTAAAGTTGCATATGTGGTTAGAAATTGAGTTTTCATTGGAAGATGTCAAGACTTGTGGTATTTTCTATAAATTGTGGGATTCTATGTATCAGTATCAGGAAGATAAAGGTAATGGATTTAGATTTGTAGGAAGTCTCTTTAGAGTAAAGTATTTTGAAGGTGGTGCTTTAGTGGTATTTAATAGAGTATTTAGTGGCTTATGAGTCTTAGATAGTGTGGTTTTGTGCTTGGATCTCGTGTGGTACGTCTAGGTTGAGAAAATGTGATGTTATATCTAGAAGGAGTATCAAGTTGAAGGTAAGTCAGAATGGGACTCGGATATATGGGATAGCTTGGTAGTGGCTTAGATCGGTATAGTGAGGATATGGTTAGTTCCTTGGATGCCTATGGGGAAATGAGTTTATACAGGTGTTTAGCAGCAATGCTCTTATGTTTAAGTGATCTGCATGGCTTGGTTGAGTTAGAAGGATTCAGTCCTGATGGTTTAGTTTGTGCAAATGAAATTCAGAGATTTCTTGATGGTTTTTTGCCACGGTTAAAGATGTGTATTTTCTATGAGCATGAGGAGCATGTGACATATAGTGTTATTCTTCTAGATGGGATCAATGGGAAGTTCTTAACTAGTTGAGTACGTAAGTGTTTGTGTCTCGGAAGGGAGATGCACTTATCATATTATCCTAGGATGGTATGGTATATGCGATATATTGGGGAGGATTGGGATTTTCGTGTGTAAGGTTACGGTTCAGTTTCGAATAGGAAGTCATGAAATTCTTAGGCAACATTGGCAGTTTTAAGTGATTAGAGAAACGAGCTTTAGATGATTAGGGTGAACGATCTTCAGATGATTAAGAAAATGGTATTACTAATCATAGTGATTTTATGAGGGTATATGTTTCAAAAAAGGGCTATCTGATTAAGTTGATAGAACTTCGGTAGTATTGCGGCACTTTCAGGCTGCTGATATTCGAGTTTGCTTGGTGGCATAGAAGAATTTTTGAGTATCTCTCATGAAATGACTGGGTATCGGAGGTGTGGCATGTATTCGGATGGCGGAATTGGGATCGGATATGGTGATCCATGTGCCGTGAGGATTTGAGATAGAAGTTCTTATATTCAGGCTATTTTATGGTTGTGGATTGTTTATGACAGTACTGTTTAGCGACTATTGGGATTTGTTAGGCCTGAGTGGATCTTTTATTGCTTGGCATACTAAATATTGGATATGATATTAGGGTTAAACTTGTTTTCTCCGTGTTGGATTATTCGGGACTATTGCGCTACGGGTTATGCCGAAAATGCCACGGGTTGAATACCGAGGTGTGTCGGAGTATATCCTGGTATAGTGGTTCTATATTTTAAAGACCCAGCGGACGGTTGGGAAGGATTGTCTTTCTTACTAGAGCTCTTATGATGAGTGCCAATGCTGAGGCCCTGATGTTGATTCAGTTCCGGTATTGAGGGACTTTATGGATGTGTTTCTTGTGGCTGAGCATGTCGCCGGGCGAGCTGTTGATACCCAATTTTTCTTTACATATTTATTATATTTAAAATATCCTCAAAATAGCATGTACGTGCATATATAAGCATGCCCAAGAGTTTTGGTATTTTTTCCTTATTTTTAAGATTTAAAAAAAACAAATTATTGTCCATTTTAATAGTAGAAAATTCAATAATTATTCTCAAACTAGAATTTTTGGTGAATAATTTATTTTCATTCTCATATTTACAGCAAAATATAATTAAGGTGATTTTTTGTATATTTTTATAAATTTATTTGGTAGTTTTAAAGTTAAAACGCATGTAATTGCAAGTTTAGCCTATGTTAAGATTAACTGCATTTTATAATTGTAAAATTAGTTCCAATATTTAAATTAATATTAATATGTTATCTACTGACTTGGTACTTCTAATTTAATTTCAAAATTATTTTTACTATTAAAAGGGAAAAACTAGCTATTTAAAGTATAGCCCCAATTCGTTTCAATTGTAGCCTCATTTAAATTTCACTTTTAGCCTGAAATTGACCCAATTTCAAGCTCAAAACCGGACCAGCCCAATCCCGTCCAACCCAACACAATAACTTAGTTATCTAACCACACCCAAGCCTCTTTTAGTCCAAACCGTTGATCAATCTGATCAACGGTCACGATCACCTCTTTCCTTTTTAATTTACCTAACTCAACCGAAATCTCCCCACTCCCTTATGATAGCCGCCTTTAAACACTCCACTCTCTCTCAAACTCTCTCGAATACTCCCTAACCCTAGCTGCCTTCCACCGTCTCGGACCACAACCTTACAGGAATCCATGGCTTCTCATGCCATAGATGACATATACTCACCTCCTATTACTCTTGTATGTCTGATGCTTGAAGGTTCGAGAGTAGACCTTTGCAGACTCAAGGTTTCCGATCATCTCTGGCTTTGCTCTGGCATATCCTAGCCTCCTAAGCATGATTCCGACCTTATCCGACTTAGATCAGACCTTTTTCAATGCCTTTCTCACATTAGGGTCCTCTGAAACACTAGCAAATCGAGGTTTTTCTTTGATTCTTTTTAGATCCGTTGTGTATTTATGCTATGCGTGAGTTTTCAAACGATTTGCCTAAATTTTCCTTTGAAAATTACTTTCAAAACCCTTCATTGCCGATTTAAGGTTTTCTAAAAATTGTTTAGGAGTTTTATGATTTTTCTTCTTTGTGGTGTCCTTTGTTGTGTTCCTGTATCATCTTTTGTATGCTTCCCTTACTGTGTTTTCTATAATATGGTCTTGTAGATTTTTCTACTGTATTTTATCATGTTCTTATATGTTTATCGTACTGTGTTTTCCTATATGCTTTCCTGCTATACCTTTCCTAGTGATTCTTGTGTTTCTACTATACTTTTATTGCTAAGTTCTTATGGTTCTTTGTATGCCTTCTATTGAGCCTTGTTTAGGGTTCTGCTAACTATGTTTCTCCTGTTACTCTTATCAATATTTGCGAGTGTATACTTTGAATCTTTCTACTATGATTACATGTTGCTTTGCTATACATGTTTTGATCTAATTGCTTGTTCTCTTTTGTGATTTTCCTAAACTAGGATTCTTATTTCAGAACCCCAACTCTTTTAGTATAGTTTCGGGTTTCATATGATTCTGACTTTTTATAAACTCTTCTAAACTCTGTTATTGGATTTTTATGCTGATTTACATGACAGTCTTCTTTCATACTCACATGCTCCTTATATATGATGAATTTCCCTCTAATTGGTTTTCAAATTTACAATTAGCATAAACCTCTTTCTGAATATAGTTTGATTTATTGTCCTTCCACCTTTTACTGATTCCCTAGATAAGTTGGCTTAGGTAAAACCCTCCTTTATTTTTGTGACTTGGTTCATTCATACCTAATTTCAGACCTTTCTGATTTACTGGCTGTCAACTGATTCTCTTTCCTTATTTACATAAACCATGTATAGTCAAGACCCTATCCTTAAATAACTTCCATGTACCTGCCTCTAATTTTTCTACTTTGCACAAAAGGTTTGTTTAATTTCTTTCCTTAATTAGTTTCTACAGTTTGAATATGAATCCCTTAATTAAAGGGAGTCTTATGTAATTGATTGATAATTAGGCTTCTATTATTTTCTTACCTTATTTTCTGATGGCTTTCACACTATAAATACATGACTTTTTAACACAAGACACACGGAATTTTAACAATCACACACGATAAA
The DNA here is from genome assembly GCA_034376525.1 of Nicotiana benthamiana. NCBI lineage: Eukaryota > Viridiplantae > Streptophyta > Magnoliopsida > Solanales > Solanaceae > Nicotiana > Nicotiana benthamiana. Next base: position 79,855,491 of record CM067326.1, on the reverse strand, counting down.
ATACACTTCGAACTACACAATTACAATTCTCTTCTGAACTTATACTTAGAGTATTCTTGCTTCTTGTCTGCTCTTTGGCTTTTACAAGGCTACTGCTTCTCTTCACTTGTCTATTTGAAACTCGTATGTCCTAACTTAATTTTCAGCATCACCTCAATGTGTTTATTTACAAGTCCTAATACTTATGTCTACTTTCTTTACCTATAAAGTTTAAAACTTGACTTAAAGTGCCTATATGATATTGCCTGCTCCTCTTCTTTGTGAATAATTTCTCCCTATATCATTATCCCCTATATGCTTGAGAGTGGGGAGTTGGGGCATGGCAACAAGAATGTTGTTCATGACCTAAGATTTTGACTCCCCCACCCACCAATCTCTAAGTAGGCTGGAAGGTATGCCAGTATGTCTCATTGTTGGGTATGCCTTTTTGCCTACTCTTTCATTGCATTATGAATTTATATGAATCCCTATACCCCATTCCCCTATGTGTGTTGAGTTAAGGAATAGCCTGGCAGCATCCAAATTGTTGTCCATGGCTGAACTTGACCTTCAACAGGTCTTAACTCCTCAATTTGAACTGACAAGCTGGTCAGGGTGTGCCAACACTCGAAAATTCTAGGCATGACCACCGGCTTGCCTTTTCCCCTTCTACTGCACTTGCATTTACTCTTAGACCCTAATTTCTTCACCCCTCCTGCGAGCCCTACCATGGGAACCTTGAGTTTCCTTATGAACTTGGACATTTGAGGGCTAGCCCTTCCACACTGCACCATAATCCAATTCTGCAATATATTTGGGTGTAAGCACAACCCGGAATCCATTTGAGATTCTTAGAGAACTCTGACACATCCCAAATAAGAGAAAGGCTTTGGAATTTGGCTCTTGGAAGTTGGTTTACTTCATGCTTCAGACAGAAGCCTGAATCAGGCTCTCCTTGGCTGGGACTGCTTAGCTTTTGATGTGTTTTATTTTTCCTTTATTTATTCGGGTTTGTAATAATCTGTAATAACTATGGGGTTCTAGTAAAAAGGGGAGGGTTACTCATGTATGAATATGGGTAGACATCCTGCTTTAGGTATTTACTTTTGCAATCACAGCCTGCTCCTTCGCTTATGCATTACATGTAGAAATTCTGCCTATTAGTTATGCATCGCATGTAGCAATTTTGCCTATAAGATTTCATGTATAAATCATGTCTATAAGTTGATTCATTTCTGCATTAGAAACCATGTCTTTAAGTTTCTGCATTTCAAATAAATACCATGTTCATAGGGAATCACTACTTCCGATACACTGCATTTCATATTAATACCATGTTCATGGGAAATTACTACATCTGAAATACTACATCTCATATAGATACCATGATTATGTCTATAAGTCATCTCTGAAATTCTGCATATAGATGATATGCCTATAGGACTTCCACATTATTGTATATGTATTTGTCACTAGGCAAACCTGTTATAGGATTTGAATAACCAATTGCATATAGATGACCTGCCAATAGGATTTCTACATGATTATAGCACTTATAATCAGTGAAGCTAGAAAGCATGCCTATAAGAGCTATCTACCAAACCTGCATCATCAAGTCTAAAAACAACCAGTAGCAATAACGTTCATGCAATCGACAATTCTTTTCGGTAATTAGTTTTGAATTGATACACACCATGCCTATAGGTTCCATTTAAAATCTAGGCAAGCCTTAGGGTAAAAACTATAACTGCATCAGTCTACTAATTCTAGCCAGTAGGCAGGTCTGATTCCGGTTTCTTATCTGAAACACGTAATAAGCCAGTCTGCCTCCTTAGCGTTTAAGTTTTAATTTAGACCATAACCAGTATGTGTAAGACATGCTAGAATATATGCTTTCCTTTGATTCAAGGAGGTTTATTTGAGCCGTATCTGCTTAATTGCATTCCTAATACTTGCTGTATATGCTTTGATTATCGCCTTAGCATTTTCTCCTTTGAAAACTCTCAAAAGCCTCCACTCCCTCCCTTTTAGGATTAGTAGTCCCATATGTCTCCGAGATTGATAGGATTGGGACGGGTAATAGCATGCGATAGGTAATGATACCATTCCGCGCTTTAACACCTTAACCAGGTGGGAAGGGTAGATATGGATATGATGACCACGCGATAACACCACGTATATAAATGGTTACCGAGTGTTGTGTGGGGTGATCCATATTGTTCATAAACCTCGGACCCCCTTCTCCTTTACTTGTTTATATTTGTTCATGTTATTTTTTTAAATTTTTGCTTTCTCTATTTTCTTCAAACTCTCAATCCACTTGCAACTTATGTGAAAATCCCTTCTATTTGAGACCTTTATTTACTTACTTGTTGTTTAAGTCACAATTATAACATGGCTGGGAACCACACTAGCCCTTACCCAAACTCTTGTTTCTTCAACTCAAAAACCCTTCTTAGTGTCCTAATGCACTTTAATCATTAGGTGGCGACTCTTCAAAATTCCATATCCCAAATTCCCAAAAGGAATAGAGTTGTTCACCCAAATGTCACAAACCCGATTTCGCCTTAGGAAAAGAGGGGCTTCAACTGCATGGCGACTCTGCTGGGGATACTTCTTTTAGGCTTTTACCATTATATGTTATTTGTGACTTTATTGCTCCTTTATTGCTTTCCTTTAATGTCTTTATCTCTCTTCTACTTCAAAACTGACTTGGCTTTTGTTTTCTTTTCTTTCTTTTACCGCTTTCCTTCAATACTTTTGTAAAAACGAGTAATTATTGTTTTATGAATGTGCAAATACGTGGCAATTTGTTTCGCTCTTGTAATTACATCTTCAACATCATATTCCACTCGTGCCAAACAAATACCATAGCAACACTTATAATGAGTGGTTGCGCTCTTCTGATATTATCACCCCCTAAATTTGGTAAAGGTGTATTTGCGGTAAAACCAGTCAATCAGCAGTGCAGTTGAAGGTTCCGTGCCTTTCCCTCTTGAGTTGTCCGCTCAAGAGTACCGGTCTAATACCGCTTTCCTTCAATACTTTTGTAAATATGAATAATTATTGTTTTATGAATGTGCAAATACGTGGCAATTTGTTTCGCTCTTGTAATTGCATCTTCAACATCATATTCCACTCGTGCCAAACAAATACCATAGAAACACTTATAATGAGTGGTTGCGCTCTTCTGATATTATCACCCCCTAAATTTGGTAAAGGTGTATTTGCGGTAAAACCAGTCGATCAGCAGTGCAGTTGAAGGTTCCGTGCCTTTCCCTCTTGAGTTGTCCGCTCAAGAGTACCGGTCTAATACCGCTTTCCTTCAATACTTTTGTAAATACGAGTAATTATTGTTTTATGAATGTGAAAATACGTGGCAATTTGTTTCTCTCTTGTAATTGCATCTTCAACATCATATTCCACTCGTGCCAAACAAATACCATAGCAACACTTATAATGAGTGGTTGCGCTCTTTTGATATTATTACCCCCTAAATTTGGTAAAGGTGCATTTGCGGTAAAACCAGTTGATCAGCGGTGCAGTTTAAGGTTCCGTGCCTTTCCCTCTTGAGTTGTCCGCTCAAGAGTACTGGTATAATACCCCATAGAAACCTTATTCTATTTAACTGTACATGCATCACATTCAAACCTAGCCGAATCAGTTACGACATCCACATAATGACTCTTTAAGATAGCCATGTCTAAAGTCCACCGGGTTTCCTTGGAACCCAAAACAAACATTACCACATTCTGTGCATTTAATTAGAGAACTAAATGTTTATATGCTAATTATTGGTTTAAATAGTAGAGTCCGGCGGGGTGGGAGTCTAACACTTTATTTTGCGTAAAATAAGGCACGAGGTCCTCAGATTCGGCATGGTAACCAACATTTACCCAAGGTTGCTAAGCTGGTGGGAAGACCTTCACTCCAGCAGTCAGACTCTCGCCCGCAAATATTTGGGACAGTGATAGATCAGTGTTTCGCTTCAGGGACCTGGAAATGACCCCTTTGCTTGAAGAGATAGGAGGGTTAGCTGGTATTCCTTGGGAGACTCTGGGTTTGCTCATGCTAGAAAATCGTAAAGGTAGGGGTTTCCTCAAGATGATGGGACTAAAGAAAAAACCCAGGCTTGGCTTGTTTAAAGACTCTTACATCCCTTTCGATTATCTATACGAGAGGTACGGCCATAGCAAGTCCTACCGCACCTACCTAGACAAATTACCTCGTTGAGACATATTCACAGTAGAGTCTTCGTCTTCATATTCTGCTTCTTGGGGATGATAGTATTACCCATGAAGAAGGCTATGATCCATACCGGACTGGCCATGGTCACTGAGACATTAATGGAAGGAATTGACGGGCAGCCTTTTAGCATAATACCTATGATCGTCCTAGAGATATACCGAGCCCTGGAGAATTGTCAACAAAGGGCCAAACACTTCGAGGGTTGTAACTTATTACGCCAACTCTGGCTCATGGAGCACCACTAAAAGGGTGGATATCGATAAGAGATTCTCCGTAGAGACTAGGATGATCATATCACCTTCCATCAGCCAAGACAAATGAATTATATGCCTAACATGTTTGCTCAACCAGAAGACACTAGGGGGTGGGTAGAGTTTTTTGAGAATCTGAAAGAGAAACAGGTACAGTAAATATTTGAATGGTTCCCTACTGAAGAGTTCATCGTCCGTTCTCGAGACGCACAATTTCTTATACTCATTGGTTTGAGAGGAACTTATCCCTATGCCCTCTCCGAATCATGAGACATGCAGGAAGAAAGCAGGTTATACCAAGGGTCGACAAAATGAGTCACTTTAGGGCCGATTTCCAAGACGGAGATAGCCCATACAAGTGTCAATCTCAACACATGTGGCACTACAAAATCATCTTGGGAAAGGATTCCATAGAACCAGACAAGTACCATGCAGACTATACTCCATACTACCCAAGTTGGTTGGAAGAAGACCATGACCGGTTAGGACAACCCGGGTTTGTTCGAGGCCATGGGTCATCGATGAAAGGGCTGAAATACAGGTTAAGTACAATCAATGACGCAAGAGGATTTGGGAATGCAAAAGCGAGCACTAGGGAATTCAAGAGGCCCATCAAAAGCTGATTGAAGAAGGGAAAGATATGGCTGTCAGTGCCAACAAACGACTAGGGTATTTGGAGCGAGGTTTGGTAGAATTGGAAAGGAAGTTCATCCAAAGGATCGAAAACTGCTAGAATGTTGAGGGAAACGAAGGAGGACGCTTGGCAAGAACCTACTTGATGTTGGTGTGAGCTGGTGAAGCTATTCGACAAAGCTAAAGATGCCGAGTCTGGGGAAGGTCTTTCTGGGACCAAGTAGTTAGGAGTCTTTTCTTTCACTTAAAATGTAGTGAGGCCAATGGCCATTAGTGGCATTTTATTTTCGAAATTTTAGAGTCGTTTTGGGAATCGTCTTATTTTTTATCAATAAAATGAGGCATTTAGCATTATAAGTTCTCCAAATCAACTTGTCGATAGGCCTACCTCGGGCACAACGAGGTACCCAAATTAGGACCTGATTTTTATTCTTGCACTATGTGTTTAAATGCTGCAACATTTTCTCCTTATAATCCTTACTAACTTGTTACCTTCTTTTTTTTACTTTTTGTTTTATTCCCCTTCCCCCAAAGGTTAGTCCCTTGCAATCTGGCATCATCATACTCTACGAGATCTAAGGGTCCTTCACCTACTCCTCCTCCAAGTTCAAACAGAAATAGGAACAAAGGAAAAATGGAAGACTTGGGTAACATCAGGAAGGAGAATTCGGTTGATAGGGTAGAGACCTCCCAGGGTATGCAGGTCTCTAAGGAAAGTGCCTCCTAGCTTGAACAAAAGTTGTTGAAATTTCAGGAAGAACTAGACCAAGTCCGAAATTTGGCCAGCTTGTCATTTTCCCTCACTACCCTAGATGTCAACCCTTAAAACCCCGTACCTCCACAAAACATCCCGAAACCACAAAATCAATCCGCTCCCAATCACCACTACAACACATGCCACACTTCAAGTAACACCCCATTACTTGTCCCTGAACCACTAACATCCACAAATGACCCTTCCTACCATCACAACAACCCCATTTATGTGGAAACCATGCCACATCCCATTCAACCCATTTCAGACACACCTGAGTCTGATAACAAAGACTTTCTCATCAAGAACCTAGCCGCAAAACTCAAGAAATTGCAAGCTGAGTCTAAGGTGTCGAAGGAAACAAAGGTATCGAGGGGATGAATTATAAGGACCTTTGCATCCAGCCAGATGTTGAACTCCCCGAGGGGTACAAACCTCCCAAGTTCGAAATGTTTGATAGCACAGGAGATCCCAGAGTCCATTTGAGGACATATTGTGATAAGTTAGTCGGAGTCGGGAAAGATGAAAAGATCCGCATGAAGATCTTTATGAGAAGCCTACTATCTTGGTACATTAGCCAAGTCCCCAAGATGTGGACAAACTGGGTCGCTATGGCGTCCGATTTCATGTACAGGTTCAAATTCAATACCGAGAATGCACCAGATGTATTCTATATCCAGAATTTGAAGAAGAAACCTACAAAAACTTTCCGCGAGTATGCTACTCATTGGAGGTCAGAGGCTGCTAAGGTCAGGCCGGCCTTAGAAGAAGAACAGATGAACAGGTTTTTCATTCGAGCTCAAGACCCCCAATATTATGAAAGGCTGATGTTGATCCAGGGCCAGGAGTTTTTTGACATCATCAAGTTAAGGGAGAGAATCGAAGAAGGTATTAAAAGTGGTACAGTCACTAACTTTGAAGCATTACAAGCCACCAACAAGGCTCTACAGTCTAGCGGAACATCCAAGAAAAGGGATGTGAGTGTCTTAATAGTTGCACAGAGGACAAAATCTTCAGTCAAATACCAAACCTACCCATTACCTCCACTCACACATAAACCTATCCCAAGTTACCAAGCAGCCTCACCTTCCTAGCAATCTTTGCCGCCTACTTACCAATCATCTCCACCTCCCACGTATCAGCCTACTTCCCCCAAACACTCCCAACCAGCACACGTCTACCAAGCCTACAATACCCACCAAGCTCACTATCAATCATCTCGCCAAAATTTCTCTAGACCCCGACCAAACTTCGACCGCAGACCTCCCAAGCAGTACACCACCACCACCGAACCAATCGACCAGCTGTATGAAAGGCTTAAAGACGCTGGTTACGTCACCCCTATCTCTGCCATAACCCCAGAAAATCCTTCCTAATGGGCCAACCTGAACAAAACCTGTGCATGCCATTTCGGCATGAAAGGTTATACCATCAAGGAGTGCCACTCCTTAAAGGACAAAATTCAAGCTTTGATTGATAATACGATCATCGTGGCAAAGGATCCTGATCCTAATGTTTTCAACAACCCTCTGCCTGACCACAAGGGCTGGAGAATTCACATGATAGAGATAGAAGACGATTGAAACCCTGAAGGGTCGATCAGTTTGATTACTGAAGGTGACAAGCCAAAGTAACCAATAGTCACACTTAACCCGATCGTTGTCCAGATTCATCCTTCTGAAGATGTTGAAATAAACATGTCCATACCACTCGATCATGGAGCACCATCTCCTGCAAAGGTGACAGGACCAATTGAGGTTGAGTTTGGGCACCCCAAAGGCACCATTTGAAGTTGCTGAATTACCTCCCAAAGTGAGGATACCTATTCCTATAGCAATGTCAACCATAGCACCATTCTATACACAGGACGTTCGCTAGGACTACACAGCCGAGCAAGAAGGAAAGGGAAAACCAAATCTGGAGAAGCAATTGCAGCACAGGGTATGATTCGAACTGGCAGCGTTTATATTCCGGAGTATTTAGATGAGTCGAGAAAGCAGACCTCTAGACGGCCTATTGAAACGGGGTCGGATGATCTTTGGAGGAAGATACGAGCGAAAGAGTACGCAGTTATTGATCTACTGAATAAAGCACCAGCACAGATCTCCATCATATCTCTGCTGCAAAGCTCCGATGCGCATAAATTGCCTTGTTGAAAATACTAAGTAAGGCATATGTACCCAGCAACATAACTTGAGGAGAAATGGAAAACATGGTAGGGCGAGTATTGGAGAGTCACAAAATTACTTTCCATGAAGAAGAGCTGCCACCTGAAGGGTTGAGCTACAACAAGGTGTTGCACATCACTATACAATGCAAAGATCATTTCATCACCAGGATTTTGATCGACGGAGGGTCCAGCCTCAATATTTGTCCGTTGGTAACTCTCAGAACATTAGGCAAGAGCCTACATGAAATAAAAGATGGGTCCATCAATGTTAAAGCTTTCGATGGATCCCAAAGGTCCACTATCGAGGAAATCACTTTATGTCTGCAAATTAGACCAACTTGGTCCGACATTGACTTTCAAGTGATAGATATCCCGCTGTCCTACAATCTATAGTTGGGACGGACCTGATCCATGATGTTGGGGCTTAGCATCAACCCTACACCAAGCAGTAAAATTTGAGTGGCATCACCAAAAGGTAATTATTCACGGTGACGGTAGCAATCCCATATACAGTCGCCAAACCATTCCAGCGATCGAATGAAGAAGAAAAATAGGTGGGGAAACTTACCATCACATTGAGCGAGTCAACGTCTTGGGCAAGGATAAATGGTGGGATAACAAGATCGAAGGTGTACTGAATTGGTGTGGATACAAACCTGGCAAGGGACTTGGCAAGAATCTCCAAGGGATCATCAAACAGATCAAGCTAAAAAAACATGGTACCACTTTCGACTTAGGATATGAGTACACCTACAAAGGAATTCAAAGAATGGCCGTCACCCAGGCGCGTTCCCTACTATCCATTGGAGCATCTGATATCTCGCCTAGAACAGACTATTGAGTCCGAAGTCATTTATGGGTCAGAAGAAGAGGAAGCATTAGCAGCAATGAGGAGCGTGTTGTTGGAGGATTATAATATAGGCTATTGTGTCATTTCGAGGAGGAAGGGGAGGAAGGCCTTCCATACAAGCCGTGAGCCGAGGAGCATGCCTCAATAATTGGTCTATCAGAACCACCAGGGCCCGAAAGGCTTCGGGGTAGCAAAGCTGAACAAAGCACCATGCATCACCTTTTACTTTTTGCTAGTGGATTTTCTTTCCGCATTTTAATTTCGAAATAAGAGCTCTAATGTTCAAAACACTTATGAAATTTATCAAATCATTTCAGTTTCTTATAAATCTTGCTCTCATTACCTTTTTTGCCATTTATTTTATTTACACTTATATTGATGAACCGGTGATTGTGACTTGCAACGACGCAACACGACAAACGGATATAGCCTCAGAAGAGGATGATATACCAGAAGAGGTTGTTAAAGAAGTTGAGAAGTTTGAGAATAGGCCTAAGTCTAACTTGGACGAAACTGAGGTTGTCAACTTGGTTGATGTAGAGAATGTCAAGGAAACGCGCATTGGTGTTCATCTGTCACCATCAGAAAAGGAAGAGTACATAGAGTTTCTAAGGGAATATAAGGAAATATTCGCCTAGTCGTATTATGATATGACTGGTCTTAGCACATCTATTGTAGCTTACAAACTGCCTGCGGATCCAACATGTTTGTCGGTAAAACAGAAGTTCATGAAGCTCAAACCTGATATGAGTTTGAAAATCAAGAAAGAGGTTACCAAGCAAGTGAAAGCCAAGGTTCTCAGGTAGTAGAGTATCCAAAATGTTAATCCAATGTTGTGGCAGTGCCAAAAAAGGATGGGAAGGTTAGGGTATTTGTCGACTATCAGGATCTCAACCGGGCTAGTCCGAAAGACGACTTCCCCATACCGAACATACACCTTCTGATTGAAAACTGTGCCAAACATGAAATGTAGTCATTCGTCAATTGTTTTGTTTTGTATCATCAAATATGGATGGATGAGGAATACGCTGAGAAAAAATAATTTATTACGCCATGGAGGATGTATTGTTACAAAACGATGTCGTTTGGGTTGAAGAATGCATGGGCCACCTACATGAGGGCCATGACTACTTTTTCCATGACATGATACACAAAGAGATCGGGTTATACATAGATGGTGTCATCATCAAATCCAAGAAAGCCTCTGACCACATGAATGATCTGAGGAAGTTTTTAAATAGACTAAGAAGGTATAATGTAAAGTTGAATCCCGCCAAGCATGAATTTAGGGTTCCTGCCGGAAAACTACTGGGGTTCATTGTGAGTCGTCGAGGAATAGAGCTAAGATTCGTCAAAAGTTAAGGCCATTCAAGAATTGCCACCGCTGAAGAACAATAAGGATGTGATGAGCTTCCTGGGAAGACTCAACTACATCAGCCGTTTTATAGCTCAGACCACTATCATTTGAACCTATCTTTAAGATGTTGAAGAAGGATGCCGCTACCAAATTGACCAATGATTATCAGAAAGCTTTCAGCAGAATCAAGGAATACCCGTCAGCGCCGCCAGTTTTGGCTCCGGCCGAACCAGGTAGACCCATATTGATCTACCTTGCGGTATTGGATGGATCATTCAGCTGTGTTCTAGGATAACATGACGAAACAGGGAGAAAGGAACAATGCATCTATTACCTCAGCAAGAAGTTCACTCCACACGAGGCCCGGTACTCTCTATTAGAATGCACCTATTATGCTCTAACTTGGGTAGCTCAAATGTTGAGGCATTATTTATGTGCCTATACCACCTACCTCATATCGAGAATGGATCCGCTAAGGTACATTTTTCAGAAGCCGTGCTCACTGGCAAGCTATCCAAGTGGCAAATATTTCTAAGCGAGTTCGACATTGTTTACGTATCTCAAAAGGCAATCAAAGGATAGGCCTTGGCAAATCACCTCGCCGAGAATCCCGTAAACGGAGAATACGAGCCTTTGAAGACATATTTTCCTGATTAAGAGGTATCTTTCATAGGAGAGGATATTGCAAAATCCTATGATGGTTGGAGGATGTTCTTAAATGGAGCAGCAAACTTCAAAGGAGTTGGTATAGGAGCAGTCCTGGTGTCAAAAAATAGTCAGCATTATCCGGTGTCCGCAAAGCTCAGGTTCTCGTGCACCAAAAATATAGATGAATATGAAGCATGCATCTTAGGGCTCAAGTTGGCCATTGACATGAACATTCAGGAGTTACTAGTAATTGGGGATTCATACTTGCTCATATGGCAGGTCCGAGAAGGATGGGAGACCAAGAATTCCAAGACACTCCCGTATCTGCATTATGTACAAGAGTTGAGGTGGAGGTTTACAAGGACAGAATTCCAGCATGTACACAAAGTCGTCGCGATGGCCACCTTATCATCTATGATTCAACATCCAGATAAGAACTTCATTGATTCCATCCCGGTGAAAATTTGTGATCAGCCAGCTTACTATGCTCATGTCGATAAAAACGCAGACGGAAAACCTTGGTTCTATGATATCAAGGGGTATCTGACAATATGAGGATATCCAAAACTTGCAAATGCTACTCAAAAACGCACACTTCGGAGGTTATCTAACAACTTCTTTCACAGTGGAGGAATCTTATATAGGAGGATTCCCGATTTGGGATTACTAAGGTGTGTCGAAACAAAGGAAGCATCCAGATTATTAGAAGAGGTTCATGCATGGACCTATAGTCCACATACGAATGGTTTTGTCCTAGCCAAGAAAATACTCCAGGCAGGTTATGTTTGGATGACTATGGAAATATACTGCATCCAGTATATCCAAAAATGCCATCGCTGTCAGATACATGCAGATATGATAAAGGTGCCTCAAAATAAGCTTACTACAACAAGCTTGTCGTGGATGTTTGTCGCTTGGGGGAGAGGTTCATGCATGGACCTGTGGTCCACATATGAATGGTTTTGTCCTAGCCAAGAAAATACTCCAGGCAAGTTATTTTTGGATGACTATGGAAATATAGTGCATCCAGTATATCTAAAAATGCCATCGCTGTCAGATACATGCATATATGATAAAGGTGCCTCCAAATAAGCTTACTACAACAAGCTCGTCGTGGATGTTTGTCGCTTGGGGAATGGATGTTATTGGACCTATCGGGCCTGCCGCATCAAACGGGCATAGGTACATTTTGGTGGCAGTTGATTATTTCACCAAATAGGTGGAAGCATCATCATATAAGGCAGTGCCTAAGAAAGTCGTGATAGACTTTTTCCACGACCGTATTGTTTGCCAGTTCGGCACCCCAGAATCAATCATTACTGATAACGGTTCCAATCTAAACAGTGACTTGATGAAAGCCATGTGTGAAACATTCAAAATCAAACACAAGAATTCTACAGCCTACAGACGTCAGATGAATGGAGCCATAGAAGCAGCCAACAAGAACATCAAAAAGATACTAAGGAAGATGATAGAGAAGCACAAGCAATGGCACGAGAAGCTATCATTTGCTCTATTGGTATACTGAACCACAGTTTGCACATAAACCGGGGCGATTCCCTATATGTTAGTTTACGGTACCGAGTCAGTCATCCCGGCCGAGATAGAGATTCCCTCCCTAAGGATTATACAGGAAGCAGAACTTGAAGATGCAGAATGGGTAAAGAGCCGCTATGAGCAGTTAGCCCTCATAGACGGGAAAAGAATGAATGCAGCTTGCCATGGTCAATTGTATCAGAACAGGATGTCCAGAGCCTTCAACAAAAGAGTCAAGCCAAGACATTTCACACCGGGGCAGCTGGTGCTGAAGAAAATTTTCTCACATAAGGATGAGGCCAAAGGAAAGTTCTCTCCTAACTGGCAAGGCCTGTACATGGTTCACAGGGTCTTAACAGGAGGAGCCCTCATACTCGCTGAAATGGATAGAGAAGTCTAGCCAAAGCCAATTAATTCAGACGCAGCCAAACATTATTATGTGCAATCATTGTGATTCACTTTATGATGTAATTTGAACTACACCTGACCTGATTCCCATTTAAGAGGGGATACGTAGGCAGCCCTATAGGTTCGGTCACAATTCAATAAAAATCTTATTTCCCCGATATTGGAAATTGGGGAACCCTCAAAATTCTGAAGTCAACTTTCAGCCATACAGAGGAAGTATACATATTTTCTCTGTCACTTTATCGCTCATGGGTGTACTAATCCCACTATAAGTAAAAATACAGGAAAACTTGAACGCTAAGTTTTAGTATGCAGTTGAGTTTTCCAAACTCCTAATTAAGAACTTGTTTATCATGTCAGTGAGTATCAGCGTGAGGAAAATAAATATAAATGTTAAGATAGAGGGAAATGAAAAAATTTATTTTGTATCCGATGGGGTCCAGCCCCCTTAAATTAAGGAAAATTTTTTTTCCTTGTCTTCTTTGTCAATAATGGTTGCCTGCCGCCCATGTTTTTCTTACCTTTCTTTTTCATTGGTCAACTTTGGCAAGCGGTAGAGAAAAATTGTCAAACGCGGTTGGCAATATTTTGCCTATAAAATGAGAGCTTCGGCTCTCATTTTTTACACCAACAAAAAGAGAGAAAAAAGAGTAAGGTTTCACAGACAGGGTATAAGAAAATAGTCTGTGAGGAAAATAGAGAGTAAGCGATATTGTAGTGAGGTGGATTATCAAAAGAGGGTTATTTCTTTTGAGTGTTGTAGTGGTCTTTGGAGTATTTTACTCGGACCTACAAAGTGTAAAATTCCTTACTATAGTAATATCAATTGCTCCTCTCAGGCCCGTGGTTTTTTCCCTTATTTAGAAGGATTTTCCATGTAAAAATCTTGGTGTCATTGTTACTCTTTTATTCTTGTTAATTACCATATCTCGGTGTTACATTATTATTTCGCTTTTATTACCGTGAATATTATTTTGGTAGGGGATTTATTCCCAAAAACTGGTATTAGAGCACAGGTTCTGCTCGTTCACTAAAATACTATTCACTATCGGTAGTACTATACTCGGTGAAAATAAAAATGTCCGGAGTAAAGTGCGAGGTAGCAAAATTCAACGGAGATAACGGTTTCTCAACATGGCAAAGAACGATGAGGAATCTGCTCATCCAACAAGTATTACACAAGGTACTAGATGCTGATGCCAAAAAGCGTGATACCATGAAAGCTGAGGATTGGCCTGACTTGGATGAAAGAGCTGCTAGTGCAATCAGGTTGTACTTATCGGATGATGTGGTAAATAACATCATTGATAAGGACACTGCACGTGAAATTTGGACAAGGTTGGAAAGCCTATACATGTCCAAAATGCTGACAAATAAATTGTACCCGAAGAAGCAGTTATACGCCCTACACATGGGTAAATGTATGAATTTTTTGTCACATTTAAATGTGTTTAACGAACTAATCACAGATCTTGCCAACCTCGGAGTGAAAATCGAGGAGGAAGATAAAGCCATCTTGCTATTGAACTCGTTGCCATCTTCGTACGATAATTTGGCAACAACCATCCTGCACGGTAAGACTACCATTGAGTTGAAAGATGTCACATCGGCTCTTTTACTTAATGAGAAGATGAGAAAGAAGCTTGAAAATCAAGGAAAAGCTCTTATCACAGAAGGTAGAGGCAGGAGTTATCAAAGGAGTTCGAGCAACTATGGTAGATCCGGAGCTCGTGGAAAGTCAAAGAACTGATCCAAATCAAAAGCCAGAAATTGCTACAACTGTGACCAACCAGGTCACTTTAAAAGAGATTGCCCAAATCCAAGGAAGGGCAAAGGTGAAACTAGTGTCCAGAAGAATGACGACAACACATCCGCCATGGTGCAAAACAATGATAATGTTGTCCTCTTTATAAATGAGGAAGAGGAATGCATGCACCTCTCAGGTCCAGAGTCGTAATGGGTGGTTGACATAGCGGCATCTTACCATGCCACACTAGTAAGAGATGTTTTTTGCAGACATGTAGCAGGTGATTTCGACACAGTGAGAATGACTAACACGAGTTACTAAAAGATTGTGGGGATTGGTGATATTTGTATCAAGACAAATGTCGGATGCACATTGGTTCTACATAATGTGCGGCATGTACCTGATTTGCGGATGAACTTGATCTCGGGGATTGCTTTGGACCGAGATGGATATGAGAACTATTTTACAAATCAAAAGTGGAGACTCACCAAGGGACCATTGGTGATTGCAAAGGGAGTTGCTCGTGGCACGTTGTACAGGACAAATGCAGAAATATGCCAAGGTGAATTGAATGCGGCACAATATGAGATTTCTGCAGATTTGCGGCATAAAAGAATGGGTCATATGAGCGAGAAGGGATTGAAGATTCTTGCTAAGAAATCACTTATTTCTTATGCCAAAGGTACAACAATAAAACCCTGTGACTATTGTTTATTTGGCAAGCAGCATTGAGTCTCATTTCAGACATCGTCTAAAAGAAAATGGAATATACTTGATTTAGTATATTCTGATGTTTGTGGCCCAAAGGAAATTGAATCAATGGGGGGTAACAAATATTTTGTTACTTTTATTGATGATGCTTCACGAAAATTGTGGGTTTATATTTTGAAAACCAAATATCAGGTATTTCAAGTTTTCCAGAAGTTTCATGCTCTAGTAGAAAGTGACACATGTCAAAAGCTAAAGTGTCTCTGAAGTGACATTGGAGGTGAGTACACTTCAAGGAAATTTGAAGAGTACTGTTCAAGTCATGGGATCATACATGAAAAGAGAGTTCCTGGAACCCCACAGCACAATGGTGTAGCAGAGAGGATGAACCGCACTATTGTGGAGAAGGTGAGAGCATGCTCAGAATGGCTAAACTACCTAAGTCATTCTGGGGTAAAGCAGTTCAAACAACCTGCTACCTGATCAACAGGAGTCCATCAGTTCCATTAGCATTTGACATCCCAGAGAGAGTTTGGACCAGAAAGGAGGTGTCCTACTCGCATCTGAAGGTGTTCGGTTGCAGAGCTTTTGCACATGTACCGAAAGAGTAGAGAACAAAGCTGGATGATAAATCTGTTCCCTGCATATTTATCGGATACGGAGATGAAGAGTTCGGGTACACATTGTGGGATCCTGTAAAGAAAAAGGTCATCAGAAGCAGAGATGTAGTCTTCAGAGAAAGTGAAGTTGGAACTACTGCTGATATGTTAGAAAAGGCGAATAATGGTATAATTCCTAACCTTGTTACCATTCCTTCTATTTCCAACAATCCCACAAGTGCAGAAAGTACGACAAACGAGGTTGCCGAGCAGGGGGAGCAACCTGGTAAGGTTATTGAGCAGGGAGAGCAACTTGATGAAGGTGTCGAGGAAGTGGATCACCCCACTCAGGAATAATAACAACCTCAACCTCTGAGGAGATCGGAGAGGCCAAGGGTAGAGTCATGCAGGTACCCTTCCACAGAGTATGTCCTCATCAGTGATGAAGGGGAGCCAAAATGTCTTAAGGAGGTGATGTCCCATCAAGAAAAGAACCAGTGGATGAAAGTTATGCAAGAAGAGATGAAATCTCTACAGAAAAATGACACGTACAAGCTTGTTGAATTTCCAAAGGGTAAAAGACCACTCAAATGCAAATGGGTCTTTAAACTCAAGAAAGATGGAAATGGCAAGGTGGTCAAATACAAAGCTCGATTGGTGGTTAAAGGCTTCGAACAGAAGAAAAGTATTGATTTTGAATAAAATTTCTCACCTATTGTCAAAATGACTTCTATTCGAACAATTTTGAGCTTAGCAGCTAGCTAGATCTTGAAGTGGAACAGTTGGATGTGAAAACTGCATTTCTTCATGGAGATTTGAAAGAAGAGATTTATATGGAGCAGCCAAAAGGATTTGAAGTAGTTGGAATAAACACATGATGTGCAAATTGAATAATAGTCTTTATGGATTAAAGCAGGCATCAAGGCAGTGGTACATGAAGTTTGACTTATTCATGAAAAGTCAAACATACATAAAGACCTATTCTGATCCATGTGTATACTTCAAAAGATTTTCTGAGAATAATTTTATTATATTGTTGTTGTATGTGGATGACATGTTAATTGTAGGAAAAGACAAGGGGTTGATAGCAAAGTTAAAGGGAGATCTGTCCAAGTCATTGATATGAAGGACTTGGGCCTAGCACAACAAATTCTAGGGATGAAGATAGTTCGAGAGAGAACAAGCAGAAAGTTGTGGCTATCTTAGGAGAAGTACATTGAACGTGTACTAGAATGCTTCAACATGAGGAATGCTAAGCCAGTCAGCACACCTCTTGCTAGTCATCTAAAATTGAGCAAAAAGATGTGTCCTACAACAGAGGAGGAGAAAGGGAATATGGCTAGAGTTCCTTATTCTTCAGCAGTCGGAAGCTTGATGTATGCAATGGTATGTACTAGAACTGATATTGCTCACGCAGTTGGTATTGTTAGCAGTTTTGTTGAAAATCCTGGAAAGGAACATTGGGAAGCAGTCAAGTGGATACTCAGGTACATGAGAGGCACCACGGGAGATTGTTTGTGCTTTAGAGGATCTAATCCAATCTTGAAGGGCTATACAGATGCTGATATGGCAGGTGACATTAACAACAGAAAATCCACGACTGGATATTTGTTTACATTTTCAGGGGGAGCCATATCATGGCAGTCAAGGTTGCAGAAGTGTGTCGCACTCTCTACAACTGAAGGGAATATATTGCCACTACTGAAGCTGGCAAAGAGTTGGTATGGCTCAAATGGTTCCTTCAAGAGCTTGGATTGCATCAAAAGGAGTATATCGTCTATTGTGATAGTCAAAGTG
Organism: Nicotiana benthamiana; assembly: GCA_034376525.1. Lineage (NCBI taxonomy): Eukaryota > Viridiplantae > Streptophyta > Magnoliopsida > Solanales > Solanaceae > Nicotiana > Nicotiana benthamiana. The sequence goes on along the minus strand of CM067326.1, from coordinate 79,837,806 downwards.
CAATAGACCTTAACAAGAACTCTATGTACCATGCAAGGACCAAACACATTGACGTAAGATATTATTGGATTCGAGAAATGGTAGATAATGAATCTGTAAAAGTCTTGAAGATTTCTATAAGTGAGAATCTCGCAGATATGCTGACCAAGGTGGTACCAAGGAACAAGTTCGAGTTATGCAAAATACCTGTCGGAATGCATTCAAACTAGAAGACAATGCTACCTCCTCTAGATAAATGGGACTGGAGGGGGAGATTGATGGGGTCCAGCCCCCTTAAATTAAGAAATAAATTTTTCTTCCTTGTCTTCTTCGTCAAAAATGGTTGCCTGCCACCCATGTTTTTCTTACCTTTCTTTTTCATTGGTCAACTTTGGCAAGCGGTAGAGAAAAATTGTCAAACGTGGTTGGCAATATTTTGCCTATAAAATGAGAGCTTCGGCTCTATTTTTTACACCAACATAAAGAGAGAAAAAAGAGTAAGGTTTCACAGACATGGTATAAGAAAATAGTCTGTGAGAAAAATAGAGAGTGAGCGATATTGTAGTGAGGTGGAATTTCAAAACAGGGTTATTTCTTTTGAGTGTTATAGTGGTCTTTGAAGTATTTTACTGGGACCTACAAAGTGTAAAATTCCTTACTATAGTGATATCAGTTGCTCCTCTCATGCCCGTGGTTTTTTCCCTTATTTAAAAGAGTTTTCCACGTAAAAATCTTGGTGTCATTGTTACTCTTTTATTCTTGTTAATTACCGTATCTCGGTGCTACATTAATTCCGCTTTTATTACTGTGAATATTATTTTTGGTAGGTGGTTTATTCCCAACATTATCTATATAGTTGATATTAATTATATGAATTTTTTTTTATCTTACAATTTTGTGAACTCAAATTTTTGTAGACCCAAACGTATAAGGTTGGAATCTATAAATTTATGAGATCAAAGGAAATATCACGCAATTAATATAAATTATACGAAATACAATATAAAACTTAGGAAGAAAAAATGTTTCTCATTTCTCAAGTGCATTTAAATTTATTTTTTGTGAACGGATGCAAGTGGAAATTCACATTCTATTTCATTAGCAACAAAAAACACATGACAGGATCAAAAATGGTTCGTGGCTGAGACGTGGAGCTAAACGTCGCCGTATGACAACAACCGACTCTTCATTTCTCTTCTGTTCCTTTCGGTTCGTGCTCAATACTACTGGTTTCTGATGATCGCCAGTAGATACATACACTCGTCATTTTCACCTTCTCCGAATTCACCAACCTAGGGTTTTCGGACTCTCCGGATTCCTACGTGCAATTTCTAGAAGCTTCGTCAAATGGAATCACTCTGTTTCCACGACGGCAACATCACTGACTTGATCAACAAACGATCCCTCCACGTTCGCCATGTACGCCTAAATTCTCATCTCCTCATTTAGTTACCTGTTTTTATTTTGAATTTCGTTAGTTTTCTATGGGTTTTTTTCTATGTAGTTTTTAAGTTATGATGATGTCATAAGCTATGATTATTTATTGTAGTTTCAGTTGGTTAAGTGTATATTGAATAATTGTGCCTTGTAACGTGAGCAGAGGAAATACTGGTGGTGTAAGTTACCAAATTCTGAGTGTAATTCGAACTTTCTAGCTAAGGTTCCAGCGGATGAAATATTGAGTATAATTGAACAATTATCACTTATTACTCATGCCCTCACTTATATAGGACAATCACTTGTATGATATTATAATCGGAACAACTATAACTATAAGGATGACCTATTACTGACTGTCATGGTTGCCTCACCAGCCCAACTTGAATTTGAAAGGGAAGGGAGAAACTTTATATGCGTTGTTTAGTATTTAATTTTGGAATATCAGAGCAATGATACTGAAATTGTGCTGACAAGAAACAATGCATAATGATAAAGTATTTATGCTGTGCTAATGGAAAAGCTCAGACTAGTTCTAACAGATTGAACAGATTATGACACCCTAAAAATACTTATCAGAAAAAAGGATACCCTGTAAATGTTTCATAGTGTTTCTGAAGCAGCTTCAATTGAATCAAGTAATCCACCCTTAGATGGCCTCGTGTCGGCGTTTAAACCCTAAGTGTTTGCAATAGCAATCTAACAACAACAACTGCCCAGTATAGTCCCACAAAGTGGGGTCTGGGGAGGGTAATATGTAGACGAGCCTTACCCCTACCCGAAAGGGCAGAGAGGCTGTTTCCAATCGACCGTCGGCTCAGTGAAGGAAAGGAAAGGAAAAACAAAAACAAAAACAAAAACAAAAGAGCATTAGTAACTCCAATAGAAATAGTGTAAATAATTATCTAAACATAAGAACCATAAGAACCATAAGAACCATAAATAAAATAACATGCAATAATATCATACAGTAACTACCATAAATAACTAACCTAAGGGAGGCACAATCCAAAACACAAATCATCTATGAATAGCCCTGCTAAGCCTCACCCAACCCCGGGTGAGGAGTACGAAAAACTCTAGGGCCTTATCCTACAACCCTGATAGCAATCTACTTTTTTCATAAAGCTATCCAAGCTATAGTTAAAGCCCTTACTATTGGTCAGTATTGGAGTTCATGCCTGCGGCACAAAGGAAATTATTTTAACATAGGAAATATTTTCTTTAGGGAATTAATTTTTGTTTTATTTTCACTGTCTGGTCTGATGTAAAAATTGGTGACATTTGGTAATCATACAAGGTATAGGATGACGTATCTAGACAATATTTTTGACTATTAAAGTACTACATACTACAATGTCGAAATTAGAATGAAGTAAGTGCTTTGATTATGAGTTGAGATATTTGTAAAGGAAAATGACTTTTGTTCATAAGAGGGAAATCATTTTTCTTTTTGTAGTGGAAAATATTTTGTTGGACAGTTGGAGAGAATATTTCTATTAAACAAACACACCTGTATGCGTAGTATGAATTAAGCAATTAGAGGGTTCGATTGGTTCTCTTCTCTTTCCGAATTTTTAGCATGTTATCTCTCTTTCCTACGTATTTGTAGATCTTCTTGATTGATGATTCCTACTCATACTATTTTTACCTTCCACCAGTTTTAATTAGTGAGAAATGATTCTTCTTTGTCTAAAATATGTGCTCATTCATTCCAAGCCAAAAGTAATGGAAAGAATAGCACAAGTAGCTCTAAATAATTATTTCAATCATGAAAATGGGAATAAGAAGCGATAAACGCAAACCCTCATTTTATTCATCGTGTTTGTTACTACTTTTGGAAAAAGAAGAATTATTTTGTAGCCACTTATAAGGTCGCCACAATTAATATACCATTTGTAGCAATAAAAAAAGTCGCTACTAAATATCGCCACTAAAAGACAGATTTGAAAAATCAACACACAGGAACTATTTCCTGTTGACTAAAAATCTTACCCAAAACCAATGTTGTTAGATTTTGAGAATTGCAAGATAAAACCATCACAGGAGCTTAGAGCTTTAATTTGACTTTGGGCAGTTACACATTTGTTAGTCTTTTTGAAATTTTATCAAATGCTTTTACAGCCATCAGAAATATATTTCTTCTTTGTTTCCTATATGTATCAGAAATATATTTCTTCTTTGTTTCCTATATGTGAGACCAGCAAAGCTCTCAGTCCCTTAGTAATTTGGATTACTAATAAGGTTCTCTCTGGTGGCTTTAAGCTCATTAATTTTCTGCATATTTGGTCTCATCACTATTTTCTGCTTGGGTTTCTATTCATTATAGGACACTGGTCATGGATTGCAGATGCACTCATCTTTGCTGGAAAGAATGGCCTTAGAAAGAGAATTGGAGGTGAGTGCGTTAATGGGTACAAAACTACTGCACATGCCATTAAGGTGTTTATCTTATAGTATCTTTTATCTGACATAATTGATTGAAAGTTGGGTATCTCTCTGTTGAGAGTCGGGTTAAAGATTAGAAATAGTTCTTTTCATCTTTTTTATTGCAAATGACAGTCACTAAAACCCTCTTCCTATTTTACTGGAGATCAACTAGTTAAGGTTGTCAATTATTTACCTTTTTCTCAAGTGCAGCCCATGTAAGTGGTATTCTTTCCTTTACATAAATAGGCGCATAATATAGACATTTTTTTCTTATTTATGGATTGCAGTAAAGTTTATGCATGTAGAACCTAGATCAGAATACAAATTTTGATATTTCAAGATGCTAGAACATTATGTGAAATGATTGTGGTCAATATTGCACCTTACTTGCATACACATAATAAAAAAAATGACTCACTTTGATGTGTTGAGTTGGTTTAGGAGTAGGTTAGTAAATTTTTTTGAAGTGTGAAACATTGACACAGTTGAGAGAGATGTCACATCATGTTTGAAATAGTATAAAGTAGAAGTGCTGGATAGGGAAATTAGTATTTCTGACGAATGGTTCTAGTAAAATTTATTCAGAAATGCTTCTGAAGAAATACATTTTCATAAGCAAACCATTATGTAGCTGTATTATAATTCCTTCCACACATTAGCAATAAAGTTCTGATCCTCTATTTCTTTCATGCTTTATAATTAAATTTACACTGTTCAGTAGAAATTGTATAATAATAGACCTTACCTTGAATTTCACAATTAAAAAAGGGGGTATAAAATCCAGACATGAAATGCTGCGTACATGCAAAGGATATGTCTGCTTCTGGTTCTCAATCTATGTGAAGAGAATTGGACATCAAAGGCATATAGGTGGGTGTCTGAGTGTCCATGCCTCAGACGGTTAAACCCTCTAAGTTATGCTGTTAGTTTCTCCATTGGACTTCTGTTTGGTAGTACATTGTTGACTTGAGTATGTGCTCACAGTCTCAAGGGGTTGTTCATTGTTTAACAGGGGCATCAGGGTTGTGTGAATGCGATAGCTTGGAACGCAAAAGGCTCGCTTTTGATATCTGGATCAGATGATACAAGAGTATGATACTCTCTATGCCTCGTTGCTCCGTTATTCTTCTATTTTAGATGAACTGTTAAAAGCTTCTCAATGTGATAGCTGGGTCGGCTTTAGAGTCTGCAAGATAGCCAGCTATAAGAACTGACAAGGACTACATACTTATATATGTGTTCTTTATATTTATTCCGCCTTGTCAAGTAGACAGATTGTTGTTGATTAGTAGTCATTTGAAACTCTTTAGTATGTTTTATATTGATCATTCTTGTACGTAGTTTTGTTGTGAGAGATTCAATTCTATTCCCATTCTTTTTACAAAGTGCGAAAAGATAGGTGTTTGACTTGGACAGACAAGAAGTTTTATTTAGTGTTTACCATGAACTCAGGGATGAGGATGGGGATGGGTGACTTTGTAAGTTGTTTTAGCTGGGATTTATTGCCTGCTGAATACCTTTTATGATGTCTTTGATGATTTTGCTCATTGTGACGTTTGCATAATACAACAAAGTGGAAAAGACTGTCAACAAAACCCTTGAGATTTATTTGCTATTTGTTCCATGGGTTGGTTAGATGTGATCCAGTGAGGGTTGACTCTAACAGAGTTGAGTCAAAATCATAGTACTGGAGGAGTCACATCTGCATTTTGATAGATATTAGTCAGCACATAAGTCGTTCTTTCCAAGAAAATATGTTTCAACAATAACAAACCCAGTGAAATCCGACAAGTGGGGTCTAGTGAGGTAGTGTGTACGCCGACCTTGCCCCTACTTTTAAAGGTAGAGATACTGTTTTCGATAAGCCCTCGGCTCAAGAAAACATTATTAGAACATTGTTGAAAAGAAATGCAGTAATGGACAAGTGGAAAAGAAGTAGTGCAAGATGCAAGTACAACAACAAGATAATAAGATAACCGAAGCAAAAATAACCGGTGGTAATAGAAATCTAATTACAAGCAAGTACGAGAATAATATTAATGCCACAGGTATGGAAAAGAAACACGCTCGACTATCTACTAACCCTTTACCCTAATTTTCGACCTCCGCACCCTCCTATCAAGGATCATATCCTCGGTAAGCTGCAGATGTGCCATGTCCTGCCTAACCCCTTCTCCTTAATACTTCTTTAGTCCGCTTCTACCTCTTTTTAGACCCGTCATGGCCAACCTCTCACACCTTCTCACTGAGCATATGTGCATCTCCTCTTTACATGTCCGAACCATTTCAGTTTCGCTTTTTGCATGTTTTCCCCCACGGTGGTCACTCACCTTTTCACGAGTATCTTTATTCCTAATATTTTCTCTCCTAATATGCGTACACATCCATATAACATCCTGATTTTCGCCACTTCCATCTTCTGGATATAGGATTTCTTGACTAACCAACACTCCGCTTCATACAACATAGTCCGTCTAATAACCACTCTATAAAACCTTACCTTTTAGTCTTGGTGGCTCATTCTTATCATACAAGACACCAGATGTAAGCCTCCATTTCATCCACCCGCTTCAATACGATGTGTGACATCATCATTGATTTCCTCATTACCTTGGATGATCGACCTAAGATACTTGAAACTTTCTCTTTTCGGGATGACTTGTGTATCAAGCTTGACTTCCAAACTAGCCTCATGAGTTACGACTTGCATTCTAAGTATTTTGTCTTAATCTTACTCAACTAAATTGAAACCCTTAGACTTTAGGGTCTGTCTCCAAACCTCTAGTCTAGTGTTAATACCGCCTCGTGTCCCGTACAATATTTCATATGTCAGTTGCTTTAACATTTTTTTTGTAGTAGTTTAAGTTTGCTAAGCTACCATAAGAGCATCCATGGTTCTGTAAATGCTTAATAATTTACTTTGTAATGTTGATATTGCAAGAAGGGGAGCATTGACGTAACTGGTAAAGTTGCTGCCATTTGACCAGGAGGTCACGGGTACCAGCCGTGGAAACAATCTTTTGCAGAAATGCAGGGTAAGACTGCGTACAATAGACCCTTGTGGTCCGGCCCTTCCCTGGACCACGCACATAACGGGAGCTTAGTGCTGGGCTGCCCTTAATGTCAATATTGCAAGTCGCTAGTGACATCACATCTAGCTGTTTGAGGTAATTGCTAGGGAGACGCTTCAAATATCATTCTTTGACTTTTTTGTTAAACCATATTCTTATTATAGACTTTCTTCGGACTGTTTTCCTTCTGTCTCTGATTGTGATTGATTCACATTAAAGAGAGATATCAAATTTTTTCTGTACATTTTTACCTTAAAATACTTGGGTTTTTGGGAAAATAATTTCTTGCTTTGTTTTAAATCAGTTTGAGCTCCACTGGCTGTAGAAGCAACCCGCTTATTTGAGGTCCATATTATAAATAATAATCAAATCTGATATCCGAAATGAGCTTCTTGAATCAATCTGTTTATTTTAGCCAGTTTGACTGCTGATCTGTTGATTACTAATGTTGTAAAATAACTGTAAGACTTCAGATGAACCATTTCAGATCGAATGGTCTTTATTTCTCTTGATCATTTAGAGAATTGGCATTCGAATAGCAGCCCAGGGCTAAGTCTCCTTTCTAACAACTTGGTGGTGACCACTTTAATTGTTGCTATTCCCTTGGGAAAAGGGAAAGCTATTCTTGCCATGGTTTGCAAAATTTGGTGGATACGTGACACAGAACATTGCTCAACAAGCTGTGAGATTTGTTTCTATATTATCTTTTAGGATGAGTACTAACCTTCTTCACTTGGTAATTCTTTGTTTCTGGTGTGTCGTTCATAGTTCTCCTCCGAGATAGACGATCCATTTCTGTGTTCATCCATAACTTGCAAATGGCAGCCATTATAGGCAACAAAATTCAAATAACTGCATACGCACGTTTTGCTCCTTGTGATGTTACGGCTACTGGATGATCCTGCATCTTTGAAATTGAGGACCTCCATGAATTGTGCTGGAACAATTCTTTGGAGTTAACAGTTAGGATTGACACGAATATATTCCTGTGAAGGGAGGCTAAGAATTTGTGATAGAGAATTATCCTATTCTTCAATCTAGAGATAATTGAATAAAAGGAAGTTTTATATGACTTAAACTTAAGATGGAATGTAAATCTTCAGAGATGCTTTGTTACATCTAGTTTAAATGAAGAGCTATTACTGACATACAAAAGAAAGCAAAGCAAGGGCTGCTGCTGGGTCTGCCAGGAGTAGTCTGGCAGCAGCTCTTGAATGTGACTTGAAGATGGAACAATTTGTTGAAGAGCTAGTTGAGAATCTTGTGAGCAATTGTTACACAATTTCTTTTGCACTTTGCTGGTTATATTTGGGGCCCCTTAGTTTATGGTTACTGTATCTGAGGACATGAAACATGATTGGAAGATGTGGAGGTCGAGTATTAGGGTTGTAGGTTAGGAGGTAGTTGAGTCTTCCCTTATTTCGTACCTTTGTGAGATTAGTCTGGCAGGGTTTTTGTCTAAGATAGCTATCGCTTTTGCTTTGCATCTTTCTTCCGGATTTCATGTTGTTCCTATTTTTCTTATGATTTCTGTGGTGATACTATTATTGTCTTCTTTTGTCTTTTTGTGTTCTTGAGCCGAGGGTCTCTCGGAAATACCCTCTCTACTCCTTCGGGGTAAGGGTAAGGTCTGCATACACACTACCCTTCCTAGACTCCACTAGTGGGATTTTATTGGGTTGTTGTTGTTGTTGTTGTTGTTGTTGTTGTTGTTGTTGTTGTTGTTGTTGTTGTGTATCTGTATTGTAAGTTGATATTTGGCATCTTGTGTTTGTTCACTAAAATCTGAGTGGAAAAACACTTTATTTGATGCAGATGAATATCTGGAGTTATTCAAGCCGCAAACTTTTGCATTCCATTGAGACCGGTCACACTGCCAACATATTCTGCACGAAGTTTGTTCCAGAAACTTCAGATGAGCTAGTCGTTTCTGGAGCAGGAGATGCCGAAGTAGTTTATTGATACACCAAACCTTTGTGTGTTTTTATAACGATGCTGTTCACTTGCATTGAGTGGGGTTTTCAGAAATTAATGCTCTCTTTTATATTTGCTATATATGGCAGGTTCGTCTTTTTCATTTGTCTCGTCTAAAGGGAAGAGGTGCTGAAGATAGTGCTTTGACTCCATACGCTCTATTGCAGTGTCATACCAGGAGGGTTAAAAAAATAGCTGTAGGTGGTCAGGCAGTGGGGCAACATCCTTTTAAGTGATAATCTAGTATTTGTGGATTTTATTTCCTTTCTATTTATAGTATATGCTGCTGTTTCTAATTATAGGTTGAAGTTGGGAATCCTCATGTAGTATGGAGTGCTAGTGAAGATGGGACTGTGAGGCAGCATGACTTACGGGAGGGTGCGTCTTGTCCCCCAGCTGGTTCGTCTCGTCAAGAATGCCGTAATATACTTGTTAGTCCTAACTCATTTTGCGTTGCGCTGAATTATATTTCCTGCTTCACCCAAAGGCTAAAGGTCCCCTATCTCTCTTATAAGAAGATCAAGTTACAGCTGCCTCATCAATGAGTGTTTTTTTTCTCACTTTGTTATGACATCATCCTAAAGTGCTTTGGGTATACTTTTTTGTGATTTGGCAAAGGCAACTGTGTTTGGTGCTCTAACAGTTTTTCCTTTGCTAGCCTGAAGTTTTAGCTGCCAACTCAAGAAGTTTTATATGATTAGTATTGGATTTTACATTTGTTGTATAACCATAACTTCAACTTCTGAAGACTTTGACTCTTTCTCGTGTGGTTGATTTTAGTGTTTCCAAATAGTCGATCTGCATTTGTAGTCAAGCAAGTTGATATGAATGTTAAGAACTTTGATTTAAGCTGCGATATATCTAAACAGTTTGCATTTCGATATGTTTGGTCCGTGATGGCAGCTTGACTTGCGCTGTGGAGCTAAGAAATCATTAACTGATCCTCCGAAACAGTTGTTTGCTCTGAAGTCGTGTGATATTAGCTCTACAAGGCCTCATTTGCTCCTTGTTGGTGGAAGGTGTAGTTGTCTTTACTAGTTTATTGCAATAAGGGTATATTTCAGGCCGTACTGCTGGTTTTCTAATCTGCTACTAACTTTTTGCAGTGATGCTTTTGCTCGGTTGTATGATAGGAGAATGCTGCCTCCATTATCCTCGAGTCAAAAAAAGCTGCCACCTCCACCTTGTGTCAGCTACTTCTGCCCAATGCATCTCTCTGATCGTGTTAGTTTCAGTTTCTGCATTATCTCTCTTTAGAGTCTGCTAACAGTTTTGCTAGCTAGAATTTCTATTATTTCTTTATCATTAGAGGTACAGTGGTTTTAGTAGATCATCGGGAACACCTCATCTCGTTTTGCACTATGCAGCTCCTTGCACTGAAGATGTCCTCCTTGTAACCTTCTTCTGACTTCATAGAACAAGAAATCATTGAGAAGTTCTTGCAAGGAACTTGTGTAGTTCACTACATGCTATATTGTCAATTCTGTAGTTGGAAGTGGATATCTATGAGCTTTCTAGTCGTGTTTTTTTGGTAGAGGGAGAGAGGGGAGGGGGTCCTGAATAGGATCACATGCTTTTTTTTTTCCGCAAAACATGACTACATTAATCCACTTCTGACATGGTTTTTCGTTGCTGCCAACGATCTTAAAATTTAAATACGGTTACATGGTCCATCTGGGGGAGGGGGTGTCTGTTTAAACTGCAATGCAACAACACTGGAAAAGTAACTCACTTTAAAGAAAGTGAGCTACACCACTTTATCACGGCCATGTAAGCATACTAGATTAGTGCAGCTGTGGCTGAATTTTACGGTGGATATCTAGTTCTATAGAATTTCTTGCCATGTAAAGTTAGGTTTGCATCCATTTAATAGCAACTCTTCATTCTCTCTCTCTCTCTCTCCCTGTGTACACGCACATACATATCACATATTTGTCTTGCTGTAAATCTGTAACCCATCACCGCTTATTTTCCTAAATGATTGTAGCATATCACGCGGCTTTGGAAATGGAAGCTGATGAATTTCTCTCTCGTTTTCCTCAGGGACGTTCCAACATGCATCTGACTCATGTCACATTTAGTCCCAACGGAGAGGAGGTTTTGCTTAGCTACAGTGGAGAACATGTATACTTGATGGATGTGAATCCTGGTATATAGCTTTCGTTATATTCTATCTTACAATCGGTACCTTTGTTATTGATTCTGTTTTCACTTTCCTCTGCTACCTTGTATGGTTGTGCGCCGTGTGCCTTCAGTTTCTGGAATCCCTTGAAATGTGTGATGAATCTAACTTGTGCAGTATTAGCTATAATGGGTTCGAGGACAGTATTTGAGGAAATCTGTTAGAGATTTCACGTATTGATTATTCAATTATTATACTATGTTTTTTCTGTTGCCCTCCCTCGTGTTGTTGAAGCCAATTTTAATTAGTGTTTTAACAAGTTTGAAAGATAAGCAATATGGAGGAAAGAAGAAAAGAAAGAAGATGTACGTTTGTTGATAATGTATGATAATGAAGAACATACTAATAGTATTATAAAATAAGCACACGATATTTCTGGGTCTTCTTATGTGTAATTAATGCGATCTTATGTTTGGTCTGTACCATTGGTGTAGCACAGAGCACTTTGTGCATGGGGACGCTTGTTTTAATATCAGTGACCTCTGTTAGTTACTCATTAAGTTGCTCTTCATCCTTGTCAAGGTGGCACCTCATTGAGGGAGAGCAAAATTTATTATAGTTGGCGATTTTTTTATTGTTAGTTGATGATGGTCTTCTTTTGGTAAGTGGTACACTGACCTCGGGATCACTGTGCTTGTATTTTTACAATCTTGGTGCCACATTCATGTAAGTATCTGATTTGTTAGAAAAACTGTAACTCTTTGTGCATGAGCGCCCGTGCCAGATATACTGGGTGTTGTTCAAGGTTAATTGACAAATGATTTTAGCCCTGTCAACTTGCTTCAAGTGCTTGGTCCACACGCATGTGATATTCGAAAGTGACTGTGAGTTGAAAGTAACTTGGTTCACTACTACCTGCTGAGATATTACATTCTTTGTGCTTGAAGGCTTGAGATAAATCATACTTGATGCTCTGGTTATGTCTGTCTTATGATTGATGAATTTTTTATTGGTTGTAGTACATGGAGCTTCTATGTCGTATACTTCAGGAGATGTGTCAAACCTGATGAATTTTTCTCCCTTGCTCAATGGAATCGAATTGCAATCATCAGTTAGTGGAATCTTTGTGAACGGTTCTTCATCGAAAAGAATTCCAGCTACCAAGGTTATTCTTCCTTCTTTACCCCTCCCATGATCTCCTGCTTCCTGGCCCAAAGTGAAAAAATTGCATTTTGCTTTCTCTTGCTTTAGGATGACAAATCATAATCATCGTTTTTTCCTTCTCCAGCTAGAAAAATGCAAAAAATTGATTCAGATGGCAATGAAGTCTATGAAAGAAGATTCCAACTTTTATTATGGAATAGAAGCTTGTAATGAAGTCTTGGAGGGTTGCAGGGATGACATTGGTCCCCTTCTAACCTTCGAATGTTTATGCACTCGTGCAGCAATATTGCTCAAGGTGCCTGAAGTCGGACAATTTCCTTATTGTACTGCGTTGACGCTTATTTAAGGGTAGTATACCTAATTTAAAATTTTTTTGGCCTTTTATCAGAGGAAGTGGAAAAATGATGCACATATGGCTATAAGAGATTGTCATAGAGCTAGAAAGCTCAATTCATCTTCCTTTAGGCCTCTTCTTTTGATCGCTGATGCTCTTTCACAGGTATGTTATTCAGTGTTTGTAGGATTCTGTGGCTTAAATTTTTTTGTTCATATGCTAGATAGAAGTAAGCGCCCAATTCCCATGTGGGCATTTGCGCTTATCCCTCCATTCATGGTTGCAGTCCTTTTAGCCATATGTTTTTTCTTGATTGTTGTAATTGTCCTTCTTTGGCATTTCTTTTTCCAATATCGCGTTGGAGTATCAATTATCAGTGAGAAATTCCAAGGGTGATTGTGCATCACATTTATGGTGTACTCAAAATTTAAGGCAATGTATATGCTTTTAGTCATATTTTAACTCATACTGTGATATGCTATCAAAATCATTTGAAGTTTTAAGATTCTCTTTAGAATAAGTTTTTCTTCTCAGACATGAAATAACTTGGGAAAAGTGGATTTTACCAGTCATTCTTATTAGTAGCACTTGATAGTTTCTCGCCTCCCAAGAATGTTAATTTGTTTTTAATAAGGTTGAGAATGGTACTTATTAGCTTACTAAAAAAGAATGTTAATTATTAATACTATTTAGGAGATACGTCTCCCTTGATTTGGTTTCAAAAATGCACTAATCCTCCGTATTATATACCTTTGATCTAATTAGGTATGGTTTGTCGCTACCCATACCTACATATATCTTTGCAGACTAGGATAGTGGGTAATTGATTATTTATCTGATTTTGCATTTAGCACTTGATGGTTACTGATATTATCTGCAGTTGGGTAAACATAAAGAAGCATTGGAGTTCGCTATTGGCGCTCAATTCTTGGCTCCATCTGATTCTGAAGTTGTCCTAAAGGTGGAGAGTATAAAAGATCATATCGCTGCAGGTTAGTGACTTGCATATTGAGCCTGTGATTTTAGTAGTTTCTTGCCTAAAACAAAGTATGTTTAGCTGGTATCAATGCCAGCTCATCAAACTCCTATTGCAACACTAGATTACTGCTGAGTATATTCTAGTTGTTAAATCTTTCAGTTCCCTTTCCCCAGTACTTCTATAATCTTGTTTGTAGTTTTCCTTATCCATGACTAGCTGATGAGTTATTGAAGACCCTATTGAGCACCATGAGTTTGGCGGGTTTTCCTAATTTTATTATTTTGCCACCACTATGAGGACTATCTTCATGTTTTCCTGTCTGTGCTTCTGTTTTCGGTCCTGTTAGAAACTACGCTTTACGCTAGAGTGGGGGTGAATAGCGTATTAATAGAATTTAGCGTTTTCTTGCGGAATTTAAACTTTGCAGGAAGTAAGATAAATGCAGAAAAATAAACTTACACAAAGATGTATACTGGTTGGCCACCAACGTGGTTAGTCCAGTCCCCGAGAGACTCTCTCGAGATTTTTCACTATCTTGTTAAGCTTACGGGTGCTCAACAAACCGTTACACACTTGAGGACACAAGCCTCAAACAGTTGCTCGGAGATCGCAATCTCAAAGAGTTCACCCAAGGAAACGCAAGTTCCTTGAAACAAGAGAATCGCAATTCTCTTACAAGTATATCAAATACTTGGACACTCACTTAACTAAGGTACTCCTTATTGAGTAGATATGAGTAAAAGAATATGTTCAAGATCACAACAACTTTAAGCAATAATATGGCTCTCAAAAGCTTTATGAAATGAGTAGAAAATGAAGAACAATTGAATGAAAGCTTATAGCAATGTAATGATCAGTTTGTGTATGTTGTTGTTGTTAAAACACTGAATTGAAGCTGTATTTATAGTTGAAAAACTTGGCATTACCGTTGCCTAATTGCCAATTAAGAGTTGCTGAAATTACTCAGTGATAATTGATTATTAAGACCAAACAATCGATTATCTGCCAATCAGTTTAAAAATCAATCCCAAATTTAACGCTTCACAATCGATTATATACAATCTATAATCGATTACTGGCAATATTCAAAATCAGATAATCGATTACACTAAGTTCATAATCGATTACTTTAGCAACGTTCTAAAAATCATTTCCGGATTTTAAGCAAAACATCGATTATATAAAATCTACTTCAGCAACGTTCTAAAAATCATTTCCAGATTTTAAGCAAAACATCGATTATATAAAATCTATAATCGATTACCTTATGGTGTTTGAAAATCATTTGACAACGGTCAGCTTCAACAATCGATTGTCCTTTGCAACAATCGATTACTTGTCATTTTCTGAAAATCATAAAACTTACTGTCTCAGTGATAATCGATTATCTAAAGACATAATCGATTACTTAATTAAATTTAAAATCACTGGAAGACACTGTCTCAACATAATCGATCACCATTAGTTCATAATCGATTATTTTGAGTATTGAAAAACTTTACCTCAACAACAATCGATTGTCATTTGTTCACAATCGATTATCATGCAGATTTGGAAAAACCTGATGTTCACTGTCTTACTCACAATCGATTAGTTTTAATTCATAATCGATTGTCATGCAGTCTTGGCTCAGAAACAATCGATTATCATAAGTACATAATCGATTATTTTAGCCCAGATTTTTGAGGCATGTTTAGAAAACATTTTGTCTAATGTAACTATGCATGATTTAAAATCTTTTTGACACAGAATTAAATATGCATGATTTTGGAAAATAGTTTTATGAGAGAGGCCATACTATGAGTCAAGTTATAGGATCGAGATTACAATTTAGAACAACTCAATAACAATTAAAAGCTATAACTTGAACTTCAATCTTATTCGCAACCATTGTGCGCTTGTACTTGAATTCCGTCGTATATCAATTTTTGCTTCGTTTGTCATTCATCAAAACCTACAAAAGAGTACACGTTTAGTATATTGCATTGAGAACGTGTTTCTAACAATTTCCCCCTTTTTGATAATGGCAAACATTAAGCGGGATATGCAATTTAGGCAAAAGATATTGACAATTCAAGACAAGTAACAATTATGCAATTTTGTTCTTGTTCCCCCTCAATTTAAGAGTTCCTCCTCAATTTTAGCTTATAAGCAAACAATGAATTAAGAGGTGGTGCATACCCGATATCCTACCCGATATCCCGTTTTCTTCCCCCTTTTGCCATTAGCAAAAAAATAGTAAGGAAAGATGCAAAAAGATGAAATAAAAAAGGTTTATTTATTGGAAAGGAAGAGGGTAGTCGATTATTGATACGGGATAATCGATGTTTATAGGGATATTGCTGCAGATTCGCGGTTTGCTTAAGAATTGCTCTTAGCTTTAGGGTGATACCTGCAAAAAGAAGTTAGACGCCTCCGACGCTCAAGTTAGAAATCATGTAGGAAAGAAAATGTAATGCATGACTTAGATCAAAGTGGAGTCAAGGATCCCGAGTTCACTGCGAATTCGGAAGAAGGACTCTTTCTCTAAAGGCTTGGTAAAGATGTCTGCCAATTGGTTTTTGGTTTCAACAAATTCAATTTCGACATCGCCTTTGAGTACATGATCTCTAATAAAATGATGTCTAATTTCGATGTGTTTTGTTCGCGAATGAAGAACGGGGTTCTTCGTCAAGCATATGGCGCTAGTGATATCACATCTAAGAGGAATGTGATCAAGACTTAGGCCATAGTCCAAGAGTTGTTGTTTCATCCATAGGATTTGAGCACAGCAACTCCCCGCGGCTACATATTCAGCCTCGGTGGTAGACAACGCAACACTTACTTGTTCCTTACTAAACCAAGAGACAAGAGAGCTACCGAGCAAATGGCAAGTGCCACTTGTGCTCTTGCGGTCCAATTTGCATCCAGCAAAATCGGAATCGGAATCGGAATATCCAATAAGTTGGCATGAAGAGCCTTTGGGGTACCATAGACCCACATTTGTAGTACCAATGAGATACCTTAATATCCGTTTCACCGCAGTAAGGTGAGACTCCTTCGGACATGACTGATAGCGAGCACATAAACACACGCTAAACATGATGTCCGGACAACTAGCGGTAAGATAAAGAAGAGAGCCAATCATACCTCGATACTTTTTAGTGTTGACTTCCTTACCTTTTTCATCTTTGTCTAGATGATCGGATGCTGTTCATCTCAAAGCGTTTTAGTAGTTCTTTGCAATATTTGGCTTGGCATATGAATGTACCTTCTTTCATTTGTTTCACTTGTAACCCCAAAAAGAATGTTAACTCGCCCATCATAGACATTTCAAATTCGCTAGTCATTAGATCGGAAAATTCCTTGCATAAAACATTGTTAGTAGCACCAAATATAATATCGTCTACATATATTTGAACTAATAAAATATCACTGTTTTTATGCTTGACAAAGAGGGTTGTGTCAACTTTTCCCCTAATGAAATCATTTTCCAAAAGAAATTTACTCAACCTTTCATACCAAGCTCGAGGAGCTTGTTTTAAACCATAAAGAGCCTTTTTGAGTTTGAAAACATGATCGGGATATTTAAAATCTTCAAAGCCGGGGGGTTGTTTGACATAAACTTCTTCTTCAATAAAACCATTTAGAAAAGCACTTTTCACATCCATTTGATATAGAATAAAATTCATTGAAGAGGCGAAGGCAAGTAATAGACGAATAGCTTCTAATCTAGCTACGGGAGCATAGGTTTCCTCATAATCAATACCTTCTTCTTGACTATAGCCTTTTGCCACAAGCCTAGCTTTGTTTCTAGTGATTATACCATTTTCATCTAGTTTATTGCGAAAAACCCATTTCGTACCAATTATAGAATGACCTTCGGGTCTTGGCACCAAATCCCAAACGCTATTGCGTTCGAATTGGTTAAGCTCCTCTTGCATTGCCAAGGTCCAAAATTCATCCCCAATTGCTTCGGAGATGGTTTTAGGTTCAATTTGAGAAACAAAAGCAGTAAGTTCTAAAGTGTTTTTGAGGGAGTTTCGGGTACTTACCTTTTCTCCAACATCGCCGATTACCTGTTCGAGAGGATGATCCTTGATCGTTCTCCACTCGTTAGGCGTATTTATTCCTTTTTCTAATTGTGGCGCTTCTTCCGTTGGTTGTTCCCCAATTTCATTTTTGTTTTCCTTTGAAGGTTCTTCTTGGATTTTATCTTTCAAGCTATCCAAGATACCTGCAAGATCAAAACCGGATTCCTTTCTCGCCAAGCGAGTATTATCTTCGGAAAACACAACATGAGGGGATTCCTCCACAATTTGGGTTCTTTTGTTAAAGATCCTATATGCTTTGCTACGTGAGGAATAACCAATGAAAATACCTTCATCCGATTTAGCATCAAACTTACCCAATTGGTCCTTGCCATTGTTATGAACGAAACATTTACAACCAAAAACACGTAAATGAGAAATGTTGGGTTTCCTACCCTTATAAAGTTCATATGGGGTTTTCATGAGTATCGGCCGAATTGCTACTCTATTTAAAACATAGCAAGCGGTACTCACGGTGTCCGCCCAAAAGTATTTGGGAATCTTAGCTTCGTCGAGCATGGTTCTAGCCATCTCTTCGAGACACCTATTTTTCCTTTCCACCACCACATTTTGTTGTGGTGTCCGTGGAGCGGAAAAGGTGTGTTCGATTCCGAGTTCGTCACAAAAATCCGCAAAGAGATTGTGATCAAACTCTCCCCCATGATCACTTCTAATCGAAGTGACGGTCGATTCCTTTTCGTTTTGAACACGCTTAAGGAAATACTTGAAATTTTGAAAAGCATCACTTTTATTTGCAAGAAATAGAGTCCAAGTAAATCTAGAAAAGTCATCAACAATTACAAAAACATATTTATTTTTACCAAGACTTTCAATACGAGAGGGACCAAATAAATCCATGTGAAGTAATTGCAAAGGTCTAGACGTTGAAACAATATTCTTGGATTTAAAAGATGCTTTGGTTTGCTTCCTTTTTTGACAAGAATCGCAAATAGAATCATTTTCAAACTTTAAACAGGGAAGACCAACTACTAAGTTTTGAGAAAGAAGCTTGTTCAAAAGATGCATGTTCATGTGTGCTACTCTACGATGCCATAGCCAAGAGTTATCCTCTTTGCTTAATAAACAATCAACATATTCGGGTGAGGAGTTTGCAAGATCAACCATATAGATATTATCAATTCTAAAACCACGAAGTATGATCTTGAAATCACTACGTCTAAATACAAGACATTCATCCGAATCAAATAGAGCAAGATTTCCCTTGTCACATAATTGGCTTATGCTCAAGAGATTATGCTTCAAACCTTTCACAAGTAGTATATGTTTAATAGAGGAGTTTTCGTCCTTACCGACCGAACCAATGCCGATGATTTTTCCTTTATTGTTATCACCAAATATGACACTTCCTCCTTCTTTGTCCTCTAGTTGAAGGAATTTGGATTCATCTCCTGTCATGTGTTTGGAGCATCCACTATCGAGGTACCATAGTACACTTGATCCCTTCAGGCACACCTACAAAACAAATTAATGTTCTTTAGGTACCCATGCCATCTTGGGTCCTTGAGGGTTAGGCATGTTATAATGATGCAATTGATTTATATGTCTATGACGAGTAAAGCAAGCAGGAGCAATATGACCAATACGTCTACAATAATGACAAGTCACGTTGGGATTATGCATTTTTCTAGGTACATAGTAACTAGATGAATGAAGGTCGCTTACTCTACTTTGAACACCATTGTTTCTCCTATTATGAGCTCTAGGAGGTTCACAAGTTTGTCTAAAATATGCATCATTTCTAGAATATGCATTTTTCTAGGTACATAGTAACTAGATGAATGAAGGTCGCTTACTCTACTTTGAACACCATTGTTTCTCCTATTATGAGCTCTAGGAGGTTCACAAGTTTGTCTAAAATATGCATCATTTCTAGAATATCTATTTCTAGGTGGAGGGTCATTTCTTGGTCTTCTAAATTGTTCAAGGTTTGGCCTAAAATATGCATCATTTCTAGGTCTTCTAGCATTTTCACTATTTGGTCTAACATGCAAGTTATTTCTAGGATTTCTACTTCTAGGATAAGCATTTTGGTTATTAGTCCTAGGTTGAGCTCTAGGTTGTTGTGGTTTAGCACCAACCTTTTCTTCATTCTTGAATCCTATTCCATGTTTAGTTGATTTTAGATTAACAAGCACATCATTCAAGTTTTTATGCGAAGAATTAAACTTATCTAATGTGCCTTTAAGTCTAGCTACTTCATTCTTAAGAAGCACACAAGAAGAACAGTTTCTAGTAGAACCTTCAGGTTTATCAGCGCTTCTTTTTCCATAAAACTTGTTTTCCTCTTTTAGCTTCTCATTTTCGAAAACCAGTTTTTCTAATTCTTTTTCTTTTAATGAAAGCTGTGTTTGAAAATCTTTTTCTTTTAGAGAAGCGCTTTCTTTAACACTTTTGACAGTTTTTGAAGCTTTGATAAATTCAGCATAAAGTTCATCAAAAGCATTTCTCATTTCATCAAGAATAAGAAATTTTGAGAAGAGATTTGACTTACCTCGTCTTTGCCGTCTTCTTGAGCCATGAGACATAAATTTGCTGCTTCATCGTCTTCTTCTTCGCTTGCTTCATCTCCGGAATCTCCTCCCCAAGAGATGTATGCACGTTGCTTTTTGAAGGGTTTTTTCTCCTTTTTGATGTTAGGGCAATTTGATTTTATGTGCCCGGTTTCTCCGCATTCATAGCATTTTAGTTGATCGCCTTGCTTTTTGTTCTTGCGTTCATACTCTTTGCGCATGAATTTTTGAAACCTTTTGATAACGAGTCCAAACTCGTTGTCACCTTCCTCATCAATTTGTGATTGGCTAGCCTTTAGAGCAATCCTTTGCCTTCTTTGATCATCAACAAACGGGTTAAGTATAGTTGATTCATAGGTTTTGAGATTACCTCTTAATGCGTCAATTGTGACATCTGTGATGCCAATGGATTCTTGGATTGCATCGGCCTTTGATCGCCATGCCGGAGTGAGACTTCTGAGGATCTTCCGGACAAGTTCTCTATCCGTAAACGTCTTTTTGAGGGCGTGTAGATCATTTACGATCATTGTGAATCGCTCAAACATTTCGTCTACTTTCTCTCCTTCCTTCATGTGGAATAGTTCATAAGAGTGAGTTAAGAAATCAATTTTAGCTTCTCGTACCTGGTCGGTTCCTTCGTATGTCACTTCAAGCTTATCCCACATTTCTTTTGCTGTTTTGCAACATGATATCTTCCTGTAGTCGTTAGCATTAACAGCACAATATAATAAATTTATAGCTTTGGCATTATTTTGAACCTTACGAATATCCTCCGCGGTATATTCCTCTTCGGTCTTTGGAACCCATTCGTCTTCCACCTTCTTGGTTGGAATTTGGTTTCCATTGGTGAATACTTTCCACAAATGAAAGCTATTTGATTGCACAAAGATTTGCATCCTCTCCTTCCAATATGAGTAGTTTGTGCCGTTGAATAGAGGAGGTCGTGTAGAGCATTGTCCTTCTTCAATTCCTGCAAAAGAGTTAAGAGTAGAAGCCATGGATGGTTCTCTCAAACGGTTAAGTTTTCAGAGAGTTGGGCTCTGATACCAATTGTTAGAAACTACGCTTTACGCTAGAGGGGGGGGGGGGTGAATAGCGTATTAATAGAATTTAGCGTTTTCTTGCGGAATTTAAACTTTGCAGGAAGTAAGATAAATGCAGAAAAATAAACTTACACAAAGATGTATACTGGTTGGCCACCAACGTGGTTAGTCCAGTCCCCGAGAGACTCTCTCGAGATTTTTCACTATCTTGTTAAGCTTACGGGTGCTCAACAAACCGTTACACACTTGAGGACACAAGCCTCAAACAGTTGCTCGGAGATCGCAATCTCAAAGAGTTCACCCAAGGAAATGCAAGTTCCTTGAAACAAGAGAATCGCAATTCTCTTACAAGTATATCAAATACTTGGACACTCACTTAACTAAGGTACTCCTTATTGAGTAGATATGAGTAAAAGAATATGTTCAAGATCACAACAACTTTAAGCAATAATATGGCTCTCAAAAGCTTTATGAAATGAGTAGAAAATGAAGAACAATTGAATGAAAGCTTATAGCAATGTAATGATCAGTTTGTGTATGTTGTTGTTAAAACACTGAATTGAAGCTGTATTTATAGTTGAAAAACTTGGCATTACCGTTGCCTAATTGCCAATTAAGAGTTGCTGAAATTACTCAGTGATAATCGATTATTAAGACCAAACAATCGATTATCTGCCAATCAGTTTAAAAATCAATCCCAGATTTAACGCTTCACAATCGATTATATACAATCTATAATCGATTACTGGCAATATTCAAAATCAGATAATCGATTACACTAAGTTCATAATCGATTACTTTAGCAACGTTCTAAAAATCATTTCCGGATTTTAAGCAAAACATCGATTATATAAAATCTATAATCGATTACTTCAGCAACGTTCTAAAAATCATTTCCAGATTTTAAGCAAAACATCGATTATATAAAATCTATAATCGATTACCTTATGGTGTTTGAAAATCATTTGACAACGGTCAGCTTCAACAATCGATTGTCCTTTGCAACAATCGATTACTTGTCATTTTCTGAAAATCATAAAACTTACTGTCTCAGTGATAATCGATTATCTAAAGACATAATCGATTACTTAATTAAATTTAAAATCACTGGAAGACACTGTCTCAACATAATCGATCACCATTAGTTCATAATCGATTATTTTGAGTATTGAAAAACTTTACCTCAACAACAATCGATTGTCATTTGTTCACAATCGATTATCATGCAGATTTGGAAAAACCTGATGTTCACTGTCTTACTCACAATCGATTAGTTTTAATTCATAATCGATTGTCATGCAGTCTTGGCTCAGAAACAATCGATTATCATAAGTACATAATCGATTATTTTAGCCCAGATTTTTGAGGCATGTTTAGAAAACATTTTTTCTAATGTAACTATGCATGATTTAAAATCTTTTTGACACAGAATTAAATATGCATGATTTTGGAAAATAGTTTTATGAGAGAGGCCATACTATTAGTCAAGTTATAGGATCGAGATTACAATTTAGAACAACTCAATAACAATTAAAAGCTATAACTTGAACTTCAATCTTATTCGCAACCATTGTGCGCTTGTACTTGAATTCCGTCATATATCAATTTTTGCTTCGTTTGTCATTCATCAAAACCTACAAAAGAGTACACGTTTAGTATATTGTATTGAGAACGTGTTTCTAACAGGTCCTCTGGGAATCACTGCT
The DNA here is from genome assembly GCA_034376525.1 of Nicotiana benthamiana. Classification (NCBI taxonomy): domain Eukaryota; kingdom Viridiplantae; phylum Streptophyta; class Magnoliopsida; order Solanales; family Solanaceae; genus Nicotiana; species Nicotiana benthamiana. The sequence goes on along the minus strand of CM067326.1, from coordinate 79,814,966 downwards.
CCCTTCAACTCGATGTCAATTTTGTTCTTGTGTCACTTTCTGATTTATCTTTCAGGACTCTTATTATAGCTTCAATGTCAAAATGATTTTTGAAGTTATTTCTATGGATGGAATATAGCTGTAGAGAACTCAATATTGTTGAGGATTTGAGATTCATTTCACTCGAGCTTATTCTTGTCGGGAATGCTAATTCATATTCATGCTTTAATGCGTACCAACAATATTCCTGGATTTACAGCTGAAGCAGACAAAGCAAACAAGGCAAATGGAGGAGAATCTAGGTCAGATCCTAGGGCAGGAAGAGTATTATCTCTAAGTGACATACTTTATCGTTCAGACGCAAACAGTGATGCATCGCAAGATGGTCCCAGGTCTGAAAGAGATGATTCTGATGATGACGAGGAGTTAGAATTGGCTTTTGAAACATCAATATCTGGTGATGAAGGACGGGATGTTGATCCCGATATCCTCCATGGAAGTTTGAACTTGAGAATTCATAGGAGAGGTGATTCCACTGGGGAGACTGGACGAGCAAATGGTGCTAGTGGCTCGCCAACCTCGAGTCAAAAAGAGAAAGCAGCTTACAAGGTTTTGGCTTGAATGTTTGTTCTGTGCTGTAAAGTCTCTCTTTATTTATTCTCTGGATTCAGAAAAGATGTTCTTTTCTCAATCCTTTTACTATGATGTGTTTGCTTTGATATGCTTGTGCATCTTTGTGCTTTGTTGATGCTTTTTGTCTATTGAGATCACGAGTGTAGCAATGGTTCTGCATATGATTTTAAATCTGTATATCTTGAACTGTTGGTTAGGTTGTTTTAACCTGATTGGTATCTCTTTTTCTTTGTTTCCAGAAGAGTTAATCTAAGCCAAAAGTCCCTAATATCATCTCGAATCTCTTTCCAGCAACTGGTTTTATACTTTAAATTGTATTCTGAGTCTCAAAGCATAATACTGCTCTTGGTAGCTGGTCTGGCCGTCAGGGTAAATTGTGAGTGATGAGTTGCTGGTTTCTGTTGCTTATGAATCCCCCTGCTCTAGTGGTTATGTCCAATAGATAGTTCACATAATTTGCCCATACTCCTATGGAACTGAATTTTATTTGCTTACTTGACCAACAGTTTTGAGGTTTATTATTTGAATTTCAAAGGTATCATAGGGTTTAGAAGGTGAGCTGAAGTGTGAAAAGTGATACAAATAATCAGATGTATCACAGTACTTGTCTTTGACATAACATCGTGTAGACTGCTTATTGAGTTGTGGAATTGTAGTGGGTGACACGAGTTTCATTTGTTAAAATGTGTCACCATACTCATATTGTAGACGGACTACTAATTTGCAGAATAGTAGGCAGTCTTGGATTTAATTTGTTAAAAAGGATGTCAATATACTCAGGAAAGCCAAATTTTCCAGAAGTTGAACATCTCTTGCTCAGAGAAGTTTCTTCCCCCTTGTTATCTGGATGCCTGCACATCTCTTCTTTCAATATTTAGTTTGTTTCCTTGTTAAACAGTGCTCGAATTATATTGCAGCCTGAAGCAGTGATAGATATGAAGCAAAGATATGTTGGTCATTGCAACATAGGCACTGATATAAAACAGGCCAGCTTTCTTGGAGAACGAGGTATATTCAACTTTTTTTGTGGTTTCCATGCAGATATTCATGATTATCCTGAAACATTATCTGGTTTATAGTTGAGTAGAAGAACTGCCTTTCATCTGCTTTGCTCCCCTGTAATCTCTTTCAGAAGGATCTGTTAAACTAAGAAATTAATCCTACATAGACGTCAAAGTCAATTGGTCTGTATGTGTGACACTATGATGGTTGATGGTGTTAAAAGAGGATGCACGTAGAAGGAAATTTGTCTCAGAAGACCAATCTCTAAAAATCCACCTGTATTTGACTATATGCCAGCAAAAGATCCATATAGTTGATAAGAGATCAATGGTTTAGTGATGTACATGAGCACACACCCTTTTGTTGTATATTTTGGCTATGCATCTTCTTGATGCCATTTAATGATATTCTCTTACTTTATCAAAAAATTAAGGCTTAGTGATGTTGATGCTATTATTTTATGTTAGTGTTTGCCGGAAGGTCTTTAGCTTGTTCAGAAATTTGTAAACCAATAGTAAATATAGAGAACCTTAAGTTTGCCGGGAGTTCTTTATTTTCTTTAGATGTTTGTACGCCAGTGGTAAATGTAGTGAACTTTAAGTGTTGGATAGCATAATTTGTCCTGAAAGTGCAACTGTTGCTTGTTGGGTTGAAATGGGTTCAAGTAGCATGATATTGATGATTCAAATAGTCAACCCAATTAATTAGGATTGAGGAATGATTGCTGTTTTCTTTTTTACAACACTGAGCTTTGTCATAGTTTCTAGGAATACCTGTTGTGACAGCATGGAGATAACTTATGTAGCTCATTTCTCTCATCGCCTTCTATTGTAGGAGTAGTTGGAGAGATCATTCATGTAGGAGTAGGTGGTTTGAGTAAGTTACTGTGGAGTTGGCTCATCTGATCAGATTTACCTTCCCTTAATAGGATAACTATTCTCATCGCCTTCTATTGTAGGAATAGTTGGTTAGAGATCATTCATGTAGCTCATTTCTTGTTGCCTTCTTATGTAGGAGTAGGTGGTTTGAGTAAGTTACTGTGGAGTTCGCTCATCTGATCAGATTTACATTCCCTTAATAGGATAACCAGTCTCACGAGGATAAAATGGCACGAGCAATTGTACATATGCTCTCTTTCAATTAAGTGTGATCTCACTGGGAAATCTTTGCAATCCAGTTGGTTAAACTTTCACCTTATTGGTGAGGGTTCGATTCGCCACTGCCTTGATCCACTTGGTGATATCCGCTCCTACTCCTGCTGAGCTGGTTCCCTGTCTCCGATGTGTAACGGAAAGATTGATTGGTTTTCGGGATACATTCATGAATGCACTCTCTGCTGTGCCTCTCTAGACAAACGTGATTCAAGTCACTCCACCAATTTTACAATAGCACCACGCCTTAATAATTTCATAGGCACCAGGCTTGACAAGTTCAAGCAAAATTGTAGGAGGAGCGGGCTACACCTAGCTTAGCCTATTCAATATCCCAATTGAGAAATTTCTCTTTTGGCTGAATACGTAGGCTGCCTTCTCAAAAAAACAAAATAAAAAAAGAATACATAGGCAGCCCCCTGAACTTGTCAATTTTTTCATTTAGGCGCCCTCAATTGAGACCATAACCTATTGGGCCTGTGAACCTCTCTGCAATATGTGTTCTATTTATCCCTTCACTATGGGAGTAAAAAAAAAACGAAACACATGTAGTTCACATGCTATGATGTGGAAATGAAACAAATACGTGGCATAATCTTTAAAAAAAGCTTTTTAGTCCCAAAAAGTCACTATTGTTTTACAGCCAGATCCCCCCCCCCCCCCCCCGCGGCCACAGTCAGAGCCTCTATATCTTCCATCTGGTTCAGATGCTATGATGTAGGAAAGTGAACAGTGAAACAAAGACGTGGCATAATCTTTAAAGAAAGCTTCTGAGTCCCAAAAAGAAGCTACTTTTGTTTTACAGCCAGATTTGTCCCCCACCCCCCCCCCCCCCAACCCACCCAACACAAACACACACACAAAAGCCCCAGGGAAAAAACTCCATGTTCTTCACAGTCAGAGCCTCTACATCTGCCATATGTTGTGGGTTTCCCTTTCCTCTAATAACATAATACTCGACCAATAACCAAAAAAAAAAAAGAAACAGTAAAGAATGTAGCATAGCATCAGATGGAACAAATGAATCAATATGATCAATAAATTTAGGGGATGATACATTTTTAAGGCACTAACCTCAGAAGCTGCAAGAGGCTGAGGTAGTTTGGGGGGGGGGGGGGGGTGTCTTGTGCCTGCGAGAGTGGCTAGTTTGGAAGGAAGGGATTACTACTTTGATCAGGATTATTGATGATGTGTTGAGTTTAAGGGTTTCCAAGCTACTTTCAAATTTGAAATGTGTCAGATTGATCCATTCTATTTCTGTGCTAATCATCATGTAAATTAATGGTTCTGTTAAGCACAGCTAGCCATTTTATTCTAAGGATCTTAGTGGATATGTTTTGAAAATCCCTGTGCAGGTGAATATATTGCTTGTGGAAGTGATGATGGAAGATGGTTTATTTGGGAGAAACAAACTGGTAGATTGATAAAAATGCTTCATGGAGATGAAGCTGGTATTTATCTTTCTGTTCTCATAAATCTGTTAAGTTCTTGTACATTACAGTGGTTGTTATACCATGTTATATCTAGTCTGACATCTCGGCCTGCATCCCTTTTCAGTTGTAAATTGTGTACAGTGCCACCCATATGATTGTGTTGTGGCTACCAGTGGAATTGATAGCACCATTAAGGTGAGTGAGAAATGGCACTAGTATTTGGGAATAGTGGTCACTATTTGTAATGACAAATTACATAGGGTCATGTGCATCTATTGCTTTTCAGATTTGGACTCCGAGTGCGTCTGTCCCTTCCCTCGTGGCTGGTGGAGCTGCAGGACCAGAGACATCCAATGTGTTAGATGCAATGGAAAGCAATCAACGCAGATTGTGCCGCACGCGTGAAGCTGTCTTGTAAGACTTAACAGGCTTATCACTTTCTTTTAAATTGATCTTAGATGCTTTGGGACATAACTTCTATTGTACACCCGTCAAAACTTTAATAGGGAAGCCGGTGCATAAGGCATCCCGTGTTCACGCAGGGTTTGGGGAAGGGCGGCACCCCAAGAGGTGTGATGTAGACTGCCTACCCTAATGCAAACATTAGTGAGTGCTTCCACGGCTCGAACCTGTGATCTATAGGTCACACTGAGATAAATTTACCATTGCTCCAAGGCTCCCCTTCAGCTGTCAAAACTCTAATATGGAATTAAAAAGCAGACTCTGTTTGTTTCTTCCTTCGGGTGGTCCGGTTATTCATGATCTGTCTTTTATATCTAAAGCCTGGACATGGTAGTTCATAGCCCTGTTTCACCCTGTTTTCTCCTCTGTTTTTGAAGCTACTTATGTTGGCTCAAACCAGTTCCTCCATTCTTGTTGTAAGGAAGCTTAAGATATATAATAGACCACCTAATCTTGATGAGAATATAGTAGTGTTGATAATTCCAGAATGACAGACTTCCACATTGACTGATAGATGAGAAATGGATATTTTCCTATTTTAGCTATTAGTCTCTGACAACTCCGAGCTATCCATATTGTTCTCTGCAGGCCTTTTGAATTTTTGGAGAGATTTAGGATGCATGAGTTTACAGAAGGCAGCTTACATCCATTCGAATGCACGCAAAGCTGAGAAGGTTAAGCTGATTTTCTTAAATACTGGTATGATAAATTGTTATCTAAACCGTGCAAACTTTTTGTTGTGCCAATTGTGTGATATACCCGAAAGTTCCACTTGGACTGAAATATTGATGTATTGAGCTTTTGCATGACCTTCTCCTGAGTTCCTACAAACTCTAGCAATGGTAGCTTTCTGACAACTTCTTGTTTGAGTAAATGCACACCAATATTTAATAATTCATAGTTCCTGTACTTCCTAAGACAAGAGGGGTTGTTCTGATGGTAAGCAACCCCCACTTCCAACCGAGAGGTTGTGAGTTCGAGTCTCCCCAAGAGCAAGGTGGGAAGTTCTTGGAGGGAATGATGCCGGGAGTCTATTTAGAAACAGCCTCCCTACCCCATGGTAGGGGTAACGTCTGCATACATACTACCCTCCCCGGACCCCACTAAGTGGGATTATACTGGGTTGTTGTTGTTGTTCCTATACTTACCTAGGAATTTCATCTGATAAGATTCTTGTGGATAATGCTAGAGTAACAATAATGATGCATGGTAGATTTATCTGATAAGATTTCCATAGATAAAGGCTAGAGTGACGATAATGATGCATGGTTAATGTATCCTCAGTCAGATGGCTTCCCTTGACTAGCCCATGGGGGGCATTTGGAAGTCGCATGCTACCAGTGATGTAGCAAAAAATAGTCACATTGCACCTAGTACGGGTTCATTCATGTTCTAATTGCTATAATACGAAGATGCATATGATTTATGGTGCCATTTATCTTTAAATTAGCTCACTGTGCCAAAATTGCAGCAATGCAAAGATGCTCATTGAGGCAAAATGAATATTTGATAAAAAATGGTAATCTAATATTTTTTGTGTTTGGTCTTTTTGGGTGAAAAAGGGGACATAGGTTATTGTTTCTTTGTTATTGAACTAATAAGTTCTTTTTGCATATACACCCGTAGTATTGTGCTCACTATGTAACACATTTTTTCATTTCATGGGGCTCTAGTTCATCGGTAAAATTAACAGAAGTGCAAGTTTCATCATCCTCTTGTCATTCATAGATGACCTAGTTGGGGGCTTAGCAAATTTTACTTCTGAGGTAGGGGTTTGAAGTTGCGCTTAATAAAGTACACAGTACACCGATGAGAGAATGTCGAGTGTGACAGAAACAAGCAAAACGTTGTACCTGGGCTTGAGTTATTTAGCCTATTAAGGATGTATTAACCATTTTGTCATTGTTGAAGCTTATTTTGGTTTGACCTGGTTGCTTTAGTTTCTGGAATGCTGTAGATGCAGCAGTCTTGCTCGTGTTGTATTAACGCATGTGTTTTTACTGCAGATGGTGGATATGAAGTTTATCCTTTGGACATGTTGGCATGGGATGGAAGAGAGTGGAATGTATAGTTAACGAAGTCCATTGAAAATTTTGGGTCCCACACCAGCTGAAGTTTGATCCAATTGTAATTCATATTTCTGTGCAGTCTTTCCTGGTGACATGTTTTACTGTATTATATCTTAATTCTTCTCAGCTGTCCTCTCTTCCTGCGAGGTCTCTGTAAATATATACCTCGGTCTTTAATTTTACATAGTAATACATTCAAGTGAAACATGGTCTATTCTCATTGTATTTGATTAATAGTTTGAGGCTTAGATTAGCAATTAGTAGAGTGTCGATGGCTTCACCTTTTAATGTGGGCGAGAATGCTAATAGTGTGTGTACTGTGGCAGAAAATCATATCCTTGGTGAATTAGGATATCGGTGTTCCTGTCTTTTTTATTTTTGTAAATTCTTTCTCTGGGAAAAATATTTCTCAAAGTGAGGAGAGAACGACTACTTGTGAGTTATTTCCTTTGGATAAGTGGGGAAGGTTACTGCATTTTTTTTCCATGCCCTTCCTTGAACTGACGAGTGAAGCGGACTTGCTTGACCTATCTGAAATGCCAGTATAGACTTCTGGCACATGGTCGGCTAGCTAAAGGTCAGAGGGTTTGTCGTGTTAAATATAGTAGTAAATGATCTTTTTAAGCTCATAAACTTAAAAGATAAAACAAACTCCTCCGACCATAGACGTTATTCCCTTCTACATTTTTTCCGCGTTGCAGTTGAACTCGTTAACTTTATCAGTCGGCGGTATCTAGTTCTTTAATTGATCATTCACTCAAGTGCGTTTGACGGTGACATGGAAACTTCTAGAATGACTAAGGACTAACCGATTGATTTGGTTTCATTTCATATCTTGAAACAAAAAGTCAAGAATGTAATTTCGCGTAAAGGAAATATAAATCTGAGAATTCGCAAGAATTTTATGTCGTGAATAGGATTTCCAATTATGGATAGAAGGCAAAATAGAATTTGAATGGAAAAAAGAAGAATTAATATTGGCTTGATTGATTTGGGTTAGGAAAGTGATTTTTGACAATTAAAGCAGATGATTCCAAATTTATATGGTATTGGTGAATAAAATGGTTGCCAAACGTGATGAACGAACACTAATTGGGATTAGGAGGACTTGTTTAGTTCAAGTATAATTAGTTAAATTGCAAGAGAATAATACAAACCTAATAATCTTAAACTTACGAAGGAAGGCACATCTAACCTTTGACGCAGCTTTACCAAATTTATTCGAAACATCTAGGGATTGCAGAGACATGTCATATATTCCATAGATCAAATGAAATTGGTTTTGACAGATCTGATAGATTATTTGTCTAATTTGTGTATGTAATGAATTTTGCTGTTTTGAGTTGGGAGCCGCGACTTGACAGCGTTTGTAAGAGTTTGACATTTTATTGTCTGTTTCTCTTTGTTTTCTCTACGTGTAGACTATTTACTATCTTGCTAGTGCTAGAAAAAGAATTCTTTTTCCTCTTCCTTCTCTACCCGAGGCGAAAAATATCGGTTTATTGAGTTCAACAAGCCTATATTTTTCATATAGGGATTTTTATCTTCTTATATTATATATAAAACTTTATTACCTTCAATGTTTAGAGATTGAGTTAATTATATTTTAGCATATCAAATTATTATTTTTTTTAAATTAGGGATATAATTAAGGGTGCATTTATATTAGGCGCTAATTTAGGACCGTATCTTCTCACGTTTATCTTCCCCCCCCCCCCCCCCCCCCCACAACTCTCCCCTCTACACTCCCACGTTTTACCTTTACTATCTCACTTTTACAGTCTGTTTTATTCTCTACAGAACCACGTTTTACATTTTCTCCATTTAATTTCACAAAATCCCAAAGTTATCATTCTCCCAAATTGAAGTTCCATCTGATTCAAGTTGAAGATAAACAAATGAAAAACATACCTACAAAATCTACATTAGGTGATAACCCCTCTTTTGATTTGGGTTTTTAACACCAAAATCACCCTAAAAAAAGCTAAATATACACATGCAATGGAACCTACTACTAACATTTTATCTCGTATAATAGTCCGCACCGAGATGAGAACAAATTTGCACGATGTAGATGCTGGAGGAGGTGCTAAACCCGTCGGCAAACAACTCAAACGAAAGGAGAAAGAGTTGTGTGATGATGGCGATTTTGTTGAAGATGTCCCAGAAATTCCATCTATTAAAAAAAACCCAAGGTGTCTCCTGCTTCATCAAAAAAAAAAAAAAAGGAAACCTTCCAAAAAACTCCCAACATTTGTCGAGAAAAAGAATTTGGTGAAGGTAAACATTAATTATTTTGTTTTCCACCTTTTTAGGTTGGATTTAAAAATCTATTGTTTAAGAGTTTTGGTAAATTGTAAATTAGTTGTCTTAATTTTGTAGATTATTTGTAAATGTGATTTTATACAGTTCATAATTGTAGTTATATTGTAGTCATTTTATAGTCATTTGGGCAGATAAGTTATTTTAACTGTATTTTTGGTACTTTGGACAGAATTGAAATCTTTGTATATCATCATTGTAGTTAAATTATAATTAATTTTTAGTAAATTGTTGATAAGTTATCTAAACTGTATAGATTATTTGTAATTGTCATTGTCTACAATTCATAATTGTAGTTATTTTTGTTGTCATTTTGTACATATATTATTGTTAGCTGTTATATTTTTGAAACAGAGATATGGTTACCTTTTTCTTCCTTCATTTTTGGAGATAATGTTTATATATGTAGATGTCCCGTAGTGTTTTCTAGTTAAATTGTGGGTAATATGTTCTTTTGTAAGGTATATTTGTAGTTATTGTGTAGTTATATCAAATTTAATGCTTCTTTTTTATGCAGTCTACTAATGTTAAATAATTTATTATTTTCTGCAGAATGCCATTATTTTGCCCCTCATAATGTGGATTATGGGATGCTTAGATTCCACACTTTGTGTGTACTTGCATTCCTAGCAAGATAGAAACGTTACTCTCTCCAAATGCTTCAAATCTTTTCAAAAACACTTTCTTTGGTTACTTATTTTCTCTCTATTCCATTTGCATGCAAAATCAAGCAATTCATCTTCTAATGAAGTATGAGTTGTCTAAGTCTAATGAATCATTTTTTTCAGTCCTATTGAAGGGTGAAAAATTAAATTTTGGATTGAGAGACTTTGTTTTAATTACTGTCTAAATTGTGTGAATAAGTTTTTAGATTATGGTTATACTTCTACTTATACTAGCCATTTAATGAATACCCATTTCTCGAACAAACAAAGGGAGAAGTGACATTTGAAAAATGTAGTAACAAATAGAGCTTGAGAAAACGATGAGGATGCAGTGAAATTGTGCATGCTTTATCTTTTGAATTTTTTTGTTTGTCCTTCTGATAAAGACCATGTGTCTTTCATAGACTAGTTTAGGTTCTATTTCGTAGAGTCTGATAATTTTGAGTAATACCCATGAGGTATTAAGTCCTTCAATCAGGTTATGAAATCTGTCCGACATCGTCTAAATCCCCGTGTACATTCTTGTCTCATACGTGGATGCTCATTAGCCTTGCAAGTGTTGCTTTATGACTGTTGCTCGACCGTCAACACGGAGCTTGCTATGAGTTGTTCTGACTGAATATCTCGGAGATTAAGATGGTCAGCAAATAAGGGGCAGATTTAGTGAACTGCATTCGAAGAGAGGATGATCAAGCCTGAGTGGGTTAAGGTATATTTTTTAGTTTTGTATGTTGCTATATTTACCTTCATAATAACTATAATTAATCTACATTTAGTGAGTTACTGGAACTAACTGTTTTTTCCATTATTAAGTTCACAAGCATGACTGAAACTGGTGAAGAGATTGGAGTGCTTACTCTGCCAGACAAAATTCATTATGAAGATGAACATGGTGCACAATCATCACAGGTTCCAAATGCTGGTTCTCCCACATTGGAACCCAAGCATACTGATTGTCAAGAGGACAATGAATCTGTGGCTAGCAAGCTAAGTAAGATACATGCAATATATTTACATATTTGCTACAATTTATCTACATTCCATAAATAATTAATGTATGTATACATTGTAGTTAAATTGTTGTAAAATTCTATAGTCAGCCCTATTGCATTGCACTCATCTTACTTAAATTGTACTAGAACTGTAGCACTTTTGAATAAAATTACCAACTAACTATATTTTTAACTTTTAGGTTAATGGAAAGTTAGAGGATTTTAGGAAGGATGTATTTGAGGAACTCAATGACCTTCGAGTGTTTATAGATGTTTCTATGACGAGTGTTTTGAAATTGATAAACATGAGATATGATGTGGATGGGGAAAAGGTAAGAGTTGACATATATTTATATACCAAAATAAATTATGACATTTGAAACAATACACTCAAACTAATATAAAATCTTTAGTTTGCTGGTAGTTCAACCAAAAACAATGATCAACAACAATGAGAGGACAACCAGCACTTTTAGTTCAGTATTGGTGATCAAGTGCATGCAAGCAAAAGCAATACAGGTATCTACAGAATGCCTACAAATATATATAGTTAGTATAATTGTTTATAGACCATAGTTTTATTATTCACATTCTTATCTGCAACTTCCTAATTATATCTACAACTTTCATGGGAGCATTATCTAATTATATTTACCTTTTTTCACTATGAATTGTAGCTGCAGTTTCTCCAGAACATGTTCAAGCACATGTTTACTTATATCCAGATTTTCAAGAAGCAGCTGAGGTAGATAAAACATGTATAGTATCATACTTTTATTATAATAAGGTTACAAAGCTAAATTTTATGATTCACATTTTATCCACAAATTCCTACATATATCTACAATTTACTATCTTTAAATTATTAATTCAAGTTGAAGTTTCAATAGGACATGTGCAAGCACATGTTGAGGAAGAACAAGAATTTCAAGAAGTAGCCGAGGTACAACAAGCAGGTATAATATCACTGTCATTATATTCATATTTTTATCTACAAATTCCTATATATATCTACATTTTGAAAGGCAACATTAACAATTATTATTTACATTGTCCTCATTATTAATTGAAGCTGAGATAGAACAAGCAGGTATAGTATCATAATATCATTCTGAATAGATAATTGCTGCTTATACAAATTTGAACTGGTGTTAAGTAAGTCATTTTAACATATATTGAAGATAACAATGCACAATCCCCAATTCACGATGTGACTGTAGCAGCACGGACAGAACAAGTCATTGAGAATCCGGTAAATGAAAGTGAAGATGGAGAGCGTGTGAATTAAGTTGTTCCTGAAGGTTCAGGCATTGACAAGAAGGGTGTGACATTGGATGACTTTGAATTGCCAGACAACTTAACACAATTGGTTATGTATGACGAGCCCTTACCAGATGAAGCAACCCCTATTCATACTGGGAAACCAGGCAACCGGGGAAACACACACGATCACCTTTAACACCTCTATATAGTTCTGGAGGCAGCAACTATATTGGACCTAAATATTTCTACCTCAAGCACTCCTTCACAACTGATATATGTGAAATTGTAGATGCTGATTGGATAGATAGGTTCACCAAGTGGTTATACCACCATAGTGACAAAGTATCTAAGAGGTATGAATACTTAATTTAACACTTTCATTTCAGCATTTTTAAAGTTTAAATATCTAATTAGTTCTGTCATTTTTTTATTTGATATTTATTTGTTGTTACAGGAGGAAGGAATACTTTTCCAAAAAAGATAACCAAATCAAGCCTTGGTTAGACCTTGGTTTTGGAAAGGTGGATAAAAAGGACTGGTTTTATTCCCTTGCTCATCCCGGACAAGTCATCAATAACACGTTAAGTATAAAGAATAAATTCACAATATATGTTTTGTCTTCAGTTGTTTTGTGTAATTGTGGTTATATTGTAGATATGAGATATAGGCGACCATGTCGTTTACTATAAATTGTAAATATAATGTAGACACTTCATATAAATATTGTTTCTTATTATTTATAGTGTAATTGTGCTTTTGTTGGATCTTATATCTCATATTTGATGATGATTTGTATGTACAAATTATATTTTGGTTATTTTGGACAGAATTGGAATCTATGTATATTCGTCAATGTAGTTAAATTGTAGTTAAATTCTAACTTATAATATTAGCTGTAGTTTGAATTTGAATATTATTGAGACCTTATGTTAGTTGTTGTGTTGTATTTGTTGCTCTGTATAGTAGTTAAAGTGTAGCAATATGTTAGATTAGTATAAATGCTCCAAATGTAATTTAAAGTTTAGTTGTTCCGTAGATAACTATGGTAACACTGTAGCTTATAGTAGATTTTATTTATTTTGCAGCACATTGATGTTGTTATGTATTACCTGAGAAAAAGAGACAAATATGGTCCCAACAAAAACAATAGGTTCACAACTACCGATTGCTTGTTCAAGACCAAGATTGAACAAATCCATGACAAGTTCATAAGTTCTTCGCCAGAACAAAAGTATTTGATTGTTAAACCCGATGATGATGTTGTAGAATATATTCTTGGGTATAGACTTCTTGCTAATGTTTCCTGGGATCTAGTTGACTATGTCATCATGCCTGTGAACATTGTAGAGAATTTCCATTGGTTGTTGCTCATTTTCAACATAGCAGACATGTAACTTTATGTGTATGATTTCGTGGTATCTTCACACCTTCATAATGCTGTTGAATCATTAGTTGTTAAGTTTTCAATCATTATCCCGCTGTATTTATCTTGCACTGGTTTCTACGGGAAACGTAAATACATTGACCTCAAGACCACAAAGGCATATATTGAGAAACCAGTTATAGACCCTCTCACGATACAGTGGATGGTTGCGGAGATTCCACAGCAAAAGGAAGGATCACTGTAAAAAAACTATTCTCTATTTCTAGATGTTTAATTATTTTTTTATAATCATTTGTTAAATAATATTTTTTTGTATGCAGCGATTGTGGTGTATTTGTGGCTGCTTTTGCAGAGTATGTTAGCCTTGGAGATTTATCAATCTTTTCAGAAGACCTTTCAGATATCGACCAACACCGTAGACACTATGGAGCTCTCCTATGGGACTATGCTACAAAGAAGCAAGAAGATGAGTCAATCAGTGAAAGTGAGGTAACATGCATACTAGCAAGGAGGAAGAGTGCTCCTGCTAAAAATGAGAAGACTAGAGTACAGAGAAAGAAGAAAGAGAGTCTTGTGTTCCTAGTTTAGTTGACACCATTTTGTAGTTGAAGAAGAATACACTGTAGAAAATATGCCATTTAGGTTGTTTACAACACTGTATCTTCATTATATTAGACTTGAGTACTCTGTTTTGTTAAAATACAATTTGCCTACAATTAATCTTCACATAATTTTTATGAAATACCTTCAAGTACTAGGTAATATTTGTATATGACTATCAGTTGAAATAAAATAACACAGCAAACAGATGAAATAAATACTCAAACTATAGAAATAAATCATCCATAATTTATCTACAAATTATTACCAAGACTACAATTTAACTACATTTATCCTACATTTTACCTACAATCTGGAGTCACTTTACATTAATGTTACTTTATTAATCAGCTGATTTTTAGATAATAATTATTAAAGTTTAGCTAAATTATATAAAAGACAAATTTAGATGCCTGGCATAATACATAAAATCATATCAAACGCTAATACACAAATTGTAGCATACTTCATAATGATCTTAAAAAATTTAAACGATTACACCAAAAATCTGCTAACTTGAACTCACTAACATTTATTTTGAATTAGTATTCTAGCTACATGTTATTCGTTTCTTTTTGGGCGCATTCTTGCAAGTTCTTTTGTTATGCAATTCACCTCGATAATTTTCGCATGACATCTTGTACTTCTTTGACTTTATTTCATCATATGTTTTATATATTTCCTTTTGAGGTCTCCCCGGCTGCCTTTTATCTACTGTCGGTGGCTTCACTACCTCATCCAAAATATGTTGTGGCACATTCCATTTGCTTTCATGAGGAAGAGGATTTACTGGTATTTCATAGGTACGTAGAAGACTCTTCCTTGTGTAATACGAAGAGCAATAGTCTTCATATTTTTCATTCATGTGCCTTAATGCTGCCAACGCATGCGCACATGGAAATTCTTCAAGTTGAAATTGTCCACAACTACATTTCTTATTTTCTAGACACACAATATACCGCTTCACACCATCTAACACAGTATGTATATGATTTATTGAAACCCTCATCTAGAATTGCAGAACAAACAGAAAAAATATTATATGAATCATAAAAATAGATTATCTACAACTTATATACAAATTAGCTACAAATATTATACACCTTACCTACAACCTACAATTTGACTACAAGTTATCTACAATCTGGAAACACTGTATAATAGGTAATTTATTTTTTCTGCACCATATAACAGATCTTACCTTAAGCTTGTAAGATAATGTTATGTTGTCATCCAATTCTTTGTTGTATTTGTACCCAAGGTATGTTAAAATACCCTTTGCCTTCAATAACTTCTCTTTCGTCCAACGTTCAAGAGATGTCCTCATATATTCTAATAGGCCAAATATTGGCAGCTCTCTCGCCTTTGTTACAACATTCAACGACTCGGAAATGTTTGATGTCATAGTGGAAGTTCTATTCACCGTTGCATGTACTCTTGACCATCTATGATAGCCAATATCATATAGGTAAGATTTCACACGCAGGTCTACCTCTTCAATCTTCGACATCCTTTCATTAAATTCATCCATAGTGTATGACCATGCTGTAGCAAAGTACAATTCATATAATTGTAGATGTCCCTTCTTGAATTTGGACCTTATAGTTGTCCAAATATGCCACATGCAAGAGTAGTGTAGCATGCCCGGATAGACAATTGGTGTTGCCTTCAGTATACTCTCATTTCTATATGAAACAACACATATCGAATGTCTTTCACCATATACCTTTTTGAATTGCTCAAAGAACCACTGCCAAGATGTGTCGTTTTCAGAATCAACCACAGCATATGCCAAGGGCAATATTGTACCTACACTATTAATTCATAAAATATTAATTGGCAGCTTTGAAAAAATATATAAAAATATAATTAAATAACAACTACAATATATATATATATATATATATATATATATATATATATATATATATATATATATATATATATATATATATATATATATATATATATATATATATATATATAGACAATTTATCTACATTTTATATAATAACTATAAAATAACTACAAAGTTAATACAATTTAACTACATTTTATAGACTGCCTACAAAATAACTATAAAAATTTTATATTTTTTACCTGCTGCATCCATGGTGCTTGCTGTCAGCATAATCCCCCGTAGGCTGACTTTAAGAATGTCCCATCAACCACTACTACTGGCCTACAATTCCGGCAACCACTTATTGATGTAAAAAGAGCAACAAATGCGTATAAGAAGCATTCATATGCTGCATTCTTCAATTTAACAATAGAACCAGGATAAATCTCCTCATGAATATAAAAATATTTGGGTAATTTGCTGTAGGAGTCAGCCGGATTCCCTCTCAAAAACTGTAAATCCATTTCCATTGCTCTCCATGCTTGCATGTAGCTTAGGTTCAGTCCATGTTCGGATAATATGTAAATTTGTATGTCCTTTGGTGTGTAAACAGTCTTAGAATTACAATACTTTGGAACGACCATGCTACCAACTACAACTGTAGTACGTTTGCTGTATGAATATTTCATCCATTAAGGAGCATGTGTGTTATCGGATGAAACTCCTTATCTTGAACAGTGCAGAATCATTAATTGACGTTTCCTTGAAGTGCCATTGATAGTTTTCATCAACGCATACAAGCCAGTAGCTAAAAAAATACAATATTTAATACATACTATAAATGTAGATGCAACTAAAGGACTATTTTAACATAAATCATTATAAACTACAACTAACTACAATTTGTAAATACCACATATATTCACTAAAACTCCATACTTTCTATGACTAGATCTTTTTACTCTGAACTGGAGCTTATGCATCACAAAAATTTTTTTCATTGCAGCAGCTATAGTTTGCGTGTCCTGATACACTTGTCCTTCATCAATATATGTTTGCGTAGATTCTGTTATTATTTCACTTTGATATTCCTCTATAGCTGTACAGGATGGAATATCAAGTAACTGTAGGGATCCAACCGAACCTGCATGAACATACAGTTTTTTTGTTTTTTGTTTTTGTTTTTGGCAATCTACTAGGCGAAGCCTAGGGCTAGTTTTTTATTAATAGAAAAAAGTAAATTACAACAATTAGGATAAATCCTAATAAGGGAGACAATATCGCCGGAGTTGTTACCCATATAACACAACCGGTCTAACCTTACTGTATTCATCCTATTGAGGCTTAAAAAACTCTTAACAATCACACCTGCATAAAAAAAAACACCAAGAACTACTAATGTGATGATAATACACCGAGAACTACTAATGTGATGCGAACTATTTTTTTAATATGGCTTTAAAATTCACGCTTGTTCCTCGAACGATTAGGCTTTGTAACAGATGGTTGCAAGAGTTGTTTCTGCTTTGCGATTCTCATTGGGGGTCTCCGAATGTTAGCATCTTCACAAATCCTGCTATCTCCACTTGTATATCTTTGACGATACTCCTTATTTGTTTTGCTATGCATTGGTGATAAATCTCCATTTCTTGACGCTTTTGCTCTACAATGCGATAGGATATCTTCTTCTTCCCCTTCTTCATATATATGTCTTCCTATCTCCTCTTTGAAACAATTTTGATTCTGGAGATTGGCTGCTAAATTAGTCAAAACAATCTGTTGCTGTCCCTTCCCCATTGATGTGGTTGTCTTAATTGGCATAATCTGATTCTGGATAGCTATATTTGTTGTGCTTCGATTGGCAGCTGAAGTTTCACCTGGGTTTATAGTATTTCTTGGCAAAAATACTGGAGCATTATGGTTCAAATTGGTTTTTCTGAGTGCTACTGTTTGCATATTACCAGTATACTTGCTTGTCGCAAACTTCCTTTGAGTTATGAACTGACCCTCACTGTCCTCTCCAGCAGTGTCGTCCTCAAAATCTTGATCATCGTCTGAGGATGAAAAATCAGCAAATCCTTCCCCCCAGCTCTCATCACGTCATAATCTCGTTGGTCTTTCCACAATTTTGATTTAATGACCATGTTCCTCATGCTAACAACTAGTTGTTTGTTATTTCCAATGGAATTTGATGGTGGCGAAAATTGAACATTGGCCATCTGCCCATTCTGTCCAGTGAAGTTTCCTTTCTTAATGTAGTCTTTTGAAAAAGCAGTAATTCTGTTTTGCGATGTTTGCAAAACTAGACTGTTATCAACACAGCATGTTCTGATATTGGAGTCCGAGACCTCTACCTCTGTATCAATTGCTTGAGTGACCTCATTGTATTCTTGTCGGTTGTATTCTGCAGAGTATAGAGCTGTTCATGTAGCATATGTTGTTGAATTTTTGTGTTGCCAGCTTCTATTGCACCAGATGGATTAGATTATGATACTCCATTTGAATCAGCTACATGAATGAGTAACTGTCTGTCCTCTCTTTCTAACTGATGTTTATTGCAACATTGATCTTGATGTTTGGATTCATCTATTCTGGTATGATCAGAAGTAACCAAAACTATTTTTGTATTCCACTGTAATGTTTCATCTTCCTGATCATTCGCTTGCCAGACTGATTACTAGAGACTTCAGTAGATTGCATTTCCCCAGATTTAGGTACATCTTTGGAAGGCTTAGCAGGCCCTTTTCCTCCCTCAATATCTCCTCCATCGACTTAACTGAAAATGCTGCCTGATTTGTATCCTGGCTCTCAGTTGAAACTCCTTGATCAGCAAGACTATGAGTTGGAAGAGTATAATCCAACTTTGGCACTACAACAACTGCAATGACAGCTTCATTAAGCAGTGAACTATTAGGAGTATTTTGATCCATGGCCTGTGTTAACTTCTCCTGTGCTTCAACAGATTCAAAAACTGTTTCATTTTGCATCATGTACTGTTGATCAGCAAGACTGTGAGTTGGAAGTGAGTAATCCAACTTTGGCACTACAGCAACTGCACTGAGTGCTTCATTAAGCAATAAACTGTTTGGAGCATTTTGATACTTGGCCTGTGTTAAATTCTCTTGTGATTCATCAGATTCCACAACTGTTTCATTCTGCATCAAATACTGCTATTCAATAGCTACTCTCTGCACTGAGGAATTTGTCCAGACTTGATCTGTCCTTTTGGTGTTTTCATCTGGTGGTATGCAAGATGCAGCTGAATGTTTCAAATTTGATGCAACCATAGCTGACTGTTTTTTAGGCAAAGCTTTTTGAAGTGACTGCTGTGGAAAATTATTAGAGGCTTTACTAAGATGTGTAGCATGAGAGTTTGGAATCTGCTGCTCGATGGTTTTGTCCTTATCAGACTGTCCAGCGAGATCAATGACCTATCCAGTGCGTGCACTTGATGTGGTAAAAGCTGTAGAGGTTTGAATTGTCCAAGCACTCTCCACATAAGATGCAGGTACATCCATAGCCAAATTAGGAGGTCGATTGTCCAAATTCATTACCTCGTCAATAGGCTTCTTTGGAGCTGCTACCTGTGAAACATCTGATACACTACTGATCATAGCAGTCTTCAAATTTGACACCACTTGTTCACTGGAAACATTCAATTTGGATGCAACAGTAGAAACATTTTTACACATCTGTGCAATATCTTCATTCAGTGTTGAGCTAGCTTCTGCAGCTGGAACCATTTGACCAGAAACAATTACATCAGCAGTCACAAGCATCCCTGCCATATTTGACACCACTTGTTCACTGGGAACATTCAGTTTGGATGCAACTGTAGAAGTGCTTTTACACAGCTGTGCAATATTATCATTTAGTGTTGAACTAGCTTCATCAGCTGGAACCATTTGACCAGAAACAAGTACATCAGCAGTCCCATTAGGAGGAATCCCTGGCATGTTTGACACCAACTGTTTACTAGAAACATTCACATTGGATTTAAATGTAGTAACTACGCAGATAATTTTGAAAACAACATTGCTTTATCCTGTTAAGTACATTATTTTGTAGTTTAATAGTAGGTAAATGTAGTAACATTGTAGATAACACACAAAAACCATAACTCTATGCAATGTCGAATTACACAAACCTGACTTGTGCCATCGTTGGTGATTGCCAATTCCATATTGAAATCTCTTGCACTTATACATAAAGGATATGAACCTAAGTTTTTATTCTCCTTTTTGGTCTCCATATACACACGAACCCCCATATCATTCCTAATCTCCATTGGAGGATAATTATCGTTCATCATGTATTTGATTTCTACAATTTTTTCTGATGTATCAATCGATAATTGTTCTGCAATTGTAGAAATCAGAATTCTGTAGCTTGCATTGTCATCTACCATAGTGGCATCAACATCAAAATATCTAAATCTGCCATAGTTATCCCAATTCCCATTGAATTTTAACATGATTGGGATTTTTGACATGATTTCATGTAGTTGAGAGAAAAAAGAGGAAAAACAGAGAACGATCGATAATTTGATTACTGAGAACGATGAAGAACAGATTTGAATTCTACAAATTGTATTATGTTTGTTGAAGCTTTTGAAGCTCTGCGTAATTTTTTGAATTGTAGTTTCAGAGAGAATTACGCAGCTTCAGATATCTCCTTTCCATTTCAAATTGTGAACTTAATGTGAATAAATCAATCCCAGATTTTGTGGTTGATTTTTCGCGCACTATAAATGGCAGATTATGCCTAATTAACGAGGGGTATATAAATTGTAGTTAAAGTGTGGACTGGACGGGTAATATACAAACTATGCACATTTTTAATAATAAAATTTTATATATAGTGTAGTTAGAAAAAAATCCCTTCGATATATAAGTGTGTGTGAAAAGTATATAAAATCTCAAAACTATTTAGTTCTGAACTTATAATTCTAAACGAACAATGGGTTTAAAAGTTAAATTCATCATATTTTAATCCTAACTCTGTCTTTATTACCCCACAATTATCCTTTTATCTATTTTCTTGGATTTGAGTTGAAAAAATAAGGTAACTTGTTGAATCAAGAGCACGTTTTGTTGAAATTACGTACAGTTTATTTAATGAAATTTTGTAGCCATATAAGTATGGGATTTACCATGCTACAGTGCGATCAGGTAATTCAAAATACTAGACTTTTTTGGAATGTTTATCAACAATAGTAAATTCTTTTAATGTGAAATCTTCTAAGAAGACAATTAGTATTTTACCATGTGAGCTTTCGAATGAAATTATTTCACCGGTAATTTATATATTAATCAATTGCAAATCATAACTAGAACTATAAATAGATCAAGAAAACTCTTTTTCCCCACCAGTTAAGGCCTAAAGGATGGAGAAAAGAAGCAAACAAGAATTTCCTTTTCCTCAAATTGAAAGTCTATGCAGCAATCGGGTCCGGCATACCAAAATTAATACACAATTTGCATACAGTAATATTGGTTATCAACTTTAATTTGTTCAATAAAATATGAAATCAACTTTGTTATCTTGGACTTTTATTCCTTCTCTCATCATTTCTTAGTCAAGTCGTCTTAATAAAAAGATTAAGAACGAGTGAACAATGAAAGAATGTCCACTCAAATACATTTTAAATTCTAAACAAATAAATAAGGAATGCAGCTACGTGCCCCACTACTCCTTTTCAGCAACTAATTGGTGTCCAATTACAATAAATTACGTACTTGTCACTCACGGGACCCTTGAAAATGATATGATGATCATTTCAATATTCATACGCAATTCTAAGAAAGAAAGTATAAAAAAGAGGTGGGAAAAAAGAAGATAAACTTTCTCCTTCTATTATGTGATTGATGATCTTTTTCTTTTCTTGTGTGGCAGACAATCTCCTACAAGACTCCACCCACCCTTTCCCCCCCCCCCCCCCCCCCCCCCAATCCCAACAACTCCCAAAACATACGCATACATTTTTTATATTTATATATAGTACATATTTTTTGTATATATATAAAACCCCTTGGGGGAGCGCAAAAAAAAGCGATTGTGTCCATAGTAAGAGTAATGATACACAAAGATGACAAGCAGCAGAGGAGCCACTGAGTGTTGCATGTGTGGAGACTATGGCTTATCTTCTGAGCTCTTTAAATGCAAAATATGCCAATTTAGATCTCAACATAGGTACCCACTTGAAATCTTTTTATTCTTATTTTTTAGTTTCACTTAATTGTGCTATTTAATTTATTTCCTTGATAGTTGATACTTAGGGCAACACCTTCAGGACTAAGAAGCAGGAGAAATCCTGACATTTCTGATTGATGTTTTTGTATTTAGATTGACCTCTTAATTAGTCGTTGACATGTTGAATTGTATACATAATATGATTGGGTGGTTTGAATTGATCCTAACCGAGTTTAGTTATGCTACTTTATAATTTATTTTCTTGAAAATAATAACAATTAAAAGGATTCCTTTTAAATATTTGCAGGTATTGCAGCAACTTGTATCCAAAAGCTGAGTCATATCGTATATGCAATTGGTGCTTGAGTCCAAAGGAGGTTTCTGGTGATAAAACACAAAACTCTTCAAATTCATCTTCTTCATGTAGAAATACAAGTGGCATTCAAGATGGTCCAATCAAGTTCAAGAAAAAGCTAATTATTAGAAATGAAAATATTGATATGGGACCAAGTTCAAAGGGAAAAAAGGGTTCTTTAATGAAGCTGCAACTTATCAAGAAAAACCCCATTAAAATACCAAAGTCTATGGAGCGATCACCGTCGTTGGCTGCCAGAAAAAGGGTCACAATTGATGTCGGAATTAAAGAGAAAATAAGGAGAACAAAGTCAGAGGAAATATCAAATAGGGGAATAACAAGAAAGGTACTTAAAAATAGGGTAAGAAGGTATAAGCTCTTGGATGAAGTCTCAAGCTAATGAAATTTTAAGAGTTTGTAGATTGTTAGTTTTCTATTTTCTTTTTTTTTTTCGGGTGTATGGTTTTGTTGGTTCTGAAATTCCATGCATACAAATTTATGTAGACAAAAAATTGGGTGGCTTTTCATTCGAACCCTTTGATCATCATTGAGAGAAATTATAATGCACGACTAGGGTTAGCGGAGTCTTTGATCACTTGGTTCCATTTTTCTTCTTATTCTTTTTTTTACATGTTTATTTTTGGAAACTACTAGAAATGTCAGTGTTACGAAGCCAAACCGAAAGAGAGTGAATGAATCTGAAATTATCCTTTAATTATGTAACAGCTAGCGCTCTTTAGTATTCTTGTTGGCATTAATTTATACTCAAGAAGAACAACATAACATGACATGATCATATGTTCGAGTCGTTAAAATATATATTAATTAATATTTGTATTAGAGTAAGTTGTGTGAGTTAAATTGTGGCCCTTCTTCTGACCCATCTTAAATGTAAAATACTTTGTATATTCAATTGCCGTTTAATAATAACAAACTAACATGAGGCAGATATATACTCTGTGAATACACATATTTTGTGTGTGTATTTAGAAGTAAAAAGGGGTAGCATATGGAGCAATAATGGCGATAACAACCTCACCCAACATCATGGGTAGGAATTTCCTGTTGAGCGTCTTATCACAATTAACAAATCACAACTATACAACATAGAGGCAATGATTTGTCAAATTCTTTCTGTTTGTCTTTCTTTTACCCTGAAAAAATATTCTAAATGAAATGTGTGATTGAGTAGACAAATAACTGTAAATAACTACGTACTACTACTCCCACCATAGCACGGCGTAGTGTGACTACTAGCTAGCTGCCAAGCAAGCTAGTGAATCCAGTAACTAAAGTAGTGAAATTCAAAATAAGTGTAATCTTATTATATATAAGTATTTATTAATTTATTCCGTATGTATACACAATTGTTTGTGATAAAAACAATATATTAACTTGAAGACGCAGAATTCGTCCTAATTTGTCATTATATATAACTTTGTTAACATCAAGATTAAACCGAGAAATCATGAAGATTGTAGAGAGAGAAAGTAGAGAGAAGGAGGAGTATTTGAGAAGTCTCTGGAACTCAGAGAAAATATTATTAAACGAAGCACAGAAGAGAAATGAAGTCCGGGGTCCAAAATATCTAAGGACCCCATATATATACACATACATACAAGTGGGTCGGACCGGGTCGGATGACCCAAAGGCAGAAAAGGAATTGGGGCTCAGATACAGTGGGCTCGGCACATATGCAATTGGCCCAATAATCAGTAATCATCATAGCCCACACTAATGTATACCAGATATACAATAAACATACACTGCATATACATTGTCTATAACTATGTAATCTCCTTCATCTCAACACCCCCCCTCAAGTTGGAGGGGGAAACCACCTGCAACTTGGCGAGCAGCGGAAGAAGCATGGTGCCAGGCAGAGGCTTAGTGAGTAGGTCGGCCAACTGACGAGATGTAGGAACATGAAGCAGCTTGAGAAAACCAGATTGCAGCAAGTCCCGAACAAAATGACAGTCCACCTCGATATGTTTGGTACGTTCATGAAAAACAGGATTGTTAGCAATATGAACAGCAGCCTGACTATCACAAAAAACAAAAATAGGAGAAGAAACAGATACCCCAAGATCACCCAACAAACGAGAAAGCCAAGTCAGCTCAGCAACAACTTTACTTAGAGCTCGATATTCTGCCTCAGCAGAGGACAGAGAAACAACAGGCTGTTTCTTTGATTTCCAACTGATCAAACAGCCACCCAAAATCACACAAAAACCAGTAACAGATCGCCTAGTATCAGGGCAGGCAGCCCAGTCACTATCAGAGTACCCAGCAACAAATAAATCAGCATGATCAGAATAAAACAAACCCAAGGAGGGAGTACCCTTAAGGTATCTTAGAACATGTAGGGTAGCAGTCATATGGGGAAGCATGGGGCATTTGAGAAATTGACTCAGATGATGGACTGTAAAACATATGTCAGGCCTGGTGTGAGTCAAGAAAAACATCTTGCCAACAAGCCTCCTGTACTGGTCAGGAGAGGGCAGGATGTCACCAAAATCAGCATGAAGTTTGACATTGATGTCCAAAGGAGACACAACAGAAGAAACATTGACACAGTCAAACTGATGCAACAAATAAGAAATATACTTAGCTGATTAAGGAGCAGCCCACCAGGTACAACTGACATCTCAAGACCCAAAAAATAATGCAAAGAACCCAAATCTTTGATTTTAAACTGATCATCCAGAAACAGTTTAAGGGCAGCAAGTTCATCACTGTCATTCCCAGTAAGTATGATGTCATCCACATAGACTGCTACCACCACAAGGGAGCCAGGTTTACCTTTGATGAATAAGGAATAGTCATTCAAAGAATGTGTATACCCTCTGGAATAAAGAGCAGAAGACAACTTGGCATACCATTTCCTGGAAGCCTGTCTTAGCCCATACAGGGATTTCCTGAGTTTACAGACCAGAGGAGGAGAAGGAGAAGAGGCAGTAGAAACAGAACCAAGAAGAGGAGCAGAAACAGTCAAACCTGGGGGAAGTTTCATGTAAACTTCCTCATCCAAATCACCATGAAGAAAGGCATTATTGACATCAAGCTGAAAAAGAGGCCAATGATGTTTGACAGCCACATCAATAAGGCATTTGACAGAGGTCATCTTAATTACTAGAGAAAAGGTGTCTGCAAAATCAATCCCCTCAACCTGTGTGTCACCCCTAATAACCAATCTTGCCTTATGCCTTTCAACAAGACCATCAGATTTGTATTTGATGTTATAGACTCACTTGCACCCAATAGGTTTCTTACCAACAGGAACAGGGACAATGTCCCAAGTGTGATTAGCATCCAGAGCAGCAAACTCCTGTCTCATTGCATCCTGCCATACTGGGACAGATGCAGCTTGAGAGTAGTACATAGGTTCAGATTCCAAAGTGGATAAGGAGGAACCAGAAAATGCAGGAAGTTGACAGACATAATCCTTAAGATAGGAAGGAGGATTATGCTGTCTAGTAGACTTCCTAGATGCAGGAAGAGGAAGAGAAAGAGGTAGGACAGGAGCAGTAAGATCTGGATTGAAAGAAGGAAGGGAAGGATAAGCAGCAATAGGAACAGTAGGTGTAGGAGGATCAGGGGAAGGAAAAGTAGGAAAGTCAGAGACAGGAAAATCATCAGCAGGGGGAACAGAAGACAGAAGGAACAGAGGAAGGAGAAAGATGAACAAAGGAAGGATTGTACTTAAAAGGAAAATAATATTCATGAAAAACAACATCCCTTGAAACAAAACACTTCTTGGTACCCAAGTCATACAGTTTATAACCCTTTTTAGCAAAGGGGTAACCCAGAAACACACAAGAATGGGCCCTAGTTTTTAGTTTGTCCCTTTGAGGGATAGGGACAGCAGCATAAGCATGGCATCCAAAAGCTCTCAAATGAAAGTAGGATGGGGCTTTGCCATATAAAATTTCATGGGGAGACTTATGATGGAGAGTTCTGGTAGGTATTTTCTTAAGGAGATATGTGGCAGTTAACAGGCAATCACCCCAGAAAGAGACAGGTAGACCTGATTGAAAAAGTAATGCTCTACATGTTTCAAGGAGTGTTCTGTGTTTCCTTTCAACTACACCATTCTGTTGGGGAGAATGAGGGGAAGAGGTTTGATGATTGATCCCCTGGCTACTAAAAAAGGATTTTCCCTTAGTGCTGGACCCCAGTTCTAGGGCATTGTCACTTCTGACAGTTTGGTCTACAGAATTGAATTGAGTTTTAACAAAGGAAATGAAAGACTTAACTAGGGAAAAGGCATTGATTTTGGATCCCATTAGGTGTGTCCAGGTTGCCCTAGAGAAGTCATCAACTATAGTAAGGAAGTATTTGTAACCAAAAGAAGTAGAAGTGTGGTAAGGCCCCCAAGTATCCACATGTATCAATTGGAATGGTCTAGTTGTACTAATGTTACTGTCATGAAAAGGAAGTCCAGTCTGCTTAGCCATAGGGCAGACAAAACAGGGAAAGGGTTGTTTAGGAGCAAGTGGAAAAGACAAACCCAAAATGTATTTCATATTTGTAAAGGGAGTATGTGCCAGTCTTAAATGCCAAATGTAATTCATATCATTGATAACAACATTATTACAAATGGAATTGTTTACAGTTGAAGGTAAACAAACATTTTTGCTGTCAGACACAGTGTCATCAATACAAAAATTAGGCAAAGCACACACAGAAGTAAAAGGAGAAACAGAAGAGGGAGAAAGGGAAGGAGGCACCCAACACAGTTTGTATAAGCCAGCTTCCTCTTTACCAAGATCCAGAGGCCTCTTCAGAGAAGGGTCCTGTATCATGTAAAGTAAACAGGAAGTTGGTGTGAATGAAACTATAGAGTGCAACTATTTTATCAACTTGTGAACAAAAATCAAGTTGTGCTTAAAGGAAGGAACCAGAAGCACATTATGAAGAGTGAGGGAAGAAGTTAGTGCAAAAGAACCTGTACAAGTAACTTTTACTTTGTAACCATTAGGTAAAGTTACAAGATAAGGAACAGTCAAAGGTATGATGTTAAAGAGTAGATGTTTATTATGTGTCATATGATTGGATGCCCCTGAATCAATGATCCAGGTGACAGAATTAATATGTTTAAGCATGCATACTTTGGAATCAGAAACAAGACTCTCAGTTAACATTGTACCAGCAAAATTAGCAGCACACATGGGAGGATGAGCTTGACCACTGGAATCCCCTAACTTGGTCTGTTGCAACAGGGTCATCAATTGATCATAGTGATGTCTGCTCAACCCTGGTATCACAGAACCGTGACCATCTAGTTGGCTGGCAGAAGGATCCCCAAGAGGAACAGACAAATTAGAATTATTATTATTAACAGACACACATTCAACTCCAGTGGAAACATGAGCAGCTGCAGATTTCCTTCCCTTGTTGTAATTTATGCTTTGAGGGAACCCATGTATCTTGTAGCACTTATCAATTAAGTGCCCAGATTTCTTGCAATATCTGCAGAATAGGGGCCCTCTGCTTTGCTCAAAATTAATTCCGGGTCTGAAAATAGGAGGTCGAGGCATTGTGGCCTGATGAGACCCAACTGAGTGCTTGTTTACATGAGCATTGAAAGACATAGAATCTGGACTAATATGAGAAGTAGATTGAACTTGTCTTTGTTTCTCATCATTAAGCACTATGTTGTAAACACTGTCAAGGGAAGGAAATGGCTGCATCATCAAACAAATTGCTCCAAACCCCCATATACACTTCATTTAACCCCATAAGAAACTGAAAAATCTTGTTTTCATCATCTTCCTCAATTATCCCATTCTTGGCAGCACACACACATCTATGCCCATGATTTGTGCACATTGTGCCCAATTCATCCCACAAGCCTTTGAGCTTGTTGAAGTAAGAGGCTATATCTAAGGAGCTTTGGGATGTGTGTGAAAGTTCCCTCTTTAATTCAAAGATATGGTCTTATTAGGGGTACCATATCTTTTCTCAATTTGGGACCATATATTCTGTGCAGTATCGGAATACTGCACACTATCAGCAATTTGTGGAGACAGAGAAGAGGTCAACCAAGAAATAACCATGTTATTACACCTATCCCACAGTCTCTGTTGAGCCACATTATTGTTAGGACGAGGACATGAACCGTCAACAAATCCGATTTTATTTTTAGCATATAAGGCAACAATCATTTTACATCTCCAGCCCCCATAACCAGTAACGGAGAAGGGAGTGGGAACAAGGGACACACCAGGGACATCAGAAGAATATACAAAGAGGGGACTGGTAGAATCTATCGAAGCAGGAGCACCAGTATTGGTATTGGAAGCCATAATCACACGAGATATTCACAGGCAAAACCAAATATTCGCACACAGAACCAGATATTCACATAGAAAATCTGATACTCACCTACTAAGCCAGGTAATCACACAGAACACATCCAATAGTCAAGAAAAGGAAAGAGTTACCCTCCTTCTTCGCGACCGGAGAAGATCGGCCTTCAAGCAAACAGAGAAAACCCTAGGTATAACCGTCAGCAATCTTACTGTAAGTATGGTCAGGAATGTCGGAAAGTCACCCAAAACATCCTCTGAGTGAGAATCGAGCCACCGGATGATAGTAAAACTTTAGGTTAAACCACCAGAAACCCTAGAAGCCGATAGGTCACCCAAAAATCAACCCAAAATCATCATAAAATCTTCCAGAACGTTCAGGAGAAGAAGATACACTCCGATATCACAACGAAAGACTCAGAAAAGTCTCCAAGAGGTCGGAATCTTCATCGACCGTGAGGTCTCAGAAATCACCCCCAAAACCTCGAAACGGACTTCATCCAGGACAATGAAATGCATAGAAACATAGTCGGATCGTCGTCGAGGCTCTGATACCATATTAACATCAAGATTAAACCGAGAAATCATGAAGATTGTAGAGAGAGAAAGTAGAGAGAAGGAGGAGTATTTGAGAAGTCTCTGGAACTCAGAGAAAATATTATTGAATGAAGCACAGAAGAGAAATGAAGTCCGGGGTCCAAAATATATAAGGACCCCATATATATACACATACATACAAGTGGGTCGGACCGGGTCGGATGACCCAAAGGCAGAAAAGGAATTGGGGCTCAGATAAAGTGGGCTCGGCACATATGCAATTGGCCCAATTATCAGTAATCATCATAGCCCACACTAATGTATATCAGATATACAATAAACATACACTGCATATACATTATCTATAACTATGTAATCTCCTTCATCTCAACAAACTTTTCCTTGCTTTTGCTTCCTCAGTTTAATTAACAGTAACATTTTTCTCTCCATTTATTTCTGTCTTCCGTATAATTCCTTTGGGAAAGGGTAAAATCCATAACAAAATTCCATTAGCGTAATGATCATCTTTACTTCACCAACTACATTTACGTTTATTATTAAATTCTATTCATGAATTAATCCGTGGGGTGATTTGTGAGTTAGTTGAGGATTAGCTAGCCAGCCTACTTAACTTGCTGCTTGATGGATGTGTGCAGACCCCTAGTTTTTAATATAGAATTTAAGTAAAAATATTTACTATAGAACTATCAATTAGTATATAAAAAATTATGCAGATTAGGTAAGAAAGGCTTTTTCAAAGGATAGGGAAGTATAAAGCAAAGCTCACGAGAATTAAATTGAGTTGAAATAAAATAAAAATCTCTAAAGTCGTTGAGACTAATGAAAAAGAAAGGAATATTAGATTACGTGCTTTTACCCTATTCCTCAGAAAAATAATTGATCATTGATTCAAATCGACTAAATATTATGCTGTCTGAGCAATTATAGTATGAAAACTGTTAATACTTTCCAAAATTTGATGGGACATTTGAACTAATTCTCATATAGTGGACAACATTTTCATTATCATGATTCATGAGAATTAGATTCTCTCTGGAAACTTCCTACACTTTTTCTTTTTATTTCGTTATCATGTTATTTGCAAGCTAAGGGTATATATATTAGAGAGGGTATCAATGATTCGATCAACACATTTCTTTTCTAACATAAATCTTTCCTTATTACTAACAAGCTAAGAAAGTCTCGTTGAAAGCCGGAACTCAGACTGCGACGACTATTTTCACTAGTTTCAAAGGCTTGATTGACCTTTGGGATTGAATCTGGCTAGGGGGTGCCCTCGTAAAGACTAAAACCTCGTTACGCCGAAAATAGTAGAGGTGCGACCTTTTGTGGTGGAGTGATAATATTTATTTATTCTTAATTAAGTTCGATGCCTAACTAAGTATCGAGTATTTTTTATTAGGAAAGATTTTCCAATGCAAATTCAAATTTTGTTGGTGTAGATTCAAGTTTAATCGGGACGCAATGCAAATATCAGATAGAGGATAGAAATTAAACAAAAAGACTTTCCTAACTCAAATATGGGTTCTAAAAGAATAAAGAGAGATGTATTGAAAATAAAAAATGCAGATGATTTTTCTTTTCTCCGTCCATCAAAAAAGATATAGGATCTATAGTGATTTTACACTTCTCTTCAGTGTGATTCAAACTCAAAATCGAACAGTCATGGATTCCATGAAGATATTTTACTAACTGTCACTTAGTCATTGAGGTTTGTATTTATTTTATTATTGTTATTTCTTTTCTTGCGTTGTGGGATTAACAACTGCATTATGGTCGTTAGAAGAAGACTTTTTCTGCAAGGTTTTAATAGTATACTTTAAAAGAAAAACAAATTGAAGATAGACTACTAGACTTGACCAAGTAAATTTCTGTCCATCAAATTGAAAGACTTGACCTAGGAATGCACATTATAGAGGGCATCAATAATTGATAGAGTCAACTTCTCATTTATCTCCCGGTTGTCCATAAATTTTGATAATTTTTTTTATACATTGTTTGTTCATGAAATAATCAATTTTTACAGAAAAATTGATTTTTTTTTCAAGTTATCAAAATCTGTTTTAGGGTAGTTTCTGGGTAAAATTTTTTTTTTCCACAAAAGAAACTTCAAGTTTTGTTCAAATAAAATATATGTTCAAACACAATTTCAACTTTCAAAAATTATTTTTCAACATAGCTTCAAAATTCTTTTTTATAAATTTCAACTAAATCTATGTCCAAACGCTAGCTTAGTAGTGAGGATGTCATATCTTGCAACAATGTTTTTCAATTTGGATAAAATAATTTTATTAGTAAAATTTTTCCAGGTTACCTGGGGGTGTTATATTAGCAAAAAATAGAGTTTGATGATACAACAAAAGAGTGGAGAAGACCCTTCAAAAAAAAATGAGGCATAAGTGATTGTAAATAGTTCGCCTCCTCACAGAAATTACAAACTAAGTAATAAAAAATTGGCCTTGTCATATTTGTTCCTTGTAGAAGGAACCTGATCTTTGTCCAGCAAAAAAAGGCCCTTTGCCTGACTAGGTAGCTGTTGGTTTGAATATATATATGTAGATTGTTGAGTGTTGACTACCATTTTAGCCAAGCAGTCCGCTACTTGATTGACCTCTCTATAGCAATGGTTAATCTGAATATTGAAGGTGTTGATAGCCTTTCTGATCTTATTGACTATCTGACTAAGTTTGTAGTTGGTTACACTTCCTTTACGAAGGATCTCTATAATATAAAGAGAGTCCAATTTAAGAAAGGCTTGAGTGAAACCATTTTGTATGCACCAATGAGTACCAATTGAGCCTCTGCAATGTTGCGGTTTTCAATATTGTATGGTATCGAGAAAGGCATGATAATATCCCTCTGGTAGTCTCTGATGACTCCTCCTAACCCTGTTTTTTCTTTCCCTTGTAAAAAGCTCCAATCAATATTTATCTTAACCCATTCTCTATTTGGCTTTTTCCATAGAACAATCATGCTTTTGTGCACAGGTTGAAGCCTTGTTAGGAGGTTACAAAAGATGTTCCATGGGAGTTTTAGATTACAATTGGGAAAAACTTTGCTGATGGAAGAGTCAATACTCCAAGCTATTTGTTGTTGTAATTTATTAAGCATATCTCTAATTGGATAGAGGTGGTAATCTATGCCAAGAGCTTTTCCTAAAAAATTTCAAGTGTAACTAGCAGCTTGACCCTCTACAAATACATATTTCATGGTATTTGTAGTTGGATTCTTACAACAGTTACATCTAGAAATAATTCGTTTGCCAAAATTAATAATGATATCATCAAAAGGAAGTTTACCTGGAGCCTCCAGGCCAAAAAAGACATTATAAAGGGGATAGTAGAGTTTCATACCTTGTTGATGAATTGCACTTTTGAACTAGCTTTCCTTACCAAACTCTATGCACTTTTGTTTGTGAACTTGCCATTGTCTGATAATTTCCAAAAAACTTGATCCTCATTGGTTTGATTGCATATAAAAATGGTTTGAATATGTTGTACCAAATGATCCGGTAAGAGTCCTTGGCCAAAATAAATTCATACCGTACATTCATTGTTGGCACGTCTAGACATAAGATACAGTTTAAAAATATTTTTGTCAAAACTAATTTCAATTTCATCTTAAAGTTGTTAATATGATGGCGGATAGGAAGATACTTTCCCACAGCCAGTATCGACTGAACTGTTAAATAAATTCATTGTAGGCACCTCTATTCTCTCTTGACATTATTTTAGTTCAATTTTTGTGATTTTTCTTGTTAAAGTTTCTATTCAAAGCATAAAATCTCTAACAAAGTTTAGTTTTAACCGAATTAACGGAAGAATAATATCCTTTGCGATTTATAATTCAAATAACAAAATATTCCTGCATAGATTTCTTATATTATTCAATTCTCATATATTCTTTTTTCTGACTTCTTATGAACTAGGTGGGGTTTGTTGGTGCTAGTACGAACCCAATATTGCGAAAGTTGAAATTATTTTTTACTAACTTTCTTTTGAATATGAACTTGCAAATAACTTCAAGATAACAACATAAAATTATTTTTTTGTAAAGTCCGAAAGATTTTGAACCAATATAGAATAGTCTAATTAGTAACGTAAATTGTGTATTAGTACAATCGAAGACCTCAATCAAGAAAGGGCCACTAATCACATGTGATTATGGTTCAGGCAAACAGGATCACCTATTGGACTCCAAAATTGACCATACCAGCTGATTTTATCATGTACCCCTTTTTATTTCATATTAACATAATAGACACACGTAGACTTTACTACACAGAATGACACAGTTTCATAACTGGACCATCAATTGAAACCACTAACTAAAACAAGCAAGTCAACATGATAGTGTAGGCAAAACCATCAATGAGAGTAATTTAATTCACTAAACACAAGCAACATAATACTATAATGATGAAGATCATTTGAGCAGGGTAACATAATGATGTAGGGATGGAAAAGTTCAACTAGTTAAATAGGAAAGCATGAAAGGTTTAGGAACATCGATCAATTAACTTAATCAACATGATAAATATGAGTATAAGTATAGAAATTAGTAAGTATCACTCAATCAACAGTGCAGTAGTATAGACCACATATACTTACCAACATAAAGATTAATATAAGGAGTTAACAGGACGAGGGCCACAATAACATCATTTCAATTAATAAAGAAATACATATAATGATAATTTCAAAAATAGAACTCAATAATCACTGTATGATATTGATGGAAACAACCCCATATGAATAAACACAATAATGAACAAGAAACTTCAATGAAGAGTGAGACAAATAGCAGAAACATCATGTAGAAGAATAGGCATGTAATTAACATCAAATAAATAGAACTACCTGATAATACATGAACAACTGAATAATTAAAGAGGGGGTCAGTGCTTTATTGACCTTGTTCAGAGTAGCAAACCAGGTAGTCTCCCTTAACCTGCTTAGTATTCCACGTGAACAATGATTGTACATCTGCTGATATATTCAAGGTCAAACTGATCTGCATGCAAGGAAAATCATACATGATACAATCAAACTTCTTTGAAAAATTAAGTTCATAGAACTAGGTTAATGAGCTAGCTATAAGTACAAGAATGTATTTCCCGGACCATCAAGACACCGAACGATTTAGACTAGCTACATGTAGGTGGAGGTGTTTGATATGTGAGTAGAGATTTTGGGCCTTGAGCCTCCATTACTGCCCATGCTTCTTTCTTCTTTAATATGCCACTTGATTGAAATGCTTTTTTCGTGACCTGCAGTGCTCAAAATTTATTACCATTCCGCTTTTGATGCCCTCTTAAATTCTTTCTCCGTGTTTAATGATATTGGAAAACTTATGATTCTCAATAACCATTAGCATTTCATTATACTGTGGGTCCTGCACCTGGACAAAGAACTTGTTCATCTATAACTCGTCTAATGCTCATTTGACCTTGGCCGCTTCTTACCTCCGCTGAGTAGAATACTCGCAGAAAGTCTCAATTGGCTTCTTCTTCAGATTCTGAATATAAAAGACATCTGCTACATTCTTCGTATTGAACTTGAACCGATCCATAAAGTTTGATGCTATGCTCACCCAATTGGCGTGTTTCTTTGGATTTTGGCTTATGTACCAGGACAGGGCATCTCCAGTAAGACTTCTCATGAAGAGCTTTATTCGAATCCTTTCATCTTTTCAAATCCTTCTCATGTTGGGATCAAGTTACTGATCAGATAGTCATACATAAAAAGTAGTAAAAGGTGACATAATGATGTTGGGAAGAAAGGCTCTTGGGAAAATCGCTTCTACGGTTCTCTAGGTTTGAAATTTTGAAAGAATGAGAAATATCGCGTCTAACTCAGCTTTTACCCAGTTGTAGATGTCGTAATTACGAACATGTTCGCAATTGTGAGTGAAAGAGGTCGCAATTGCAAACTCATCTCGGAATCTCAGTCATCTCAATTGCAATAAAGTGGTCGCAAATGTGAACCCTTATGCTCTCGCAAATGCGGACCCTTCTTTACGAATGCAAAGACTATCAAAACTGGGCTGAGTCGCAATTGCGACTATGCCTTTGCAAAAGCAGAGATTTCAAGTTCATAATTTTGAACTTTCCACGCAAATGCAAGGACCCCCAAGTCATGCCCAGGCTTGCAAATGCGAATTATATTTATGAAATGCGAGCCAAATCTCTCCAATGCGAGATCTGCATTAGACATCAGAAACTAAATTCATCTACTATGATTCTAAGTCCAACTTCACCTCATATCCTATCCGAAACTCACCCAATCACTCGAGTTCCCAAACCAAACACGACACAAGTCCAAAAATATCATACGAACTTGTGCACGTGATCAAATCACCAAAATAACACCTAGAACTATGAATTAGACACCAACTCAAATGAAATTTTAAAGAAAACATTAGAAATGTTATTTTAACAATAGGACATCCGAATAACGTCAAACCAATTTAGTTTCTTACCAAATTTGACACTCAAGTCGTAAAATATTGTAACAGACCTACACTGGGTTTCAAAACCAAAATTCTGACCCAATAAAATCAAACGTTGGTCAAACTTTTAGATTCATTAAGCCTTCAAACTTCAATTTTTCAACAAAATACAAAAACACATGTTAAGGACCTCCGAAGTTGATTCCGGTCATACGCCCAAGTCTGAAATCACCATATGGATCCACTGGTGCCGTTAAAATATAGATCCATATTTATTTGCATAAAACATTAACTGAAGTCAACTCAAATGGATTTTTAGTGCAAAATTTTATATTTTATCAATTTCTAACATAACAGCCTTCCAGAAAAAGACTCAGATTGCGCATATAAATTGAGAAAGGCTAAAATAAGGTGTTTGAGTCTTTGAAATATGGAATTATGTTGTAAACTCTTCGCAAGGAATGGGGTCGTACACATATGAGCCTCGAAAATTGTCCTTGGATCTGGAAAATAGGACAAATCCTCCTTTATAGCCTTGACTCGAAGAGCCTCCTATCTTCCCGACTCCGGGAGTATACCAGAATGTCACCAATAAAGAAAATGATGAACGAGTCAAGATATGGCTGGAATACATTGTGCATCGAATGTATGAAGGCTGCTGGAGCATTGGTCAGCCCAGATGACATAACAAGGCACTCGTAATGACCATACCGAGTCCTGAAGATAGTCCTCGGGATATCTGGCTCCCGAATCTTCAACTGATGATAATCTGAGCACGAGTCAATCTTAGAAAACACATGAGCACCATCTAATTGATCAAACAGGTCATCAATACGAGGCAAAAGATATTGGTTCTTCATTGTAACTTTTTTCAACTAGCGATAATAAATGCACATACACATGGAACCATCCTTCTTCTTCAAAAACAAGACCGGAGCACCCGATGGTGATACACTGGACCGAATAAAACCCTTTTCAAGAAATTCCTATAACTACTCCTTCAACTCCTTCAACTCGGGAGGAGCCATATGGTAAGGAGGAATAGAAATGGGTTGAGTGCCCGTCAATAGATCAATGCAAAAATCAATATCTCTGTCGGGTGGCGTGCCTAGAAGATCAATTGGAAACACATCAGAGAAATCTCGTACCACTGGATTGAATCAACTGTAGGGGTATCAATGCGAGCACGTGATTTTTTCCTTATATTAATTACTCCCACAAATTAAAAATAAAATAATTTTTCCCATCGTTTGTATTTTTCGTGGATTTTTATAGTATTTTTGTTAATTTTTTACATTTGTCTGTTCACGTTTATCCTTTTTAATTCATGAAAAATACAAAAGATGATACATTTGCATTTAGGATTTAATTTATATTTTGGATTAAGTAGAATTAGTTGTTTTATAAGAAATGTAAAAATCACAAAAAAGTAGTTATTTTTGTATTTTTTAATTTTAATTTTGAATTTTGGTAGTTTTTCCTTTAATTTGGTTCTTAATTATTTGTGATAATTTTTATTTAGAGTTAGTTAATGTAATGTGATAGCATTATTTGATTAAAAATTAATTTAGGCTTCATTTTTCATTGTAATTTAAAAAAATTAGGAAAAAGAAATGAAAAGAAAAAGCAAATAAAAGAGAAAAATCTGTTATGGGCAAAATCCACTTAATTCTCCTCAGGCCCAATCAATTTTATCCCAAAACCCGCAAAATTGGCCCAAAACCCGCTATTATACCCGGTCCAAAAAGTCAGTCGCCTAAGCTCTTGAAACGACGTATACAAGAGTGAAACTACGTTGTTTTATATTCAGGGTTTAAAATAGATCTTAGCCCTTCGTTATATCTCACCCAAAGGCTCCCCATTTTGGCTTAAAATTGTCCTAAAACCTACAGAGACAACCTAGTCCAAACAGACCCTCCTTCTGTCTATATCTCTCATCTCTATAGATCACCACCACCAGCCGCCACTGAAAATCGCCCCACGGAAGCGGCGATGCTCCAAACCACTTCAAAAATTCACTCCACAATCCCCAGCCTCCCTTCATCCTTGTCCCACTATCAATTCCCCAAAATTCCCAGCCCATATCTCTTAATTTCGTATCTGAGATTCAAAAAGAACAAAAAGAACCTTACTCCATTATTTTTGCTGATTTCAACAATCTTTGAAGTTCGATTCGTGCCGAAGTTTATGCCATTAGTTTGTTCTTGTCAAGAACAATTGATTGGTGTCATATTTGGCCCATTTCAAAACATGTCAGATTCTAGTGGACTCCCCATTTTCTTGGCCAAAATTCGTCGTTCATCATTTCATCGTCAAATCAACATATTCTCTTTCTCGTGCTTTTTTGTTTCTGATCCTTATTTGTTTTGGGTTTAATCTGGTGTGTTTTGTTTGCTAATACATTTAATCTTCGGTAAAATAGATTTATTGTATTATTTAAATGTATTTAAATTCGTCTGATAATTAATATGTGCTTGTTTCACCTGGTAGATTAAGTTGATTGTTCTCTTCTTCCTTCCATATGATCACAAATCTCAACTTGGATTAGCTGTTTGTTTGGGCCTTGGGTCACTTCTAACCCATTTGCAAAGACAGCCCGTTAATTTGTTTTTTACTAGGTCAACTTGACCCATGTGATTTTCTAGGAGGTAAATAATAGGGGCCCTTAAGGGTAGTTTAGGAATTTAGGCTACGAGAATATTGTGTAACTGAATGGGAAGCTTCTAGGAAACTGCGGAGGGGAACTATTCTGAAAGTCTGATTTTATATTAAGGGTATTTGAGTAAAGTCAAAAATTGAAGAAGGTTTTCTAAGACAAAATGAAAATTAGAAAAGGTCCTAAGGGCAAAACTTAGTCCAATCTTTGCAGCCCTAATTCCTTGCCTATAAAGGCACTTTACCTTCTAGCTCAAGGGAGAAAAATAGGGATAAAAATACAGGAAAAATCAAAATTGGCTGATAATTTGATAAAAATCACAGTTCCATGGAATTTCTTCTGTGATTCTTGAGTTTTTTTTAATTTATGAAGTTATCTCAGATTCACATGGATTGAAGATGGTTTAATTTGGGTTTTTGAAAGCTGATTTTGAGCTGAGTTTGTGTTTGGAGTCCTGTTTCAATTCGAGTTTGGTTTTTGGGTCTGCTGTGTGTCACTACTGGTTTGAGTAGAAATTTTCTGCGTTCTTCTGGCACTGTTTCATTTCTTGGTTCAAGCTCTTCTACTACTATTTATTCACTGATCCCTCCTTTTCTTTCATTTTATTCCCAGGTATACTTTTTCTGAATTCTACACCATGTGAAGTCTGACTTAATGTGTGAAATGAAACTTGAAAATGTCGAGCATGGCTTCAGTATGTCTTGATCCTTTAATTTAGTTTTGTTTCGTCTAGATTACACGATTCTAAGTTTATTTAATGTACTGAATCTTTATTATGAAGGATGTAGTTAATTTGTATCTGATATGAAATTATGTTTAGCGAAACCTTCATAACTAGTTGTGGGGGTTTAGATTTCTTGTTGTGGTAGTTAATCATGAACTGTGAAGAAGAAAATTTGACGAAAAATTGTGAATTGGACCTCTAGCGGGGTTCTGTACTAAGCATGTTTGAATAAAGTAGGCTGTGTCGAATCTCTTATTGCTTCGCAAGTTATTTGTTAATTTCAAGTTATTTGGAATGAGGATTTAAGGTGAGAAAGATGGAATGTGGAGAAGCATATGTTTATACATGCATGCTGAATCTGAAAATCATGTTAGTGTGCAGATTAGTGAGTAAATTTCTTGTGTATAAGGGTTTGTGATTACAGTTTGGACAGTCAATTAAATAATGCTTAAAGTTAGGTGTTTGTTTGTCTCGAGCAATTAACGATACATTTGTTTATAATGCTAAAATCTAGTAACTTATTTGTGGGTTGATTTTAAGATTGCCATTTGGAACCTAGTTTCTATGCTTGAATTGATTTGGGATCCATAAAGACTCGATTTATGGTCAGTTTGTTAATGTTCATTCCTTTGTTAGACTTAGGCTCACTTGGGCCCAAAGCCTTGAAATCATTTGGAAATAGAAAAATGGTAGTCTTTGGCTATATGTATGCTTTCTTGCTGATGGCCGATTTTTGTTCAAACTCTTTCTACTGACTGGCTCAATTCCCCATTGTTCCAAATCTTAAGTTTGGTTTCTTGGAAATGAATCGAGAAATTCTTATGTCCTTTACAATTAACCAAGCCCCTTAATAATTGAGTTGATCCATATATTATGATACAAATAATTTATGGGCCTCATAAGTTAGCTTAAAAACCTTTCGGTTAGAATAAATCAAGGTGTGCCGTGCCAAATAAAATCTTAAATTCACGATCCTTATTTAATTAATATTTTTATCCTTAAAAATTGAGGCGCGCTATTTAGCGAGTTTTTCACGGCCCTCGCAAAGTTAAAGATGCGTAGTTGCTTTAGGCGCGTAATTTAAATTACCTTCCTAAACTCGGGTGTGCATTTCATGTGACCCAAATCCAAATCTTAACAATGTTAAATAAAATATGTCTCGGACTACGGGTGTATTTCATGTGACATGGTTCAAGGCGTATTTTAAATGACGTTGCAATTTTCCTTAAAAATAATTAAATAAAGTGATTAAAGTTAAAATTGAATCATAGGCTAAAAAATTTATCGAAATCAGATAATAGGCCACTTATAATAGTTGAGCGACCATACTAGAACCACGAAATTCGGGAATGCCTAATACCTTGTCCCGAGTTAACATAATTCCTTACTCGGATTTATGTATTCACGTACTGTAAAACAAAGTCAATCTTTCCTTGATTCAGGATTTGAACCGGTAACTTGGGATACCATAAAATTATCTCAAGAATAAATAATCACGTTTCAATTGTCACTTTAAGTTGGAAAAAAAGTCCCTTATATCCTATACGGGGTGTAGTAAAAAAGGAGGTGTGACAGCTCTGGCGACTCCGGTGGGGATCGAACTTAGAATCTCTAGTTTAGGGTTTAAGAATTCGAGCATAGATGAATTGTTATAGTTGGATTTATTTATTGTTTGATTTTATTACATGTTTGGGCCTAATGTGCTAAATATTTTTTTCCCGCTTTGATATTTTGTGAACTGTATATAAATTACTACAAAACCCTTCTTCTCTCTAAATCTTCTAAATTATGTGAGAAGGGTGAACTTCATGTACTTCTCTTCTGTCTAGAGTCTATCCAAGTTTAGAACGAGGTTCGGACAAGTTGCAAAGCTGGTGAAACTTCTGTATTTCCTGTACGCTGCCCCTCTCCCGGCTCGAGTAAGCTAGGTCTAGAACAATAAACCTACGTTTTAAACCTAGTATAACAAAGCCTCATGCCAGATCCCTTGTAGGCACGTTTGTTTGCATCGTGTGCATTTGACTTTGGAGGCTTAATACAGGGGTTGGGCTTGTCTAGGACAGGTGTACCTGAAATGAAAATACCATCCTGATGCATCCTACTCGCTACTTTGCATTTATTTGCTTCGGATCTGCATGTTGACCGTCTTATGAATAGTAGGAGAAAAATTGGGAAAAGAAAATGTCAATGTGAGGGCTAAGAGAGATAATTGCTTATTTTGAAAAACCGGTGTCCAAAATATACTGAAACTCTGCCAAAATTTGGACAAAATTTTTTGTTTTCTTTTTTCTAAAAATGAAAAATATTTGGTTTTTATTTTCGTCAAATCTGCCCGAACTACGCCAATTTGATTCTCACTGGAGGTGAGATACATAGGCAACCCCCTTCGTGTCCAACTTCCCTTTTTGCAAAATAGCCCAAAAAGAACACAAATTTTATTTTTATGGTACATAAGTAAGGTGATGCCATTCTTGTCAAAAATAGCCGAACGTCCCCAAAAGGGGTGCAGGAAGGCTATTTTTGCAAGAACAATCACCTTTGGTCATTTTTCAAGGTTTTAGCCGGTTAGCGAATACAACTTTAAAATCTTCTTCCTCGGAGTGCCGAAAGGCCGTATTGGCAAAGCCGAATATTATTATGAAAAATTTGAAAATAGTGATAACTTTTTCTTGAATCAAAATGAGTCATAATTTTTCTCTTAAATAAAATTACCCTAATAAATGTGCGGGATGAGTGCAGATGAAAATGAACCCTTCACAGCTCTTAAAGAGATCCCCTAATAGCTTCACATATGATGGAATGATTTGGGAAAAGGCAGTAGAGAAATTATGGTAAAGGTTTTGGGTGGTCTTACTGGACTTTTGAACATCAAGCCAAGATTGGACGTGATTGTAGCCCTGATACTTTTTTGGGATCCGACTCGCAATTTGTTCCGCTTTTCTGACTCGAGCTTACACCCACGCTAGATCAAATTGCAAGTTACGCCGACCTCTGTGGAAACCTTAGAAGTCTTTACCCTGTTTCACCAAGACCGGTATCTCCACACAAATTTCTTGACATGTTGAGTATTAGCCGGGACATTCAGGATAGGAGTTTGTCCGAAGGGTATTGTACTTTCCAGCTCTTGTATCAACACTATGGTAACCCCCACAGTTTCAAAGCATAGAACACCAGTTTGACTCATGGCGGAAATAAAGATAAGTGTGAGGCAAGGCGAGGTTTGTTTTTCATAATAGCATTCTTGGGTATTGTAATCTGTCCGAGGGAAGACAATAACATAAAATTGGGCCTCATAGGAATGGTTGACATCGAAATCAAGAGAGCTAACGACATTTTGGTTACGCTGATTTTATTTTAAATTTACTAGCTCTGACCATTTGTCAAGAAAGGGGAAAATTCTTCCAAGCCTGCAACTTACTACTACTATTGCAGATACAGGAACATCTTTGCAACCGTGTCGGGCATATGAAACACGATATGACTGATTTGAAATGCATCAAAAAATTTGAATGTGGAGTGGTGGTTATTATATTTCCCGAGGGTACTGAGGCCTACTTTTTACTCTTGATCCCTTTGACTGCCGATAAAATTAAGTGGGCATTCGAATGGTTTCTCTTCACCGAAGTAGTATACATGTCAGCCGAAGTGTGTTATCTTCTCCTTATGGGCATCCGGAGCATCCAACTATATGCTCCTCACAGGGGCTTATGCCAACTGGGCAGATACCAAACCATTCCCCGAGACGAGGATTTGAGTAGACATGTCGTAGAATTGGGACCAAAGGCCACATTTCCAGAAGGAAGAGTTCGTCTGCTGTGGAATGAATGAAAATTTATCAAACCAAAGACTATAGTACAAGATCTGCCTAGAGGAGAGGTAGATTCCAAGTATAGTATTTGATTCGGTAAAAGGTTTCAGGTTCCTGAGAGACATTCTAAGAGAGCATATGTTCAACAATTCACTAGTGACTCGCAGGAGCAGTAGGGCTGGTTGGCGAAAGAAGAAAGCTATAGGGCCAGAATAAGTAAATTAGAAGGACATATTAGGGGCCTAAAATTTGGCAAGAGTACCCAAGCTGCCATGGATGAATGGGAAAAGAAAAGCTAACTTAGGAAAATGAAGCCCTCAAAGCTCAAATCCGGAAAATGAGAATAGCATCTAGAAACCTAGAAAGGATCTGTGCGGATGAAAGGCTTATAAGCGGCCTGACAAAGAAGGTACTCAAGTGTCAGGATGACCTAGAAAGATTTGAGGCTAGTCTAGCAAAAGTACGGGCCCAGTTGGCAAAAAAATGTAGAAGGGTGGGCACAATTTGTGCAACAAATGAAAAGCAAATATGAGGGAACAATCACCAATCTGAGGAGAAAGATAACTACCCTTGAAAATGAGGCAGACAGACAGGCTAGGAACTTCAAAGACAATAGGGAAGCTACGCCTTGATGGCCCATATGGAAAAAGATATGCAACAGTTGCGCAGTTAAAGCCAGTATGACACTCAGGTGCTAGAAGCCCGGAATCAGCAAATCGGATGCTTGCTTCACGAAAAAGCATATTGTTCGAGAGAGGGTTAGGGCCATTGCCGACTACATCGTCACAAAGTGCCAAGCATGTGAGGACATGACTCAAACCACCTTCTTCGCTGCAGTGATGACATTTGTTCGCCAGATAATAAGTGCCATGGAGCGGCTTCAAAGGGATCTCGCACGTAGGCCCGTGGCGAGCTCGAATGATGTCTCACGGTCCCTAGGAGCAGTTGATGCATTGATGTATTCATGATCTTCATCGGAATCTGTTTGTCTATTTTCGAGTCTGTATTTTCATCTTTCTATTCAATTCTGTTAGTTTGTTTTTGAGTATGTATTTTCATCTTTTTGTCGGAGTTTGTTAATTTCCCTTTTCGAGTCTGTTAGTTTTTATGATTAAATTTGATAAGATGGGTCATTACAATCAAAACATTTTCGTTTTATGAAGTTGGAAAAGAGCAAAATGTTTAATAATTTATTTTTTGCACCTATCCCCCAAAACTACACTTGGTCTGGTTCATGCGAGGTCATGATACATAGAAAATCTCCATATGATTCGATCATAACAAAAGAAAAGAAAATGAGAGGAAAAACAAGAAATTGT
Organism: Nicotiana benthamiana; assembly: GCA_034376525.1. Taxonomy (NCBI): domain Eukaryota; kingdom Viridiplantae; phylum Streptophyta; class Magnoliopsida; order Solanales; family Solanaceae; genus Nicotiana; species Nicotiana benthamiana. The sequence continues at coordinate 79,770,798 of CM067326.1, read as the reverse complement.
GGAAAAGGAAGCAATGGAAAAACATGGGAGAGAAATGAGGGAATAAAGAACAACAAGAAATCAATCAAAGAAAAGCAAGATAGAAAATAAAAGAGATAAAAAAAGAAAAAAGAGAGAAAAAGAGAAGTTGCAAATGGAAATAAGAGGAGACAGGGATGACGCAAGCAACCGATAATATGCATAATAGAAATGGTTAGCTGCTTAGGTGCATTACATTCCCCAAATATGCGGTTGCCTATCTGTTAAACCCTGATCACTAACAAGTTTGTTGTTTTCACCAAGTAACAGGAAGGTAGTTATCTTGTGTGGCATTCTGGCAACTCACCCATAAAATACCCGATCCAAAAATAAGTCGATCATGGCCAACCAAGAACTTGATGAGGGTGTCATCAATCTTTCGAGATAGGGGGAAAAGTCAGATGTTAATTTGAAAGAAGTGATGTATAAGCTGAAACAACAGATGGCTGAGATGTATCAAGCATGGGTAAAAGGGTACCCACCACCACCTTACCCAACCAACCCCACTTTCATCCTGCCATTGGCTCAGTCCTAGGAACCTCCCACCACCGATTCACCTCCGAGCTTTCCCATTCATCACCACTACCACTGCACCACTTCCCAAACACCACAGCTCCACCGCTCAAACCCGTTCCATACCCTCCTCCACAAGTCACTCCTATTTTTGTGGCACCCCACCCGCTACACTCTACCGATCATCCAACGAGCCTTTATTCCAGGTGCACGATGGCCAATATTACCCCTCGAAGATTACGTTTAAGGCTCCAGAACCTTACTCCAATACTCCTCGCTTCGATTCCCTTGTGGAAACTAAGAAACCATTTAAGAAATCCCGAACAATATGAGATGTTCAGAAAGGTCAAATGCCTAGAGGAGTCATTCAGGAATATGGAAGGGTTGGGAGATTAGGTCAGCGTGGTTTACAAAGATTTATGTTCTTTTCAGATGTTCAGTTGCCAGCGAGGTCTAAAATGTCCATGTTTGATTTGTTTGATGGGCATGGAGACCCGGTGGCACACTTGAGAGGTTGTTGTAGCAAAATGAGGGGAGCTGGCCAGAAAGATGAGTTACTAATGGTGTATTTCGGTCAAAGTTTGAGTGGTTTTGCATTGGAGTTGTACACTAGGCAGGACTACAGAAAATGGTATACATGGGATGACCTAGCCCAAGTATTCGCTTGTCACTTCCAGTACAATTTAGAGATTATTCCAGATCGTTTGTCTCTGACGAAGATTGAGAAAAATTATAATGAAAGCTTCATGGATTATGGGTTTTGGTGGAGAGAACAGGCAGCAAAGATTGACCCTCTAATGAAAGAATGCGAAATGGTGGATTATTTTCTGCAGGCCTTAGAACCTATTTATTATGGTCATCTAGTATCAGCTATAGGCAAGTCCTTCAATGAAGTGGTGAAGATGGGCGGTATGGTAGAAGAAAGACTTAAGTTAAATAAAATCATGAGCTATTCAACTAATAAGGCAATCACCCAGGCCATTCAAAGCGGAATTGGGGGAGTAATTGGAAAGAGGAAGAAAGAGGACGTGGTAACGATTGATTCAAGAGCTTGGTTCGGACCTAGGGGCTCAATTTACCACTATGATCAGCCTTAACCCTACCACTAAACCTATCCCCACACCATGTATAACCTACCACAACATTATTACCCATCACCAGACCCTCATTTTTCTATCCACCACGCCCAAATGTACACTCAACCTCCTGCCCACACACAATGGCGTGCGCCAGCCCTAAAAAAAACCTACCCATCTCCACAAAATGCCTACCCTTCCCCACAAGCTTACCAAAACCCTCCTAGATCAGATTTTCGGTCCAATCAAACATTTAAGAACGAGAGGTTGAAAAAGATAAAAACCTTCACTCCATTCAGAGAGTCCTATACTAGTTTGTTCCTTAGGCTGAGACAATTGGATATGCTGAGGCCAATCGAGTCAAAATTGCCAAATCTTCCCCTGAAAAATCTCGATTATTTTGTAAGTTGTGAATTTTGTTCTGGTGCTCTGGGGAATGACACAAAGAAGCTGGCATTTGAAGAATGCTATCCAGGAGCTCATTGATACTAATCAGATTGATGTCAAGCTCCGGAGGTGCCCAATATCAACCAGAACCCATTGCCGACCTATCTGGAGACAAATATGATCGAGATAGTGCATAAGGGAAGGGAGGCTAAGAAGCTTTCACAGACCGTAATGATTATTCCGTCAAGTGAAGTCAGGCCGGTGTAAAGGTCAACAAGTGAAGAATTAGTGATCAGGTTGAGCGGGACAAAGGGTGAACTATCTGCAGTAGTCAAGAAAGGGTCCTCAAGTGATGTTGCAACGAAACAAGAAAGGGAAAAAGTAGTTATGCAAGGAGTGGCGAACAAGCCTCTCGTAATTGTGGAGGGGTCCCGCACAGATCCTATCATTATCAAACCTATAACCCAGTTACAGATAGACAACAACAAGGCTATCCCTTGGAATTATAAATAGGTGACAGTGACTTACAAAGGGAAAGAAATTAAAGAAGAAGTCTATGAGGCCCATGGATTGACCTGTTAGGGGAGATTCTTTGCCCCGAAAAAGTAGAAAAATTCTAAAACCTCCAAAAATAACCCAGTTTTGGTGAAGAAAGTTGTGGCCGAAGAAAAGGAAGAAGAGTTTTTGAGAAAGATGAAAGTGTAAGACTATTACATTGTGGAGCAGTTGAGGAAGATGCTTGCTCAGATTTTACTGTTATCATTGTTAATCCATTCTGACAAGCACCATCAGGCTTTGATAAAAATCCTGAACGAGGCTCACGTTCTTGAGAAAATCTTAGTAAACCATTAGGAAAAGATAGCCAACAGTATATTTAAGGTAAAAAGAGTTTCTTTTTCTAATGATGAATTGCCCGTGGAGGCTACTGAGCACAATATGGTCCTCTATCTTACAGTGAAATGCGAAGATTCCGTGGTTACTCGGGTATTGATCGACAGTGGTTCTAGTGCGAACATTTTCCCTCTCTCCACTCTGAACAAGTTGAAAGTGGATGACGAAAGAATTTATACGAATAGTATCCGCGTTTGGGGATTTGATGGTGGAGGGAAAGATTCAGTGGGTGATATAGTGCTTGAGCTTAAATAAGGCCAGTTGAATTCACCATGGAGTTCCAGGTGCTTTGATGTGGCTGTTTCCTACAACCTGCTGTTAGGCCGACCTTGGATTCTTGCCGCCAAAGCAGTCTCATCTACTCTGCACCAGATGGTCAAGTTTGAATAGGATAGATAAGAAATAGCTGTGCACGATGAAGATAATTTATGTTCTCCCAGTAATGCCATTATTATGTTCTTTGAGATTGAAGACGAAAAGGGGCTTTTGGTCTACCAGGTTTTGGATACGTTGCCGGTCGAGAAAATTCCAGAAGGGGAATGCGTCTCAATTTTGAAGGTGACCACCGCATCAGTCATAGTGGCATTTGAAATGTTGAAGAATGGTTTTATACCTAGTAAGGGTTTGGGTGCATCTCTGCAAGGTATGGTACATCCGGCGTCTCTCCCCAAAAAACATGGATACATTTGATTTGGATTCAAGCCCACAGTCGCGGACATGAAAAGAGCAAGAAAGTTGAAACAGAGGGCATGGGTCCTCCAAAAGCCTATCCCAAGTCTCTCCTGGCCGTTTGTCAAGCCTAGCGCTAAGAAACACCCAGTAACAATAGTTCCCAGTGCTGTGGTTGATCTTGATAAAGAGTTGGTCAAAAAGTTTGTGAAATTGTTCGACGATGTGAACATGGTGGAAGTTTGAGAGGGTTCTAGCAAGGCAGATGCACAATTTGTTGGGCCTAGTTCAAGGATTAACAATTGGGAAGCTACTCCTATCCCCACTCAGAGGGCGTTTTGGTAGTTTGCTTTGATTTTCTATCAGTTTATTTAGATTATTTCAGGGTTGTAATTCAGATTTTATGTTCCATCAATTTGGATGTATAAACCTTGTTATCTTTTGATTTTAATGAAATTAAATTTCTCTTTTTTCATCATTCCTGAAAGTTTTATTTTTGTTTTTCTTTTCTTCCTTGTACAGTTCTTTTTATGTTGGTTTCGATAACATGACATGCATGAGGAATCTTCGGCACAATCTTAAAAGCTAATCTAATTCTTAAATAATAATTCAAGAAATAGAATGTGATTATGAATCAAAATATGATGAGGATGAGGCCTTTGAAGAGATTAGTAAAGAATTAGGCCATTTTGAAGAAATACCCGAGCCTAACCTGAGTGATACAGAAGAAATTTATTTAGGGGACCTAGAAAATATCAGAGAAAATAAGATAAGTGTCCATCTTGAACTGCGAATCAGGGAAGAGATAGAAAGATTTTTTTGCATGGTCATATGACCACATGCCAGGTCTAAGAACCGACTTGGTGGTTCACAAATTGCCCACTGACCCGGCATTTCCTCCCGTCAAGCAGAAGTTGAGAAAGTTCAAAACTGACATGAGTGTGAAAATTAAAGAAGAGGTCACAAAGCAGTTTGATACAAAGGAAATTTGAGTCACGCGGTATCCCACTTGGTTAGCCAATGTTGTGCTTGTTCCAAAGAAGGATGGTATGACCAGAATGTGTGTGGATAACCGTGATCTCAAGAAGGCAAGTACAAAGGACAACTTCCCACTGCCAAATATCCACATTTTTGTTGATAATCATGCCAAGAATGAGGTTGGATATTTTGTGGATTTCTGTGCGAGCTATCATCATATTTTAATGGACGAGGAAGATGCGGAGAAGACGACATTCATCACACCATAAGGAACATACTGCTATCAAGTCACGTCTTTCGATTTGAAAAATGTGGGGGCCACTTACATGAGGGAAATGGCGACCATATTCCACACATGATACACAAGGAGATAAAGGTTTATGTGGATGATGTGATCATAAAGTCTAGAAAGAAGTCTGACCATGTTAGAGATTTGAGAAAGTTCTTCCAAAGGCTTCGCAGGTACAATCTTAAGCTCAATCCTGCAAAATGTGCATTTGGAGTACAATCTGAAAAATTATTGGGATTCATAGTTAGCCATCGAGGTATTGAATTGGACCAGTCAAATATCAAGTCTATCCAAGAATTGCCACCCCCAAGAACAAGACTAAGGTGATGATCTATTAGGGAGGTTGAACTACATAAGCAGGTTTATTGCTCAGCATATGACAACTTGTGAGCCTATATATAAACTGTTAAAGAAGGATGCTTTGGCAAAATATACAGATGAGTGTCAAGAAGCATTCGATAAGATAAAGGGGTACTTGTCAAACCCATCTATGTTTGTCCCGCCAGAACCGGGGAGACCTTTGATTGTTGTATTTGACGATCTTGGACAATTCATTTGGCTATGTATTGGGTCAGCATTACATCATCGACAGAAGGAACATGCCATCTATTATCTCACCAATAAGTTCATATCTTATGAGGTTAAGTACACTCACCTTGAAAGGACATGTTGCGCCCTAACTTGGATAGTACAGAAGTTGAAGCACTATTTGTCATCTTACACTACTTACCTCATTTCACGTTTGGATCTATTAAAGTATATCTTCCAGAAGCCTATGCCCACAAGGAGGCTCGCAAAGTTGTAGATCTTGCTCATAGAATTTGATATCGTCTATGTGACTCGGACTACGATGAAAGCGCAGGCATTGGCCGACCATTTGGCTGAGAATCCAGTGGATGAAGAATATGAGCCTTTGAAGACTTACTTCTCAGATGAAGAGGCAATACACATTGATGAATTGGAACAAGTTGAAGAGCCAGGTTGGAAAATTTTCTTTGATGGAGCTGCTAACATGAAGAGCATTGGGATAGTAGCTATACTTATTTCTAAAACAAGGCATCACTATCCCATTACGGCTTAGCTTCATTTCTACTATAATAACAACATGACTGAGTATGAGGCATGCCATTTTTGTTTGAAGTTAGTTGCAGATGTGGAGAAGTCTTGGTCTTGAGAGACTCAGACCTTCTAGCGCACCAGATTTAAAGAGAATGGGAAACACATGATCTAAAACTCATACCGTACCAATAGTGCTTGCATGATCTTTGCCCACGGTTTCGGTCAGTAGAGTTCAGGCGTATCCCAAGGATCCATAATGAGGTTGCTGATGCTTTAAATACATTGGCATCAATGTTACATCATCCAGATAAGGCTTACGTTGACCCTTTGCATATCTAGGTCCGCGATCAGCATGCTTGCTGTAATATGGTGGAAGAAGAACTTGATGGTGAGCCATGGTTCCATGATATCAAGGAGTATATTAGGAGGGGAGTGTACCCAGTACAAGCCACAGGTGATCAAAAGAGCACAATTCATCGTTTGGCAAGTGAATTTTTCTTCAGTGGAGGAGTTTTGTACAAAAGAACTACAGATCTTGGATTGTTAAGATGCGTAGATGCTAGACATGCCACAACTATCATGACTGAAGTACATTCTGGAGTCTGTGGACCGCATATGAGTAGGTACGTGCTGGCAAAGAAGATTCTCTGAGCAGGTTATTATTGGCTCACCATGGAGCGAGATTGTATCCGTTTTGTGCGCAAATGTCATCAATGTCAAGTGCATGGAGATTTGACTCATTCTCTACCATCTGAATTACATACAATGTCTGCATCGTGGTCCTTCATTTCTTGAGGCATGGATGTCATTTGGCTAATCGAGCCAGCAATATCCAATGGGCACAGGTTCATTCTAGTGGCCATCGATTTCACCAAATGGTTTGAAGCAAAAACTTTCATATCTGTGACCAAGAAAGCAGTGGTCGACTTTATACACTCAAATATCATCTGTCGGATTGGGATCCCAAAGGTAATCATAATAGATAATGGTGCTAATCTCAAAGTCATGTGATGAAAGAGGTATATCAGCAGTTTAAGATTACGCATAACAATTTCACCTGATACTGCCCTAACGTGAATGAAGCAATCGAGACAGCCAACAAAAACATAAAGAAGATACTACGAAAAATGGTGGAGGGTTCCAGGCAGTGGCATGAAAAGTTGCCCTTTGCATTGTTGGGTTATCGCACTACTGTTCGTACTTCAGCAGGGTCAATTCCTTATTTGTTGGTATATGGCACAGAATTAGTGATACCCGCGGAAGTTGTAATCCTATCCTTCCGGATTGCAGCAGAAGCTGAAATTGATGATAATAAATGGGTCAAAAACCGCATGGAGCAATTGAGTTTGATCGATGAGAAAAGATTGGCAGCAGTGTGTCATGGCCAGTTGTATCAATGGAGAATGGCAAGAGTGTATAATAATAAGGTGCATCCACGGAAGTTTGAGGTGGGTCAACAAGTATTGAAATGTATCCTTCCACATCAGGCGGAAGCAAAAGGCAAGTTAGTCCCAAATTGGCAGGGGCCGTTCATCGTATCGAGAGTGTTGTCCAGTGGCACGTTGTATTTAACAGATATAGAAGGAAAATGTGTAGACATGGCTATTAACTCCGATGCAGTTAAAAGATATTATATATGATTTCTTTGGTTAAATTGTGTTAGTGTGTACTTGGCATATTTTGAAGATTGGAATGATGAAGACATTTGATTCTGCTATCTAAACACTTTATCATTTGTTACCCCTTTGAGCCTTATTTATTTTCTTTCATATCCCTCTTTTGGAATCACTAGCATAGTTTAGAAATATAGATATAGAAAAAAAGAGAAAAGAGGACAAAAAGAGAAAGAAAAATGGGAAAAGAGTAAAGAAAAGAAAAGAAAAGAAAAAAAAGAAAAAATAAAAGCATAGAAAATTAAAGCAATTCCTATGTCATGGACTAAGTTAGACCTGATTTGTTTTAAGGCAACCTTATGGTTCGGTCCTATCAAAATAAATATTCAAAGTCCCCAAGCAAAAAATAGGACAGAAGTTGCGGTTGTTGTAAGAAATCTGATTCCAAAAGTTGTAATTTTGAACCCTGTTGAGTTGTTTTGAGCCTTTTGATACCCTTTCTTTGTAATCCCATGCAAAAGCCCACATTACGGTCCAAAGTAAGACCTTTTGATTAGTCTTCGAGACACGCCAAGGCGAGCAAGTAGAAGAGATTGATATCAGGGGAAACCTTCGGTACAGACAAGGAAAATGAAAAATGAGAGAATCTTATTGGTGAAAATCCTCACGGGCACTGTAAGGCAATGAAAGCCGAGAGAAATAAAATGAGAGTGTCTTATTGGTGAAACATCACGGGAACCTTAAGGCGAAAGCGAGTTAAGAGATGAACAAATGAGAGAGGTTAGTTGGTGAAAGCCCCTCAGGGCACCACAATCTGAACAAGGTAAGGGTTTTGGTGAAGAAATTGGGTTTTGAAGATCTTGGGGTGTAAATTATGACAACTAAAAGTTGATTAATTGTAAAAACTAGGCCGTTTGTCATGATCATCGGTACCAACTGCTCCACTCAGATAAGTCCCTCTTCTTTTCCCCTTCAAACAGTCATCCAGTTTTGGATTTTTCTTCTTTATTCCTAATGCTCAAAGTCATTACATTTCATTTATTTTGGGTTTATTTCTCTAAGATGTTTATGTGATCACATGATTTTTTTCCTACATGAGAATAACTCCTAAAAATAGACCAAAATAATTTTAATTGGTTTTTCTTTATTTAATTGCATTTCATGCATTTTTAATATTTTTAAAATCATAAAAAAAACCATAAAAAGTGTCACATTTTAATTTCATGCCACCTTAGGTTCAATTTGCATTTAGAAATTAATTACATTGAGTTAGTTGGGTTATTAATAAAAAAAACACAAAAAATGGTTAATTTTGCACTTTTAATTTTAATCTTTGAATTTTGGTAATTTTTCGTTTAATTTGGTTTTAATTAGTTGCAGTAAGTATTAGTTGTAGTAATTAGTTTTATTTGATAATATTTTGTCTAGGAATTAATTTAGGTGTTATTTTTAGTTTTAATTTAAAAGAAATTAGAAAACAAATATGAAAACAAAAGATGTGAATAAGATTTTTGGCCTGATCTTTACTTCCATTTTTAATCCCAATGCAATTTTCCTTTAAAACCCAACCAAAAACAAGCCCAGACCCGCATGACCCGACCCAACCCATTTTACCCCTCTCACACTTAAAACCCTAATCCCCTTCCCCATTCAGAGGGGGACAAAATCGGATCCTAGACTAGAAGAGAAGAAAGGGCGGCGCAGCTTGAAGAGGACCCCCGTTCCTATATTCATCTTTTAAAAAAACTCCCCACCTGATTTCTCATCTTCTCCACACACACACAAAGTCACATGTCGGAGATTCACCTTCATAGACTTTACGTCTCGCACGTCCTTCACTCACCGTCGAAGAGAACCAAAGTGAATTCGAATTGTATTTTGGATTTGGAAACATAACCCTTCATAGACTCAATATAAGGATAGAAACAAACGGGAATTTTGCGATTTCATGAGGATTTTGTGGATTCAAATGGTTTTCCAGTAAAGTTCAGTCCGTTGATGCCGACTCGAGTTCGTTGTTGAGTTTTGGTCGCGGTTCCTGCTGAATCTAAATTTTTAGCAGTTGTTTTTCATTTCAGGTGTGTCGCCAAGTCTTCTTCTTCTTCTTGTAATCGTTTCTAACAAATTAATCGAAAATTTTTTCAGAAATTCTGATGGTAAATTGATTATCAAGGTCACAAATGAATACGAGTTGAAGTTTTGTTTGAGGTGTGGTTTGTTGTTTCGATTCTGGTTCGTGATTCCAAGCTCAAATGGCATTGAGAATTCTGGGCATTAATCATCGAGTTGTTTAACATTCTTGTGATTAAAATTTGGTGAATTTAAGCCAAGGACCGTTCGAGAAGACGAATCAATATCCAACTATATTATTGCTTCATTTTATTTCGTACAAATTGCAGATTAATTTCTATTTCATTGGTTTCTCCCTTTCAGATTTATTGAGTTTATATGAATTTTTCATGTTGGTTTGTCATTGCACCATAGTCGCTGTTAGATTCTGCGGATGAGACTTTTACTTCGAGTGTTTATTTTGATGTGTATTTGCACTGATCCTTGGCCTAGGATTGCAAGTGTATGCTAATGCCATCACGTCGAAGAGTCTTTGAATAGTTTTAAGATGCTCGTTTTGATGGCTGATTTAATCTTTGGATATTAGATTGCTTGTCTTATTAAGAGTTACATAGTATAGTTTGTTTTACTGGCTGCTGGGTTTTAGCTTTATTTTTGTTTGTTGTTGCTTCTTCAAATCCCTAAATGTTTCTCTGTTGAACCTGCTCTACTGAATTTCGATAATCTTTTCAATATTTATTTGGCTTTCCTAAACAGTTCTATCGTTGATTGAGGTACATTGTTTGGACACCATAGCGTTAGGAAAATGGTTTATTCATTTGTGTTCGTCTAATGATCTAGTTTGGTTGGATCGATTAGCAACGAAATGGTGTCTTGGTAGCTATTGTTCAACAAGATTTTGGAATCTGTTACTAGCTTTGGGAGTCTTAACTCATTTTCCTTAATTCTCATTTCTTGAAGCAAACCTACTCTTAAATTGAGGATTCATGGACACTACAATGACTGTTTAAGTTCTCTGTTCTGTGGAAATGAGATTCATGGCTTCTACAATGAGTGTTTTTGTCATCTATTCTGTTGAAAATGAGAGTTATGGTTGTTTGTTGCATTTTGAAATTGCAAAGTATGACCTTGTCTTCAAAATATGTATTTGAACTCTCTGAAAGGACAAGTCTTAATAATGAAGACTTAATACTTAACTCAAAGAAACCGTCTTCCGGTTTTAGAAGAAACTGTGCTTATACAAGTAATTAGGGAATTTGGTGTTATCGTTGGATATTCAAGGTTGGAAGCTAGTATCATTTATTAACTTGGTGATATGATCCTATTGTTTGTGTAGTTATTTTTCATAGTTATGAATTTTATCATTTAATTATGTATTCATATGCTTGCTCGAATTGCTTATAGTTGAACATGATTTTGTTACGGTATAGAAATTGGGTTGCTATTCATCAACTGAGCTATGTAATGAGATTAAAGGAACCGGAGGTGCATTTCATGTGACCCGGCTCCATTTTCGAACACGGTTAAATAAAGCGGGTTGTGAACCACGGGTGCATTTTATGTACGTGGCTTGCGATATGTTTTAAATAACCTTGAATTTTTCTTAAATAAATAAAAATAGTTTGAAAGTTTATGGACCTCCAAATATAGTTCTCTTTTAAATTATAATATGGGCACGCCATGCCAAACAAAAAATGAATATCGTATTGCCCTCGTTTTAATTAAGCTTGATTTAATAAATAGAAATCGGGAGCCTTTTAGCGTATTTTCACGGCCTCCCGCAAAGTTAATAACACGTTAGCCGCTTTAGGATCGTTCATTAATAATCTTACCTTCTTAAATTCGGGCACGCATTTATGTGACCCAAATCCAAATCTCAACGATATTAAAATATTTCAAAAACCACTGGTGCATTTATGTGACGTGGTTCGCGACGTATTTTGATAGCGTTGCAATTCTCTTCCTAATAATCATAATAAAAGCGACTAAAAGGTAAAGATTTGCACATAGCTTCATAATTGTTTAAAATCAGATAAATTAAGCCATGTATGATAGTTGAGTGACCGTGCTAGAACCACAGAACTCGAGAGTGCCCAACACCTTCTCCCAAGTTATCAGAATTCCTTACCTGTATTTCTGGTTCGCGGATTGTTAAATAGAGTCAACTTCTCCTCGATTTAGGATTTGACCGGTGAGTTGGGACACCATAAATCTCCCGAGTGGCGACTTTGAAATCTGTTAAATAAATAAATCCCGCTTCGATTGTCCTTTAATTGGAAAACTCCCTTAACTATGCCCTTTGCGGCGTTGTAGTGTCCAAAAGGAGGTGTGACAGCTCTGGCGACTCCGCTGGGGATCAAATCCAGAATCTCTGGTTTCACAGGGTTCAAAGAATTCGATCTTAGAATAATTGTTATATTTGGCTTTATTTATTATCTGTTGTTTTCATTTTTACATGTTGACTTAATGTGCAAAATCATGCTTTTACCGCTTTGATATTATTTGAACTGTACATATAAACTGTTACGAAACCCTTCTCTTTTTATCTTTGGAGATGTGATCACTGGTCCAGACTCCCTATTCTGTTAGTGTCATACCTTGAAATAAGAAAGAGACTCGGACAAATTACTAAGCCAGATAATCTTTCGGGTCCCCGGTACGTAGTCCCCTCCTCGACTCGAGTTGTCCTCTCGGGTACACAAGTCTAGAACAAATGCCCAAGTTTTGAACTTAGAATAACTCAGCCTCATGCCAGATCCTTAGTAGGAACGCTTATTTGCATCATGTATTTGACTTAGGGGACTCAACACAGGGGTTGGGTCCGCAGGTGTACCCAAAATAACAGACCATCTTGATGCATCATATGTGCTCCATGTTGCATTTATTCAAGGGTAAAAGGGTCATTTGGCGGACCAATGATAGACGAGGGCAAATGAAAAATGAAAAAAAAAGAAAAAAAGAAAAAAGTAAAGAGAGGGTGAACTGTGAAAATAAAGCAAGTAGGGTCTAGTTATGTTTTTGTTATATTTTTTATCAAAAAAAGAAGAGACAAAAGATATACGAAAAATTCAAAAAAGATTTTGCACCTTTTCATCATTTTCTGAAAATAAAAAAGGGAAATAGAAAATTCAAAAAGGTTTTGCATGTTCCAACATTTTATAAGAAAAAAAATATTTTCTCGAAATTAGCTGTTTTTTTTATTCTTGCCCGTATGTAATTTGCCCGAACTACGCAAACCTGATTCTTGTCTTTCGGAGCATGTTACGTAGGCAACCCACATAGGATCCGGTCTTGCTAGTAAATCTTAGGTTCTTGGATTTGCAGGGTCTCGGCCAAATTTTGCACTTCTAGTCACTTTTTGGCTAAATAAGTCATTTTGCAAAAATATCCCAACCATGTCTTGCATGTGTCTAATAGGGAATGTTATTGTCTCACATAGTGTTGATTTAAGTTTTTTATACAGTTGTGGATTTACTTATTGGAGTTTGAGCATGGCAGATACCCAAGGACCACTGTATTCAGGAGTTCCTTGAGGAGATTTATTTTTATACTTCCTTTATGTATGTTAGGACCAAGATTCAAGAAAAAAAAAAGAGAATTTTTAAGGTGTTAATTTCAACATACAAAAAGATTTTCTTTTGAGGTGCTTCTTTGGGAAATTAGTGAAAAATAAAAAAAATCTTTTATTTTATTAGAACTTTAGGATATTGCACATAGAAGAAAAAGACAACATACTCTATCTTGAGTTTATTTTCAGAGTTTCTCTTTTAGGCAATTAAAATCGAAATCCAAAAATATTTTTTATTGCTTGTTTCGAAATCTTGCGTCAGGATATCAAATGGAAATGAAAATGATCGAGCACTGATAGAAAAGCAAAGAAAAGAGAGGATTGAAATGAAAATTGGGATGATGCCAACTGACCTTCGTACACCCGAAGCCATATTAGAACCGATAAATATGGCTAGTGCATTGCATTAAATGTGATATTTTTAGCTGTTAAATGTCCTAACGCTAACATGATGGCTTCATTTGGTTCCTCTTTGTTCTCCTCATTATAGCAGAAGGGTGGTTGGTTTGCGGTTCTCAAGATAACTCGTCCATACAACGCCAAGTCAAAGGGAAAGGTAGCCATGGCTAGCAAAAACCTGGGCACGAGAGTTGTTGACCCGTCAAGGGAGGTTGCGGAGTCAGAGTCTGAATTGATAGAGGAGGTCCAAAGGATGAAACAACAGATGGTAGAAAAGTATTAGTCTTGGATCATGGGGCATCCTCTACCTTCATAGCCCACTAACTACACTGAAAACCCTGCAACTATCTCATAACTATCAGAAATCCAGATTCCCACTGTTGTTTATATCTCCCCATAACCCTTTTACACTCTACCTGCCAAAACCACCTCATATGCCGCTCCTTTGGCCACTCATGCTCTTGTAGCCCCTCCACCAGTCACTTTTCTTCAATCCTTTAACGAGACAGTGCTCAAAGTCCCCGATGCCCAACACTATGCTCCAGAACTTTTAAATTCTCGGATCCATACTCTCACGCCCCTCATTTTGAATGTCCTGGTGAAACTCAAAAGCCTGGTAAGATAGTGGAGCAAGATGAGATATCCTGGAAGGATAAAATCTTAAAGCAGTCTTTAAGAAAAATGCAAGGGATAGGGAGCCAGATGAGTGTGTCTTAAAAATACTTGTGTTTGTTCCCTGATGTCCAACTGCCTGCTGGGTTTAAGATGACAATGTTTGATTTGTATGACGGGCACGGGGATCGCGTAACCTATTTGAGAGGTTGCTGCAGTAAGATAAGAGGCGCCATGAAAAGAAAAATTATTGATTGCGTATTTCAGTCAGAGTCTGAGTGGGGTAGCTCTGGAGTGGTACACCTGCCAAGATGCTAATAGGTGGTACACGTGGGGCGATATGGCTCAAGCCTTGCCAGGAACTTTCAGTATAATATAGAAATCATTCCGAATCGCAGGTCCCTCGCTAAGATGGAAAAGAAGCCTAATGAAAGCTTTAGGGAGTATGGGCTCATATAGAGAGAGCAAGCTACCAGAGTCGATCCCCCGATGAATGAAAAAGAGATGGTCGACTACTTTCTTGAAGCTCAAGAACCAACTTACTTTGGACATTTGATTACAGTTGTCGGTAGGCCGTTTAATGATGTGATAAAAATAGGAGAGATGGTATAAGATGGGATGAAGTCAAGAAAGATCATGAACTATTCTACTTTTAATGCAACAACACAAGTAAGTCAGAACGACACAGGCAGCTTGTTGTGTCAGAAGGAACACGATGATGTTGCCATGGTTGTTTCAGATTCACCACATGGACCAAAGGGTCCGCTTCACAATTACACCCGGCCTCAACTCCAACCCCAAAGGTATCCTCGAGCTCCACATAATCCACCTCAGTATTATCCTCCGAATAATGTCTGGTTATCTGTCCAACCACCAAGTCACTCCCTATGGTGAGCACCAACACCGTATAATGCATACTTACCTTCACATCATTTTTGAGACCCCAACAACCCTAGAAAATAGGGGTAGGGAAGAGAATAAAGGCAAAGAAATAGTTTCACGATAATTGGGGAGTCCTACACAAGCTTATTTGAAAAGCTAAGGCGTGCTAGCCTGATAGAGCCGCTCCTCGGCTATACTCCAGACCCATATGCAAAAGGCTTTGATTCTACTGTCCGATGCATGTACCACTCTAGTGTCCAAGTCCATAGAATTGAAGATTGTCGTTCTTTGAAAAGGGAAATAGCAAGAATGATTCAAGAAGGGGTAATTGTGATCGATGACAGTGACAAGGAGCACACAAATCTTCTTGGGAACTTGTTGAATGAAGTTGATGATATTGAAGCTGATCATGGCAATATTGTCTTGGAACCTAGTGGCTAAGATGTCGTGCTTGGTTATTGGAAAGATGCTCCATTTCTGGGTCAGTCGGAGAGGAGTTTTGGTGGTTTATTTTATTGTCATTTATGTTGTCCCGGTTATTTTTATGGTTGTAATCCGGACATTGTCTTGTTATTCAAAACCATTCTATCCTTTTAGTTTGCCTAGTTTGTCTTTCTTAGTAACTCGTTTAGTGTTGCATAGGTTCGTTCCAGGGGTGTAACCCCTTTTTATTTTACTTCTTTTTTGTTCAAACTCTTTCACCATCTGTCTAATGCAGTTTTCTACTTTATGTTATTTCTAGTCATTTTGTTTAGTTTTCTTTTATTTTTTCAATTATTTTCCTAATTGGCTCTAGTGACATGACATGCATGCGTAATTCTCAGCCTGGTATTAAAAAGATAGTTCAGTCATGAAGCAATGAAACAATTTTGAAGATGCAAGGATATTTGAGGAAAATAAGTGAAGGCATTTTGAGATCACTTTAAGCCCAAATTGTGTGAAACTGGGACAGATAGAACATAAAGAAATATTATTGAAATGCATTATGACACATCGGGTTGAAGCCAAAGGAAAGTTTGCCCAATTTGACTGCGGTCGTTCGTGGTATGGAGAGTGAGAGTGTTGTCCGACGGGGCTTTGTATTCCCCCAGATATAGAAGGCGAATGTGTTGATATGGTTATCAAGTCTGGTATGATCAAAATGATTTGAATGTTTTCTGTGGTTTGTTTAATTGTATTGTTTGTACTTGGCATGTTTTGGAGATTTTAACGAAGGCATTTTGTTCTGCTATCTAAACACGTTATCCTTCGTTAACCCTTTGAGCCTTATTTATTTTATTTCATACTCCTTGTTTGGAATCAATAGCAAAGAGAAAAAACACAAGCACGGAAGATAAGTGAAAAAAGAGAAAAGGGAAAGAATAAAAAGAGAAAGAAAAAAAAGAAAAGAGAAGGAAAACAACAAAAACAAAAAAAAAAACCAAAAAACGGAAAGACGGGAAAGGGAAAAGGAAAATAAAAATAAAAAAAGAGAGCAATTATTATATCACAAACTACGTTTGATCTAATTCTTTTCAAGGATACATAGGCAGCCTCATGGTTCGGTCCTATCAAAATAAAAATCCAAAAGCCCCCTCGCAAAGAAACTAGGGCAGATGTTGTGGTTATGTAAAAGACCTGATTCCAAAGATTGTAATTTTGAACCTGTTCAAATTGTTTTGAGCCTTCGTGATACCCTTTCTTTATAACCATATCCAAAAGCCCATATTACGGTCCAATGAAAGGTCATCCGATCATTCTTCGAGAGATGCCAAGTCGAGCAAGTAGGATGATTCATATCAAGGGAAACATTTTGGTCCAAGCAGAAAAACCATGATAATAAGAGAGTCTTATTGGTGAAAACTTTCACAAGCACCATAAGGTAATGGTGAGTTAAAAAAAAAAGAACAAAATGAGAGAGACTTGATGGTGAAAAACCTTCAGGCACCACAAGTCGAATAAGGATTGTGATTAGATTGAATAATTGGGGCATTGAGGCCCAGTTTCATGGCTTAGGGGTATAACAAGAGCTGGAAGTCAAACTTGCTTGACAGAATAAGTCGTAGGTACATGTCATGGTCATTAGAGTTGGTATCCACATTTGATAGGTTTCTAGTCTTTTGTTTTTGGTTAAGAATCATCTCCTTTCATTGTCCTCTACTCTGTTCCTTTTGTATTGATTACTTCCACTTCCTAAGTCTGTTTGGTCAGAGCAAGTGATAAATGACTTCAAAATTTGCCATCAGCTTTCCAATTGCACATAATGGGACATGGTCAACACATCAAAGTGTCATAAGTCAGGAAAGAACAACAAGCACGCTGAGCAGGTAACAATAAACATGCTCTAAGATTCATGTGAAATACAAAGGTTTGGTATATATCAATTCATGAAAAATGCGACAGATAGAGGATGTTGGGTGAACTGATCAAATGTATTTTCTTTGATGAGGTTGACAGAGAAGGTGGCTAACCAATAAAAAGCAAGGTCTTCAGAGTAAAAATCAAAGTTGTCATGGCAAGTGAAGGAGCGATAGACCTCAAGGCCAAGGCCAGTGGTTTGAGTCAGGAAAGACATCATACACATCTAGTTGTTGGATATTGACGTGATTTGGGATTCATGCATCACAAAAGGGTTTGGTAAATATAAGTTCATGAAGGGTATTGGGTATGAACGGAGAAAAGGTAATTGTTGTGATAAGGGTGAAAGAGAAATTGGTTAGTCAATAAACAAGCAATGTCTTTCAAGGTTAAATAAAAATTATCATGGCAAGTGAAGGAGCAATCGCCCTCAAATTCAAGGCCACAAACCAACTACCATGTTCAAACTCACAAGTTTTCTTTGTCTGAAATAGAGATGGAAGTTGTGTTCATATCAAAGCTTGGAAGCTTGAAATTTTCAAGTGTAATGCCCCAATTATGCATACACAAAGGCAATTGAGAAGGTCACACATCATCCCCAAGAGATGCACTTCCTAGTCTGAGCAGTTCAGGTTGTATTTTTGATTTAGGAGAAGCACTTCCTAGTTGAGAGTTCATTCATAGGAGATGCACTTTCTGGTTTAAGTCATTGAAGTGCCACCCCTAGGAGACGCACTTCCTAGTCTGGCTTTTCCAGTTATTTAATTTTAGGAGACGTACTTCCTGAACTGAGATTTCACCCCTAGGAGATGCACTTCCTAGTTTGAGTCATTTAAGTTCGACCCTAGGAGACACACTTCCTAGTCTGATTCATTGAAGTTTCACCCTTATAAGACGCACTTCCTAAGTTTATTTTCACTCATAGGAGACGTACTTCCTAGTATGAGTCATTGAAGTTTTACCCTTAGGAGACGCACTTCCTAAGTTTATTTTTACCTATAGGAGACACACTTCCTAAGTTTATTTTTACCTATAGGAGACGCTATCCCTAATTTAAGAGATTATTCATAGGAGACGCACTTCCTAGTTTGAATCATTGAAGTTTTACTTATAGGAGATGCACTTACTATCTTTGGTCATTTAAATTCATTCATAGGAGACACACTTACTAGTTTGAGTAATTGAAGTTTTACCCATAGGAGATGCACTTCCCAAATTAAGAGTTTATTCATAGGAGACACACATCCTAGTTCGAATCATTGAAGTTTTACTTATAGGAGATGCACTTCCTAGATTTGGTCATTTAAATTCATTCATAGGAGACACACTTTCTAGTTTGAGCAATTGAAGTTTTACTTATAGGAGACGCACTTCCTAGCTTTGGTCATTTAAATTCTTTCATAGGAGACACACTTTCTAGTTTGAGTAATTGAATTTTTACCCATAGGAGACACACTTCCTAAATTAAGAGTTTATTCATAGGAGTCACACTCCCTAGTCTGAATAATTAAAGTTTTACTTATAGGAGACACACTTCCTAGCTTTGGTCATTTAAATACATTCTTAGGAGGCGCACTTCCTAGTCTTAGTCATTTAAATTCACCCCTAGGAGACGCACTTCCTAGCTTGGTTCATTCATGTTTTATTTTAGCAGACACACTTGCTAGTCAAAGTTTTGGTTTTACCCCTAGGAGACGCACTTCCTAGTCTTAGTCATTTAAGTTCACCCTTCGGAGAAGCACTTCCTAGACTTAAGTCATTTAAATTCACCCATAGGAGACGTACTTCCTAGTTTGGTTCATTCATGCTTTACTTTAGCAAACACACTTCCTAGTCAAAGTTTTGGTTTTGCCCATAGGAGACACACTTCCTAGTCTTAGTCATTTGAATTCATCACTAGGAGACGCACTTCATAGACTTGGTCATTTAAATTCACCCATAGGAGACGTACTTCCTAGTTCGGTTCATTCATGTTTTACTTTAGCAAACACACTTCCTAGTCAAAGTTTTGGTTTTACCCATAGGAGACGCACTTCCTAGTCTTAGTCATTTAAATTCATCACTAGGAGACGCACTTCCTAGACTTGGTCATTTAAATTCACCCCTAGGAGACACACTTCTTAGTTTGGTTCATTCATGTTTTATTTTAGCAGACGCATTTTCTTGTCAAAGTCTTTGTTTTACTAATAGGAGACGCACTTCCTAGGTTTAGTCACTAAAGTTTTCACCCCTAGGAGACACACTTCCTAGTCTTGGTCATTTAATTTCATCCATATGAGACACATTCCTACCCTTGACTCTCCTGAATAATAGGATGTAACTTTAACTAGCAAACCCCAGCAGAGACAACCGAGAGTTAGAATTGGCATTTAATTTGAATCCTCAGGACCCTCCTGGAAAATGGGACCTAGTTAAAACTCAACAAGGAACATAATCTGACATAAAAATTCTCCCCAGCAAGAGTATAATGGAACAAAACTTTAATTAGCAACCCCCAGCAGAGACAACCAAGAGTTAAAAGGGGCATGCAAGTTGAAATTTTCAAAACCCTCCTAGAAATGGGACTCAAGTTAAAACTCAAACAGGCACGGGTACCATGGGCAGGTACAAACACCTTCCTCAGTATGAGTTGTCGGAACTCGCCTGAATAATGATCCCCATCAGAAACAACAAGAAATTAGAATTGGCATTTAATTTAGAACCCTCAAGACACTCCTACAAAATGGAACTTATCTAAAGGTTAAAGGTAATCACGGATAGTGGAGGGCATAAAATGACTTGCATGTTGAAATAGGATTCAGTTAAGAGTTGTCAGAACCCTCCTAGAAAATGGGACTCAGGATAAAACTTATACAGTCTTGGGTAACATGGTCAAACCTAAATATTCCCCCAACAAGAGTCATAAGGACCCTCATGGATAATGGGATCTCATTGTAGGAGTTGTCAGGACCCCCTGGATAATGGGACATGGCTCTAAATACTAACCCCCAACATACACATTTTTTCATCCAGTTAAGAGTTGTCAGGACCCGCATGTATGATGGGAAGTAGCTTTAATAACTGGTCCCCAGTAGATCCCCAACAGATATCTCAGATAAAAAGACTTAGTGGAAAATAATACCTTTTGAGAAACATAACCTTACCTTTAAAGCTATCATTAGTTAAGAGTTATCAAAGCCCTCCTGGATAATGGGATTTAGCTTTCAAATTTTAGAGATATTTGGTAACAAGATTTGATAAACACTCAAAGATTCACCCAGCACCAAACTGGGGCGACACAAATTTCTTTTGTTTTGTTTAATTCGTTGTGATCAGGTACAAAGGCTGCAGTCTCAGGGAATACATTTCTAGTTTCAAGTCTTGGTAATCTAGCACCCACCCGAAGAACAAGGGAATACATTTCAAATTTCAAGTTTTGGTAATCAGGCGCTTACCTGGAGAACAAGGGAATACATTTCAAGTTTCAAGTTTTGGGTAATCAGGTGCTACCTAGAGAACAAGGGAATACATTCCAAGGTTCAAACGTTGTCAATCAGGCGTCACCTGGAGAATAAGGGAATTCACTTTAGAATACGACTCAAGTCAGCAACAAAAGAAGCTCGTGGCAAGAATGCAAGTCAACAGTTTGAGGTGAAAGAAAAATAAAAAAAACAAAGCAAGAAATTAATCCAAATGAAAAGCAGATGAAAGATGTGAACTTTTCAAGGCATGGTTTAGGTCGCAAGCGCTACATGTTCCGTCTTAATTCGAAAAGCTGAAGAAGAAAGAGCTAGTACTTGCAGCTAATAAGCGTCAAGGTTGAAATTAAAGTCTGAATGAAGAACCACTCAAAACTAAAGATCAAGCTTCAGAAGACTTATAGATAGGAATCTTGTAACTCATAGTTGACAGGCTTAGCTAGTCTTTTTCATTCTTTTGATTTGGATGTAATAACAGGATCCTTGACCGGAACCTCGACGAAATGGCACCTGACCGGTTCTTCACCTCGGCATACTTCTTCATCTCACTCACTTCTGATCTATACTAACCTGATTCCTTTATAGCCAAGGATATGTAGGCAACCTTGGAAGCAAGGTTCGCTCAAATATTTCAAAAATTCTTCCCATGGGGTATCCAAATGAGCAAAAATCGCTCGTATCCGCTCGCTTTATCTTTGCACGAAAACCCTTCGCGTTTTCGAGCAAATAGGGGCAGCTGTGAGCACGTGATATTTGCCCTACAGGAGAATAACTCCTAAAAATAGACCAAAATAATTTTAATTAGGGTTTAGGTATTTTTCTTTATTTAGTTGGATTTCATGCATTTTTAATATATTTAAAATCACAGAAAAAATCATAAAAAGTGTTACATTTTAATTTCATGCCACCTTAGGTTCAATTTGCATTTTGAAATTAATTACGTTGAGTTAATTGGGTTATTAATAAAAAAATCACAAAAACTGGTTAATTTTGCACTTTTAATTTTAATCTTTGAATTTTGGTAGTTTTCCATTTAATTTGGTTTTAATTAGTTGCAGTAAGTATTAGTTGTAGTTATTAGTTTAATTTGAAAATAATTTTACTAAGAATTCATTTAGGTGTTACTTTTAGTTTTATTCTAAAAGAAATTAGAAAAAAATATGAAAGCAAAAGAAGTGAATCAGATTTTTGGGCTGATCTTTACTTCTATTTTTAAGACCAATGCAATTTTTCTTTAAAACCCAACAAAAAACAAGCCCAGACCCGCATGACCCAACCCGATCCATTTTACCCCTCCCACACTTAAAACCCTAATCCCCTTCCCCATTCAAAATGGGACAAAATCGGATCCTAGACTTCAAGAGAAGAAAAGCGGGTAAAGCTTGAAGAGGACCCCTGTTCCTGGCTTCATCTTTTCATAATTACGCCCCCACCCGATTTCTCATCTTCTCCACACACATAGAGAGTCACACGTTAGAGATTCACCTTCATAGACTTTAGGTCTAGCATGTCATTCACTCACTATCGAAGAGAACCAAAGTGAATTCGAATTGTATTTTGGATTTGGAAATATAACCCTTCAAAGACTGAAAACAAGGATAGAAACAAATGGGAATTTTGGGATTTCTTGAGGATTTTGTTGATTCATATGGTTTTCCAGTAAAGATCAGTCCGTCGATGCCGACTCGAGTTCATTGTTGAGTTTTGGTCGCGGTTCCTGCTGAATCTCAATTTTGTTTTCATTTCAAGTGTGTCGCCAAGTCTTCTTCTGCTTGTAATCATTTCAACCAATTTAATCGAAAGAATTTTCAGACATTCTGATGGTAAATTTATTATCAAGGTCACTGATGAATACGAGTCAAAGTTTTGTTCGAGATGTGGTTTGTTGTTCTGATTCTGGTTTGTGATTCCAAGCTGAAATGTCTCTGAGAATTATGGGCAGGAATCATCGAGTTGTTTAACCTTCTTGTGATTAAAATTGGTGAATATAAGCCAAGGACCATTCGAGAAGACGAGTCAATTTCCGGCTATAATTATTGCTTCATTTCAGTTCGTATAAATTGCAGGTTCATTTCTATTTCATTGGTTTCTCCCTTTCAGATTTGTTGAGTTAATATGATTTTTTTATGTTGGTTTGTCATAGCACCTTAGTCGCTGTTAGATTCTGCAGATGAGACTCTCACTTCGAGTAATTTTTTCGTTGTGTATTTGCACTGATCCGTGGCCTAGGATTGCAAGTATATGCTAATGCCATCGCGTCGAAGAGTCTTTGAATAGTTTTTAGATGCTTGTTTCGATGACTAATTTAATCTTTGGATATGAGATTGCTTTTCTAATTATGAGTTACATAGTATTAGTTTGTTTTGCTGGCTGCTGGGTTTTAGCTTTATTTTTGTTTGTTGTTACTTCTTCAAATCTGTAAATATTTCTCTGTTGAACCTGCTCTACTGAGTTTTGATTATCTTTTCAGCATTTAATTGGCTTTCCTAAACAGTTTTGTCATTGATCGAGGTACATTGTTTGGAAACCATAGCGTTAGGAAAATGGTTTGTTCATTTGTGTTCGTCTAATGATCCAGTTTGGTTGGATCGATTGGCAATGAAACCATGTCTTGGTAGCTACTGTTCAACAAAATTTTTGAATCTGTTACTAGATTTGGGAGTCTTTACTCATTTTCCTTAATTCCCATTTCTTGAAGCAAATATGCTCTTAAATTGAGGATTCATGGCCACTATAATGACTGTTTAAGTTGTCTGTTATGTGGAAATGAGATTCATGGTTGCTACAATGACTGTTTATGTTGTCTATTCTGTTGAAAATAAGAGTCATGGCTGTTTTTTGCAATTTCTACAAGTATGACCTTTTCTTCAAAATATGTATTTGAACTCTCTGAAAGGACATGTCTTAATAACGAAGACTTATTACTTAACTCAAAGAAACTGTCATCCATTTTTTGAAGAAACTGTTCTTATACCTGTAATTAGGCGAATTTGGTGTTATCGTTAGATATTCAAGGTTGGAAGCTATGTCATTTCCCAGAACCCACTTTATGGGACTATACTGGGTAGTAGTTGTTGTTATTGAAGCTAGTGTCATTGATTAATTTGGTGATATGATCCTATTTTTTGTGTAGTTATTTTCATAGTTTTGAATTTGCTCATTTAGCTATCTATTCATATGCTTGCTCGAATTGGTTATAGCTGAATATGATTTTGTTACGATATAGAAATTGGGTTTCTATTTATCTACTGAGCTATGTAATTAGATTAAAGGAACATGGAGTGCATTTCATGTGACCCGGCTCTAATTTCGAAAAATGTTAAATAAATCGGGTTGTGAACCACGAGTGCATTTTATGTGACGTGGCTTGCGATATGTTTTAGATAACCTTTAATTTTCCTTAAATAAATAAAAATAGTTTGAACGTTTACGGACCTCCAAATGTAGTTCTCTTTTAAATTATAATTGGGGCATGCCATGCCAAACAAAAAATTAATATTGCTTGACCCTCGTTTTAATTAAGCTTGATTTAATACTTAGAAGTCTGGACGAGCCATTTAGCAAATTTTCACGGCCTCCCGCAAAGTTAATAATAGGTTAGCCGCTTTAGGCTCGTTCATTTATAATCTTACCTTCTTAAATACATGTGCGTTTTATGTGACCCAAATCCAAATTTCAACGATATTAAAATATTTCAAAAACTACGGGTGCATTTATGTGACGTGGTTCGCGACTTATTTTGATAGTGTTGCAATTCTCTTCCTAATAATCATAATAAAAGCGGATAAAAAGTAAAGATTTGCACATATGTTCATAATTGTTTAAAATCATATAAATTAAGCCACATATGACAGTTGGGAGACCGCGTGCTAGAACCACGGAACTCGGGAGTACCTAACACCTTCTCCCGGGTTAACAGAATTCCTTACCCAGATTTATGGTTCGCGGACTGTTAAATAGAGTCAACTTCTCCTCAATTCGGGATTCACCCAGTGACTTGGGACACCATAAATCTCCCAAATGGAGAATCTGAAATCTCTTAAATAAATAAATCCCGCTTCGATTGTCCTTTAATTGCAAAAACTCCCTTAACTACGCCATTTGCGGGGTTGTAGTGTCAAAAAGAAGGTGTGACAGGTTCCAATGTTAGTTTTGTTTAAGCAAATAAGAAAGGCTCTCAAAGCTCAATTCCAACTTCAAAAAATTGCACAAAGCACATCATATCCAAAGTATTGCTAAAGATAGTATGATGTTGAAATGGGATACAAAAGGTCCGCAGAAGTTCCATCGGGGAATAGTTGAGTAATTTCATGGGTTACATAGGGGTTTAGATGGATGGATCAAAGATGCAACACAACAGTTTGAGTATAGAACACTTGGGTCATCCAAGGTCATGTGGTTGCAAGTCCGTCAGAAAGTCAAGTGGTTCTTGGTTAGTCCAGGGAAACCAGTCAAAACAAAGCAAGGCAGCAGAGAGGCCACCTTGAGCAAGAATGCCACAAACTAACCACTACATTTTAAACTGAGAAGATTTTTCTTTGATTGAAATAGGGGCAGAAATTTTTGTTTATACCGAAGAAACCCTCTGTAAGGGAAAACAAGCACCAGACAGGTTTGATCATAAATTCTCAGGACTCTCCTAGAAATTGAGACCTAGTTTAAAATTCAAAGTAATCATGAGTAGTAAGATCTAGCATAAGTGTACCCCAAAGGAAACATAAGTTGGTTTCAAAGTTTGCATGCTTGAGATAAGATTCAATTAGGAGTTTTCAGGACCCTCCTGAATAATGTGACTTAGCTCTAACAATTTCCATTAGATAATAAAATTTAGCGTAAGTTCTGCTATAGGGAAGGATAATTTAGTCTTAAAGTTGTCACTCTTAAGATAAGACTCGATTTTGGTTTTTAGGACCCTCCTGGATAACGGGATATAAATTTAAAATACATAAGATATTTGGTAACATAATTCAGTTAATGCTAAAAAATGTGCCCAGCCGCCAAACTGGGTCAGAAAATTTTCTTTGTTTTGTCTATTTTGTTGAAATCAGGTGCCCACCTGGAGAATAAGGGAATACAATTCAAGTCTTTGCCAATAAGGTGCTCACCTGGAGAACAAGGGAATACAGTTAAAGTTTTAGCAGTCAGGCGACAACCTGGAGAACAATGGAATATAGTTCAAGTTTTTGGCAATCAGGCGCCCACCTGTAAAATAAGGGAATACAATTCAAGCTTTTGACAATCAGGCGCCCACCTGGAGAACAAGGGAATACAGTTCAAAATTTTGGTAATCAGGCGCACGCATGGAGAACAAAGGAATACAGTTCAAGTTTTTGGCAATCAGGCGCTCACCTGAATAACAAGGGAATATAGTTCAAATTTTGGCAATCGGGCGCCTACCTGGAGAACAAGGGAATACAGTTCAAGTTTTAGCAATTGGGCGCTCACCTGGAGAACAAGGGAATACAATTAAAGTTTTTGGAAATTAGGTGCCCACCTGGAGAATAAGGGAATACAGTTCATGTTTTTGGCAATCAGGTGCCAACCTGTATAACAAGGGAACACAGTTCAATTTTTGGGGATCAGGTACCCACCTGGATAAAAAGGGAATACTGTTCAAGTTTTTGGCAATCAGGCGCTCACATAGAAAACAAGTGAATACAGTGCAAGTTCTTGGTAATCAGGCACCCACCTGGATAACAAGGAAATACAATTCATGTTTTCAGCAATCAGGCGCCCACCTGGAGAACAGGGGAATACAGTTCAAGTTTTTGGCAATCAGGTGCCCACTTGGAGAACATAGGAATACATTTCAAGTTTTCGCAATCAGGCGCCCACCTGGAGAATAAGGGAATACAGTTCAAGTTTTTGGCAATTGGGCGCCCACCTGGAGAATAAGGAAATACAGTTACAGTTTTTGGCAATCAGGTGCTCACCTTGATAACAAGTTAACACAGTTCAAGGTTTGGCAATCAGGAACCCATCTGGATAATAAGGGAATACAGTTCAAGTTTTTTTCAATCAGGCGCCAACCTAGAGAACAAGGGAATACCATTAAAGTTTTTGGCAATCAGGCACCCACCTGGATGACAAGGGAACAGAATTCAATTTTTGGCAATGTGCCGCCCACATGGATAACAAGGGAACACAATTCAAGTATTTGTCAATCAGGTGCCCACTTAGAGAATAAGGGAATACAGTTCAAGTTTTTGGCAATCAGGCGTCCACTTGGAGAACAAGGGAATACAATCCAAGTTTTTGGCAATCAGACACCCACCTGGAGAACAAGGGAATACAATTCATGTATTTGGCAATGAGGCACCCACCTGGAGAAAAAGGGAATATAGTTTAAGTTTTGGCAATCAGCCGCCCTCCTAGAGAACCAGGGAATACTTTTCTAGTTTTTGGCAATCAGGCGCCCACCTGGAGAACAAGCGAATTCTATTCAAGTTTTGGCAATCAAGCGCCCACTTGGATAACAAGGGAACACTGTTCAAGTTTTGGCAATCAGGCGACCACCTAGATAACAACGGAATACAGTTCAAGTTTTATGCAATCAGGCGCCCACCTGGAGAACATCGGAATATAGTTCAAGATTTTGGCAATCAGGCACCCACCTGGATAACAAGGGAACCCAGTTCAAGTTTTTGGCAATCAGGCGCCCACTGGAGAATTAGGGAATACGGTTCAAAATTTTGGAAATCAGGCGCCCACCTGGAGAACAAGGAAATACAATTCATGTTTTGAGAATCTGGCGCCCACCTGTAGAACAAGGAAATATAGTTGAAGCTTTTGGCAATCAGGTGCCCACTTAGAGAACAAGGGAATACAGTTTAAGTTTTGGCAATCAGGCGCCCGCTAAGAGAATAAGGTAATATAGTTCAAGCTTTGGTATTCAAGCGCCTACCAGGAGAACAAGGGAATACGGTTCAAGTTTTTGGTAATCAGGCAGCCACCTGGAGATTAAAGGAATAGTTCAAGTTTTGGTAGTCAAGAGGCCACCATGAGAGCAAGGGAATACGGTTCAAGTTTGGCAATCAGGGAGCCGCATGAAGAAAGGGGAAAGCATCTCAGATTACAATTCAAGTCAGTAACAAAGGGACTTTACTGGGAGAATACAAGTCAACAGCAATCACAATATCAAGATTGAGGATATAGATAGGATTGTTGTAACGCATATGTGAGCATATGATTTTTGCCTCGTTGAGATTACTCCTACAAAATTCTTAAACTTAGGATTTTTCATTTTTATTATTTTTTATAGGACTTAATTGTGCATATCAGTGTGTGTTTTCATTGATGCATAAATGACAAGTCATAAAAATACACAAAAAATTACATATGCAATTAGGATTTAATTTCACATATTTTGTTAAATTAATTGGTAGTTAAGGTTTATTTTGCAAAATATAAAAAATCACAAAATAAGTAGTTTATTTGGCATTTTATTGCTAATTTTCATTTTTTGGGATTTTTATTGTTAATTTAAAAATTTGTTTATGATTAAGGGGTTATTAGTTTAAATTAGTCTAGTTAAGAATTTTAAAATAAATTTAGGAAGTTTGTAAAAAAGAAAATGAAAAACAAAAAATAGGACTAAAACGTTTAAACCAGGCTGGTGACCATCTCACCTTCCCATCCACAAACCCATGACCAACGACCCTCGAATACAACTAGACGTAGCCAAAAGTTAGATCTGAAGCCCAGACCCCGTCACAAAGTTAATCAACCCTTGCCTGATACCCTCTCCTCCTTTCTAACAATGAAACAAAGGTCTCAAGAGACCAAAGATCCTCTTAGAAAGGGTCGAAGAACCTTGAGATTTGAAGAAGTCCAATTTTAGGGTTACAATGAAAAAAAAAGCTAAGTTCCCTTTGTTTTAATTGCTTTTATTTCTGTAGTTTTGTTTGTTTTCTTTTCTAATTGCTTTTATCTTTTAAAGTAAATTAAGTTTTCAATCTGTTCATCTTCGAGATATTCTGAGTAGGTGCTTCCATGCTCGTCCTTGTTTTCTTTTCTAGTTGATTTTTTATCTTCCTTGTTTTCATTTGTTTAAGTACATTAAGTTTTATATTTGTTTATCTTCGACATAGTTTGAGTAGGGTTTTCATCTAGAGTCATATGCTCGTCCTTGTTCTCTTTTCTAAGTTGTTTTTGATCTTCCTTATCTTCATTTGTTTAAATACATTAAGTTTTCATCTGCTCATCTTTGAAATATCCTGAATATTTGCTTCCTTAACTGTCTTTGTTTAAGTCTAGATAACCTGCTTCTGAATAGTCTGCCTAACATTTGAAGCCACAGTTCGTTCTTGCTGACTTATTTGAATGATCATGCTAAGCTCAGAATTGGTCGTCTTTGGTTTTAAATTGATCACTGTCCTGTATTTCTGAATTTTTTTCTGTTTAACTTTTTATATGTATATGAGAAATTTAGTTTCATAGTGTGATATTTGTCTGAATATGTGTGTTGCATTGACCAAATTTTGACCTTTGGTTGTTTGCATTTACATAATATAGTATAATCTGCAATTAAACTGTTGGCCATGACTATCTTTTTCAGAATTTGATCCTAGATGCTAATAATAACCTTGGTTTATGACCTGAAGTAGTTAACTATGGTCAGTTTCTGACCAAATAGATAGGTACCAGGGTTTAAAACACTTAGGCCAATAATTAAGAAATGAGGACAGGGGTATTAAGGATATTTGGAACATAGGAATCTTGTAGCAAACTCCTAGAACATTCTAGTGAAGGGTCAAAATACAATTTCTGTCAAATCTGCCTCAAAACTTGAGGCACACGTTAGAAAATCAATGATCATTTAGGCAAATATGAAAAATGGGTAAAGGACTAGAAGGAAAACAAAAGGATTTTGTTGCCCTAAGTCTTTGGTTATAAAAGAGATGTCTGATTATTTTAAAAGGGGTTTTTTTTTCTAGAGCTAGAAGACAATTTTTTCAGATATAGAGAGAAATATACATTTCATATAACATTCATCTGAAAATCAATTTCAAGTTTTTCCTGGCAAAATCTTCTTTTATAATTGAGGTTCTACTCATTATAAGTTGAAGACTAATTGATGCATGTGCATTTTGAGCTCTTAGAGAGACTTGTTTTCGTTATTTGCTTCTCAAAATTTCTTGAGTTCCTGGGTTAACTAGTAGATTTGGTTGCTGTTGCTTATTTGCCTTTCGTTTAACTTGCTCATAGGTTCTCTTTTGCTGAAATTCCAGGTACCAACTCTTACCCAGAAAGTGTGGAAATGCATACCTGTATATGTTTTTTCATGTCCAATAATGAAGACGTTTACTTCTATGCTAACATTGTAATGCAAATATTATTAGTCTAGTATGTTTAAAATATTTTCCTTATCTTGGGACTGTAATATAAGAACAATCGGCCTGTGTTGTACTATTATATTAGCTTTTAATTGCAAGTCATTTTAATTCAGTAGGTAGAAAAATAAGATGGTCTAGTAATATACCTGTTTTCACTTTTGATTCAGCAATAAGGAATTATTGTATGAATGTGTATTTTGATTGATGAGTACAGTAATTCTAGATGCTAAATTCGAATACCTGAAGCGGTAGCTCATTGATTTAATAACCTGAAAAGCATTACCAGGATGTTCTTTGTCAATTTTTATGTGATAAAATTGATCAACTATGAATAACATTAATGGTTGTAATATAACGATTTGAAAATTTTAGCCTTATCCTTGTGATTAAAGTATAGTCCAATGTTTATGGGCTCGAGTTGAACGCCCAAACTGCTATTAGTTGCGAAACATAAGGAAATGCATTCCCTGGGCTTGCTATTAAATGAAGGCCAAATTGCAAAACCAGCCATGAATGAGGCTGAAAATAGAGATGCTGAGTCTCTCCTTTGAATATATCACTCACATATGAAATAATTAGGACGTATCCTTTAGAGATGCGTATAATAGAAAAATATAGTCGCATTAGGTTGCCTTTCTAAAAAATAAAGTAAGCCGCGCTAATCATGCACTACGTGGGCTCCTTAGCTGTAATAAAATGTATAGAAATTTGGAGGTGTTGTTTAGCGAATTTTACGGCCCTCCATGAATTTTCAAACGCGTAGTTGTTGTAGGCGCGATATTTTAATAAGATAGATTCCTAAATTTGAGTGCGCATTTATATGACCAAATCCAAGTCTCAACGATATTAAAATGTGTCGAGAACCCGGGTGCGTTTATGTGATATGGTTCGAGACGTGTTTTAATAACGTTGCAAATATTCCAAAAATGAATAAAGCGGTTAATAACTTTAAAATTGCACTGTAGGATGAACATGTAAAAAAATCAGAAAATTAGCCATTTATAATAGTTTATGCAACCGTGCTAGAACCACGGGATCAAGGGGTGCCTAACACCTTCCATCGGGTAAACAGAATTCCTTACATAGAATTTCTGGTTCGAGACTCCAATTGGGCAGTCAAAAAATTTTCTCGATTTGGGATGTTAAATAAACCGGTGACTTGGGACACCAAAAACCAAACCTATCCCAAGTGGCCACTCTTAATAACTAATTAATCCCATTTTGAATAATGTCACTTTAATTGGAAGAACTCCATTATATGTGTCATCCATCGGGGTAGCCGTGTAAAAAAGGAGGTGTGACAGCTCTGGCAACTCTGCTGGCGATTGACCCAGAATCTCTGGTTCAAGGTTCAAGGATTTGAGCTTAGAATAACTTTTATATTTGGATTTTTCTGATTTGATTACATGTTCTGTGCTAAGTGCTAAATGCTTTTACCGCTTTGATATTACGTGAACTGTACATATAAACAACTACGAAACCCTTCTCTTCTCACCTCCGGGGATGTGCTTATTGGTTGAGACTCCCTATTCTGTTAGTGTCGTATATGAAAATAAGAAAGAGGGCGGACAAGTTACTAAGCCGGATGGCCTATTGGTTCCCCGTACGTAGCCCCCCTCCTCGACTCGAGTTGTCCGCTCGGGTGCACAGTCTAGACTCTGTACCAAGGTGTTTAACTTAAATAACGTAACCTCATGCTGGATACCTAGTAGAAGCGCTTTTTTGCATCACACATTTGACTTATTGGACTCAACACAGGGGTTGGGTCCGTCTAGGACAGGTGACCCAAAATGACAAGACCATCATGATGCATATTATGTGCTACTTTTGCATTCATTTAGTTTGGATTCGCATATTGACCAGCCTGTAAATAAAAGAAAATCTGAGAGATACTGAGATAATTCATTTGCAAGAAACCCAATGCTCAAATAACGCCGAAATGATGCTAGATATTTTTCAAAAAAAAAAAACAAAAATACAAAACAAAAGGAAAATTTGGAAGTTTTTCAATAATATATTTGGTTCTTGATAAATTGTTTTTGCCAGGTCTAACCTTTTTTTTTACAAAAAAATGAGAAAAACAAATGTCCGATTTTATCCACTTGTTTCAGAATGAATCAGGTGATGCCATTATTACCGGAAACAGTCGAGTGTTGCCGCAAGGGACGCCATAAGGCTGATCTCGCACAAATGGCCACCTTGAGTCTTAATTTAACCGGCAAGAAAGCACTACCTGAAAAACTCTCCTTCGGAAGTATTGCAAGGCCGTATTCGCAAAGCTGGTCCCTGATTTTAAGAAATGAATTTCATAAAATGTTGGTCTGAAAATACTAATTCGCCTTAATAAATGTGCAGAATGAGCAAGATAATGTTCATGAACAAAATTCTCTTGGAGTTGCGACTATGGTGGAATGATCTCGGGGAAGTAGGGCAAAAAAGGGTCAATACACATCTAGGAGGCCTCTCTGGTTTGTTGGAAATTAACCCAAGGCGCGACATCATAAAGGCCTTAATCATATTTTGGGACCCGTCCCACAACGTATTCCACTTCTCGGACTTTGAAATCACACCAACATTGGAGGAAATAACTGGATATATCGGTACCCCTACGATTCCTTTGAGACACCAATATCTGATTGCACCAAGAGCCTTTGCCGTGCATAAATTCTTGGACTCCTTGAAAATCAGTAGAAAAGTCCATAATCCCGACTTATCAACTGGCTTTTGCACCCCACGATATATATATCAGAGGTATGGCCATATCTGGGGATTCAATGACCCCGAAAATCTTATTTGTAGCAAAGGAAATTAGCTCAAATGGGAGGTGCATCAATGTTTTGCATTCATGGTATTTTTCTTCTGGTGTTCCCCCGAAAGGATGGGAATATTGACATATGGGTTGCAGGGGTCGTTAGCACCTTAATGACCCAGGCTAAAAGTACCCTCGCATCAATGATCTTATCCGAAATCTTCCGTGCTCTCACCGCCTATAAAGTAGGAGGAGACTTCTTCGGGGGATGTAACTTGCTGCTGCAAATATGGATGATCGAGCATATATGTCACCGCCTCGGCTCATGAAATATGGGTCGCCAACAAAGAGCTGCATAGAAGAATTTTGCAACAGGGTTGATGGGTTTAAAGTACCTGAGGGTGTCACAAAATGGGTGTCGTATCTCTGGGTCATCACCGCAAATCACATAGAGTTGACAATCGAGTGGCTCCTTGTGGATGAAGTTGTGTATATGCCAGCCACGGGGCCCCATTTCCTTCTGATGGGTCTCCGAACTATCCAACCTTATGCGCCATATAGAGTACTAAGACAATTGGGTATATGCCAAATGATCCCCATGGATGAGGATATTAGTTGTCATGCGGTTGAGATAAGCACAAATGGTCAATTCCCTGAAGCCGTTGTACGTCAAATTTGGAGTGAATGTCAATGCTTGACAACCGATACTTGAGTGCATAAGATATCTAATAGAGATGTTGCACCGGGGTATGTTGCTTGGTACAAAAGAGAAATTGAGGTGGGAAGGCCGGCTAAGAGACCACATCTCCAAGAATTTAGTAACACATCAGAAGAGCAGTGGGATTGGTTAGCCAAGGAAAATGAATATAGGGCTACTATATGAAGGTTAGAAAAGCATATCCAAGAGCAGCAATTTGAAAATAGTTTGCAAGCTGCAACCAGTAAGGGAGAAAAGAAGATATTGACCAAAGAAAACGAAGCCCTACGAGCCTAAATCCAGAAAATGAAGGCAGCCCCAGAAAATCCTCCTAGAAGTGCAAAAGATGAAAAACTCATAGAAAATTTGCAGCGTAAAGTAACCGAGTATGGGTTCGACCTGAATAAGGCAGAAGGTGAGCTATCTAGGGTTTGGATAAAATTGAATAAAAGTGCAGAGGAACGTGCCCGCATCCTTGTGCAATAAAAAGAAGGGAATAGCAATGAGATTGTTGAGGGTCACCATGACTGAAAACAAAATGGCCAAGCAAGCCGGGGACTTCAAAGCTGAAAGAGAGCATTGTTATGCAGTGATAGCGGGATTAGAGAGGGATTTGCGGCAATTTTAAAAGCTAAATCAGGTAGCAAAACAAACTCTAGAGTCAAAGGCCTAGCAAATTTTGCGTTTGCTGCAAGAAAAAGGTGTTATTAGGGAAATGATACGGGCAATCGCAGATTATATTACTACAAAGTTCAACCATTATGAGGATATGACGAAATCCATGTTCTTTGCTTCCGCCAAGACATTTGTTGGTCAAGTGATGGAAGATCTCCACCACCTCCAAGGAAGTCTAGCACGCAAGCATGCGGTAAGGCCGAACGATGCCCCGCAAGTTCCAAAAGTAGTTCAAGTCTTAATGTATTCATAATTTCTGAGAATTTGTATTTTTCTTAAAAGAGTCTGTCCGTCTGTATGTTCTTTCACGCACCATTCGAGTCTGTAAGTTTATTTAGTCCCAGTTTGGTAGTTGCCTTTAATTTTGTTAGCTTTTATAACCAAAGTTGTCGTCTTTATAAAAATTGAAAATCCCAAAATATCCTGTTATTTACATCACATTTTTTTCATGAACTATGCTCGGTCTGATTCATGCGGTGTCATGATACGTAGGCAATATTCATAGGATTCGACCGTATTCTCTTAAAAGAAGAAAGCTAATAGGAAATAGAAAGTAGAAAACAAAAGGAAGTTCGGAATAAATGCCGGGATGACGCATCGACCATTGCAAACATATAGAAACCCATTAATTGCGTAGGTGCATCATACCCAACTTGCGATTTCCTGTTTGTTATTTATCCTAGCCTAACCGTTTGAAATTCCAGTTTCCAGTCCAGCTTTTTAGAGACCAGTGATTGGTTTGTGGTATGCTGGCATCAAACAGATACTTTACTATATCAAAAGGAAGTGCGAAGATGTCATCCGAAATGACTCTACCAGCAGTTCCCATCCCAGAGGACAACCCGATTGCGGGGATCCCATCCTCAGAATATGCGGAAGCTGAAGAAAATAGGATCCTTCGACTTAGAGTTATGGAGATGTGGGATTCTTGGACAAATGGAAAAGAACCTCCAAGTGTTATCCCAAGATTTCCTGAGCTTTTCCCAAGGTCGGGGGGGGGGGGGGGGGTTACCACCAACATCCCCATCAGCCACCCAAATATCCTCTTGGGGAAGTCTACCATATTAGCCAACTTTGTCGGAGCGCCTTCTGAATCCCGTCCTCCGATGCTCATATCTGGTCCAGTCCTTAACATTTCTACGGCCCCTCCATGCGCAGCCACCACACAACCTGCGGTGCCGAGGCCCATGTTTGATCCTACAACTTTCACATTTCAAACTCCCAACTACCAAACCGAGCCTCCCCCATACCCTACATACAATTATCCTTAACCAGCATACGAACTCACACCGGTGCAAGAAAAACCCCCTAAGACACCCGAACAATATGAAATAACAAGAAGGATGAAAAGCCTTGAGTAGAGTTTGAAAAACATACAAGGATTGAATGGGCAGAAGAGCGTGTCTTACTTGGATTTGTGCATGTTCCCACATGTACATATTCCCCTGGGATTCAAAATGCCGAAGTTCAAAAAGTACGATGGTCACGACGGTCCCATTGCTCATTTGAAAAAATATTGCAACCAGCTGCATGGGGCAGGTGGAAAAGAAGAACTACTGATATTTCAAGGAGAGTTTAGTGGGCGTCACTTCTGAATGGTATATGGACCAGGATATCACTCGATGGATATCTGGGATGATCTCGCCTGGGATTTCATTAGGCAGTTCCAGTATAACATTGACATTGCCCCGGATAGGAATTTTTTGGCAACCTTGAAAAAGAAATCTTCAGAAAGCGTTAGAGAATATGTTGTCTAGTGGAACGAACAAGCGTCAAGAGTAAAACCGCCCATGGATGAGACTGAGATGTTCACTGTTTTTCTACAGGCGCAAGAGGCAGATTATTTTCAAAAAATGATGTGGGCAATGGGCAAACCTTTTGCGGAAGCAATTAAGATCGGCAAGATGGTCGAAAATGGCCAGAAAACAGGAAGAATTCTGAGCCAGTCCACCATAAGGGCAACCTCCCAAGCAATCCAAGGCAGGGCAGGAGGGGTTGCAAGAAACATAAAGAAAGAGGAAGTGTCAATGGCATCCTGCGGAATGAGAAGACATCATGCTCACAGACAGGTATTCTCAGAAGAGGCTTATCAACACAACTATCCGCATCAGACATGCATTATGTTCCCCAACCTTATGCAGTCATGAATGCCCAGCCATTTGCTCGACTACAACAACAGGTTAACAAAAACTAGGTCCCAAGAAATCAGCCTCCCCAAAACCACTATAATCCCCGCCCTCCACAGAATCATTTCCGTCCCAGGGAGCCAGCCATGAGGCAAAACTTTACACCAATAGGAGAGTCTAATGCCAACTTATTCCCAAATCTGGTCCAGATGTGTTTCTGGCAACCCGTGCCCCCAAATAGACAGAACCATGAGTCACCTTCTTATCAATGGGGCGTACGCTCTGCTTATCATTCCGGGGCCGAAGGACATGACACCAAAAATTGCTGCACTCTGAAACGAGCAGTGAAAGATTTAATAGAACAAAGGAAAATAGTTTTGAGAGATGAAGATGCCCCGAACGTAACCAATAACCCGTTTCCGCCTCACAACAATGGACCAGTCATCAGAATGATTTGTGAGGACAAAGAATTTGACCCGGCCCTAAAAGCCATTGCTGATGCAGACAGAAAAATGAAAGTTACCCCCAAGAAGGTTGAAGAAAAGGAAATGAGTGAAGCCAAGCATCCGGAAGCAGAGAAGAAGTCTAAAATCAAAACTAAGACGGCACCCACCAAGGAAACCATACTTTACGTCCCACGGGGGCGTAAAAAAAAATAGCCCACTTTGAGCCCCCCAAGAAGGTTTGAATTGAACAAAGCAATATATGTAACCAAGGGAGATTATGTTGTATGTGGACCGATTAAACCACCAAGGCTGAGTGAGCCCGTGGTAATCGGTCTCGCGCCTCAGAAGCCAATGACTAACCCTTCTACAGTCCCATCGAACTACCAAGAAACCATAGTCACATACAAGGGCAAAGAGATCATTGGGAAAACTCAAAAGGGCCATCCCACAAAGAAATATTCGGATATGGAAGAAGTGAACACTGCCACCAAACGACGGTTTCCACCCAATAAGCCTGTAAATGCTAAAGAAGAAGCCTTTTTCAAAAAATGAAAATGCAAAATATGAGGTGGTGGACCAGCTCCAAAAGTTTCCCGAGCAGGTCTCTTTGTTGTCATTACTGATGAAATATCCAGAGCACCAGAAAGTGTTGGAAAAAACCTTTAATGAAGCATATGTACCGGTTGGAACCTCCGTGGAACAACTGGAGAAAATGGCGGAAAGTTTCTTTGCTATTAATCGGTTACATTCAGCAAGAATGATTTACCTCCAGAAGGGGCTGCCCACAACAAAGCCTTGCACCTCACCCTCAAATGCGAAGGCTATTATGTCAAAAGAGTAATGATAAACGGAGGTTCTGGGATAGATATATGCCCACTGTCAACATTGCAAAGAATGGAGATTGGAACGGAAAGGATCCGTCCCAACAATGTGTTTGTCCGAGCCTTTGATGGGATCAAGAGAGACACCATAGGGGAAATTGAATTAGTATTGACCATCGGTCCAGTCGACTTTGAAGTGACATTTCAAGTATTGGACATGCACACATCCTATGACTATCTCCTGGGAAGACCATGGATTCACGCGGCAGGAGTTGTGCCTTCCACTCAGCACCAAATGTTTAAGTTCAAACATGAGAACCAAGAGATTGTGGTCCATGGAGAAGATGAACAGTCAATTTACAGTGATCCCTCTGTCCCCTGCCTCGAAGCTAAAGAGGGAAGTGAGCATATAGTTTACCAGGCTTTTTAAATTGTGGTAGCCGATCAATGCAAAGAAGGCAAACCATTCCCCCAGCCTTTCCTCTCTAATGCCTCAATCATGGTGGCAACAGAGATGAAACGCCAAGGGTTTAAGCCAGGCAAGGGATTTGGACGTTCTCTACAGGGCATAATTGAGACGGTTGATTTGCCGACCGTAGAGAAGTTTTTTGGGCTAGGTTTCCACCCGATACCCGAGGATGTCACCCGGGCCAACCGTAGGAAACGTCGTGGATGGGCTTTGCCACAACCCCTACCCCACTTGTACAAACATTTGAAAAACTAGAGTACAGTGAGGAAGAAGAAGACGAGACCTTCACAACAGAGGAAATTCAGGAGATATGTGGAGCCATGAGGAAATTATTGTACGAAGCCAACATGGTCCAGCTGGGAGAATGCTCAAGCACTGCTGAAGTGCTCTATATGGGACCAGATGCCAAGCTGCAAAACTGGAAGGCCACACCTTTCCTAGTCAGGCGGAAGGCCCGGTAGTCCTGCCTTGCTACCTTTTCATGCATCACGAGCTATTTTAGGGTGTAGCTCGAGTGTCTTTCTTTCGCATTTTATCCTTTAAATTCCAGATGTAAACCCTATTATTTTACAATTTCAAGGAAATGAAATTAATATTTCATCGTTTGCAATTCTCTATTTTTTTTTCTAATTTTGTTTTCTCTTCTATTTCATTTTTCTTTCAGTCCCAATAATGCGTCTTTAATAAAATGACATGCTTGTGAACTTCATGCCCCGACCCAAACATGCTGCCCATCTATGAAATAATGAACCAAGAACCAAAATATGATGAAGAAGAGGCTTCTAGTGAAATCAACGGAGAGTTGAAACATTTTGAAAATAAACCTAAGCCGAACAGAAACGATACCAAACCTGTTAACTTGAGTGATCCCGCCGAAATCAAGGAAACTAAAATAAGCATCCATTTGAATAAAGAAATCCGGGATTCACTAGTTCAACTTCTGTTAGAATTCAAAGATGTATTTGCTTGGTCTTACGATGATATGCCTGGGCTGAGTGTTGATCTGGTGGTTCATAAGTTGCCTACATACCGCGAATGCCCTCCAATCCAACAAAAACAACAAAAGTTCAAACCTGATGTCAGCGATAAAATCAAATAAGAGATCACAAGACAGCTAGAGGCGGGGGTAATCCGAGTGGTTCGATACATCACATGGCTGGCCAATGTGGTCTCGGTACCGAAGAAAGATGGAAATACTCGAGTGTGTGTAGATTACATAGATTTAACCAAGGCAAGTCCCAAAGATATTACCTCTACCTAACATCCACATTCTTGTTGATAACTGTGCCAAACACGAAATACACTCCTTTGTAGATTTCTACGCAGGATGCCACCAAGTGTTGATGGATGAGGAATATGCCTAGAAAACCGCCTTCACAACACCTTAGGTAACTTACTGTTACAAAGTTATGCCTTTCGGTTTAAAGAACGCTGGGGCAATATATATGAGGGCCATGACCACCATTTTCCATGACATGATGCATCAAGAAATAGAAGTGTACGTGGACGATGTGATCATCAAGTCCAAGAATCAAGGTAATCATGTAAGGGACTTAAGAAAGTTATTCGAAAGGCTTCGCAAGTATGATTTGAAATTGAATCCAGCCAAGTGTGCATTCGGGGTCCCGTCAGGCAAACTTCTGGGATTCATTGTCAGCCGAAGAGGTATCGAGTTGGATCCTACAAAAATTAAATCAATGAGAGAGCTACCTCCTCCAAAGATCAAGAAGGATGTTATGAGCCTGCTGGGAAGACTGAATTACATCAGCCGATTCACCGCAGAACCGACTTCCACATGCGAGCCCATATTCAAGTTATTGAAAAAGGATGCGGCAGTCAAATGGACTGATGAGTGTCAAGAAGCTTTTGACAGAATCAAACACTACTTGTCTAACTTAACAGTTTTGGTCCCGCCGGAACTAGGAAGGCCACTATTTCTCTATATAACAGTCTTGGAAAGCTCTTTTCGTTGTATTCTCGGGAAGCATGACGCAATGGAAAAGAAAGAGCAAGCCATCTATTATTTGAGCAAGAAGTTTACTATTTAGAAGGCCAAGTACACGCTGCTAGAGAGAACTTGTTGCGCTTTAATGTGGGTGGCTCAAAAGTTGAGGCATTACCTGCAAGCTCATACCACTTACCTCATAACCCGGCTGGATCCACTAAGGTATATATTCCAAAAACCGATGCCCACAGGGAAATTGGAAAAATTGGAAATCCTTCTCACCGAGTTCGACATAGTTTTTGTCACTCATACCGTAATGAAGGCTGAATCATTAACGGATCATCAGGCTGAAAACCGAGTTGATGATGAATATCAGCCTTTGAATACCTATTTCCCTGATGAAGAAGTGAACTGGGTGGAAGTAACATTTGAAGACACCCCTGCTTGGAAAATGTTCTTCGACGGAGCAGTAAACACAAAATACGTAGGGATTGGGGAAATTTTAATATCACCCACGGGTTAGCATTATCCGGCTATAGCCAAACTCCAGTTTTTCTGCACCAATAATACAGCTGAATACGAGGCTTGCATCATGGGCATGAACATGGCCATTGACCAAGATGTTGAGGAATTGTTAATCATGGGGGATTCAGACTTGATCATACGACAGGCTCAAGGAGAATGGGAAACAAGAGACGTTAAACTCATCTCCTATAGAAAACATGTGGAGGACCTCAGAAAATGGTTCAAGTCGATACAATTCAGGTTCATTCCTCGTTGTCAGAATGAGTTAGCAGACGCACTCGCAACCCTCGCTTCTATGTTGCCATACCCCAGAAACGCCTAAGTTGATCCTTTGAAAATCCAAATCAAGGAAAGGCACGAGTATTGTAATGTGACCGAAGCAGAGTCCATCATATAGCCCTAGTATTATGACATCAAGAGATTCTTGAAAACACAAGAGTATCCCGAGCAAGCCACCGGGGAGAAACTGAAAACCATGCGACGACACGCAAGTAGCTTCTTCTTAAGTGGTGATACTTTCTACAAAACGACTCCAGATCTCAACATGTTGAGACGTGTTGACACCGAGGAAGCCGGAAGAATTATGCATGAAGTGCACTCAGGAGTGTGTTGACATCATATGAACGGGTACGTACTGGCAAAGAAAATACTCAGAGCCGGGTATTATTGGATGAACATGGAGAAAGATTGCTTCAGCTTCGTTCAGAAATGTCATCTATATCAGGTGCATAGTGAATTGATTCATGCACTGCCAACCGAATTGCATCCTATGTCAGCACCCTGGCCATTCACTGCCTGGGGCATGGATGTCATTGGGCCGATTGAGCCAAAAGCCTCAAATGGACATAGATTCATATTGGTCGCTATTGATTACTTCACAAAGTGGGTTGAAGCCATCGCTCTTAAGTTTGTTACCAAGAAAGTGTGGTAGATTTTTTGCATTCCAATATCATTTGTCAGCAACCATCATTATAAATAATGCAACCAATCTGAACAGTCGCCTGATGGGAGAAATATGTGAAACATTTAAGATAACACATAGAAACTCCACCCCTTACCGACCCAAAGCTAATGGTGCCATCGAAGCAACTAACAAAAACATCAAGAAGATCTTGAGAAAAATGATTCAAAGCTGAAGGCAATGGCATAAAAAGTTGCCTTTTGCATTGCTGGGATATCGCACCACAATGCGCACATCAATAGGAGCAACTCCATATTTACTGGTCTATGGGACCGAAGCTGTCATACCCGAAGAGGTAGAAATCCCTTCACTCCGAGTAATTGTCGAAGCATAAATTGAGGCTAGTTAGTGTGTTAATACACATTTTGATCGGTTGTCATTAATTCATGAAAAACGAATGGCTGCGGTTTGTCATGGGCAGTTGTACCAACAAAGGATGTCCTGCGCTTACAACAAGAAAGTGTGCCCTAGGAATTTCGAAGTCGGACAGCTGGTATTGAGGCGTATTCTTCCTCACCATCAGGAAGTCAAAGGAAAGTTCGCTCAGAACTGGAAAGGCCCGTACATTTTCAGATAGATATTACCCAAAGGAGCACTATACCTGGGTGACATTGAAAGAGACGAGCCCCAGGCAGCAGTAAATGCCGATGTAGTAAAAAAAGGTATTACGTTTGAACTCCCTAGTGCAATGAATTAGGCTGGTTGAAATGACGAATGCTTTCTTTCCCGCTACCCTAAATACTGCCAATCCCTCGCAAACCCTTTGAGCCAATCGCATTCTTTTTTTCACCCTCTTTGGAACCTGAAAGTGCTATTCAAAAGAACAAAAAAATGAGAAGTAAACAAAAAGAAGAATGAATCAAAATGAGGAAAAAGGGAAAAAAAGAAAGAAAGAAAAAAGAGAAGAAGAAAAAAGAATCAAAAAACAAATTAGTTTAGAAGACACTCTTAAACTACGTCTGACTTGATTCCGAACGGATACGTAGGCAGCCTCTCCCTGAGGTCCAACCATATCAAAATAAAACCACAATTCCCCAAGAAATAAAACTGGGGCAGAAATGTATTGGTACGGTTACAAACCCGCCCGAATGGTTCCAAAGTTGCAGATTCCCATCCAACTTCCTTTACTCAAGAGCCCGGTCCAAGTCCTTTCCTATCAATTGGCCAAACAAGGACGTGACAAATACCGTTGTAGGGATAAAATGATAGAGAATTATCGATGAATACCTTTGGGCACCATAAGCTACACTGAGTAGAGAAAAACAAATGCAAAAGTCCGTTTAGCGAAAACTTGTAAAGAGAGCTATCGGACAATGGGAGAAGACAAATGAGAGAGGCCGATTGGCGAAAACCCGCAGAAGGGCGTCGTCAGCCGAAAAGAGGAAATGTTGCCACTCAAGCTTGAACAAGTCTCCTTGGTTTTTAAAAATTGAAATAAGAAAGCAGAAATGGATCTAGGCCAGACATCTAGTCCAAGAAGCATGTCGTTTCCATTTAAAGTCGGCACTCATTTCCTGATAAGTCCTCCCTTTTTCTCCAAAGGAGACATACCTCTCTAAATTTTATGTATTTGTTTTGTTGTTTCTCCCACTCCTTTTCCTTTTCCTTTAATGTCCTGACCATTCCGCAAGAGAAGGTAGCAGGATTGGTCTCATGGGTTTTCTCCTGGCAAGAACTAAAAGTAATATCCAGTATCAACGAGCGTATTTAGCCAACCCCAGCTGATCATGACGGCTAATGATTCAAAAGAAGGAAAATAGAAAGAAAATAAACTCAAAGTTAAGAGTCCACAAAGGCGAATCAAGAACGGAAAGGTTAAGCCCAAACAGGATGATGGTTCCTACCAGATATCCCAAAGGCAAGCCCTGAAGTGGAAATCGAGACAAAAATCATAACCAGGGGCCGAAAAAAAAAACCAACCCGAAAAATTAGGACTCCCGACCAACCTACGAGGCAAAGATCAGAAGTCAAGGGTTTTTCCTCCAACAGAAATGAGGCTGAATCAAGTAGAACAAAGCCACAAACAATCACTGTTCAATCTAACAAATTACTCTGTTTCAAGATTGAAATTTAACACAGGTGCAACCCAAAGAAAACGGGAACGCGTGACTAATACAACCGAAGGAATGGCGCAAGGGCTAAGAATGGTGTTGCATCAATAACAAAAGGGAAGTTTTCTGTACATTCTTTTCCTGCAAACTCATAAATAAACATGATAGCATGGGTTTCCAGTGCCTGACTCCTTCACCAGACTTAGGGCCATATCCCTAGCTGCCTCTTGTGCAACTTGTGGATTTCATCGGCATAGCCCAAGTATTGCATTGCACTCCCTCTAGCATAGACCGAGAAAAATTTCCTTCCTTCGCTCCCCGGCAAAATCCGGGAGGTTTCTCTTTACATCCCCAGAATAACCTAAGGACCCTCTTTCTCCCACGTATTACTCCCCAGCATAGTCTGGGAGTTAAAGCGCCTCTATCCTTAGCATAACCTAAGAGTTTTTCCTTCCCTTATCTAGTCGAAAGGATCTCTGTGGCCCTTCACTTCCTTGTAATCCCCAAGCATAACCCAGAAATTTTCCATTCAATCCCGGCATAACTCACAGATTTCTCCTGGCATAACCCAAGAATTTTCCATTCAATCCCCGCATAACCCGCGGATTTCCCCTGGCATAACCCATGATTTTTCCATTCATCCCAGCATAACCCGAGGATTCCCCTGGCATAACCCAAGAACTTTCCATTCATCACGGCATAACATGTGGATCTCCCTAGCATAACCTATGAG
This sequence comes from Nicotiana benthamiana, assembly GCA_034376525.1. NCBI lineage: Eukaryota > Viridiplantae > Streptophyta > Magnoliopsida > Solanales > Solanaceae > Nicotiana > Nicotiana benthamiana. The sequence continues at coordinate 79,726,446 of CM067326.1, read as the reverse complement.
TTTTCATTCAATCCCGGCGGACCCGCGGATCTCCCTAGCATAACCTAGGAGTTTTCTTTCAACCCCGGCATAACCCGCGGATTCCCATGGCATTACCCGGGAATTTTTTTACTCATCCCTGAATAGCCCGTGGCTTTCTTTTCATCCCCGGCAGGGACTCTTCATTTTTATCCCGGCATATCCCGTGGATCTTCCTCGTATCCCTCGAAGGGACCCTTTCTGCTTCCCAGCATAACCTGGCAGTCAGTCCAATGGATACACAATCCTCACTTTTATTGTTCTCAGTAAATAAATGGCTTTGATTTGTGTTGCAGATAACTCACGAAATTTTCCCGGTGAAAACTCGGGTAGAAAATATTGTTCGTTTGTTTGTCTTGGTGTCCGAGCATGTTATACCTCATGGCACGGAATTTGAGATGACCGAAGTGGGAGTCTCAATCCAGAATAATGAAAAGAAGAAAAGAACAATAAAGAAATGAATTCAAAATGATGAAGCGGACAGAGACACAGACTGTTCAGCTTTGATTGAAATCTCAAGACTCGCCCATCCTGCTTTGTTTCAAAATTGAGGAATAAACCAGCAGCTGCAGCAAACGTGCATCAGGATTCAGATCGAAGTCTGCTAGAAGAGCTAGCCAAGACTCACGATCAAGTTTCAAGAAATTCATGGATAGGAATCTTGTAACTCGTAGTTGATAGACCTAGGTAGCTTAGCTGTTGAGTTTCTTTTGAGTAATAAAGTGTCGGTAAGCGGTAGCCGCAGCAACAACAGTTAAATCACAGCCCATAGTAATACCAGCTACCAAAACTTCAAGAACTACACTAACCTGATTCCTTTATCGCCGAGGATATGTAGGCAACCTTTGAAGCAAGGTCCAGTCAGAAATTTTTCAAAGTGCTTCACATGGAGTATTCAGTCGGATGAAAATTGCTCGTGTTTGATCACTTATCTTTGCACGAAAATCTTCGTGTTTTCGAGCAAAGAGGGGCAACTGTGAGCATGTGATTTTTGCCTCGATGAAATAACTCCTACAAAATTCTCAAAATTAGGATTTTTCCTTTTTATTAATTATTTTTAGGACTTAATTGCGCATATCAATGTGTTTTTTCATTGATGTAGGCATGACAAGTCATAAAAAATACACAAAAAAATTATATATACATTTAGGATTTAATTTCACATATTTTTGTTAAATTAATTGGTAGTTAAGGTTTATTTTGCAAAATATAAAAAATCACAAAAATAAGTAGTTTATTTGGAATTTTATTGCTAATTTTCATTTTTTGGCATTTTTATTGTTAATTTTCATATTTGGTTATGTTTAAGGGGTCATTAGTTTAATTTAGTCTAGTTAAGAATTTTAAAATAAAATTAGGAAGTTTGTAAAAAAGAAAATGAATAAAATTGGATTAAAATGTTTAAACACTGCTGGCCACAATTGGGCCAAGCCTGGGTGGTCCAAAAGGTTATACCCGTTCAAAATACCCAAACCCAGCCCAAAACCTGTCTCTTACCCAAGTCCACATATGAGACGCCCCAAAATAACGTCATTTTGGGGCGGTCAATCTCACCCATTTATCCACATCAATCCAACGGTCCTGAAACCTCCTTCCTAAATCCATATATATGTCCAAATGACTGTGCATAACTGAGAGACCAAACAATCTTCCTCCTCGTACACATATACGTCAGTGTAAAACCACCCATCAGCCACCACAAATCCGCCATCCACCACCCTGAAGCCACCGCTGAAAATCGCCTCACGGTTGCGGCCGGCCACCAAATGGCCCCAAATTTACACCACCGAACCCTCGCAGTCTCCCATTTCCTCTCCTACCATCATATCCCCTCAAATATTTCCCTATCCTGTCGAATATTCAACAGAATAGTCGCCGTCTCTGCCGCCTACGGTGGCACCAACTCCAAACCGGACCAAATTAACACCCCTAAACCGCTTTATCCTTCTCTTTCCAACCCTCTAAGTCTTGTCCCTCGAATCCTCACAAACCTTTTCGAATATTAAGTCGAAGTTTTGACCCAAACCCTAAACTCACCGGAATCCCTCAAAAATGGTCCCTGGTGACCATCTCATCTTCCCATCCACAACTCCATGACCAACGATCCTCTAATACAACAAGACATGGCCAAAAATCAGATCTGAAGCCCAGACCCCGTCTCAAAGTTAATCAACCCTAGCCTGATACCCTTTCCTCCTTTCCAACAATGAAACAAAGGTCTCAAGAGACCAAAGATCCTCTCAGAAAGGTTCAAAGAACCTTGATATTTGAAGAAGTCCAATTTTAGGGTTACAATGAAAAAAAAAACTAAGTTCCCTTTGTTTTAATTGCATTTATTGCTGTACCTTTGTTTGTTTTCTTTTCTAATATCTTTTATCCTTTTAAGTACATTAAGTTTTCTTTCTGTTCATCTTCGAGATATTCTGAGTAGGTTCTTCCATGCTCGTCCTTGTTTTCTTTTCTAATTGCTTTTATCTGTTTAATTACATTATATTTTCTATCTGTTCATCTTCGAGATATTTGTAGTAGGTGTTTCCATGCTCGTCTTTGTTTTCTTTTCTAGTGCCTTTTTATCTTCCTTGTTTTCATTTGTTTAAGTACATTATGCTTTATATTTTGTTTATCTTCGAGATACTCTGAGTAGGTGTTTTCATCTAGATTCATAGGCTCGTCCTTGTTCTCTTTTCTAAGCTATTTTTGATCATCTTTATCTTCATTTGTTTAAATACATTAAGTTCTCATCTGCCCATCTTTGAAATATCCTGAGTATGTGCTTCCTTACATGTCTTTGTTTAAGTCTGGATAACCTGCTTCCAAATAGTCTGCCTAACATTTGAAGTCACAATTTGTTTTGTTGACTTATTTGAATCATCATGCTAAGCTCAGAATTAGTCATCTTTGGTTTTAAATTGATCAGTGTCCTGTATTTCTGAATTTTGTGCTGTTTAGCTTTGTATATGTTTCTGAGTAATTTAGTTTCATAGTGTGATATTTCCTTGAATATGTGTGTTGCATTGATCAAATTTTGACCCTTGGTCGTTTGCTTTTGCATTATATAGTATAATCTGCAATTAAACAGTTGGCCATGACTAGCTTTTTCAGAATGATCCTAGCTGCTAATAATAACCTTGGTTTATGACCTGAAGTAGTTAACTAGGGCCAGTTTCTGACCAAATAGATAGGCACCATGGTTTAAGACACTTAGGCCAATAATTAAGAAAAGAGGACATGGGTATTAAGGGTATTTAGAACATGAGAATCTTGTAACAAACTCCTGGAACATTCTACTGAAGGATCAAAATACAATTTCTGTCAAATTTGTCTCAAAACATGAGGCACAAGTTAGAAAATCAAGGATCATTTAGGAAAATCTGAAAAATGGGTAAAGGACTAGAAGGAAAACAAAAAGACTTTTTTGCCCTAAGGCTTTGGTTATAAAAGCGACGTCTGATTATTTTAAAAGGGGATTTTATCTAGAGCTAGAGGACAATTTTTTCAGATATAGAGAGAGATATACATTGAGAGATATGTTTCATATAACATTCAGCTGAAAATCAATTTCAAGTTTTTCCTGGCAAAATCTTCTTTAATAATTGAAGTTCTACTCCTTATAAGTTGAAGATGAATTGATGCATTTGCATTTTGAGCTGTTAGAGAGACCTGTTTTCGTTATTTCCTTCTCAAAATTTCCTGAGTTCCTGCGTTAACTAATAGATTTGGTTGTTGTTGCTTATTTGCCTTACGTTTAACTTTCTTATAGGTTTTCTTTTGCTGAAATTCAAGGTACCAACTCTTACCCAGAAAGTTTGGAACTGCACAACTGTATATGCTTATTCATGTCCAATAATGAAGACATTTACTTCTATGCTAACATTGTAATGCAAATATTATTAGTTTAGTATGTTTAAAATATTTTTCTTATCTTGGGGCTGTAATATAAGAACAATCGGATTGTGCTGGACAATTATTTTAGCTGTTAATTGCAAGTCGTTTTAATTTCAGTAGGTATAAAAATAAGATGGTCTAATAACATGCATGTTTTCATGTTTGATTCGGCAATAGGGAATTGTTGTATAAATGTGTATTTTGATTGATGAGTACAGTAATTCTAGATGCTAAATTCGAACATAACGATTTATGAGTACAGTATTTTGATTTATGTGTTTAAAATGATCAACCATGAATAACATTAATCGTTGTAACATAACGATTTGAAAATTTTAGCCTTATCCTTGTGATTAAAGTATAGTCCATATTTCCGGGATCGAGTTGAAAGCCCAAACTGCTATTCGTTGCGAAACATATGGAAATGCATTCCCTGGGCTTGCTATTAAATGAAGCCCAAATTGCAAAACCAGCCATGAATGAGGCTGAAAATAGAGATGATAAGTCTCTCTTTTGAATATATCACTCACATATGAAATAATTAGGACGTATCTTTTAGAGACGCGTATAATAGAAAACTATAGTCGCTTTAGGTTGCCTTTATAAAAAATAAAGTGAGCCGCACTAACAAAATCATGCACTACCTAGGCTCCTTAATAGTAATAAAATGTATTGAAATTTGGAGGTTTTTTATTAGCAAATTTCACGACCCTCCACGAATTTTCAAATGCGTAGTTGTTGTAGGCGCTATTTTAATAAGATATCTTCCTAAATTCGAGTGCGCATTTATGTGACCCAAATCCAAGTTTCAACAATGTTAAAATATGTCGAGAACCCGGGTGCATTTATGCGATGTGGTTCGAGACGTGTTTTAATAACGTTGCAAATATTCCAAAAATGAATAAAGAGGTTAATAACTTTAAAATTGCACTGTAGGATGAACATGTATAAAAATCAGGAAATTAACCTTTTATAATAGTTTAAGCAACTGAGATAGAACCACGGGATCCGGGGGTGCCTAACACCTTCCCTTGGGCCAACAGAATTCCTTACTTAGAATTTCTGGTTCGCATACTCCAATTGGGTAGTCAAAAGATTTCCTCGATTTGGGGTTTTAAATAAACCGGTGACTTGGGACACCAAAAGCCAAACTCATCCCAAGTAGCGACTCTTAACAAATAATTAATTCCATTTTGAATAATATCACTTTAATTGGAAGAACTCCATTATACGTGTCATCATTCGGGGTAGCCGTGTAAAAAACGAGGTGTGACAACATAGACCATCGTTTTGTCTAGCTTCTCTTATTTTGTCATGGTAAAATAAGGGGTTCAGTAAGCAGTAGCAGTAGCAGCAGCAACAGTGAGATCACCGCTTCATGGTAGTCCCATCTACCGAAATTTCCCAAACTACACTGACCTGATTCCTTTATAGCCAATGATATGTAGGAAACCTTGGAAGCAGGGTGCGGTCAAATCTTTCAAATGCTTCCCACGAAGTATTCAAATTGGAAAAAATCGCTCATATCTGCTCACTTTATCTTTGGACTAAAATTCTTCAGTTTCCTAGAAAAGAGGGGCAGTTGTGATCGCATGATTATTGCCCTATATGAATTATTCCCACAAATTCAAAACAAAATAATTTTTTCCCATCGTTTGCAATTTCGTGAATTTTTGTAGTATCTTTGTTAGTTGTTTGCATTTGTTTGTGCACGTTTATCCTGTTTAATTCATGAAAAATACAAAATATGTTGCATTTGCATTTAAAATTTAATTTTATATTTTGGATTAAGTAGCAAATTTCTTTTTTATAAGAAATGGAAAAAGCACAAAAAATAGTTATTTTCGCACTTTTTAATTTTAAATTTGAACTTTGGTAGTTTTTCCTTTAATTTGGTTCTTAATTATTTGTGGTAATTGTTATTTACAATTATTTAATGTAATTTGATAGCATAATTTGCTTAGGAATTAATTTAGGCTTCATTTTTAATTGTAGTTTAAACGAAATTAGGAAAAATAAAATAAAAAAAAGAAAGTAAAAGAGAAAAATCTGTTTTGGGCCAAATCCACTTAATTCTCCCAGGCCCAATTGATTTTGCCGAAAAACCTGACAAAAATTGGCTCGAAACAGGCTATTGTACCCGGTCCAAGAAGTCAGTCTCCCAAGCCTCTGAAACGACGTAGTACAAGAGTGAAAAGTCGCTTTGAGTTCAGGGGTTAAAATAGATCTTTGCTCTTCATTGTATCTCATCCAATGGCTCTAAGCACATCCCATTTTGGCGTAACATTATCCTAATACCTACAAAGACAACCTAGTCCAAACAAACCCCCCTCCGTCTATATCTATCATCACTATAGAACACCACCACCAGCTGTTGCTGAAACCGCCCCACGACGGCGGCGATGCTCCAAACCGCTTCAAAACCTCACCCCACAATCCCCAGCCACTCCTCGTCCTTGTCCCACTATCAATTCCCTAAAATTCGCAGCCCATTCGCCTTAATTTTAGATCTGAGATTCAAAAAGAACAAAAAGAACCTAACTCTGTTGTTTTTGCTTATCTCAATAATCTTTGAAGTTCGATTCATGCCAACGTTTGTGCCAATTGTTTGTTCTTGGCAAGAACAATTGATTGGTATCATCTTTGGACCATTTTGAAACATGTCGGATTCCAGTAGACTCCCCATTTGTTTGGCCAAGATTCGTCATTCATCATTTTATGTTAAAATTAGTGTATTTTCTTCCTCGTACTTCTTTGTTTCTATTCCTCATTGTTTTAGGGTTTAATCTGGTGTGTTTTGTTTGCTAATACTTTTATTCTTCGGTAAAATAGATTTATTGTATTTTTTAAATGTATTTAAATATGTTAGATAATTAATACGTGCTTGTTACACCTGGTAGATTAAGTGATTGTTCTCTTCTGCCTTCCATATGATCACAGATCTCAACTTGAATTAGTTGTTTATTTGGGCCTTGGGTCACTTCTGACCCATTTGCAAAGAAAGCCTGTAAATTTATTTTTTACTGGGTCAACTTGACCCATGTGATTTTCTTGGAGGTAAATAATCGGGGCCTTAAGGGTAGTCTAGGAAATTAGGCTAGGAAAATATTGTGTAACTGAATGGGAAGCTTCTAGGAAGCTGGGTGTTGATATCCAATTTTTCTCTATGTATTTTTTACAATACAAATACATTTAAAATAACATATATATATATATATATATATATATATATATATATATATATATATATATATATATGTATATATAAGTGTGCCCAAGTATTTTAGTATTTTTTCCAATTTTTTAAAGATTTTAAAATTAATTTACTGTCCATTTTAGCAGCAGAAAAATCAATAATTAGTCCCAAAATTATCATTTTTGAATAATTTATTTTATTCCCATACTTATGCCAAAATATTGCCAAAGTAATTTTTACAAATTTATTTTATGTTTTAAATGTTAAATTGCATATAATTATAATTCTAGAGTATTTTAAGATTTAATAGCATTTTATAGTTATGAAATTGGTTCAAGTATTTTTATTTTAATATTTGTACATTATTAATTAACTTAGTACCTTTAATTCGTTTTTGAAATTATTTATTATTTTTATAAAATAAAAAGTGGGAGAACTGGCTATGTCAAATCTGGCCTCATTTTATTCCAATTATAGCCAAAATTGGCCTCTTAATCGACCTAATTTCGAACCTAATTTCGGACCAGCCCAATCTCACTTAACCCAACCCATAATCCGTTTACAATTACTCGACCCAAGCCCTTTTAATTTGGGCAGTTGATCTCTAAGATCAACGACTCTTATCTACCCTTCCATAATTAACCTAAACGACTACCCTAATCCCCTCATTCTCTTCTCTCAGCCGCCTCCAAACACTCTCCTCTATCAAACTCTCTTGAAGGTTCTTGAAAACCCTAATCGTCTTCTACAATTTTCAACCTCAATCTCACCAGAATCCATGGCCTCTCAGGCCATGCACGACCCATAATCACCTCCCTCCGCTCTTAAAAGCTTGGTGTTCGAAGTTTCGAGGTCTAACCTCAATGGTGTTCGGTTCATATCTTCGCCAATTCAAGGTTCCATGGCCACGCCCGCCTTGCTCCGGCGTATCCAAAGCATTTTGACCGTATTTCTGACTTTTCGACCAAAATCGGACCTTTTCAAAGCCATTCTCATTTTAGGGTTTGTTTGAAACCCTAGCTACTTGAGGTTTTGTTTGATTTTTCTTAGATTTGTTATTATTTGTTTGCTACTAGGGGTTTTAAATATTTTCCAATTTTTTTTTCCAAAAATTACTTCTCTTTGACTTAGGGTTTCTGAAAAATTCAAAATGTTTCTCCGACTTTTCTTTTCCTTTTTGTGTGTGTATATTTGTCACACGTGTACTTCTACTGCTTTCTTATGATTTGTTTCTACTATATATGTTCTTCTATGCCTTGTCTTTCTACTTTGATTCTATCCCATGCTCATATGTTCATCCTATTGTGTTTTCCTATATGTCTTGTTGATATACTTTTCTGGTATTTTGTGTTCTCCTACTGTATATTTTCCTACTGAGTTCTTAAGTTCTTTGTTTGCCTTTTACTAGACCTTTTTTTGAGTTCCCTTTAAACATGTTTCTTCTACTGTTTTCTTAAATGCCATACTATCTCTTTTATCTTCTAAACCATGTTTAAGTCCTAACTTTTTCTTAAACATGTGCCTCCTAATCTCACTGTGCTTCGAATTAGTTCTTCACTTTGTTGTTTCAAACATGCTTTATATATGTCTTTTCCTCATGTGTCTTTGAAAGAGGTCTCTGAGCATGTTTCAATTACATGCCTTCACGTCTCTGTATCTTATTCGAAATGGAAACCTTGGATTTGGGGGTCTTTCTTTGTGTTTGGACTAGGGTTCTATTTTGGAACCCTTGACTCTTTCAGACTTATTCTGCTTCTATGAGCTGGGTTTGAATCTCTTTGTTTACAACTCTAAACTTTTAAATTCTTCTATAGATTAGCACAATAGTTCTTCGTACTTAAGTGTGGCTATATGCTTTTATACCTGTGGTAAATTCTTTCTTTCAAAAAGGTTTTCCAACTTATGATTCAGAATCCTTTTTTAGGGTTTAATTGATTAGTACTAATTTTCCTTATGGCAAGATCTTTCCCATCTTCCTGACCTGGTTCATTCACACGAATCTTCAATATCTAATTTTACTGGCTATTGATTGATTGCCTTTCCTTATTTGCACAAACCGTGTGCAATCAGCCTTTTTCCTTAATTAAATCTCTGTGCATTTACCCTTCTTGTGCTTCTTTTAAAAAGTGTTTGATCAACCTATTTCCTTAATTATTTTATCCGTTTGAAATCAGAATCCCTTAACTAAAGGGAAACTTGTGTAATTGACTGATTTATTAAATTATTCTCCTACCTTATTCTGCTTGCCTTCTACATTATAAAAAAGGGCACAACCCCTTTGACACCAACACACCTTGAATTCGACACTTTTCATACACTTTCAATTCCACACCTCTCAATTCAACACTTCTACACACATAATCTTGTAGCTCTCTTTAAAAATCTTCTGATGATTTGATTGCAATTTGGCTTTACAAGACTACTGCTTTCCTTTCTTGTTTCCCTGAAACTGGTATGTTGTAATTTAGTTTTCAGCCTCATCCCAATGTGTTTATGTTACAGCTTCTACAATCTTGTCAACTTTGTTATCTATGCTCAGTGTTAAATACATATGTTGTTCTCTTTGCATCTGTTTCTGTTATGAATCCATGTACCCCTATTCCCTTCTATGTGTTTGAGTCAAATTTCAGAACATGGAAACATCCTAATTGTTGTTCATATTTTGACTTGATCCTTTAAGGTATCTTAACGCCCAAACATGTGGCTGACAGGCTGGTTGGGGTGTATGAGCACTTCCAATTACTGGGTATGACCACCAGCCTATCTCTGCTTCCCCGAAATCCCCTCTTTGCACTTACACTCTCTCCTAGCTTCTAAGTTTTGCCCCTCCTATGAGCCTTGCTTTGGGACCTTGAGTCCCTCTGAACATGGTTCAAGGCTGGCTCTTCCACACTGCACTATGATTTAATTCTGCAATGTATTTAGGAATAAGCACTGCCCTAAGTCCATCTGAGAGTCTTAGGGAACTCTGAAACATCCCAAATAAAATAAAGCCTTTCGAATTTGATCTTTGGAGATTAGTTCACTTCATGCATCAGGCATAAGTCTAAATCAGGCTCTCCTTTGTTAGAATTTTTAGTTTTCAGATGTAATTTTATTTCTTTTCTTATTCATTCTGGGCTGCAATAATAAATTGTAATAACTAATGGGGCTGTTAGTGAAAAGGGGAGGGTCAATCATGCCTACAAAAGGGTAGATATCATTTTCATAGGGAATATTTACACTTCTATACTCATGTATCCTGTTCTCAGCTTGTGCTTTTGCATCTCACATAGGGACCATGTCCATGGGCTTCTACATTTTTGCATCTCATATAGGGACCATGTCTATAGGAATTTGCATTTTTGCATCACATATATGGGCCATGTCTATAGGCTTCTGTACTTCTGAAATATTTAGAGACCATGTCTATAAGTCATTTTTGAAATGCTGCATACCATATAGATATTATGCCTATAAGACTTCCTGAATTTTTACATCTGCATCTATCACTAGGCAAACATGTTCATAGGTATAAACAATAAACAACATGCTAGATATTATGCCTATATGACTTCCTGAATTTTTGCATCCGCGTCTATCACTAGGCAAACCTGTGCGTAGGCTTAAATAACAAACAACATTCTAGATACCATGCGTATATGACTTATGCACTCTTATTTCAGCTATAAAAAGTGCTTAAAATTAATAACGCATAGAAAGCATGCGGATAGGGGCAACCAACGAAATCAGAATCGTTCATTCACTTATAAGTCTAAAATCATTAGTAACCATAACGACTGCAGAATTTATATTACTGCAATTGATAATTTCTTCTTTTTTCTAAAACTAATAGATATCATACCTATAGTTTTTCATTTGACACTTCGGCAAGCCATAGGGTAACTTGTAAACTGAATCAGATCCTATAAATTCTAACCACCAGGTATACCTGACGCGGGTTTTTTATCTGAAATATGTAATAGATCAGTCTGCCACAACCTTTAAGTTTAACTAAGATGATAATCAGTATGTGCAAGACATGCTAAACAATTTGTCTTTAAGGTGAGGATGCGTATTTGAGCCTCTAATTGTTGTGTGTTTCCCCATATCTGCTTTATGTGTTTTTGATTATCGCCTTAGAGTTTTATCCTTCTAAAAGCACAAAAAGCCTACATCTCCCTTCCCTTTAGGACTAGTAGTCCCAAATGCCTCCGGGGCTGATAGGACTGGGGACGGGTAATACCGTGCAATAAGTAAAATGAGACCATTCCGCATTTAATAACTTAACAGGGCGGGAAAGAGTAGATATGGATATGATAACACGCGATAACACCATGTGTATAAACGATTACCGGGTGTTATGTGGAGTGATCCATTTTATTTATAAACCTTGGATCTCTCTCCCTTTACTTGTTTGTTTTATTCGGAATTTCAAAAGCTATTTTTCTCAAATTCCGCTTCTTTGACTGCTTTTAACTGTCAATTTACTTGCAACAATCATGTGAAATTTCTTCTCTTTCTTTTACCAGTTTATTCTGAGTTTCAAAAATTGCTTTCTTAAATTTCAGCTGCTTTAACTTCAAATTATTTGGAATAGTTATGTGAAAAACCCCTTTCATATTTTTGACTCTTATTTGTCTACTTGTTATTCGCACTTAAAGTCACAATTATAGTATGGACGGGAACCACACTAGTGGATCTTGAGGGGTGCCTAATATCTTACCCTCGGGATAATTTCAAGTCGTTACCCAATCTTTGATTTTCCAAATGAAAGTTCTTTTTTAGTGTCCTAATGCACTAAAAATGATCTCCCTATTGTGCTTATTTGACTAACATATCATCAATGTAGACTTCCATAATCTTTCCTAAATGTTCTTGAAATATTTTAGTTACCAATCTTTGTTACGTGGATCCAACATTCTTATACTAAATGGCATGAATTTGTAAAAGTATGTCCCCTATCTGTGATAAGTGAAGTTTTTTCTTCGCCTAGAGGATCTATATTTAATTGGTTATATCCTGAGTATGCATCTAAAAATCTTAATAGCTCATGTCATGCAGTAGAATCAATTAGCTAGTCTATATGTGTCATAGGAAATGAATCTTTAGGACAAGCTTTATTTAAATTAGTATAATCTACACAAACTCGCCTTTTTCCTTTTTTAAGAACTACAGAATATTAGCTAGCCAAATAGGATATTTTACCTCTCGTGTTAACCAAATTTTTAAAAGATTTTGTACGTCATCTTGGATTACTTTATTTTTGAAGGATCATTTCTTCCTCTTTTTCTACTTGTATGTGCATATGATAAGTCCTCATTTAGTTTGTGGGTCATCACATCCAGTTGTACCTGTCATATATAAATGTGACCAAGCAAAAAAATCTTCGTTAGCTATTAAAAATTCAATTAACTTACCTTTCATTTTTGTACTTAGGTTTACTCTGATGTAAGCTTTTATGTCTGGCCGGTGCTTAAATAGCACTACTGCTTCTAGTTTTTTGGTAGTTTCCTCAATGTTTTCATTTTCTTCTAGCTTTTGAATAACATCAGTTTGTCCAAGAATGCCATTAGTTTAGGTATGTATTACGACATCCTCAACTGAATTCTATAGCTGCTATTTCTTGCCTGCAACATCATTTATCGTGCTTGTAGCCACCACTGAATTGATACTTCTAGAAGCTTGTTAATCTCCATGAATTTGACGAATCCCCCATTGGGAAGGAAATTTAATAACTTGATGTAATATGGGCGATACAGTATCCATATCGTGAATCAATGGTCTTCCTAGAATTATATTATTAGCCTTGTCAGTATCTATCACTTGGAACTTTGTGTCCCTGAAAAATCCCCTCCACAAACATGATATGAACTACTTCCCCTTTTGTGATAATGCTTGAATTATCAAATCTAGAAAAAGACTGTGCCTTCATCACCTTTTCATAAGATTTTGCCCATGTAAGCCTCGTACCTATTTTTCCCGATCCTTCTCTCTGATTCTGAACGTCTCGTTCCTACTCTTTCACCAACCCTTGGCAATGCAACCACATCTTCTTCTATGTGCAGCTTTGTGTTGTACCTATTGTACACGTCATTCCGAGTTGGTGCTGGTAATTCACATAAACGTTCCTTCAATGTCCTCTTAGCTTCTAAACTTTTCTCGTTTAGATTTCTTGCAAATGACATAGCTGCCCAATTGTTAGGTACTCGTGATAACATCATCCTCTTTCGTTAAAATCTATCCATAAGCTCCCTGACTAATTTTGTATTTCCTTGTTTTACCTTAAAGATATCTTCCATCCTTTTCCACTTTCTAAGCTCCGTACTATACTTTTATGAACGAATATCCAAGATCTTACCACGTTAATGTTGAAACACGTTCTCAAGGCACTAAAGTAAACGTGTGTTCATATTTTTAGGTTTTGATAAATGACAAACGACGCGCAATTGACATATGACGAGGTCCAAGCACAAGCGCGCAATTGACACATAACGAGGTTCAAGCACAAGATGAACAAAGATCAAGTTTAAGCAAAGAAACAAAGTTATACATGAGTCGTTCTTTAATTGTGATCTTGATCCGACAATTGTCAAGAATTGGCTTCTCTCGTAAAATCATTTTTATCAAATCATGCATATTTAAACTTAAAGCAAAATGATTTTCAAACATTTTATATTAGCCAAAATGATTTTTAAACATGCCTCTCAAATCTGGATAAAGATAATCGATTATGTACTTTATGATAATCGATTATGTTAAGACAATGTACACCAGATTTACAATGCTGAACAATAATCGATTATGTACCTTATGATAATCGATTATGTTAAGGCAGTGTACATTAGATTTTTCAAAGCTACAAGATAATCGATTATGTACCTTATGATAATCGATTATGTTGAGGCAGTGTCAATCAGATTTTTCAAAGCTGTAAGATAATCGATTATGCACCTTATGATAATCGATTATGTTGAGGCAGTGTCAATCAGATTTTTCAAGACTGTAAAATAATCGATTATTTACATTATGATAATCGATTATGTTAAGACAGTGTAGTCCGAAGTTTTCAAAACATCAAAGATAATCGATTATCCTTATAGCATAATCGATTATGTAAATGACCGTTGCCAAAGTATTTTTAAACTCTGAAAGATAATCGATTATACACAATCTGATAATCGATTATGCTAAGTAAAAATCTGAATATGATTTTTTGAACGTTGTCAGGTAATCGATTATACGATTTGGATAATCGATTATTCTGCTTAAAATCTGGGAATGATTTTTGAACGATTGGAAGATAATCGATTATGCAAATCAGATAATCGATTATCTCAGCACAAAATCAGCAATTCATGAATTGCAGTTAAGCAACGGTTTTGGATGTTTTGTACACTATAAATACAACTCAAAATCAGTCTTCTAAGTACAACAACTGATCACATTCTTGCTAAGGCTTACATACTCTCATATCAATCATTTTCTATTCATTTCATAAGTTTTTGAGAGCCAAACTCTTGACGAAAGTTGTTGTGTTCTTGAGCGTATTTATTTTACTCATATCTACTCTTAAAGAGAGTCTTGTCTTGAGTGCTAAGTGTTTGTATACACTTGAAGGGAAGTGTTAATCCCTTGTGTTTGTAATAAGGAACGTTTTCATTCCTTCTGTTGAAGTCTTGAAGTGTGGTATCTTCGAGCAAAGGTTGTTGAGGCTTGTGTGACTCAAGTTCTCAGTTTGTAACGGTTTGTTAAGCCCCCGTAAGCTTAACGGAGTTAGTGGAATCTCGAGAGAGTCTCTCGGGGACTGGACTAGCCACAAGTTGTGGTGAACCAGGATAAATTCGGTGCGTTCTTTCCTTGTTATTTATTTTCCGCACTTATTTCAATCCTGCAATTTTTAATTCCGCAAGTTTACATTGTTTTTTATCATAACGCTATTCAACCCCCCCTCTAGCGTTAAGCGTATATTCTAACAATTGGTATCAGAGCCCAACTCTCTGAAAGACTTAATAGTTTGAGAGAAACAATCCATGGCTTCTACTCGTGACTTTAATGCAGGAATAGGTGAAGGACAATGCTCCACCAGACCACCACTATTCGATGGCACAAACTATACGTACTGGAAGGAGAGGATGAGAATATTCATCCAATCGAATAATTTTCATCTATGGAAGGTTATAACGAAGGGAGAACAAATTCCAACCAAAAAGGTTGAAAATGAATGGGTTCCAAAATCCGAAGATGAATACGATGCGGATGATATCCGAAAAGTGCAGAACAACGCTAGAGCCATCAACTTATTGTATTGTGCTGTAAATGCTGATGATTACAGAAAAATATCATGTTGCACAAAGGCTAAGCAAATGTGGGATAAGCTGGAAATCACGTACGAAGGTACGGACCAGGTAAGAGAAGCTAAAATTGATTTTCTAACCCATGCATATGAACTGTTTCACATGAAGGAAAGCGAGAGGATCGATGACATGTTCGAACGATTTTCAAAAATCGTCAATGACCTACATGCTCTTAAGAAGACCTTCACAGATAAGGAACTTGTCCAAAAAATTCTCCGAAGTCTCACTCCGGAATGGCGCTCCAAGGCCGACGCGATTCAAGAGTCTATCGGCATTTCAAATGTCACCATCGACGGACTAAGAGGTAATCCTAAAACCTATGAATCTACTATACTTAACCCTCCTTTTAATAATCAAAGGAAACAAAGAATCGCCCTCAAGGCAAGCACGGCTCAACCTCAAAATGATGAGGACTCAAACAACGGAGATAACGAGTTCGGACTCGTTATTAAGAGGTTTCAAAAGTTCATGCGAAAAGAGTATGAACGAAAAGGCAAACAACAAGGAGATCAAGTAAAGTGCTATGGATGCGGAGAAATCGGGCACATTAAATCAAATTGCCCAAATGTCAAAAAGGAGAAGAAACCCTTCAAGAAACAACGAGCATACATATCTTGGGGAGGCGACTCCGGAGACGAATCAAGCGACGATGAAGAAGACGAAACCGCAAATCTATGTCTCATGGCACACGAAGACAATCAAGAAGAGGTATGTCAAATTTCTTCTAAAAATTTCTTTTCTCTTGAGGAAATGCAAAATGCTTTTGATGAATTGTATAGTGAATTCATTAGAGCTTCCGAAACTGTTAGAGACGTAAAGAAAAATTCTTCTTTGAAAGAAAAAGATTTTGAAAAACAACTCTCTTTGAAAGAAAAGGATTTGGAAAAATTGATTTTAGAAAATGAGAAGTTGAAAGAAGAAAACAAATTTTTCGGCAAGAGAAGCGCCGACAAACCCGAGAGTTCTAGTAAAAATTGTATTTCTTGCATGCATCTAAAAGATGAAGTAGAAAGACTTAAGGGCACCCTAGATAAGTTCAATTCTTCTCATAAAAATTTGAATGATATTCTTGTCAATTTGAAACCGACCAAACATGGCATAGGTTTCAAAAACGAGCCTAAAGAAAAAGTTGAAGCCATCCCCCAACAACCTAAGGCTCAACCCAGGATAAATAAAATAAACGTTCAACCTAGATATAACAATCCTAGAATCCACATGCATGCTAGACCAAACACTAGAAGAAACGTTGAACAATTTAGAACACCTAGAAATGGCTTTCAACAATCGCAACCTAGACACACTCGACCTAGAAATAATTATTCTATAAACACTGCATATCCTAGAACAAACAGTAGGAGAAATGATTTTCAAGAATTGCGCAATAGCCATATTGTCAAAAATAGAGCAAACGATTTTCGTACCCCCAACTACTACCAACCCAGAAGAATGCATAATCCTAATGTCATTTGTCATTATTGTAGTCGAATAGGACATATTGCTCCTGCTTGTTTTACTAGTCGCAGACACTTCACCGCATATCAACCACACCACCACATTACACCTAACTCACAAGGACCCAAAAGAGCTTGGGTACCAAAAACTCATTAATTTTTCTTGTAGGTGTGTTTGAAGGGATCAAGTGTACTTTGGTACCTTGATAGTGGATGCTCCAAACATATGACCGGAGACGCATCAAAATTCCTTCAACTAAAACACAAGGAAGGAGGAAACGTTATATTTGGAGATAATAACAAAGGAAAAATTATCGGCATTGGATCGGTCGGTCTTTTAAACAAAATAAGTCCTCAAGACAATGTACAAGAGGAAAATCCAAAGGAAATTCAAGATGAAATCTTGGAACAATCATCGGAGGAAGCGCCACCACTGGAGAAAGAAACGAAACTGCCCAACGCGTGGAGGACAATCAAAGACCATCCTCTCGACAAGGTAATTGGCGACATTGAACAAAAGGTAAGTACTCGAAACAATCTTAAGAACACCTTAGGACATACTGCTTTTGTTTCTCAAATTGAACCCTCAACCATTTCCGAAGCAATTGGGGATGAGCATTGGACCTTGGCAATGCAAGAGGAGCTTAACCAATTCAAACGAAATGGCGTTTGGGAATTGGTGCCAAGACCCGACAATCATACCATAATTGGTACGAAATAGGTTTTTCGAAATAAATTAGATGAAAATGGTGTAATCACTAGAAACAAAGCTAGGCTTGTAGCAAAAGGTTACAATCAAGAAGAAGGAATTGACTATGAAGAAACGTATGCACCCGTAGCAAGGTTAGAAGCTATTCGTTTATTACTTGCTTTTGCCTCTTCTATGAATTTCAATTTATATCAAATGGATGTAAAGAGTGCTTTTCTAAATGGTTTTATTCAAGAAGAAGTTTATGTTGAACAACCCCTCGGCTTTGAAGACTTTAAATCTCCCGATCATGTTTTCAAACTTAAGAAAGCCTTTTATGGTCTTAAACAAGCTGCCCGAGCTTGGTATGAACGATTGAGCAAATTTCTTTTGGACAATGAGTTCATTAGGGGGAAAGTTGACACCACACTATTTATTAAGCATAAAAACAATAATATTTTATTAGTTCAAATCTATGTGGATGATATTATTTTTGGTGCTACTAACAATGCTTTGTGCAAGGAATTTTCTGATTTAATGACAAGCAAATTTGAGATGTCAATGATGGGTGAGCTAACCTTCTTCTTGGGGTTGCAAGTGAAACAAATGAAAGAAGGAACTTTCATTTGTCAATCTAAATATTGCAAAGAGTTGCTAAAACGATTTGAAATGAGCAACGCCAAAGCAATGGCCACTCCAATGAGCACATCCGACCATCTTGACAAAGATGAGAAAGGTAAGGAAGTCGACACAAAGAAGTATCGAGGTATGATCGGATCCCTTCTTTATCTTACTGCTAGTAGACCGGACATCATGTTTAGCGTATGTTTATGCGCTCGATATCAATCATGTCCGAAGGAGTCGCACCTAACTGCGGTAAAGCAGATAATGAAGTATCTTGTTGGTACTACAAATGTGGGACTATGGTATCCCAAAGGTTCTTCATGCCAACTTGTTGGCTATTCCGACTCCCATTTTGCGGGTTGCAAATTGGACCGCAAGAGCACTAGTGGCACTTGCCATTTGCTCGGTAGCTCTCTCGTCTCTTGGTTTAGTAAGAAACAGGTAAGTGTTGCGTTATCCACAACCGAGGCTGAATATGTAGCCGCGGGGAGTTGTTGTGCTCAAATCCTTTGGATGAAACAACAACTCTCGGATTGGACTTAGTATCAATCATATCCCTCTTAGATGTAATAATACTAGCGCCATAAGCTTGACGAAGAACCCCGTTCTTCATTCAAGAACAAAACACATTGAAATTAGGCACCACTTCATAAGAGATCACGTTCTCAAAGGTGATGTCGAAATTGAGTTTGTTGAAACCAAATATCAATTGGCCGACATCTTCACTAAGCCTTTAGAGAAAGAGTCCCTTTTCCGAATTCGTAGTGAACTCAAAATTCTTGACTCCACACTGATCTAAGTCATGCATTGCATTTGTTTTCACACAATTACTAACTTGAGCGTCGGAGGCGCCTAATTCTCTTTTGCAAGTATCACCCTAAAGGCAGGGGGAATTATAAAGCACTGGTGCAGAATAATCGATTTCTCTTAAGTACATAATCGATTATCAAGTATCACTAATCGATTATGTTGACATTATTTGTTTTATTGTCCCTTTTATGTAATTGCAATATTGGTTAATCATTAAACTAGTTATTTACTTATTTTTTGCTAATGTCAAAAGGGGGAAGAATAAGGGCTATGCACTTAATATTTATTGGCATAAATTGAGGGGGAATTCATATGTTGAGGGGGAACTAATTGCATATTTATATACTTGTCTTGGATCGTCATTATGAATTATCTAATATGCATATCCCGATATTGGTTTGCCATTATCAAAAAGGGGGAAATTGTTGAAACACGTTCTCAAGGCACTAAACTAAACGTGTGTTCATATTTGTAGGTTTTGATAAATGACAAACGACGCGCAATTGACATATGACGAGGTCCAAGCACAAGCGCGCAATTGACACATAACGAGGTTCAAGCACAAGACGAACAAAGATCAAGTTTAAGCAAAGAAACAAAGTTATACATGAGTCGTTCTTTAATTGTGATCTTGATTCGACAATTGACTCAAGACTTGGCTTCTCTCGTAAAATCATTTTTATCAAATCATGCATATTTAAACTTAAAGCAAAATGATTTTCAAATATTTTATTTTAGCCAAAATAATTTTTAAACATGCCTCTCAAATCTGGACAAAGATAATCGATTATGTACTTTATGATAATCGATTATGTTAAGACATTGTACACCAGATTTACAAAGCTGAACAATAATCGATTATGTACCTTATGATAATCGATTATGTTAAGGCAGTGTACATTAGATTTTTCAAAGCTACAAGATAATCGATTATGTACCTTATGATAATCGATTATGTTGAGGCAGTGTCCATCAGATTTTTCAAAGCTGTAAGATAATCGATTATGCACCTTATGATAATCGATTATGTTGAGGCAGTGTCTATCAGATTTTTCAAGACTGTAAAATAATCGATTATGTATATTATGATAATCGATTATGTTAAGAAGTGTAGTCCGGAGTTTTCAAAACATCAAAGATAATCGATTATCCTTATAGCATAATCGATTATGTAAATGACCATCACCAAAGTATTTTTAAACTCTGAAAGATAATCGATTATACACAATCTGATAATCGATTATGCTAAGTAAAAATCTGAATATGATTTTTTGAACGTTGTCAGGTAATCGATTATACGATTTGGATAATCGATTATTCTGCTTAATATCTGGGAATGATTTTTGAACGATTGGAAGATAATCGATTATGCATATCAGATAATCGATTATCTCAGCACAAAATCAGCAATTCATGATTGGCAATTAAGCAACGGTTTTGGATGTTTTGTACACTATAAATACAACTCAAAATCAGTCTTCTAAGTACAACAACTGATCACATTCTTGCTAAGGCTTACATACTCTCATATCAATCATTTTCTATTCATTTCATAAGTTTTTGAGAGCCAAACTCTTGACAAAAGTTGTTGTGTTCTTGAGCGTATTTATTTTGCTCATATCTACTCTTAAAGAGAGTCTTGTCTTGAGTGCTAAGTGTTTGTATACACTTGAAGGGAAGTGTTAATCCTTTGTGTTTGTAAGAAGGAACGTTTTCATTCCTTCTGTTGAAGTCTTGAAGTGTGGTATCTTCGAGCAAAGGTTGTTGAGGCTTGTGTGACTCAAGTTCTCAGTTTGTAACGGTTTGTTAAGCACCCGTAAGCTTAACGGAGTTAGTGGAATCTCGAGAGAGTCTCTCAGGGACTGGACTAGCCACAAGTTGTGGTGAACCAGGATAAATTCGGTGCGTTCTTTCCTTGTTATTTATTTTCCGCACTTATTTCAATCCTGCAATTTTTAATTCCGCAAGTTCACATTGTTTTTTATCATAACGCTATTCACTCCCCCCCCCCCCCCTAGCGTTAAGCGTATATTCTAACAGTTAATGCTTCTTTCGTGAGCGTTTCACCAAATTGTTTAACCAATACTAATTTGATTTCCTGCTTGGTTAAATCATTACCCTTCACGCCATTGGTGATAATTTTGTCATCTCGAGGGTCAGTTGTTCCATCATATTTTGGAATATATAGCACTTTAAACTTTTAGAATCGGCAAAGGTATTGCACTTAGCTTCCACGGTTGTTGTGAATATTTATTAAAATCTACCCCTTTAATCACAGGTGGTACACCAGGTAATTACTTTGTGCGATCATTTTGCTCTTTCATTTATTTCTGCAAAATTAGTACCAAACTTTGTAAATCAGAATTATCTGGTATACCTGACCTTCCATCACGAGATTAACTAGGAGCTCCTCTACTCCCAAAATTCTCGAGCCCAAGGCGTGGGTTTTCTAGGTTTGCACTATTAATTGGTGGAGAGTTTGTGGCGTAGTTGACAATCCCTTAACAAAGGCTTGAAGATCACTATTCACATGTTCTGCAATCAATTGTTTTAGAACATCTTGTTCGACAGTTTGTTTGTCCCCTTACGGATCATTAGCGCGTGACACAGATTATTCAGGTGATCCATCATAGAAGTGTTGAATAGATCGTTTTAGAGAGAGAATAGGTAGAGTTGCTCCCTTTTGTGGCTTCAGCAGGTTGTTATCGTTAACAGCCGACATAGTTGTTTGTTAGAAAAAGAATATGGAAAGTGAAAAGATTATCAGATTTCCGATAACATAACCAATTTTTTTAACCGAAAATTAACTTTTTTGGTCAAATCTTATATTTAAAAGAAAATGGGTTACTGGTAACCAAGTTTTACACCCACTTTTCTGATTGGTTATTTGCAAAATAGTAAATATTATAGAGAGAATTAACAAAGTGAAATAAGGAATAGTCCAATAATCAATCCCTAAAATCAAGATTGTATAGCAAAGAATTATATAATGTGTTGATACCTAATTTTTCCTATAATTTTTTCAAAACTATGCTTTGGCATGAACTAGTATTTTTTATACAATTTTTTTAATTTTTAAAACATTTTAATTAATTTATCCCAACATTTATTTTATAAAATAATCGCTTATTGCATCACAAATAGTTTTAGAATAATTGTTGGCTTAATTTTATTTACATTTGTACTAATTTTCAATTATTGCACAAAGCCATCTTTGTATTTTAGGATGCAATTACAATTACTTTGCAATTATAGCCTATGCATGCATTATTACATTATTTTACCGAATAGCCTTTTATATTTCTAACATAATAAGTAATTACTTTAAAATACATCCATGCATGAAAGTCATTTTTTGTAAATTATTAACTATTTTTAAAAATTGTTTTAGCAATTAAATATTTATTTAACAAATAGCTCATTTTTCATTTGGACCTAACCTACTAAATCAGCCTAATTTCACCCTCCCCCCCCCCCCCCTCAAACAAATCCCAATTCAATTAAACTAGGTCTAGAAACTACCCAGCCCTAACTTGGAGACACCTACCTGGCTCAAAACCCTCATCAGATCAACGGCCCCGGTTAAAACTTTTTTTTTATATTCTTATCAACCCCTAACCCTAAATTATTTTCCTACACCCGCCACCCTGAAACCCTCTTTCCTCTCTAATTCTCTTTGTCTACTCGATCTATAGCTTCCCATAGCTGTACGAATTTGTGAAAGGGTTTCGAAGAGATCTGGTCCAGGTTTTCATTTTAAACTCTTCTAGAGTTTTTTTATGGCCTGTGAGTGATTTCCATCGAAGCTTTACGATTCAAATCCTTGATTCAAAGGCTATATTCTCTTACCATTTTCCTTTTCTTCAAGAAACCCTATGTTGGACTTGAATCGGTTCAGGTCTCCGTAGATCTAGACAATCCTGAGTTCATCGTTGATTTTCATAAAAGATCCTTTACTTCTTCACTAGTTAATCAATATTTGAATATTTTGTAATATTAGGGTTTGTTTTCTTGTTTTTGCTGGTTGAACCTATGGGTATCCGAAATATTTCTCAAACTTCCGTGGCTACTCTTCTAGGTTTTATACTTCTTTACCATTGACTGATATTTAAACAGTACAATACCTCAAGTTTTGACTTGTATGACTTCTGTTTGTTCGAATCTATATATGATAACATGCCTTCAAGTTTTCTTCTTTAAGTGTTTTCAAACTAGTGTTTAATCCTTTTTAAGTTTTCTGAAAAAATTATAAAGTATTTAATTGTGCTTCTCTTTTCTTGTTCCACCGATTTTTTTCATATTTATATTTTAATCCCTAATGTTTCTGCTTATTTTACTGTTTATTTAAATATCCAACGGCTGTTATTCGTTAGTTCTGTCAATTAAAGGGTATTGACTGATTTCATTTGCTTAATTAAGGTTCAAATTATATTTTATTCCCATGACTGATACTTCTCTGTGATCTTTTTCCTTATTTGGGACTGGTGACTAATACTACTTTCCTTAATTGATTTATTAGCCTAATTTACAGGATCTAATTGCTTTAACCAACTCCTATCAGGTCTTCGATTAATTTATTTACCTAATTGAACCTATAAATTGGTTGTTAATTTATCCTCGCTAATTTAATGGGTGCTATATGGATCCTGTTGAATTATTTGATTGGGTTTGCCCCAATCAACTATTTAATTTTACTTGCATATCTTATTTGGAACTCTTCATTATTCTTTGCCTTATTTGTTTTACTATGCTAAGTACTATATAATCTTTCCATTCTGATCCCTGAAGAGGACGAACACTTTAGTTCATCAACACACTCATGCTCACAAAAGATTTTTATTCTCTTCTATTACTTGCAATTCTCATTAACCAGCCAGTGTAACCCAAGGATAGCCATTTGCCCTATCTCTACTCTATACCTTGTCTTCCCTCCTTAACTGGTTTGTCCTGATTCTATTCAAATTCCAAAACTGCGTATTTCTTTGTTGTTTCAGTTCATTAGTTGTAACTTCCAATTTTATTTATACTTTGTTGTCATGTTGCTCACAGGCCTACACAATACCACCTAACCACTATCTCACTTAGCATGTTAGAGTTTCTTCTGTAAGAAGCTATGACTAGTTTATTTACCCATAAGGATCTGTTTACTGTTTATCATGCTTAATCATGTTTTGTAACAATCGCATGCATCACGTTTTGCTCATTAGCTTGTCCAAGCTACATTGATTATTTACTGATTCACCCATCATTTCTTAATTCTGCTTGTTCTATCTGTGATTAGTATTCCCAAACTATTAATCTTTTCATGAAGTGCTTGCCTAGTTTGCTCATCTAAATCTAGCTTACTCTACTTCACTAATGAAATCCTACTAAGTCATCTAGCCCTACCAAGTACTATGGTTTTTTGTATTGATCATGCCCAAAATCTGTGTTCTCAACATGTATTTGTTGTGATCTTTGTAACTAGCTTGTCAATTATTCAATCTGTTAGGAGACTTGTGCATCTATTAGCTTATTCACTAAGGTTTGTTCTATGTGTTCGCAACCCCTCTATGCATGTGTGGAACCTGTTTGCCCCAAAGTGTTCCTGAAATTTGTTTGATTGTGACTTGAATTTTGATTTAAAAAAAGTTTTTTCATCTTCTTCTAAAACTGTTTTACCACCCAAACTAGTACTGATTTCAGAAATCTCTTCACTTTGAAGGCTTTTCTTCATACTATTTACCAAAAACTCTATCAAATCATGTCAAGAACTCTCACTTATTCTTAGGTTATTAAGTTCTGCCCCTCTGGTATGTATACTGCTTAGAGGTCCATGAGACCTCTCAGAACTCTAGCATATCTGGGCTGCCACTTCCATACTGGACACAATATGTCTTTGTTTGAGAAAGTTTGGGTCTGAGCACTGCCCAGGATCCTTGATATCCTTAGGCAACTTTAACACACCTGGACAGGAATTGAGCTATAAAATCTTGCGCATTTGAGACTAGTGAAGGCCTGGTACACCAAGATTTGCTTTGGGACTACTTCAGGCGCCCTATAGCTTAATTTCTATTATATTTATGTAATTTTTATTCAATCATTAGTTTTTAATAATATATTGTAAACGAATATTGGGGTGACTAGTAGAAAGGGAGTATAGTTGTATATTGTGGATAAAGTTGGGTATATAACATTCCTATAGTGTTTATTTTTGTTTACATGTGCTGTGTTAAAAAATCTGCCTATAGGATTTCTTGGTTGAAATAAATTCTACCTGCTCCACTTCATATAATTAGACACCATGCCTATAGGGAGTAAAGTAACGAAGGTTCAGTTTCCATTATAGCATGTCTTCAAAATCATCTCATTAGAATCATGCCTATACGATTTAAAATCAGTTTTACATAATTAGAAATCATGCCTATAGGATGTAAAAATCAGCTTTAATTATAGAAATCATGCCAATATTATCTAAAAATCAGATTAAGTTAGATTTAAAATTAGTTTAACTTTAACTCATGCTTGTAGATTCCAAATCGGCTTAATTAACTAATCTACTCATTTCTTCAACACTGTGTTGGTCAGCATCACTAGAAAGCATGCATATAGGATCCAAATTTCCTGTTTTACTGCATTCCTGATCATATGATTAGATACCATGCTCATAGGACATCACTGTTGCATGCCTAGTCAAATCTATAGGGCGATTAAGAGTCCTGCAACTATAAAATTACGCTCTGTTATCTGTGATTGCTCATATTCCACAAGTCTAAAATAAGTAGGAAAATTGAATAGGCCTTTGACACTTTGGTCATAAATAAATACTGCATATTCTCTACTTACCTAGATATACTGTTCTAGGGCTTCTTTTAAATATTTGAAACATTATTCATGACATGGACTTGCTTGCTCTGTTTGTGGAGGTAAGACTTGAGCCTTTAATTGTTCAATCTTTGGTCTAGTCCTAATTATTTAGGTTGTCGCATAGATTTTTCACCTTTAATCACCTTAGGATATTCTAGAACTACCCAAAATAAGAGGTCCTAAATACCTCAGGGTCACAAGGAAGGGATGGGTAGTGTACGCATAGGATATCTTTTAAGGTTGCTAGAATGCTTTAGGATATGATCAAAAAGGAGGGATTGGGTAGTAATGATATGACAACTTCGCGCTAATATCATGTGTATCCCCACACTAAGGAGTGATTGTCGGGTATTGCATAGGTATGATCATGTAAGCTAATAACGTAGGACCCCTCTTTCCCAATTCCTATGTGTTTAAATGAATTTGTTTCCATTACCTGAATCATATATGTGATTACAATGAGATAACATGCCTTTATTTGTGAATGTGTTGAAACTCTTTACTTGTAAAATAACTAATTCACATAGTTTAAGTTCAGCCGGAACCCACCATTGTGGATCGCGAGAGGTGCCTAACACCTTCCCCTCAAGGTTATTCGAGCCCTGATGCAAACTAGTTCATTAGTTAATCACTCTAGGTTCCTGAACGCACCATAATATGTTAGGTGGTGACTCTTCAAATACCCAGTTCCGAAAAGGAAATGAGTAGTTCCCAATGAATGTCAAAACCTGAACTCCGCGAGAAAAAAGGGGGTGAGACAATATGGCAACTCTCTTAGGGAAATTTTAAGCTCTTACCATAATGAACTTTTTTTTTAATTAGTCCAAGCATGCCTTATCCCGTATACCCTTTCCTCTTTATTTGGATTTAAATACTTATTCATATTTCTTTATTTTTTCTAAAAAATTGACTTGTCTCTTTGTTTCCTTTTTCCGTAACTGCCTTTCAATTATTTAAATAATGCATTTATCATTTTCCTACATGCAAATACCTGACAATATGCTATTTATTATTGCATAAATCATGCTCCATATCGTATTCCACTCGTGTGTATTAAATAATATAGCAACTCTTGATGAGTGGCTGCGCTCTTCTAATTTATTACTCTTAAGTAAAGGCTTATTTATGGTAGAACTAGATGATCAGCGGTGCAATCAACGGTTCCGTGCCTTTCCCCTAAAGTTGTCCGCTTGAGCGTACCAGACCCCATAGTAGCCTTACTCTGATCGTAATAGTGCATGCATCATTGTGAAACCTAATTGGATTAATATGTTGTCTACATAATAATCCTATAAGATGAGCCTTATCCAAAAGTCCACCGAGGTATTCATAATACAACAGACACAATCATGTTCTGTGTATTAATTTGGATAACTAAATGCCAATATGCTAATCATGAATGTACAAATAATCGAGTCTGGTGGGGGAAGGGCCTAACCTTTTTGTTTTATATAAAATGAGGCATGAGGTCACCAGATTTGGCATTGTCAGTAATATTCCATCATTGCTTCTAGATTGGTGGGAGGACCTTTCCTCAGGTGACAAGAAACATGTAAGAAATCATTTGCGCAATTTACCATTTCTACTTGACGTTCAACCAAATAAAAGGTTTATCAAGGCTGCCACTTTGTTCTGTGATAGTGAAAGGGATGTGTTCTATTTCGGCGACATGGAGATGACTCCCCGCCTAAACGAAATTGCAAGACTGACTTGGGATAGCCCTGGGCTGTTGGTACCAGAGAAACATATTGTAAAAGGTTTCTAAAGATGATGGTGTTTGAAAAATAATTTTGACTTGGAATGCTTGAATAAATGCTACATATCCTTCAAATACCTGTATGAAAGAAATGGCCATAGCAAGTCTTATAGTTCCTTCATGGCAAGCTTTCTATCACTTCTTTGAGACACATCCACCACAGAGTATTCATGTTCATTGTGTGCTTCTTGGGCCTAATAGTATTCCTAATGAAAAGGGAAAGAATCCATACTAGGTCGGCCATAGTAGCCAAGTCTTTGATGGAAGGGATCAATAGAAAAACATACACTATAGTCCTTATGATCATAGCCGACATCTATAGGGCTCTAGAGCGCTGTCAAAGAGGGATCAACCATTTCAAGGGTTGTAACATGTTGATGCAATTGTGGTTATTAGAACATTTTCAAAAGAGTCATAACCGCCAAGAATTTCCATGATGGGTTTTGAATGACCATATTGCCCTCCATCACACCAAGCAGATGACTTACGTTCCGGATGGGTTTGCTTATCCAGAGAACCACAAATATTGGGCATAGTTCTTCGACAATCTGACCAAGGAACAAGTGCAATAGATGTTTTAGTGGTTCCCAACAGACGAATTCATCATCAGATCCAGGGACGCTCCATACTTAGTGCTAATTAGGTTGAGAAGCATATACCTTTATGTGCCTATTCGGGTTATGAGGCAAGAAGGAAGGAAGAAGGTTGTACATAGGATCGCCAAGATGAGTCATTTTAAAGCATACTTTCAGAACGACAACGTCCCTTTAGTGTTCTTAGCTCAGCACATGTGGCACTAAAAGATCATTGTGGAAAAGAACACTGTTGAGCAGGACAGGTATCATGCAGGGTGTGAACCTCTCTACCCAGCATTGTTAGAGGACAATCTGAAGGGGATAGTGAGGCCAGGAGCCGATTAAGGTAATATGATCATAGATAAAAAGCTGAAGCCCAAGTTAAATACAATAGACTGTGCAAGAGGGTCCACTACTCTGAGAATGAGCACCAGAAAATATACGGGAGAAATATAAAGTTGATCGATGAACAAGGATTAGTGGAGTTTGAGAGTAAAGTCACAAAGAGGATTGAGGATTGCCGGAACGCTGAAAGAAGTGAAGCAGGACATCTGGCCAGAGCCTACTTACTGCTGGGACAGCGCGATCTGGGAAACCTGTATGATCGAATTAAGAAGATAGAATCTGCGAAAGGTCGTTCTGGGACCAAGTAGACTATATTTAATTGATTTCCTAAATGTAATAAGGCCAAGTGCCAATAATCACTTACTTTTCTATTATCTTAGTGTAGTTTTAGGATTTTCCTATTTTCATATTATGAAATGAGGCATTTACTGGCATCTAAAGTTCTCCAAATCTATATTTTGCTAGGACTACCTCGAGCATAACGAGGCTACTAAATTAGGACACGAATTTACATTCTCGCAATATGTGTTTAAATACTACAAACATTTCAGAACACGTACTGACTTGTCTACCTTTTTGTTTTTCTTTATTTTTATTCTCATCCTCTAAGGTTGGTTCGCTCATACCAGCATCATCAACATATCACACCATATCTAGAGGTCTTCCATCACCTCCTACAAGCAATTCAAAAGGCAAAGAAAAAACAAAAATGGACAACTTAAGTAGTACCCGAAAGGAGAATAATGAAAACACAAAAATTTTAGACGGCCGGAGTATTGTGGCACAAAATAATCTAGTATTGAGATTGGAATAAAATATATTGGAACTACACGAGAGCTTGAGTAGGTTCGCGACTTGGTAAACTTGAAACCCACCCTAAATGTCTTTGACATCAACCAACAAATCACAAAGAACACAACATCTCCCTAAAAGACACCAAACCAACATCCACGAAATCCTCCTGCACCACATCAATAGGCACCTCACCTTAAAATCTCGATCCCCTACCAGTACCAACTCCGCCACAACATCCCTATTACCAATTCAGTACCCACCAACCATCACTTATCACACTCCGCAGAACACACCACAACCCATTCCTGATCCTCAAAACTCAACCAATTACCACCATTACACCCAGGCACCTGGAAGCCACCCCATATACGTGGAAATTGTCCCTCTCGCTATACAACCAATCTCCTATACACCAATATAATCTGAAAAGGACTTGTTCATCAAAACTAAGGCTGAAGAACTCAAGAAATTGATGAGCCGAGTTCAGGGTGTCGAAGGCGGCAAATGGATAGAAGGTTTGAACTATGAAGACTTGTGCATACGGCCAGATGTAGAACTACTAGAGGAGTACAAACCTTCCAAGTTCGAGATGTTTGATGGTACAGGTGATCCCAGGGTTCATTTGAGGACTTATTGTGAAAATCTTGTTGGGGTCTAAAAGGATGAAAGGATCCAAAAGAAACTCTTTATGAGGAGTCTTAATAGAGATGCTTTGTCCTGGTACATTAGCCAGGATCCCAAAAAATGGTCCAATTGGGTAAGTATGGCGTCCGATTTCATAGATCGGTTCAGATCCAATACTAAAAATGCACCAGATGTTTTCTACATCCAGAATCTTAAGAAGAAATCCACTGAGACTTTCCACGAGTATGCTACTTGTTGGAGGTCAAAAGGAGCCAAGGTCAGACCATCTTTGGAGTAGGAACAAATGAACAAGTTCTTTGTCAGGCACAGGAACCACAGTATTATGAAAATTGTTATTGAAAACCATAATTTCTCTAATATAATCAAACTTGGAGAAAGAATCGATGAAGGCATCCGAAGCGGGATAGTAACAAACTTTGAGGCATTACAGGCCACAAATAAGGCATTACAATAAGGTGGCATATCAAAAAAGAAAGACGTTGGGCAGTAAAGGTTGCCCAGGGCTCGAATATCCACTTACCTATCAAACCCCTCCACCCACATATCAAATACCTCCACCTACATAACAAGTACACATTACATATCAACCATTATCTCTCAGATATTCCCAAACAGCCACTGTCTATCATACACTCCCGACCATCTCATTTCAGTCACCTCTGACTTGCCAAAACTATCCAAGACCAAGACCCAATTTTGATTGCATGACACACAGTCAATACATTGCTATTGCTGAACCCATTGACCAGCTATATGAAGGGTTGAAAGCCGTATGTTATATCACTCTTGTTCCCGATGTGGCATTAGAGAATCCATCCTTATAGGTCAATCCAATCAAAACTTGTGCGTATCATTCCAGTATAAAGAGGCATACCACTAGCGAGTGACGAACATTGAAAGATAAGATCCAGATGTTGATTCACAACAAGGTCATACTGGCGAAAGAAGTAGTACCCAATATTCGTAACAACCCTCTCCCTAATCATAGAGGTGGTGGTATACATGTGATTGAGACGAACAAAGAGTGGGACCCAGAGGGGTCAATTGGGCTTATTAAGGAAGGAGATAATGTTAAACTCTCAGTCATACTTACTCCTATTATAGTACAAAATCAATGTTGAGGTAGTTATACCAGTTCCATTTGAGGTAGAGGTGGCTCCACCTGCGGCAACCCCTGCTCTGTTTGAAGCAGAAGTGATCACACCTTTCATAGTGACGGTATCAACCGCACTTTCTTTAAATTCAAAATCAATACCTTGGGAATATGTGAAACAAAGATCGGGAAAAAGGGAAGCCGAAGGTAGAGGAATCTGATGCTGCACAAAGAATGACTAGGACCGGAAAGGTCTATACACTTGAACACTTGGGAGGACTAAGTAAGGATGTCGTTACCAAACAACCTGTCATTGAAACATGGCTAGATGGCCTTTTGAGGAAACTACAAATAAAGGGAGTATTCTGTCATTAATCAATTAAACAAAAACCTATCTCAGATATATATCCTATCAATACTGCAAAATTCAGAGGCGTACAAGAATGCTTTAATAGAGGTGTTGAGTGAGGCTTATGTACCTAACAACATCATCGGTGGGGAGATGACCAACATGGTAGGATAGGTGCTGGAAAGTGATAAAATAATCTTTCATGAGAATGAGCTACTGCCTGAAGGGTTGAATTACAACTAAGCATTGCATATCACGGTGCAATTTGAAGACAAATTCGTCACTAGGGTCTTGATTGATGGAGGTTCAAGCCTCAACATTTGTCCATTAGAGACTCATCGCACCCCTTTTTTTCCTCCGAGGAGAGAAGTCCAGGTTCCACCATGTATGGGGGTAATAACTCATTTTCTTTTAGGATTTGGATATTTGAAGAGTCGCCAAATAACGGATGATGGTGCATTAGGGAACCTAGAGTGATTAGCTCTTAGACTAGTTTGTATTACTAGAGATTTAGGGTAAGGGCTCGAAATAACCTTGAGGGGAAGGTGTTAGGCACCCTCTTGGTCCTCAATGGTGGGTATCGGCCGAACTTATACCAATATGAATTAGTCCTTCTAACAAATAGATAGTTTAAGCACATACTTGCAAATAAAGGCACGTTTTGACATTGTATGTCTCAAGTAATGAAACAAAGGGAAAAGACTTGAACAAGTGGAACATACATAGAGGAAAATGAATTTATTTAAACAATGGGAGTTGGGAAAGAGGGTTCCTAGGTTGGTTAGCCTTCAAGATCAGCACATACAATGCCTGATAATCACTCCTCAATAAGGGAGTACACGCGACATTAGTGCGTAGTCATCATATCTTGACTACCCAATTCTCTCTCGTTGGTCATAGCCTAAAGCGTTCTAGCAACCTTGATGGATATCCTATGCATGCACTACCCATCCCTTCCTCGTGGCCCTGGAGGTATTTAGAACATTTAGTTTTAGGTAGTGCAAGAGCAGCCTAAGGTATTTAATGGAAAAAGTCTAGGCATCAATCAAAAACAACTAAGACTAAACTTAAAGGAGGAACAAATAAAGACTCACATTTTACCTCAAAGTACAGAACAAATAAATGCATGTCTTAAACAATTATTTTAGTATTTAATAAAAATTAGAACATGATATCTAGAAGAGCAGGAAGTATACAACATTGAATTAAGACAAAGTGTCAAAGACCTATTCAGCTTGCTTACTGATTTTAAACCTGTTAAATGTGAGCAGTCTTAAATAACAAAGCACATTTTTGTAGTTGCAGGATTTTAATCGCCTTATAGTCTTGCCTAAGCGCATAATAGTGATGTCCTATGAGCACGATATCTATATTGATTACGAATGCAGTAAAATATTAAAATAATATTAAACGACAACTTGAGATCCTATAGGCATGCTTTCTAGCAGTATTAGTTTTAATGCAATGTTTGAAACTTATTAAAGAAATGGAGAGATTAATTTATTAACTTGATTCAGAATATATAAACATGAATTTGAACTTATTTATTAACTAAACTGTTTTAAGTCCTATAGGCATGGTTTCTCGTTAAGCAAGGTAAAACCAACATCATTCATTTAAACAAAGTGAAAATCCTATAGGCATGGTATTTGTAGAGCTGATTTTAACCCTAAGGCATGATCTCTATTATTAAAGCAACTTTTTAGATATTATAGGCATGGTTTATAATTTTGTGGAAGTAAAGAAAATATCAAAAACACATTCGAATAAATATGGACCCTATAGGAATAATATCTACTCGATTTACCTTATATATATATATATATATATATATATATATATATACCCACTATTTTTCACTAATCACCGCAATGTTTTTTTACAATTATTATTACAGACCAATGAATTAAATAAAAAATTACAAAACTAAACAGAACTTAATCTATAGGGAGCTTGCAGTAGGCCCAAATGACTTCAATGCCTCCAATAGCCTCAAATGCCAAGGTTCATAACCAATTCCATGTCTAGGTGTGTCAGAGTTCCCTAAGGACCTCAAGGTGCCGAGCAGTGCTCACACCTATGCATTTTCTAAAATAATAAGTGATTTAGGTGCAGTGTGGAAAGGTCATCTCTGACATGCCAGAGTTTAGAGATATCTCAAGGATCTTAAAGCAGTACACATATCATAGGGGCAGAACCTAGTATACTAAGAATAAAGTGAGAGTGCTTGACATAGTTTAGAAATTGTTTTGAAAATAGTATAAAGATGACTTTAGGGGTGAAAAGGTTTTCTGAAACAGGAAAATGTTTGTGGTAAAAGGTAGTTTGAGAAGAGTACCAGAACATTTTTTGAAAACGGCAGGCATCAATTGGTCATAAAACATCCAGATTCATTCAACAAAACATATGTTACATGGGGATAGAGAGGTTAGGGAAAAGAAAAGTCACATTGGGGTACATGGATAGGGTATATAGGAAACATATAGTCAAGAAACTACATAAAACACTTAGGGTTTTATAGACTTAGCAGGCTAGTCATGGCCAATAAATAGTTAAGACATAGATCACAGTTGTAGTACAAGAAGCCTGACATGTCTTGAATAGGATTAAACATACAGGTAGGGTCAATCACATATATCAGATGGCCAAAATGATCACATTGTTAGCGTATTGAACATATATTCAAAAACAGACTAGTTAAGTATCAAATAACTAGGTGAAGTATAGATATGCTACATACATTGAACAGGATAGAGTTTAGACATGCTAGGTAAACTAGTAAATAGGAGTCCAAGTTGAGTTCATAGCTGATTAACTAGTGCAGGAAGGAAACACATAGGGTCTGGATTTTAATATTTTACTAGAGATATGCCAGTTGAAGAAAAGATTGCAGAATATAAAGCAGATGTAGTTTCGATACCTAGCATTGGCATTTGGTCGGCTAGACCAGTGAATGTCACAAGTAGGATAGGAGAAAAGATATCTTTCGAGTACAAGTGTGCTTTTATGAGCTAGTGCTCATTTTTTTAGAAGTGAGAGTAAGAGGTAGTTTATATACTATTCAAAAGCTTAGAAAAATAAGGTAAGGAATTAATTAAGTAGAAATTAGAGAAATTCAAGGAATCAATCACATATAAAATCAGTCAGTCTTCCTTTAATCAAGAGATAATCAATCAATTGTATAAGCAGACGGATACTTAAGGAAGGAAATTGAGTAGAGCTTAAGTATAGAGTAGATATATTAGGGTGAATGCGCAGGGGTTTCAATTAAGTAAACAATCAGTAAGAATTAGCAAAATAACAAATAAGGCAAGGGAAAATTAATTAAGGCGAGTAGTTCAATTAAATCGAGCAGACAGGTAAGAATCGAAAGCTTTGTTAAGCAAAAGTGTTCAAATAAAACCAAGAAATAAAGACTTCAGAATAATCCAGGGTTATATCAAAGAGAAAAATCATGAAAGAGTCAACAAGTTTAGTAGATAAAATAAAGTAAAAAATGAATAGTAAGGATTCGACACATAATTTTAACACAACAAATAGTTAAATCGACATTGATTCAAGATGAATAGTCAGGATGAACGCAAACATATTGAATCAGTAAAAGGTTGAACTAAGAAATTTAGTAGAGGCATATTAGGATAAGAAAACCATGAGATATTCAAATGGCTACAGAGAAATTACAAGCACCAAGGCAAGAACACAATCAGTACCCCCTCACTCAGAATCCAAACAAAGAAATGTCAAAAGAATAGCATTTTTAGTATAACTGAGTTAAGGTTGTAGAAAACTTACAAAATCAGTTAAAACACGTAAGAAGTAGAATTGTAGAAAGATGAAAAATCAGTTAAAAATCATACGACTCATAAAGAATCACAAGGTTATTGTAAAACTCATAAGAATCAAGTCTAAATCATCTTAGATATGTAGATATCTAAGAGGTGTAGAAAAAGAAATTAGGGATTCGAAAAGAACAACACAGATGTGAAGAAACATGCTTAGAAACAATAGATCATAATCGATATAGGACGATCTTACTCGGAATCACACTGGAACATCCAGAAATAGGCGAGAAATGGACCATAGATGCATGCCGACTGACCGTGGTCCCTTGAGGACCCTGGGGATGGTAATACCAACGTGAGAAAGGGCAATAGAGGCCTAAGGGGTGGTGGGAAACTATCATATATAGCCAGAGATAAGTGACGATGAGGATTTGGGATAAGTAAATTTAAATTGAAATTGGGCTGGTATTGGGTTGAAATAGGGCTAAATTGAAAATAAAAATAGGTCAGATTTTAAATAGCCACTTTTAATTTAGAAAAATAATAAATGAGTTCCAAAATGATTTTAAAAATTTATTTAATAATTTATAAATATAAAAGAACATTTTATGCATCAATAATGTAATTATATATTAACATGGGCTATTATTGCAAAGATATGCAATTTAGCCTTCAAATGTAAATGCAATTACTAAAAATGCACTAAAAATATTTAAACAATTATGCTGGAATAAATAATTAATTTAAATGACTAAATCATTAAAAAGATAATTTTGAAGGATCATTATTGGATATTTTATAAATAAAAAGAGAAGAAATAAATTTATTTAGGGCTTTTAAAATTATAGAAAAATGATACATATATTTATGCATGCTTATGACTGGATAAGCGATATTTTCAAAATATGTGAGGAAAAATTGGGTATCAACAACTGTCCCTCTTTACCCGGAAGGGATGCATGAATTTTCGGGTAAAGAAATGATGGCCAATTTGGACCGATCGGGATGTTCTGGAAGACAGAGGCCGGACTCTGATCTGAGTTGCCTATATATCCTTGGTTTTACAAGAATCATGCCATGTGTAGTTCTGGATTCATTGGCAGAATATACTGATGAAGTTATTACAAGGACGGACATGAGATGCAAGAGCGATTATTGTGAGCGGTTAGGTTTGAGATAGTTTGAAAGAACTGGAGCAAGGTCGCTCTTGCTAGGATAGAGGTTTATTCCTAATCACCAATAGATGAAAAGATGCTACAGACATGTAATTGTGCTAAAGTTCAAAAATGATGTAGATTCCCTTTGGACTATTAACATTGTCTTTGGACGGTTAAAGATGACGTCCTTGGACCATAATGTCCTGGGCCATAGATTGTTTGGCAAGAGATTCGTAGGCCATGAAATAGTGTCCTTTCGCCATGAAGATGGTGCCTCAAAACCATGACGCCTTCGAATAATGATATGCAAATTTTAGGGATCCTCAGGCCATGGCATGGTGTCTTCTGGCTATGAGGATGGTGCCTTTTAGACTATTATTCCTTTGGATAGATTGGTGATATTTCAGCCCATGATATGCAATAATATGATGTTAACAAGACATGGCTTAGTCTTGTGAAATGGAGGGTTAGAGGTTAACCCGATTGAAAAGAAAATAGTTAGTACTAGAAATAGAGCAATATTTATGCAAGGAGTTACAATGCTTAGTCTCATGCAAATGTGGATGCAGGAATTACCCTCACACAAATAGGGAGGCAAGGATTATCCTCATGTAGATAGGGAGCCAGGGATCAGCCTTATGCAAATATGGAGGCAAGGATTAGCCTCATGCAAGTATGGAGGCAGGGATTAGCCTCATGCAAATAGAAAGGCAAGGATTAGCCTTGTACAGATAGGGAGGAAAGGATTAGCCTCATTCAAATAAGGGGTAAAGGATTAGACTTATGCAGATGGGGTGGCAGGGATTAGCCTCAAGCAAATGGGAGACAAGTATTAGCCTCATGCAAGTAGGCAGGCAAGGATTAGAATCATGCATATAGGGAGGAAGGGATTAGCCTCATGCAAATAGGAGGCAAGGATTAGCCTCATAAAAGTATGGAGGGATTAGCCTCATGAAAATTGGGAGGCAAGGATTAGCCTCTTGCAAATATGGGGATCTAAGGATTAGCCTCATATAGATATGGATGCATGCATTGCTCTCATGCAGGTGTGGAGGTAGGAATTAGCCTCATATATCTATAGAGGCAACGATTAGCCCCATGTAGATATAGAGGCAGGTAGGGATTAGCCATATGCAGATATGGAGGCAAGGATAAGCATGTGCAGATATGGAGGTAGGGATTAGCCTCATGCAAATATGGAGGCAAGGATTAGCCTCATGTAAATCTGGATCCAAGGATTAGGTTCATGCAGATATTGAGGCAGGGATTAGCCTCATGAAAATATGGAGAGAAGGATTAGGCTTATGCAGATATGGAGGCAGGGATTAGGCTCATGCAGATATGGAAGCAAGCATTAGCCGCATGCAAAATGGGAGTCGAGGATTAACCTCATGCAAGAGTGGAGGTAGGGATTAGCCTCATGTAGATAGGCAGGAAAGGATTAGCCTCATATAGATAAGGAGTCGAGGATTAGCCTCATGCAAATAGGAGGCAAGGATTAGCCTCATGCAAGGATTAGCCATATGTAGATACAGAGGAAAGGATTAGCCTCATGCAAATGGGGAGGCAAGGATTAGCCTCATGTAGGTATGCGGGACAAAGCTTAATCCTATGCAAGGAGAAAGTAGCAAAGTAGTATATTTATTAGCTAGATATATTTGGTGTTTGCTGGCCGATAGTGAATTCTCTTTCTGTATACATGCTTGTGAATGCTATTGTCACATCAAATGTGCCTGCATTCACAGAAAAATTATAAGTTTTAATAGGGGAAGTTGGTTCGTGCCTTGTCTGCTGGCTTGCTTTTCTCTGTTCTGGAGGTCTTTTCAAGTTTTCCTGGATAACACCTGACTGTTACGAAAATAGGGTATTTTTAAAAATATGTAGTTATTGATAAAAATAGAGTCATTTTCGAAACATATTGATATATCAAGTGATTTTTAGATGAACTAGTAACTGTAACATATTTCAAAGACATTGCAGCTTCTTATGTTAGAATTTTGACGGTCCTCCTTAAGTTTCTACCCCAGTTTGGGGGTAATGATCCTTGTTGAACCTTCTTTGGAATTTTGATAATCCTTCTCAAAATTATGTCCCAGTTTCTTGACCGATTTATGACTGTCTAATATATGTTGGCTTGGTTGGACTCACTTCGAAATTTTGAGGGTCCTCCTCAAAATTCTGTCCCAATTTCTGATCTTGGGGGGAAATGGAATTTTTATTATGATATGACCAAACCCATAAGGCTTCCTATGTATCCCCTCTTAAACAGGAATCGGGTCAAACATAGTTCAATTACATCAGATGATGAAATGTAAATAATCTAAGCATAGTATCTCTTGACTGCATCTGAATTAATTGGTTTTGGCCAAATTTATTCTTCCATTTCTACAAGTATGAGTGCTCCTCCTATAGCAGCATGTGAACCATGTAAGGAACTTGCCATTTGGGAGAGAATTTCCCAATGGCTTCATCTTGATGTGGGAATATCTTCTTCACCACTAGCTATCATGGTGCAAATTGCCTTGGTTTGACCCTATTGTAAAAATCTGTAGACATTATATTCTGATAAAGTTGACTGTAGACATTATATTCTGATAAAGTTGACTATGACACACTGCATTCATCCTCTTTCCATCAATAATGGAAAATTTCTCATAGCGGTTTCTTATCCATTCTGCATCGGTGAGCTCGACTTCCTGTATGATTCTTAAAGAAAGGATCTCTACCTCGGCTAGGATGACAGCCTCGATA
Organism: Nicotiana benthamiana; assembly: GCA_034376525.1. Classification (NCBI taxonomy): domain Eukaryota; kingdom Viridiplantae; phylum Streptophyta; class Magnoliopsida; order Solanales; family Solanaceae; genus Nicotiana; species Nicotiana benthamiana. The sequence continues at coordinate 79,687,344 of CM067326.1, read as the reverse complement.
CCATAATCCAACAGGTAAGGAGTTGCCCCGGTTGATATATGAACTATAGTTCGATATCCCAATAAAGCAAAAGCTAGCTTCTCATGCCATTGTTTTTGGTTTTCTACCATCTTCCTTAGTATTTTCTTGATGTTTTTGTCGGCGGCTTTTACGACTCCATTTATCTTAGGCCTATACGCTCTGGAATTATTGTGCTTGATTTTGAAAGTTTCACACATGGCTTTCATCAAATCGCTGTTGAGATTGGCGGAATTTTTAGTAACAATAGACTCAGGAACCTCGAATTGGCAAATAATACAATCCTTGACAAAATCTGGGATGACATTCTTGGTTACAGCTTTGTAAGATGCGACCTTTACCCATTATATGAATAATCAATGGCGACCAGAATAAACCTGTGTCTATTTGAAGCAGTGGGCTCAATCGGACCTATAAGTCTTTTTTGCTCCTAGGTGGCGGTAACTCCTGAATAGCTTTGACTGTAGACGGATCCAGCTCGATCCTTTGACAACTAACAACGAATCCCGGTAGTTTTCTTACGAGAACCCCGAATGCACACTTTACAAGGTTCTGTTTCAAGTTGTACCTTCTTAGCATGTCAAAGAATTTTCTCAAGTCCGCTATGTGGTGTGCAGCCCTCTTGGATTTGATAATGACATCGTCCACATACACCTCTATTTCCTTATGTATCATATCATGGAAGATGGATTACATGGCTCTCACGTCTGTAGCCCCAGCATTCTTTAGACCAAATGGCATCATCTTGTAGTATACTCCATCTTGTGTAATAAAATATGTTTTCTCTGCATTTTCTTCATCCATCCAGATCTGGTGATAAGCGGAGAAGCAATCTACAAAATATTGGAGTTCATGCTTGGTGCAATTGTCGATCAGAATGTGTAAGTTTGGCAGTGGAAATTCGTCATTGGGACTTTCTCTGTTTAAATCTCGATAATCATCACACACTCTGACTTTCCCATCTTTCTTCAGCACTGGCAAAATGTTAGGTAACAAAGTTGGGTACTCAACCACCCTAAGAAATTTAGCTTTGATTTGCTAGGTAACTTCCTCTTTGATTTTTAGCCTCATGTCTAGTTTGAATTTTTTGAGTTTTTGCTTCACCAGCGGGCACATGAGATTAGTAGGAAACTTGTGCACCACTATGGACGTGCTTATATCGGTCTGTCATTGTATGACCATGCAGAATGTCCTCACACTCTTTTAGGAAATGGATGTACTCTTCCTTTTCTGTTCGTGTCAAGTGAATGCTTATGCGAGTCTGTATGACAGCCTCAGCTCCCCTAAATTTGCTGCTTCTGTTAGATTTAGGATCATTCTCAAAGTTTTCAACCTCCCTAGCAATTTCCTTGGGTATTTAATCTTCTTCATCTGAATTGTTCTCATCTTGTGTTGCCTCATTACATGTCGCAGTCACAAGTTCATCATGGAAAGTAATAATAACGTTATAGAAAGAAAAAGTGTGCAAAATAATAATGAATTATAATGAGCAATGCATTTGACTAAAACTACAAAAAAACATCTAGACAAGTATGGCTCGATGAATCAAGCATTTTTGTTCAAACAAGCAAACTTTAAAACAAAGTTACTGAAAATCTTGAATGCCTCGAGTGGCTTTAAAAATAAATTAAAATTTTTCCAAGCTACCTAGTGAATCGGAGGGCGCATGATGGTGTGGCGATCCAGTTCTTAAGAACAGCTCCCTTCTTCACAGTAGGAATAGTGAACCCTTCTTCCTCTTCCTTCTCAATGACAGCACTACAGTCCATGTCCTCAGCCTCCAAGAATAGATTCTTCAACCCAGCTAATGCTTCTTCATCTGCAATTCCCCATATTGTATCAGCTTGGTGAAAATCATAATCTAGACATGGCATGGTTGCTCGAGAGGGTAATATGGTTCATGCCATGGAGACGACCAATCATTTTATTATTTCCATGTGTATTGACATCCGAGCCCAAAGGAAGTACCATGACCCTTCAGCCATATCGATTTGGTGATATCCTGGAGATTCTTACTTTGCCCTTTGCAGGTTCATATCTAGACCATGCCAATATGCTTTCGATTATACTTCTCCACCATTTATCTTTCTCGGAGGAAGTGACATGTTCAATGTGAGGATAGGTTTCCCCTTCTAGCCTTCTTCTATGTCTATTGACAAGAATGGTTTGACTGGTATAAATGGGGTTACTCACATCTCTGTGAATGATCACCTCCTGACTATTCCATTCAAATTTTACGGCTTTATGTAGTGTGGATTGCACATCCCCAGCAACATGAATCCATGGTCGGCCTAGTAGAAGATTATATGAGGCACGTATGTCGAGCACCTAAAACTCAACATCGAACCAAGTTGGCCCCATCTGCAAGTAAAGGTTAATTACCCTGATAGTGGCTCTTTAAAACCCATTGAAAGCTTTCACGTTCATGCTTCCTGCCTGTATTTCATGAAAGCCTTTCTCCAACCTTTTCAGAGTTTGTAATGGACAAATAATGAGGCTTGAACTCTGTCAACCAAAATGCTGGCAATGAATTTATCTTTAAATTGTAGTGTAATATGCAATGCTCGATTGTAATTCAACCCCTCAGGTGGTAGCTCATCTTCGTGGAAGATGATCTTATCACTTTCCTAGTACTTGCCCTACCATATTGGCCATCTTTCAATCGTTGATGTTATTGAGTACATAAGACTCACTTAATACTTTCATTAATATGTTCTTATGTGCCTCTCAATTTTACAACAATGATAGGATGGATATATGAGCTGGGGTATTGTTCAAATGGTCAATGAGGGAATACTCTTTTCCTTTTACTTTCCGCCACAGGTCATCTGGCCCTGTCTCAATGAGAGGCTATCTGGTAGTAGCATCCTTACTTGGTCCTCCCAAGTGTTCATTTGTATAGACTCTTCCAGTCCTAGTCATTCCTTGTGCAGCATCGGATTCCTTTACCTTTGCCTTCCCTTTTCGCCAAGCTTCATCAACCTAATCCCAGGGTATTTCTTTCGAGTTGAAAGGAGGTGTGGTTGATAATATCACTGTGAAAGGTGTGACCAATTCTACTTCAAATGGAGCGGGGGTGGCTATCGGTGGAGCCACCTGTACCTCAAATGGAACTGATGCAGCTACCTCACCCTCAATTGGTTACTAAGTCTGTACCACAATAGGAGTAAGTGTGACTCAAACTTTAAAGTCATCGCCTTCTCGAATAAGCCCAATCGACCGATCAAGGTCCTATTCTTCGTTTGTTTCTATCACATGTTCCCCACCGTCTCTATGATTAGGAAGGTTATTGTTGCGGACATTGGTGCAGCTTTCTTCGCACGTATGACCTTGTTGTCAATTAGTGTCTAGATCTTGTCCTTCAATGTTCGGCACTCATCAGTGATATGGACCGCTATACTAGAATGGTACTCACAAGTTTTGTTTTGATTGACCCATTAGGATGGATTTTCTTATACCAAAGAGGGAACAGGAGTGGCATAACCCGCAACTTTCAACCTTTCGTATAACTAGTTGATGGGTTCAGCAATAGCGGTGTATTGTCTGGGTGGCTTGCACTTGAAGTTGGTCTTGGTCTTGGATAATTTTGGAGAGTAGGGGGAGATTAGAAATGGGATGGTTGGGAATTATAGGTATGATAGGTAGTGGCTGGTTGGGAATATCTCGGGGATGAGGGTTTGTATGTAGGTGGTGGTGCTTGGTATATGGGTGGAGGTGTTTGATATATGGGTGGATGTGTTTGATAGTTAAGAGGAGATTTTGTTTTGTGAGCCACCATTACTGCCCCAATGTCTCTATTATTTGATATGCCGCCCGATTGTAATGCCTTATTTGTGGCCTGTAGTGCCTCAAAATTTGTTACCATCCCGCTTTTGATACCTTTCTTAATTCTTACCCCAAGCTTGATGCTATCAAAGAATTTATGGTTCACAATAACCATCAATCTTTCATAATATTATGGATAATATGCTATAACGAAGAATTTGTTGATTTTTTCCTCGTCCAAAGATGGCCTGACTTATGCCGCTTCCGACCTCCAATGAGTAGCATACTCGTGGAAAGTCTAGGTAGTTTCTTCTTAAGATTCTGGATATAGAAAACATCCAGTGCATTCTCTGTATTGAACCTGAACTGGTGTATGAAATTTGACTCCATACTCACCTAACTAGACCATTTCTTGGGATCCTGGTTGATGTACCAGGACAAAGCATCTCCATTCAGACTCGTCATAAAAAAGTTTCACCTAAATCTTCTCATCTTTCCCGACCCCGACAAGCTTATCACAATAGATCCTCAAATAAAACCCGGGATCACCTGTACCGTCAAACATCTCAAACTTGGGAGTTTAGTACCCCTTTGGCAATTCTACATCTGGTTGTATGCATAAGTCTTCATAGTTCAACCCTTCTAATTCCTTTGCCGCCTTTGACAACCTAAACCCAACTCGTCAACTTCTTGAGTTCTTCAGCCATATTTTTAATGAGCAAGTTTTTCTCAAAGGAATCTGGTGCATACGATATTGGTTGGATAGAGTGAGGTACTGTTTCTATTTATATAGGTTTGCTTTGATGGGTGCCAGGGTCTTGGGTGTAATGATTGTCATTGGTTGAGTTTTGAGGATCAAGAATGGGTTGTGGTATGTTCTGAGGAGTGTGATAGGTGGCGGTTAGTGGGTACTGAATTGGTTGATGGTGATGTTGTGGCAGAGTTGGTAGTGGTAGGGGATTGCATTTCTAAGGTGAGGTTGTGTACTGATGAAGTGCAAGAGGGTTTTGTGGATGTTGGTTTGGTGTGTTTTTGGGAGATGATGGGTTCTTTGGGTCTTCTTGGTTTATATCGGGGACATTCAAGGTGAGTGACAAGTTTTCCAAGTTGCAAACCTGCTCAAGCTCTCCTAATAGTTCCAGTATCTTTTGTTCCAATTTCAATACAGGATCATTTGGTGCCTGAGTACTCTGGTTTTCTGAAGTTTCTACGTTCTCAGCATTTTCCTTTCAGATACCACTTAAGTCGTCTATTTTTCTTATTGCCTAGACGAGGAGGTGGTGTAGGGCCTCTAGATTTTGTGTAATATGCGGATGATGATAATATGAGTGAACCAACCTTAGGGGATGGGAATTAATAATAAAGAAGAAAAAAAAGGTAAAAAGTCAGTAGGGGTTGTGAAACGTTTGCAGTATTTAAACACATATTGTAAGAATGTAAATTCGTGTCCTAATTTGGGAGACTCGTTGTGACTGAGGTAAACCTAGCAACAAATATATTTGGAGACCTTTAGATCCTAATAAATGCCTCATTTTATAATATGAAAATAGATGAATCCAAAAATGACACCAAGATAATAGAAAAGTAAGTCATTATTGGCACTTGGCCTTATTAAATTTAGAAAAGTAAATAAATCTAATCTATATGATCCCAGAAGGACCTTCCCCAGATTCGATCTTCTTGAATCCATCATACAGGTTTCCCAGCTCGCGTAGTCCCAGCAGTGAGTAGGCTCTAGCCAAACTTCCTCCTTCATTTCCTCCAGCGTTCCAGAAATCCTCAATCCTCTTTATGACTTTACCATCCAGCTCTACTCATCCTCGCTCCAGATATTCCAACTTTCTGTTAGAAGTGATAGCCATTTCTTTCCATTCTTCAATTAATCTCGTATTTCTCCCGTGTATTTCCTGGTGCTCATTCTCAGAGTAGTGGACCCCCTTGCGCAACCTGTTCTATTTGACTTAGGCTTTAGCTTCTTTTTCTATAATCCTATTCCCTCAATCGGCTACTGGCCTTACCATCCCCTTCAGATTTTCCTCTAACTATGCTAAGTAGAGAGGTTCACACCGTGCATGATACCTGCTCGACTTAATGGTGTTCTTTTCCGTAATTATCTTGTAGTGCCACACGTACTGAGCTAGGAACTTGTAAGGGACGTCCCCATCCTGAAAGTATGCTCTAAAATGACTCATCTTGTTGATTCTGGATACAACCTGGTTCTTGAATGCTTGCCTCATAACTCGAATAGGAACATAAAAGTATATTCCTCTAAACCCAATCAGCAATAAGTGTGGACTGTCCCTGGATCTGATGATGAATTCGTCTGTTGGGAATCACTCAAGCATCCATTGCACTTGTTCCTCGGTTGTCGACGAACTCTACCCACACTTTGGCACTCTCCGGCTGAGCAAACCTGTCGGGAATGTAAATCATCTGCATGGGGTTATGGAAGGCAATATGGTCGTTCCAATCCCTTCGTGGAAATTCTTGGTGATAGTGACCCTTTTGAAGATGTTCTAATAACCACAACTATAGCAATATGTTACAACCCTCGAAATGTTTGATCCCTCTTTGATAGTGCTCTAGAGGCCTGTAGATGTCGGCTATGATCATGGGGATTATATTGGATTTTTGCCCATTGATCGCTTCTATCAAAGTCTTAGAGACCATGGCCAACCTAGTATGGATTCTTTCCTTTTTCATAAGGAATACTATCAGACCCAAAAGGCACACAATGATCACGAACACTCTATGGTTGATGTGTCCCAAAGAAGTGATAGAAAGCTCGCCATGGAAGGTACGTTAGGACTTGTTATGGCCATATCTCTCATACAAGTATTCGAAGGGTATGTCGCGTTTCTTCAAGCATTATATGTTAGTATTTTTCTTAAACCCATCATCTTTAGGAACCCTTTACCGGTGCGGTTCTTCGGTGCCAACAACCCAGGTCTATTCTAAGTCAGTCTCCCAAGTTCCCCAATTTCTTTTAGGATAGGAGTCATCTCTATGTCGCCGAAACAGAACACAACCCTTCGACTGTTTCGGAATAAAGTCGTAGCCTCGATCAACCTGTTGTTTGGATGAATGTCTAGTAAAGAAGGCAAGTTTACCAAGTGCTTTCTTACGTGTTTCTTATCACTTGAGGAAAGGTCCTCCCACCAATCTAGTAGAAATTGTGGAATGTTGCTGACTATGCCGAATCCGGGGACCTCTTGCCTCATTTTTTACAAAACAAAAAGGTTAAGACCTTCCCCCACCACACTCGGCTATTTGTACATTCATGATTAGCATATTGGCATTTAGTTCTCCAAATTAATGCATAGAACGTGATTGTGTCCGTTGGGATTATGGAACCCCGGTGGACTTTTGGATAAGGCTCGTCTTAAAGGATTATTATGTGTACGACATATTATTTTGATTAGGTTTGACCATGATGCCTGCACAATTACAATCAGATTAAGGCTACTATAGGGGTCTAACTGGTACCCTTAAGTGGATAACATGAGGGGGAAAGGCACAGAACCGTTGATTGTACTGCTGATCGACTAGTTTTACTGCAAATAAGCCTTTATGAATTTAAGGATAATAAATAGGAAGAGTGCAACCACTCATCAAGCGTTGCTATAGGATCTAATACGCACGAGTGAAATATGATGTGGAGCTTGATTTATGCAGTAATAAATAGCATGTAATCATGTATTTGCACATAGGAAAAAATAAATACAGTACTAAAATAATTGAAATACCGTTACGAAAAAGAAAACAAAGAGGCAAGTCAGTTTCTGGAAGAGGAATCATAAATACTTGGAAATAAAAATCAAATTCAAATAAGGGAAAGGGTATCGGATATGGCATGCTTAGACTAATTTACAAAAGATAAGTTCGTTATGGTAAGAGCCTAAAGGTATCCCCAGCAAAATCGCCATGTTATCGTGCCCCCTTTTTTCCTTTGCGAAGAGAAGTCCGGTTTCCGACGTATATGGGTGTAATAACTCATTTCCTTTGGTGATTTGAGTGTTTGAAGAGTCAACACCTAATGGATTATGGTGCGTTAGGGCACCTAGAGCGATTAACTCTTAGACTAGTTTGCATTACTAGAGATTTAGGGTAAGGGCTCGAAATAACTTTAAGGGGAAGGTGTTAGGCACCCCTCTAGGTCCTCAACGGTGGGTCCCAGCCTAACTTATACCTATGTGAATTAGTCTTTCTAACAAATAAATAGTTTAAGCAAATACTATCAAATAAAGGCATGTTTTGACATTACATGACTCAAGTAATGAAACAAAGGGAAAAGACTTGAACAAGTGGAATATATATAAAAAAAAGTGAATTTATTTAAACAATGGGAGTTGGGAAAGAGGGGTCCTAGGTTGGTTAGCCTGCAGGAACACCCCACACAATGCTCGGTAATGACTCCTCAATAAGGGGCTACACATGAAATTAGCGCGTAGTCATCATATTACTACCCAATTCCCTCCCCTTGGTCATAGCCTAAAGCGTTCTAGCAACCTTGATTGGATGCGTGCACTACCCGTCACTTCTTCGTGGCCCTGTAGGTATTTAGGACCTCTAGTTTTAGGTCATTCTAGACCATCCTAAGGTATTTAAAGGAGACAATTCTAGGCGTCAATCAAAAACAATTAGGACTGCACTTAAAGGAGGAACGAATAAACGCTAACATTTTACCTTCACAAGCAGAACAAATAAATGCACATCTCAAACAATTGTTTCAAGTATTTAATAAAACATAGAACATGATATTTAGGTGAGTAGGAAGTATACAACATTTAATTAAGAAAAGTTTCAAAGACCTATTCAGCTTACTGATTTTAGACCTGTTGAATTTGAGAAGTCTTAGATAACAAGGCACGGTATTTATAGTTGCAAGATTTTGATCACCCTATAGTCTTGCCTAAGTACATAATAGTGATGTCCTATGAGCATGATATCTATATTGATTAGGAATGCATTAAACTAGTAAACCAATTTTAAACGATAATTTGAGATCCTATAGGCATGCTCTCTAGCAGTATTAGCGTTAAGGCAATGTTTGAAAACTAATAGAAGAAATGGACAGATGAACTAAATAAGCCGATTCAGAATATCTAAACACGAATTTGAACTGATTTATTTAACTAAACTGTTGTAAGTCCTATAGGCATGGTTTCTGGCTAAGGAAAGTAAAACAAATAGCATTCATTTAACAAATGTGAAACCCATATAGGCATGTTATACATAGAGCTGATTTTAACACTATAGGCATGATCTCTATTATTAAAGCCATTTTTTTGTTCCTATAGGCATGGTTTCAAATTGTGTGCAAGTAAAGCAAATATAAAAAACACATTTGAAATGATATGGACCCTATAGGCATGGTATCTACCTAATTTACACGATATATATAACTATCCACCCTTTTTCACTAATCAACCCAATGTTTGTTTATAATAATTATTATAGACCAATGAATTAAATAAAAAATTACATAACTAAACTGAAATTAATCTATAGGGAGCCTGCAGTAGGAATAGCCTCAATGGCCAAAGTTCATATACCTAAACCTTTTCTAAAATAATAACTGATTTAGGTGCAGTGGGGAAAAGCAATCTCTAACATGCTAGAGTTCAGAAAGATCTCAAGGATCTCCATGCAATACACATATCAGAGGGGCAGAACCTAGTATACAAAGAATAAATTGGGGGTTCTTGACATAGTTTTGAAAAGGTTTTTAAAATTGTACATAGAAGACATTAGGGGTGAAAAAGTTTTTTGAAACGGGAAATAGCTTAGTGGTAAAAGATAATTTGAGAAGAGTACCGGAACATTTTTTGAAAAAAGCGGTCATCAATTGGTCATAAAGCATCCATATTCATAAACATTCGACAAAACAGATCTCAAGTGGGGATAAAGGGGTTGGGGTACAGAAGACATAGATCATTGTTCTAGTACAGAAGGCCTGGCATGCTTTAAACACGATTAAACATATAGGCAGGGTCAATCACACACATCAAATGGCCAATATGATAACATGGTTAGGGGATTGAACAGATATTCACAAACAGACTGGTTAAGTATCAAATAACTAGGTAAAGTGTAGATATGTTAATCATACATTGAACATGACAAAGATTAGAAATGCTAGGCAAAGAAGTAACAGGAATGCAAGTTAAGTTCATAGCTGATGAACTAGTGGAGGAATGAAACACATAAGGTTTGGATTTTAAAATTTAACTAGAGACATACATGTTGAAGAAAAGAGTGCAAAATATAAACCAGATATAGTTTCAATACGTAGCCTTGGCTTTCGGCCAGCTAGACCAATAAATATCACAAGTAGCAGAGGAGAAAAGAGAGCTTTAGAGTGTAAGTGTGCTTTTGTGAACTAATGCTCATTTTTTCAGAAGTGAGAATATGAGGGAGTTTATATAGTAGTCAAAACTTAGCAAAATAAGGTATGGGATCAATTAAGTAGCAATTAGAGAAATTTAGGGAATCGATCACACATAAAATCAGTCAGTTTTCCTTTAATCAAGGGATAATCAATCAATGGTAAAAGTGGACAGATACTTAAGGAAGGAAATCGAGTATAGCTTAAGTACAGAGTAGGTTTACTAGGGGTGAATGCACAGGGGTTTCAATTAAGGATACAATTAGTGAGAATTAGCAAAACAACAAATAAGCCAAGGAAAAATTAATTAAGGCAAGCAGTTCAATTAAATTGAGTAGAGAGCTAAGAATCAAAAGTTTTACTAAGCAAAAGTGTTCAAATCAAACCAAGAAATAAAGACTTCAGAATAATCCAGGGTTATATCAAGGAGAAAAATCATGAAAGAGTCAGCAAATTTAGCTGATAAAATAAAGTAAGAAATGAATAGTCAGGATTCGGCACATAATTTTAACACAACAAATAGTTAAATTGACATTGATTCAAGATGAATAGTCAAGATGAACACAAACATATAGAATCAGTAAATGGTTGAACTAAGAAATTTAGTAGAGGCATATTAGGACAAGAAAATCACAAAATATTCAAATAGCTACAAAGAAATCATAAGAACCAAGGCAAGAACACAATCAGAGTACCAGCACTCTGAAGCCAAACAAAGAAATGTCAGAAATTTAGGATTTTCAGTATAAACGAGTTAAGGTTGTAGCAAAATTACAGAACCAGTTAAAACACATAGGAATTAGATTATCAAACACTCAAAAATTACCAAGTTTTAAAAAAAAAATCGGAAACCCTAGTTTATAGAAAGATGAAATATCACTCGAAAATCATACAATTCTTGTAAAGAATCACAAGGTTATTGTAAAACTCATATAAAACAAGTCTAAATCATCTCAAATCTGTACAGATCTAATATGTTCAAAAAAAAGAAATTAGGATTTTGAAGAGAACAACACATTGGTGAAGAAACATGCTTAGAAACCCATAGATCATAGTCGATATAGGACGATTTTACTTAGAATCACGCTGGAATAGCCTGAAACATGCGAGAAAGGGACCATAGATGCAAGTCGATCGATCGTGGTCCCTTGACGACCCTGGGCATGGTAATACCAATGTGAGAGAGGCTACTAGAGGCCTGGGGTGGTGCGAAACTATCACAAATAGCCATACACGTGTGACGACAAGGCTTGACTAGGATTAGGTTTGAGAGATTTTAAGAGAAGAGATGAGTTTTAGGACGGCGGATGGTGTTGAATGTAAGGGTTTCGGGGGGTGGGGGTTGTCGTTTAGTTTATATTAGGTAAGGGGTGTTTGTGGCCGTTGTCTCTATGATCAACGGTCGAGATTGAAAGGGTTTTAGGGCTGAATCGAGTATTAGTGTTTGGACTAGGTAAATATAAATTGAAATTAGGTTGGTATTGGGTTGAAATAGGACTAAAATTGAAAATAAAAATATGCCAGATTTTAAATAGCCACTTTTAATTTACAAAAATAATAAATGAGTTCCAAAAAATATTTTCGCGTACTAAAATGATTTTAAAAAAATATTTCATATTTAAAAAATATAAAAGATCATACGTTAACATGGGTTATTATTACAAAGATGTACAATTTAGCCTAAAAATATAAAATCAATTACAATAAAATGCACTAAAAATATTTAAACAATTATGATGGCATAAATAATGAATTTAAATGACTAAATCATCACAAAAGTAATTTGAAGGATAATTATTGGATATTTTATAAATAAAAAGAGAAGAAATAAATTGATTTAGGGCTTTTAAAATTATAGAAAAAATATAAAAATACTTATGCATGCTTATTACTGCATATGTGCTATTTTAAAAATATATGAGAAAACATTGGGTATCAACATGGGCCAGGAGCATGAACGCGAAAGCTTTCGATGGGTCTCAAATGGCCACGATTGGGGAAATTAGCCTTTGCTTGCAGATGGGGCCAACTTGGTTCGACGTCGATTTTTAGGTACTCGACATACCAGCCTTATATAATCTTTTGTTGGCATGACCATGGATCCATGCCGCTGGAGCTGTTGTACCCACTCTATATCAAGCAATGAAATTTGAATGGAATTGTCAGGAGGTGATCATTCACAAAGATGGAAGTAACCCCATTTACACTAGCCAAACCATCCCGGTCATCAAAAACAGAAAAAGGCTATGAGGGAAAACCTATCATCACATTGAACATGTCAACACTATTGAGAAAGACAGTCCGTGGAGTAGCAAAATAGAAAGCATACTGGCACGGTCCAGGTATTAAAGGGCTTGGAATGAATCTCTAGGGTATTACTAAATCGATACAGCTAAAGGGTCATGGAACTACCTTTGGGCTCGGGTATCAGTACACATGAAAAGAGTATAATGATTGGTCACCTCCATGGTGTGGACCGAATTACCCTCTCAAGCAACCAGTGCTACATCTGGATCAAGCTTTTCACCAAGTTGGGAAACTATAAAAGAAGAGGCATTAGCAAGGCCGAAGAATCTGTTGTTTGAGGATGAAGAAATAGACTACATTGCAGTAATTGAGGAGGAGAAGGAAGAAGGCCTCACTCTTCAGACTGTGGAGAAGGGAGATGTTCTCAGAAACTGGACCGCCACACAGTCCCGGTCCCGCCGAGTCCCTGGGTGATTGCCAGATTTTATTTCTATAACCATTCTAGGCATTTAAGATTTTATGTAACTTTGTTGTAAAGACTTAATTGTTTCAAAATAAATGCTCGATTCATCAAGCTGTACTTGTCTGGACTTTTTTCAGTATTAATCAAATGCATTCCTCTTTATTATTCATTATTATTTTGCACATTTTTTCTTTCTATAGCATTATTATTACTTTCCTTGATAAAACGGTGACTATGATATGTAATGAGGCAACGCAATATGAGGAGTGATTCGGATGAAGATGATGAAATACCCGAGTAAGTTGTCAAAGAGGTTGAAAACTTTAAGAATAATCCTAAGTCCAATCTAGACGAAACAGAAGTAGTAAGCTTGGGGAACACCGAGACCGTCAAGGAGACTCGCATCAGCATTCACTTATCACCAACAGAGAAGGAAGAGCGCATCCGCTTCTTAAAAGAGTATGATGACCGTTTCACATGATCATATGATGACATGACTGGTTTAAGCATGTCCATTGTGGCTCACAAGTTGCCTACTAATCCCATGTATCCGCCAGTGAAGCGGAAACTCAGAAATTTCAAACCAAATAAGAGCCTAAAAATCAAGGAAGAAGTTACTAAGCAAATCAAAGCCAAAGTTTTCAAGGTTGTCGAGTACCCAACCTGGTTAGCCAACATTATACCAGTCCCAAAGAAAGATGGGAAAGTTAGAGTATGTGCTGACTATCGAGATTTAAAAAGATCAAGTCCCAAGGATGACTTTCCACTGCCAAATATACACATTCTGATCGATCAATTGCGCCAAGCATGAACTCCAATAATTTGTAGATTGCTTCGTGGGTTATCACCTGATTTGGATAGACGAAGAAGACACTAAGAAAATAGCTTTTATCGCACCTTGGGTGTATACTATTACAAAATGATTCCATTTGGTCTAAAGAATGTTGGGCTACCTACATGAGAGCCTTGACAACCATCTTTCATGATATGATGCAGAAAGATATTGAGATGTATGTGGACGATGTCATTATCAAATCCAAGAGTGTTGCAGATTACATAGCAGACTTGAGAAAGTTCTTTGACAGGTTAAGACGAAACAACTTAAAGAACCCCGCAAAGCGTGCATTCGGGGTTCCTGCGGGAATGTTATTGGGTTCCATTATCATCCATCGTGGTATCGAGCTAGATTCATTTAAAGTCAAGGAAATCCAGGAATTACCGCCACCTAGGAGCAAAAAGGACATGATTAACTTCCTAGGACTTCTTAACTATATCAGTCGCTTCACAGCACAGTCCACATCAATATGTGAACCCATCTTCAAGATGCTGAGGAAAGATGTCGAGACAAGCTGGACCGAAGATTGTCAGAAAGCTTTTGACAAGATATAGGAGTACATGTCCACATCACCGGTATTGGTCCCACCAGAACCAGGACAGCCTTTGATACTCTATTTATCTGTATTGGATGGATCCTTTGGATGTGTTCTATGGAAACATGACGAGACAGAGAGGAAGGAGCAAGCCATATACTACTTCAATAAGAAATTAAGACCTTAGAAAGCACGGTACTCTTTGCAGGAACGCACTTGTTGCACTTTGACCTGGACGGCCTAGAAGTTGAGGCATTACTTCTGTGTCTATACCACATACCTTATATCCAGTATGGACACTTTGAAGTATATATTTCAGAAACCCATGCCGACTGGAAAGTTAGCCAAATGGCAGATACTATTAAGCGAGTTCGGTATCGTCTATATAACTCAAAAGGCAGTCAAAAAACAAATATTAGTAGATCATCTTGATAAAAATACGGTGGGAGGAGAATATAAACCCTTGAAAAAATATTTTCCTGATAAAGACGTGTCATTCCTAGGAGAGGACATTACCGAAGCATACGGCGGTTGGAGGATCTTCTTTGACGTTGTTGTAAATTTCAAATGAGTGGCCATTGGAGCGGTTTTAGTATTAGACATGGGTCAACATTATCTGGTATCTTCAAAACTCATATTTCCCTACATCAACAACATGGCGGAGTATAAGGCCTGCATACTAGGACTCAACATGGCAATGGACATGAATATTCAGGAGCTACTTGTAATCGATGATTCAATTCTGCTTGTGCACCAGGTACAAGGAGAATGGGCTACCAAGAATTCCAGTATATTGCCATAGCTGCACCATGCACAGGAATTGAGAAAGAGGTTCACGAAGAAAGAGTTTCGACATGTGCCCAGAATTTAGAATGAGTTTGCCTATGTATTGGCCACTTTATCGTCCATGATACAGCATCCAGCTAACAAATTGATCTCATCCTATTCAGAAATCATAATCAGTCGGTGTATTGTTCTCATGTTGAAGAAACAATAGATGAAAACCTTGGTTCCATGACATCAAGGAGTATTTGGCGAAAGGAGAATATCTAGAGCATGCAAACTACTCCCAGAAACGCACACTTTAATGATTGCCCAATCACTTCTTCCACAGCGAATGAAATTTGCATAGAAGAACTCCTAATTTGTGGTTGTTAAGATGTGTTGACACGAAAGTATCTTCTAAACTACTTGAGGATATACATGTTGTGACCTAGGACCCGCACATGAATAGTTTTGTCTTGGCCAAGAAGATACTTCCGGACAGTTTCTTTGGGATGACCATGGAGACAGATTATGTCCACTATGTCTACAAATGCTACCAATTTCAAGTGCACTCTAATATGACAAAAGTGCCACTAAATGAGCTCAATGTGACGAGCTTACCTTGGCGATTCATCGCCTGGGGAATGGATGTAATTGGCACGATTGAGCCTACTGCTTCCAACATACATAGTTTTATCTGGTTGCCATTGATTACTTCAAAAAATGGGTGGAGGCTGCATCTTACAAAGCTATAACCAAGAAAGTCATCACAGACTTTGTCATAGGTCGTATTGTTTGCCGATATGAAGTCCCCGAGTCCATTGTTACTGATGATGTTGCCAATCTCAACAGCGATTTGATAAAATCCATGTGTGAAACTTTCAAAATCAAGCACAATAATTCCACAGCCTATAGACCTCATATAAATGGAGCCGTAGAAGCCACCAAATAAAAATATTAAGATGATTATAAGGAAAATGGTAGAAAACCAAAATTAATGGCACGAGAAGATACCCTTCACTTTGTTGGGATACAGCACCATGGTTCGCACATCAACCGGAGCAACCCCTACATGTTGGTTTATGGTATCGAAGCTGTCATCCAAGCCGAGTTAGAGATTCCTTCATTAAGGATTATACAGGAAGCCAAACTCAGCGACGCAAAATAGATAAAGAGCCGCTA
The DNA here is from genome assembly GCA_034376525.1 of Nicotiana benthamiana. Classification (NCBI taxonomy): domain Eukaryota; kingdom Viridiplantae; phylum Streptophyta; class Magnoliopsida; order Solanales; family Solanaceae; genus Nicotiana; species Nicotiana benthamiana. The sequence goes on along the minus strand of CM067326.1, from coordinate 79,671,146 downwards.
TGAAAAATTGGCCCTTAAAGATGGAAAAAGAATGAACGCATTATGTCATGGTCAACTTTATCCGAATAGAATATCCAGAGCTTTCACCAAAAGGGTCAAAAAATGTAATTTGCACCAGGACAGCTGGTGCTGAAGAAGATCTTCGCGCATCAAGATGAAGCCTAATGGACATTCTCTCCCAACTGGAAAGGTCCCTACATGGTTCATAGGGTGCTAACATGAGAAGCACTCATACTTGCAGAAATGGATAGAGAAATTTGGCCAAAACCAATCAATTCATACACAGTCTAAAGATTTTATGCTTAGACTATTTATATTTACTCATCCGATATAATTGAACTACGCTTGACCCGATTCTCATTTAAGAGAGGATACGCAGGTATCCTTATGGGTTCGGTCGAATCATAAAAAAAGTTCCATTTTCCACAAAATTAGAAACTGGGAAAGAATTTTGAGGAGGGCATCCAAAACTCCAGAGCAAGTCCAGTCGACACCAACATATGTGAGACAGTAAGAAATCGTTTAAGAAAGTGAAGCAGCATTTTTAGAAGGATTCTCAAAATTCCGAACAAGGTTCAACAAGGGTCGTTACCTGCAAACAGTCGAAGGATCATCTACCAAACCGAGGCAGAATTTTGAGGGGGACCTAAAAATTCTTACATTAGAAAGCTACAATGTCTCTAAATTATGTTACAATCACTAGTTCATCTAAAAATCACTTGATTTATCAATATGTTTCTAATATGACTCTTTTATCAATAATTGCATATTTTTGGAAACTCTATTTCCGTAACAGTCAGGTGTTTCCCAAGGAAACTCAAAAAGGCCTCCAAAATGGAGATAAGCAAGGCCATCAGACAAAAGCACAAACCAATCTCTCCTCACAAAACTTACAATTTATCTTTGAACGCAGCAACAACTGCCGTAGCGATAGCATTCGCAAATATATACACGTAACAAGACCACTATCAATCGGGTCGTCAAACACCGAATATACCTCCAGTTAATACATAAAATACTCGTATTTGCTACTCGCTTCTTGCATGAGGCTAATCCTTGCCTTCATATTTGCATAGGTTAATCCCTGCCTCTATACCTGTATGAGGATAATCCGTGCCTCCATATCTGTATGAGGCTAATCCCTGCCTCCACATTTGCATGAGGCTAATCCATGCCTCCATATTTGCATGAGGCTGATCCTTGTCTCCATTGCATGAGGCTAATCCTTGTCTCCCTATCTGCACGAGGCTAATCCTCGCCTTCCTATTTGCATGAGGTTAATCCTTGCCTCTCTATCTACATGAGGCTAATCCTTGCCTCCCTATTTGCATAAGGATTATCGATGCCTCTATATTTGCATATGGATAATCCTTGCCTCCATATTTGCATGAGGCTAATCGTTGCCTCTCTACCTGCACGAGGCTAATCCTTGCCTCCCTATTTGCATGAGGCTAATCCTTGCCTCCCTACCTACACGAGGCTAAATTCTTGCCTCTCTATTTACATGAGGCTAATCCCTGCCTCTATATTTGTATGAGGCTAATCCCTACCTCTATATTGGCATGAGGCTAATCCTTTCTCTATATTTGCATGAGGCTAATACATGCCTCCATATCTGCATAAGGCTAATCCCTACCTCCATATTTGCACAAGGCTAATCCATGCCTCCATATCTGCACGAGGCTAATCCTTGCCTCCTTATTTGCATAAGGCTAATCCTTGCCTATATATTTGCATAGGCTAATTCTTGCCTCCACATTTACATCAGGCTAATCCCTGCCTCCATATCTATATGAGGATAATCCATTCCTCCATATTTCATGAAGCTAATCTTTGCCTCCCTATTTTCATGAGGCTAATCCCTACATCTGCATCTGCATGAGGTAAATCACTAAATCCATATATGCATGAGGCTAATCCCTGCCTTTGTATCCACATGAGTCTAATCCCTACCTCCACATATACATGAGGATAATCCATGCCTCCACATCTGCATAAGGTTAATCTTTGCCTCCACATTTGCATGGGACTAAGCATTGTCCCTCCTTGCATAAATATTGATCTATTCTAATACTTTCTATTTTTTTGATGGGGCTAAGATCTACCCTTTACTTCACAAGACTAAGTCTTGTCCTGGTAAAAATATATAAATGCATCTCATGGGCTGAAATATTGCCAACCTATCCAAAGGCGTCATAATCTAAAAGGCAACATCCTCATAGCCAAAAGAAACCATGCCATGGCCTAAGGATCCCTCAAATTTGCATATTATTATTATTAAAAGGTGTTATACTTTAGCGAAACCATCTTCATGGCCTAAGAACATCATTTCATAACCTGTGAATCCCTCACCGAACAATTGACGGTCCAGGACATTGTAGATATGTAATTTTTGACCCTCCCCAAGATTTTACGTATTTTAGTGTTAAATATTAAGTTTAGGCCTAAATATCGCCTTTGTAACTAGTTTTAACTCTTTTACATTATTTTAAGAAAAAAAATTGCAAAAATAGTTTCATATTTCTCTATTTAATTCAAGTATTAGATATTTTTAGAAAGATATATTACTTTGAACCTATTTTATTTTAATATAACATTTAAAAAATATAAAGATAATTTCATATATTATATATAATTTATATAATTAATTAGATTAATTTTTGCATTATCTAGTATATTTATCTTATATTAAAAGTGATTTAATTAAGGTTTGAACATTTATTTTTAACCCAATATCTTTGAGTCCAATTTAAAAGCCAAAGAAGACCTAACCCATTAAGCTTCTTTCCTAACCCACCTTCTTCTTCTTAAAGAACAAGATACAACCAAAAAAAACCCTAGGGAGCAAACCTTAAACAAGAATGGAGTCTATAACATGAACCTAGACTACAAACCCTAGAACGCTTAAAACTCGCGGCCAAATGTCAACTATCACCGCCTGAGACCGGTGAAGACCCCTTGAAACCCATCACCTTCACCCAAAAGAACCTCATCTTTCATCTGCTTCTTCTCCATTGTAGCCTCCTAACACAACATAAACGACAACCATCTCTTCTTCTTCATTTGGACATTAGACAAAACCTTAGATAGGCAAGAGTAGAATCTCTAGAACCTTACCCAAAAACAACAGCAGTCGTCACCTTCAACAACAGCTGCTACCCGAGCTTGCCGCAAACTACCATTGCTCCACCTGTGACAACCAGCATCAGCAGCACACACTCAACATCTGAGACCCGCCAGAAAATTGCCGCCAACTACCCAAATCCCCTTCATCGCTATTAGACAACTCTGTTGAGATTTCGAGTAAAGTCAGAGGTCACCGGCGAGGTTCTATCAACTATTCCGACCATGTCCGAGTTTTCTGTCTAAAGTTTGGTTGCTACTTTGTATCTCCACCTCATCCATCGACCAGTTGATGTAAGATTTAATCTGAAGATTCTTACTAATACATTAGAAAGGATTCTTGCTGCATACGGTCTAATTTTAAAGTCTTGCTCAATCTTTAATTTTCAAATTTTGTTGTGTCCATGCTTGACTGACATAGTTATTTGTCTTTGTGTTTGCTTTTGTCTTCTTGAGAAATTGATGTTTACTCATACTAGTGAAGTTGACTGACCATGCTATTTATTTGTGTGTCTTATAAAGAAATTAATTATCTAAAGACACTATGAGTTTTGTGATGTGTTGGTTTAGTTACAAGCAACAATTGAGTTTTTGTGAGGGTTAATCGCCATTATTTAAGGTTTGAGGTCTTGTTGGGTATGAGATTTTGTCATAGTCTATATATCTGAATGGAATCTATTATTAATTGGACTTTTATTTCTATCATTTTGTTTGTTAGGAGCATGCCTAGGCCGTTATAATTTGGATAGTCAAACCTTTAGAAAGTTTATTTTTTATTTACAATGTTCGGATATAATATGAGAGGTTGTCCCTTAGTTAAATTTATCCATTGAATGTCCCGAGAAATTTGTATATATTATTATCCGGGAATGCCCCGAAAAACTATGTATATATTTCGGATGCCTTGACGAGCATGGTAGAGAAGTCGTAGTATATGTTAGCTTAGGATTTTTATTTTCTTTTCCTTTTCATTTTCTCCTATTAGGTAGCGACGACCTCGAGCCTCTTATGTGTTTATTAGTTTTTTCTTTTCAATGTTATTTTTACCTCAACTTGAATATTTCAAAGTCGACTAGATAAAGTACGCAACCGTACTAGTTACAGGACTTGGAGGGTTCCTAACACCTTCTCCCCGAGTCAAATGAACCTCCTTACCTAAATCTCTAGTGCGGACTTGGTTCTAGATTCTGAAACGTTTTAAAAGGAAAAATCATTTTAAAAATGAGTACCTGGCACACTGAAAACAATATCGAGTGATGACTCTGAGTTTATCCTTTTGAAATAAATTTTTGTCATTTTCAATATTGGACACCCTTTTCAATCTTTACTAAATATTTTATTTTAATTAAGAAGGTTAAGTGAAGTTTGTAAAAAAAAGGTTGTGACATCTCTGGCGACTCTGCTAGAGAGTTGCAGGTTCGACCTAGTACTTGATCTTGTTGGCTTTTAGGATATTAGGTTGAGGTTTTTATGTGTTTTGTTTGCTTTATTTGATTTGTATTTGTGTTTATGTTGTTTTATTATTTGCTAGTTGCTTATTTGTTACACTTTTTCTTTTGTGTGTTACTGCTTTATAAACTATCATCATTTGCATAGCCATGTGTGTTTTATTTGCAACAAGTCTTGAAGCACGCGTGCATGCACGAACTCTTTATTGAGCCACCCTTAATTTAGGAGGGGGGCATCGGACGTATGGATTGGGTGGAAAGCTTGAACAGCCACCATCAACCATATGTTCCCCCGAATTTCCTTGTTAGTGAACTCCAAACTTAGGTCAACCTTTAGGTTATTTTATTTGCATCATACCATTTAGACCTAGAGGGGCTCGGTCCCAAGCACTATGTCCCTTTGTAGGAAGACTATCCAAATTTTGTCAAAATGGGTCTGTGGCCCAAAAAGACATCCAATCATCCCTATGTGATACATGTTGCATTTTTAGGGTAAAAAGATCATTTAGCGAACCGAGAATATTTGAGAGTAAAATATAAAATGAAGCAAGTATGGCCAACTCACATTGTTCTTTCATAGTTTTCCAAAAATCAAAAAAAAATCCAAAAAGATTTTATGCTTTCCCATTATTTTTCAAAAATAAAAAAAAAAAAAAAGAGAAAAAGAAAATTCAAAAAGATTTTCTGTTTTCCCATTATTTTTAAAAAACCAAAAAAAAGATTAAAAAATCCAAAAAGATTTTACGCTTTCCCATTATTTTCAAAAAATTTAAAAAAAAGAGAAAAAGAAAATTCAAAAAGATATTGTGCTTTCCTATTATTTTCCTAAATTCAAAAAAAAATGATGAATGAAAAAGAAAAATCAAAACTATTTTACGCTTTCCAATTATTTTTAAAAGATTCAAAAAAATGAATGAGAAAATTCAAAAATATTTTACGCTTTCCCATTATTTTCCAAAAATTCAAAAAAATAAAAAGAAAATCCAAAAAGATTTTACATTTTCCATCATTTTCCAAAAATTCAAAAAATTAAAAAGAAAATCCAAAAGTTTTACAATTTTTTATCATTTTCAAAAAGACAAAAAAATATAGTTTTTTTTTTTCAAATTAGTTGCATCTTCCCAAACTATGCGAACTTGATTCCGTCTTTCAGGGCGGGATACATAGGCAACCCACATAGTGTCTGGTCTTCCTAGTAAATCATAGGTTCTTGGCTTTGCGGGGTCTTAGCCATATCCGGTATGTTTAGCCACTTTTGGGCCATATCGGCCATTATTGCAAAATGGGATCATTTTCGCAAAAGTGGTTCAATAAACCATGTCTTAGGATTTTGAGTCCAGAACTCTGTGTCATATTACTTTATAGTCCTTCCTTTTTGAGTTTGCATCTTTAGCCACTTCTGGCCATATCGATCGTTTTTTTGCAAAATGGATCATTTTTGCAAATTTATGGGCAGTGATTATTGGGAGTTTGAATCCATATAAGCCTAAGGGAGGTATGTTCATGTCTTAGAGGTCACATTGTTGAGTTTTCATTAATAGCCACCCTTGGCCACGTAGGTCATTTGCAAAAGTAGCCTTAATCATGCCTTGCATGTGTCCAATAGAAGGTGTCGTGCTGTCACATGTGTCTTGAGTCACTAACTCTATTTGATCTTATTTTTTCCATTCATGTATGGATAAATTTGCTAGAGTTTGAGCATGACAAATACCCCAGGACCATCCTAGTCAAAACCATTACATGCACGAGCTGCTTAAGGAAACTTTTTATTTTTAGTTTATTTTATGTTGTCTTTAATTATTAGTCTTGTACAGAAGTATCGAGTCTGTCAGTCTAGTTAAGATTGTCGAGTATTTTGTTATAATACTTCTTGTTTTGTATTTGAAAAATAAAAAAAGTTATAAATCAAAAATATTCATTTTTTTTAATTTTGTCCATTATTTTTCAGACCTACGCTTGATTTGATTCATGACGGACATGATATGTAGGCAACCTACATAGGGTTCGATCAAATTATTAGAATAAAAATGAAAAAAGAAGAAAAAGAAAAAAAAAGATGAAAATGGGGATGTGAGAAGTGAGAGGAGCAAAAAGAGGGGGAAAGAAATGAAAAGCCAAGGGTGTTACAAAAGAAAATGAAGAAGGAAACGGGGCAAGAAGAGTGAAATTGGGATGATGCCATGTGGCCTTCATACCTTCGAAGCCATTCTAGAACCATTAATTGTGACAAAGGGCATTGTACACAATGTGATATTTCTATACGATAAACGCTCTAACGCTAACATGTTGACTTTGTTTTGCTCCTCGTTGTTACTTTCATTATAATAGAGGGTGGTTACTTTGTGGTGCTTTGGTGATTCATCCATACAACACCATAAAGCATGAGTCAGTCATGCCTAGCAAAGAAACAGACACTAAGGTTGTTGACCCACCGAGGGAGATTGAGAAGTGTGAATCTGAATTGAAAGGGGAGGTCTAAAGGTTGAAACAAAAGATGGCCGAAATGCATCAGTCTTGGGTCAGGAGGCATCCTCCACATTCATTCCCCACTAACTACACTAAAAATCCTGTAATTATCCTACCACTATCGCAAGCCTAGGTTCCCACTACCGTTGACATTTCCCCTCAACATGCACTGGGCTTTACCCCTTACCACAATTACCTTGGCACTTCCTCCCAAGTTTTCCATGCTCCACCAGCTAAAACAACCTCATAACCTGCTCCGACATCTACTCCTACTTTTGTAGCTCCTCCACCAGCTACTCTTCCTCGATCCTCTAGCGAAATTTTCTTCCACGTCCCTAATGCCTAAGGAAAGAGACTCAAGGAAAGTTTTAGGGAGTTTTGATTGAGATGGAACGAACAAGTTACTGGGATCAATCTTCCGATTGATAGAAAAGATGTTGTCGAGCCCAACTAACAACAGGATCTAGTGGGAATTCTTGTTAAATGCTTTCAGCCTCAATACCGACCCCATAAATATCCTTGTCCTCCAAATAATCCTCCCCAATGCTACTTTCCTCCACAGAATACCCAAAATCATACCTCACCTCCACAGTACTCTATCCATAAGTCATCGCCATATGCTCCATACCCACAAAACCCGCAATGGCTTGTACCGCCTCCACAAATGTCTCACCCACCTCTACAAGCATATTAACCATCTACCCAAAAGAGGTTCCAACCAAGGCCTGAGTATAAAATAAGAAAGTAGCAACAAAGAGAAAATCCTTTCACTCCTATTGAAGAATCATATGCTAGTCTATTCCAAAAATTGAGGCAATTGGACATGTTGGAGCTGATCCAGATAAAAATGCCAAAACACTTTCCAAAGAATTTTGATTTATGTCAAAGGTGAGCATATTTATCTAATGCCCTATGACACGACATAGAAAAGTAATGGAATCTGAAAAGGACAGTCCAGAAGCTTATTTAGGCAAATCAAATGCAGCAGATACTAGCTAGAGTCCATTGCCTGTTCATATGAGACACTTATGTTGGACATAGCTTGTGTGGAAAAGGAATATGAGAACTGTATTGAATCCTTTAAAGGGACACTCAGCTTAAAGTTTTCAGTGCTATCAGTCTTGATTCCAGAGGTTGATCTTAAGGACAAGTCGGCAAAAGGGACCCAAAAGCTATTTGCTAAAGTCAATGTGATGGAAATTAGTGAAGGTCCTAGTAATTTTGATGTGCAGCCTAGTAGCTAAGAAGTGGGGTTTGGTGATAGGAAAGACACTCCTTTCATGGCTAGCCAAGGACGAGTTTTGGTGGTATATTTTTGCTTGTTTTATTCAAACCTTGTTCTCCATCTGTCTAATGCAATCTCCTATTTTCTATTAATTCTAGTAAGTTTTTGTTTAGGTCATTTTTTTCTTTTATATTTCTTCTCGTGCAAACTCTAGTGACATGACATGTTCACATAATTCTCAGCCTAATCTTGAAAGTTAGTCTAATCATGAAGCAGTGACATAGTTTTAAATATGATAAAAGGATATGTTTGACGAAATAATTATATATCCATGCATTCTAAGAAGACCTAAACTTTGAATTGAGTAAAACTAAGGTAGTAAGTATGGGAAATCAAAAGGTTGATAAGAGCATACAACAAGGAAATATCTCTCAAGCAGTTTCAGGTAAATCACTCTTTGCTAAAATGCATTCTTCCACATCAAGATAAGATTGAGTTAAGTCTATTTTGAACTGGCAAGGGTCATTCGTTGGGACAAAGGTATTTCCCATTAGCTCTTTGTGTTTGTGTTGATGTCATCGATAGACATTGTGCATGATTTCTTTGCTTATCTTCAACTGCATGTTTGTACTTGGTATTTTTTAAGTTTGGTATGACGAAGGCATTTGATTCTGCTACCCAAACACTTTTATTCTTTGCTACCCAGTCTAAGCCATAATTTTTTATTTCATACCCCTCTCTTGGAATCAGAAACATAGTTAGAAACTAGAAAAGAAAAAGAAAAAAGAAAAAAGAAAAAAGAAAAAAAAGAAGAAAAAAGAAAATAGTAACAGAAGTAGTCTTTTGAATTACATTCAACCTGATTCTTGTCACCACAAGATACGTAGGCAGCCTTACGGTTCGGTCACACCAAATAAAATATTTTATAATCCCCCAAAATCAGTACTGGGGTAGATTTTCTTAGAAATCCCATCAAAAAAGCAAAAGAAAATAATAAAAATAAAAACATATCCCAAAATTCCAAGAAACTAGGGAAAAAGTTTTAATTTTGCCAAAAGATCTGATTCTAAAAGTTGTAATTTTGAACCCTTTTATATTAAATTATTTGAGCATTCATGCTACCCTTTCTTTCCAATCCTGTCCAAAAGCCTACATTATGGTCCAAAAAAATGACCTTCCGACCAATCTTTGAGGATGCGAAATCAAGTTTGTGGTGAAAGTATGATCTTCATATATCATGGGTAATACCTTCTTCTCATCGCAAAGAGTGAAAATGATAAAATGAGAGAGTCCTATTGGTGAAAACCCCTATAGGCACCGTAAGGTGACAGTGAGTTGAGAAAAGAGCAAAATGAGAGAGGTTTGATGGTGAAAATCTTCAAGGCACTACAAGTCTACTGAGGATTGTGAATCATATGAGACAATTAAAGCGTTGATGCCCAGTTTCACAGTGAAGAAGTACAACAAGAGTTGAATATTAGACTTGCTTGAGAAATTAGGCCACTTAATCCAAAGGTGCATGGCATGGTCATTAGAGTTAGTATTCACATCTAATAAGTTTCTACTTTGCAATTTTCTTGTTCTCTTGTCATTTTTATCCTTATTTTGTTCCTTTTATTTTGTTCAAGTCCCTTCTTGAGTCTGTTTGGTCCGAACAAGTGAGAAATGACTGTAAAATTTGCTACCAGCTTTCCAGTCACAAAGTCGAGTCTGGCAAGCACATCAAAATGGCATAAGTTAGGTAAAAGTAGTATTCACACTAAGTTGATAACAATCAACATGCTTTGGAATTCATGTGAAATGAAAAGGTTCAGTAAATATCAATTCATGAGCAAAATACAACATATGGAGGTTATTCGGATCGAATGGAGCGGAGGTGTTTTCTGTGATAAAGGTTGAAAGAAAATAGGTAGTCGATAACAGGAAAGGTTCTTCAAATTAAAATCAAAGTTATCTTGGCAAGTGTGAAAGTAGCCACCTTCAAGTTCACGGCCACAAACTAACCACCGTGTTTTAAACTCACAAGTTTTCTTTGTCTAAAAAAGGGATGAAGGCTATGTTCACAACAAAGCTTGAATTTTTTAGGTGTAATGCCCCAATTCTTCTTGCACAAAGGCTATTGAGAAAATCACACATCACCCCCAAGAGAAGCACTTCCTAGCCCGAGCCTTTCAAGTTATATTTTGTTTTAGGAGATGCACCTCCTAAATTAAGATGTTACCCCTAGGGGATGCACTTCCTAGTCTGGGTATTTCAAGTTCTATTTCTATTTTTACGATATGCACTTTCTAATTTTAGTCATTTAAGTTTATTCCTAGGAGATGCACTTCCCAGATTGAATCATTGAAATTTTACCCCCTAGGAGACGCACTTCCTAGTCTGGGTCCTTCAGGTTATATTTAGTTTAGGAGACGCCCTTCCTAAATTGAGGTTTTACCACTAGGAGACGTACTTTCTAGTTTGGGTTATTTAAGTTCATTCCTAGGAGACGCACTTCCTAGTTTGAATCATTGAAGTTTCGCCCCAAAGAGACGCACTTCTTGGTCTGGGTCTTTCAGGTTATATTTTGTTTTAGGAGACGCAATTCCTAAATAGAGATTTTACCCCTAGGAGATGCACTTCCTACATTCGGGTCATTTAAGTTCATTCCTAGGAGACGCACTTTCTAGTTTGAGTTATTGAAGTTTTACCCATAGGAGACGCACTACCTAGTCTGGGCCTGTCGGGTAATATTGTTTTTAAGAGATGCACTTCCTAAATTGAGCTTTTACCCCAAGAAGATACACTTCCTAGATTGGGTCATTTAAGTTCATTCCTAGGAGATGCACTTCCTAGTTTGAATCATTGAAGTTTTTCCCCTAGGAGATGCACCTCCTTGTCTGGGTCTTTCAAGTTATATTTTGTTTTAGGAGACGCGCTTCCTAAATAGAGATTTTACACCTAGGAGATGCACTTCTTAGTTTTCGGGTCATTTAAGTTCATTCCTAGGAGACCATTTCATAGTTTGAGTTATTAAAGTTTCACCCCTAGGAGACCCACTTCCTAATCTGGGTCTGTTAGGTTTTATTTTTGTTTTAGAAGACGCACTTCCTAAGTTGAGATTTTTTCCCTAGAAGACGACTTCCTAGTTCTAGGTCATTTAGGTCCATTACTAGGAGATGCATTTCCTAGTTTGAGTCATTAAAGTTTACCCCTAAGAGACGCATTTCCTAGTCTGGGTCTCTCAGGTGATATTATTATTTTGGGAGACGCACCTGCTAAATAGAGATTTTACCCCTAAGAGATGCCCTAGTTTAGGGTGATTTAAGTTCATTCCTAGGAGACGCACTTCCTAGTTTGATTTATTTAAGTCTTACCCCTAGGAAATGCACTTCCTAGTCTGGATCGTGCAGGTCATATTTTCATTTTAGGAGATGCATTCCCTAAACTGAGTTTCACCCCTAGGAGACGCACTTCCTAGTTTGAGTCATTTAAGTTCTTTACTAGGAGATGCACTTCCTAGGTGTGGTCATTTAAGTTTATTCCTAGGATACGCACTTCCTAGTTTGAATCATTAGAGTTTTACCCCATAGGAAACTCACTTCCTAGTCTGGATCTTTCAGGTTATATTTTATTTTAGGAGATGCACTTTCTAAATTGAATTTCACCCCTAGGAGATGCACTTTCTAGCTTGAGTCATTGAAATTTTACCCCCTAGGAGACGCACTTCCTAGTCTGGGTCTTTCAGGTTATATCTTGTTTTAGGAGACACACTTCCTAAATTGAGATTTTATCCCTAGGAGGCGCACTTCCTAGTTTTGGGTCATTTAAGTTCGTTCGTAGGAGATGCACTTCCTAGTTTTAGTCATTCAAGTTTTACCCCGAGGAGACGCACTTCCTCGTTTTGGTTCATTCAAGTTTCATCCCCATGAGATGCACTTCCTAGTTTGGGTCATTCATGTTCTATTCTAAGCAAACGCACTTGCTAGTCAAATATTCTTAGTTTTACTCACAAGAGACGCACATCCTAGTCAAGTCTTTAGTTTTCTTATCATCATTCAATAGCATAGGTGATTTACAATTTTGCTAATAACCCACAAATCTTCCTAGTGCAAACAGGGCAGAAAATTCTGTTTGTTTTGTTGTTCAGATTGCAGGCACCCACCTGGAGAACGAGGGAAGACATTTTAGAGTTCATTTTAGAGTCATTTCAAGTTTCAAGTCAGTATAACGCACCCACCTGAAGAAAGAGGGAAGACATTCCATAATTCAATTCAAGTTAGAAGTAGCAGAAGCTCGTGGCAAGAACGCGATTCATAGTCCGAGATGATCAATGGATGTAATTCCAATCCAGAAAAGAAAAGAAAAACAAAAAAAGGGGAAAAGGGGAAGTGAACCCAAAATGCAGAAGCCGAGACAAGACGTGGATTGCTCAAGACATGATGGAAGTACAAGCATGGTGTATCCGGTTTTGATCCGAAAAGCTTAGGAAGATGAACTAGCACTTACAACTAGCAAACATCATGGTTCAAATCTAAAGCCTGCACGAAGAACCATTCAAGACTCAAGATCAAGCTTCAGAAGACTTATAGATAGGAATCTTGTAACTCAAAGTTGAAAGGCTTAGTTAGCCTTTTTTATTTTTTTTTATTTTGATGTAATAACATGACCATGGACCGGAACCTCGATGGAACAGCACCTCGATCGGCTCTCCACCTCAATATACCTCATCACCTCATTCACTTCTGATTTAGACGTAGCCTGATTCCTTTATAACCAAGGATATGTAGGCAACTCAGATACCAAGGCTCAGTCACATTCTCCTTCCTTTTAGTTTTTGATCTCTCTAAATAAGAGTCGAGTCAAAAATCTGTCTACTCATTCTTTGTCTGAAAATATTTCGTATTTCAAGTCAAAGATGGACAGCTGTAGACATGTAATTTTTTACCCTCCCCAAGATTTTACGTATTTTAGTGATAAATATTTATTTTAGGCCTAAATATTGAAATTTTAACTAGTTTTAACTCTTTTACTTTATTTTAAGAACAAAAAATAAAAATTACAAAAATAGTTCCATTTTTTTCTATTTAATTCAAGTATTAGATATTTTTAGAATAATATATTACTTTGAACCTATTTTATTTTAATATAACATTTGAAAAATACAAAAAATAGTTTCATATTTTATATATAATTTAGTTTAAGTAATTAAATTAATTTTTGCATTATGTAGTATATTTATTTTATATTAAAAGTGATTTAACTAAGGTTTGGACATTTATTTTTAATCCAATGTCTTTGAGTCCAATTTAAAAGACCAAGAAGACCTAACCCATTAAGCTTTCTTCCTAACCCACCTTCTTCTTCTCCAAGAACAAGTCACTACAAAAAAACCCTAGGGAGCTAACCTCACACAACAATAGAGTCTACAAAATGAACCTAGACTACAAACCCTAGAACCCTTAAAACTCGCCGCCCAATGTCCATTATGACCGCTTGAAACCGGCAAACACCCCTTGAAACGCATCACCTTCACCCAAAAATTATATGTTGAGATATAGCATCTATTTAGGGGGAATTCATATTGAATTGAATTGTTTGCATAAATTGTATGTTGAGATATAGCATCTATTTAGGGGGAATTCAATATGCATATCTTCCGTTGTTTGTCATTATCAAAAAGGGGGAAATTGTTGAAAATCATGTATATTTATGATATGTGCGCTTTGGTTGTATGAGCATGATTTTCAGGTATAGGTTTTGATGAATGACAAACAATGAAGTCAAGTGTCAAACAACGATATAATATGACAATCAATCAAATGGCGAGAAGCATACTGATGACGGAATTGCATGAACGAGCCAAAGAGTTCAAGACCGAAGACCCAAGACGTAGGTCGTTTGGTAGAACCAATGTAAAGACAACGTTTAAGTTATCTTACCCTTTGGCTCAATATTAGGTCATCAAAAACATGCATAAAATATTTTATTAAATCATATTTATCATAAACATGCATCTTTGTGTTAAAACAAAATGATGTTGAAGGTTTTAAACGTCTTTCAAATCTGGGCCTCAACAATCGATTATTTGAATCTTACAATCGATTGTATTAAGAAAGTGTGATCTGAAGTTTTTCAAAATAGCAAACAATCGATTGTCTACTTTTAACAATCGATTATTTTGAGACAGTGTGCAACCGAAGTTGTTAAACATCTAAACAATCGATTGTTTTTGTCATACAATCGATTATATTCATAAACAATCGATTGTCATTTTCATACAATCGATTATATTTTGATCGTTCCCACAGAATCAATTATATTTTGACCGTTCCCACAGAATCCTAAATTGATTTTTGAACGTTGAATAACAATCGATTATTTAGTCCATACAATTGGCTGTTTAGCCTAAAATCAGGAATCTGTCTTTTGAACGTTGGTCAAACAATCGATTATCTACTCCAAACAATCGATTGTTTGAGCACAGAATCAGGGATTTTATTTGTCAATTAAGCAACGGTCAGCACCACTTTTTCACCTATAAAAAGAGGTCTTTTGAACTGATTTTAAACACACAACTCCTCCATACATTGTTATACATATTGATCATTTTCAAGCATCATTTTAGAGCTTTTGTTGAGCCATTTGATAGACAACTTTGTGTTGTTCATAGAGCTTATTGTGTATCTCTTTATCCACTCTATTGAGAGAGTATTTGTTGTAAAAGAGAGTTGTTTGAGAAGAACATATCTTCTCATTTGTCGGGTTTGCTAAGTACCCAAAGTCTTAGTGGTTGAAGTCTTGGGGTGAGGTATCCTCAAGCAAGTGAAGTCTTAAGGTGTGGTATCCTTGAGCAACTGTAACGGTTTGTTAAGCACCCGTAAGCTTGACGAAGATAGTGGAAATCTCGAGAGAGTCTCTCGGGGACTGGACTAGCCACGGGTTGTGGTGAACCAGGATACATCGGTGCGTTCGTTCCTTATTATTTACTTATCGCACTTATTTCATTCCTGCAATTTTTAAATTCCGCAAGTTTACGCTGTTTTTTATTATAACGCTATTCACCCCCCCCCCTCTAGCGTTAAGCGTATTTTCTAACAATTGGTATCAGAGCCTAACTCTCTGTAAGACTTAACAGTTTGAGAGAATCCTTCTATGGCTTTTACTAGTGGTGCTTTTGCAGGAATAGGTGAAGGTCACTTTACCTTTTTGCCTCCAATATTTGATGGATGCAATTAAACATATTGGAAAGATCGGATGAGAATCTTCATCAAATCAAACAACTTTTATCTATGGCAAATCATCAAGTATGGTAAGCAAATGACGACTAAAGTTGGGGAAGCCATGGTAAGTGAATACAATACCAAGGCAATTAATATGTTGTGTAGCGCTTTGAATCAAGAGGAGCATCGGAAAATTTCCCACTGCAAAACTGCTAAAGATATGTGGGACAAGCTTGAGGACACTTATGAAAGTACGCCTCAGGAAGCGGACAGCTCATGTGATGAACCAACTGCCCGGTGTCTTATGGCAAACAAAGAAGAAGAGGTAAGTACTTCTAACTCTCACTCGTTTGAAGAAATACAAAATGCCTATGATGAATTGTATGGTGAATTTGTTAATGCTTCCAAAACGATAAGAGAATTGCAGAAAATACTTTCTTTGCAAGAAACAGATTTTCAGAAAACACTTTCTTTACAAGAAAAAGAGTTTGAAAAATCCTCTTCTTTGAAAGAAATAGATTTTGAAAAATTGACTAATGAAAATGATGTTCTTAAAAATAAAATTGAAGTTTTAGAAAAAGAAAATAAACTTTTGAAAAATGACATTGTTGATTTTAAAAATAAAATCAAGGAATTGAATGAAGCCTCTTCTATTGATAAATGTTCCAATTGTTCTTCTTGTAGTTCTTTAATACTAGAGAACACAGAACTTAGGAAAGCACTAGAAACACGTAGTGTTGATAGTCCTAAAATTGAAGATATTAAAAAAGATGAAAGTAATGAGGTCGGACCATCTAGAAAGAATTCTAGGAACCTCACTAATGAGTCTAAGATTAATTGTTTTAGACCACCTAGAAACAACTCTAGGAATTTTGTAAATGAGTCTAGAATGAATAATTTTAGACCACCTAGACACAATTCTAGGAATTTTATAAATGAGTCTAGAACGAATAATTTTAGACCACTTAGACATGACTCTAGGAAATTCAACGCTTCTAGGGGGAACAACTTCAGATCACCTAGAACGCATTTGGCTCAACCTAGACATATGGACAATCCTAATATTATATGTCACTATTGTAATCGGGTAGGAGACATTGCACCCGTTTGTTTTGCTAAACATAGAGATTTATGTGTTGATTATGACTATTGTTATCCTAACCCCCAGGGACCCAAAAGAAGTTGGGTACCAAAAACCTATTTTTAGGTTATTTTTGCAGGTGTGCTTGAAGACTACAATATTGTAGTGGATGCACCAAGCACGAAACCTTAATGCATTAAGGGGGAACGTCGGTTAGTTATCGTATTTTGAATAAAAACGCAATAAGTTGATATGTGCAAATAATCTATATCAGTTTTGGTTGATACATGCTTTAATAAGTTTATTTTTGAATAATAATTAGTATCAATTGGTTTTATAATAAATGATTGATTCATGTTTTGATGAATATTTTTAGTTTAAATAACAATTGGCATAGCTGAGAAAAATGATCGTTATTACTAACTTCTTAAATGATCTTGTCTATAACGATTGGTATCGTCAATGGTTTAAATAACCTTTGGTATACTCTTTTTGCTAATGCCAAAAGGGGGAAGAATATGGGCGATATGCATGCTTTAATTGAGGGGGAATATTCAATTAAAGGGGAATTATATTGAATTGAATTGGTTGCATAAATTGTATGTTGAGATATAGCATCTATTTAGGGGGAATTCACTATGCATATCTTCCGTTGTTTGTCATTATCCAAAAGGGGGAAATTATTGAAAAATCATGTATATCTATGATATGTGCGCTTTGGTTGTATGAGCATGATTTTCAGGCATAGGTTTTGATGAATGACAAACAATGAAGTCAAGTGTCAAACAACGATATAATATGACAATCAATCAAATGGCGGGAAGCATACTGATGACGGAATTGCATGAACGAGCCAAAGAGTTCAAGACCGAAGACCCAAGACGTAGGTCGTTTGGTAGAACCAATGTAAGGACAACGTTTAAGTTATCTTATCCTTTGGCTCAACATTAGGTCATCATAAACATGCATAAAATATTTTATTAAACCATATTTATCATAAACATGCATCTTTGTGTTAAAAAAAATGATGTTGAAGGTTTTAAACATGTCTTTTAAATCTGGGCCTCAGCAATCGATTTTTTGAATCTTACAATCGATTGTATTAAGACAGTGTGATCTGAAGTTTTTTAAAATAACAAACAATCGATTGTCTACTTTTAATAATCGATTATTTTGAGACAGTGTGCAACCGAAGTTTGTAAACATCTAAACAATCGATTGTTTTTGTCATACAATCGATTATATTCATAAACAATCCATTGTCATTTTCATACAATCGATTATATTTTGACCGTTCCCACAGAATCAATTATATTTTTACCGTTCCCACAGAATCCTAAATTGATTTTTTAACGTTGAATAACAATCGATTATTTAGTCCATACAATCGACTGTTTAGCCTAAAATCAGGAATCTGTCTTTTGAACGTTGGTCAAACAATCGATTATCTACTCCAAACAATCGATTGTTTGAGCACAGAATCAGGGATTTTATTTGTCAATTAAGCAACGGTCAGCACCACTTTTTCACCTATAAAAAGAAGTCTTTTGAGCTGATTTTAAACACACAACTCCTCCATACATTGTTATACATATTGATCATTTTCAAGCATCATTTTAGAGCTTTTGTTGAGCCATTTGATAGACAACTTTGTGTTTTTCATAGAGCTTATTGTGTATCTCTTTATCCACTCTATTGAGAGAGTATTTGTTGTAAGAGAGAGTTGTTTGAGAAGAACATATCTTCTCATTTGTCGGGTTTGCTAAGTACCCAAAGTCTTAGTGGTTGAAGTCTTGGGGTGAGGTATCCCCGGCAACGGTGCCAGAATATGGGCGATATGCATGCTTTAATTGAGGGGGAATATTCAAATAAGGGGGAATTATATTGAATTGAATTGGTTGCATAAATTGTATGTTGAGATATAGCATCTATTTAGGGGGAATTCAATATGCATATCTTCCGTTGTTTGTCATTATCAAAAATGGGAAAATTGTTGAAAATCACGTATATCTATGATATGTGCGCTTTGGTTGTATGAGCATGATTTTCAGGTATAGGTTTTGATGAATGACAAGCAATGAAGTCAAGTGTCAAACAACGATATAATATGACAATCAATCAAATGGCGAGAAGCATACTGATGACGGAATTGCATGAACGAGCCAAAGAGTTCAAGACCGAAGACCCAAGACGTAGGTCGTTTGGTAGAACCAATGTAAGGACAACGTTTATGTTATCTTATCCTTTGGCTCAAAATTAGGTCATTATAAACATGCATAAAATATTTTATTAAATCATATTTATCATAAACATGCATCTTTGTGTTAAAACAAAATGATGTTGAAGGTTTTAAACATGTCTTTTAAATCTGGGCCTCAACAATCGATTATTTGAATCTTACAATCGATTGTATTAAGCCAGTGTGATCTGAAGTTTTTCAAAATAGCAAACAATCGATTGTCTACTTTTAACAATCGATTATTTTGAGACAGTGTGCAACCGAAGTTTTTAAACATCTAAACAATCGATTATTTTTGTCATACAATCGATTATATTCATAAACAATCGATTGTCATTTTCATACAATCGATTATATTTTGACCGTTCCCACAGAATCAATTATATTTTGACCGTTCCCACAGAATCCTAAATTGATTTTTGAATGTTGAATAACAATCGATTATTTAGTCCATACAATCGACTGTTTAGCCTAAAATCAGGAATCTGTCTTTTGAACGTTGGTCAAATAATCGATTATCTACTCCAAACAATCGATTGTTTGAGCACAGAATCAGGGATTTTATTTGTCAATTAAGCAACGGTCAACACCACTTTTTCACCTATAAAAAGAGGTCTTTTGAACTGATTTTAAACACACAACTCCTCCATACATTGTTATACATATTGATCATTTTCCAGCATCATTTTAGAGCTTTTGTTGAGCCATTTGATAGACAACTTTGTGTTGTTCATAGAGCTTATTGTGTATCTCTTTATCTACTCTATTGAGAGAGTATTTGTTGTAAAAGAGAGTTGTTTGAGAAGAACATATCTTCTCATTTGTCGGGTTTGCTAAGTACCCAAAGTCTTAGTGGTTGAAGTCTTGGGGTGAGGTATCCTCAAGCAAGTGAACTCTTAAGGTATGGTATCCTTGAGCAACTGTAATGGTTTGTTAAGCACCCGTAAGCTTGACGAAGATAGTGGAAATCTCGAGAGAGTCTCTCGGGGACTGGACTAGCCACGGGTTGTGGTGAACCAGGATACATCGGTGCGTTCGTTCCTTATTATTTACTTATCGCACTTATTTCATTCCTGCAATTTTTAAATTCCGCAAGTTTACGCTGTTTTTTATTATAACGCTATTCATCCCCCCCCCCCTCTAGCGTTAAGCGTATTTTCTAACAGGCTGATCATGCTATTTAGTTGTGTGTCTTATAAATAAGTTAATTATCTGAAGACACCATGAGTTTTGTGATGTTTTGGTTTAGTTAAAAACAATAATTGAGTTCTTGTGAGGGTTAATCGACATTATTTAAGGTTTGAGGTCTTGTTGGGTTTGAGATTTGTTCAAGTACATATATGTGAATGGAATCTAATATTAAATGGACTTTTATTTCATCATTTTGATCGCTAGGAGCATGCCTAGTCCGTTATAATTTTGATAGGCAAACCTTAGGTATTTTTATTTACAATGTTCGGCTGTAAGGTGAGAGGTTGTCTCTTAGTTAAATTTATCCGGGGAATGCCCCATAAAATTTATATTTATTATTATCCGGGGTATGCCCCGTAGAACTATGTAAATATTTCGGAGGCCTTCACGAGCATGGTGGAGAAATCATAATATATATTAGCTTAGGATTTTTCTTTTCTTTTCCTTTTCATTTTTTCTTATTAGGTAGGGACGACCTCGAGCCTCTTGTGTGTTTATTTTTTTCTTTTCTGTATTATTTTTACCTCTACTTGAATATTTTAAAATTCGACTAGATCTAGTACGCAACTGTACTAGTTACGGGACTTGGGGAGTTCCTAACACCTTCTTCCCGAGTCAAATGAACCTCCTTACCTGAATCTTTAGTGTGGACTTGGTTATAGAGTCTGAAATATTTTAAAAGGAAAAGTCATTTTAAAAATGGTGACCTGGCACACCAAAATTAATGTCAGGTGGCGAGTCTAAGTTAATCCTTTTGAAATGAATTTTTGTTACTTTCAATATTGGAAATCCTTTTCAAGCTTTGCTAAATCTTTTTATTTTATTTAAGAGGGTTAAGTGAAATTTGTAAAAAAAAAAAGGAGTGTGACAGACATCATGGTCGAAGGACATCATCCTTAACCATCCGTAGACAATTTCCATGGTCCAAAGGGAATGTGTATCATGTTTAAATTTTTGCACAAATACATGTTTGAAGCATCTCTTTATCTGCAGGTGTCCAGTAAGCAACCACTATCCTAGAAGGAGCGCCTCACTCTAGTTCCTCAACTATCTCAAACCTGGACCATTCACCATAACCACTTTTGCATTTAGTCCGAAATCTCGTGTTTGTTCTTGTGATGACTTCATCGATACACTTCACCAATAAATCTAGAACTACACATAAAATAATTCCTATAAAAGAAGGGATATGTAGGTAGATCCAAGACCAGAGTTCGGCCTCTATCTTTCAAAACATCCCATCTGGTCAAAATTTACCATCATTTCTTTACCCGAAATCTCTTTCATCCTTTCCAGGTAAAGAGGGATAGTTTTTGATACTTAATTTTTCCTATAATATTTTCAAAACTATGCTTTGGCATCAACCAATATTTTTTATACAATTTTTTGCATTTTTAAAACATTATAATTAATTTAACCCATCATTTGTTTTATAGAAAAATCATTGATTGCATCACAAATAGTTTTATAATAATTATATGATTTATCTTTATCATTTACATCTGTACTAAGTTTCAATTGTTGCACAAATAGCCACATTTATATTTTTAGGATGCAATTGCAATTACTTTGCAATTATAGCCTATGCATCCATTATTACATTATTTTACCAAAAAATAGCCTTTTATATGTTAAAATATTAGTAATAAAACATTTTCATGCATGAAAATCATTTTTTATAATTTATTAACTATATTTTAAAATTGTTTTAGCAATTAAATATGTATTTATGAAATAGCCCTTTTCATTTGGACCCAACCAATTAAAGCAGCCCAATTTCAACCCTCTCCCCCCCCCCCCCAACCACCAAATCCCAATTCAATGAAACTGGGCCTAAAAATTATCCAGCCCAAAACTAAAGACACCTACCTAACCTAAAACCCCATCAGATCGAGGTCGTTGGTCCGTTAGATCAACGACCCCCGGTTAAAACATTCCTTTTTTATTCCTAACAACCCCTAACCTTAAATCATTTGCCTACACCCGCCGCCCTGAAACCCCCTTTCCTCTCCAATTCTCTCTGAGACCCAAACCTAACCCTAGCCGCCCCCCAAAATCAGCCCTAACCCTTGGTATTCCTACTCGATCTATGGCTTCCAAGGGATGTACGAGGCCTCTACTTGTCTCCTATCTCCGTGGTTGTTCGATTGTGTGGTTTTTGTGGAAGGATTTCAAAGAGATCTAGTCCAGGTCTCGTTTTAAACTCCTCAAGAGTTTTTCCATAGTCTGTGAGTGATTTCTATCGAAGCTTCACGGTTCAAATCCTTGATTCAAATGCCAAATTCTCTTACCATTTCCTTTTCTTTAAGAAACCCCATGTTTGGACTTGAATCAGTTCAGATCTCCGTAGATCTGGAATGATCCTGAATTCATTGCTGATTTTCCTAAAAGTTCCTTTACTTCTTTACTAGTTAATCGATGTCGAAACATTTTGTTATATTAGGGTTTATTTTCTTGTTGTTATTGGTCAAATGTTTGGGTATCTGAAACATTTTTCAAACTTCCATGGCTACTCTTTTGGGTTTTTTACTTCTTTATTACTGACCGATTCTTAAACACTACAATACCTTAGGTTTTGACTTCTATTTGATCGAATCTTTGTATGATGACATACCTTCAAGTTTTCTTCTTTAAGTATTTTCAAACTAGGATTTCATCCTTTTAAGTTTTCTACAAAAATTCTAAAGTGTTTAACTATGATTTTCTTTACTTGTTCGACTGATTTTCTTCATATCTATGTTTTAGCCCCTACGGTTTCTGCTCATTTCACTAATTATTTCGATATTCCGCCGGTTGTTCGTTAGTTCTATCAATTAAAGGGTATTGACTTATTTTATTTGCCTAATTAGGGTTCAAATTATATTTTTTCCATGATTGGTACTCTCTAGGATCGCTTTCCTTATTTGTGACTCATGACTAATACTACTTGCGTTAATTGGTTTATTAGCCTATTTTGTGGGATCAAATTCTATTCCCGACTTCTATAGGGTCTTTGATTGATTTATTTACCTTATTGAACCTATAACTTGGCTGTTAATTGATCTTTCCAAATTTAAGGGGTGCTTTCCGGATCCCGTTGAATTATTTGATTGGGTTTGGCCCCAATCAACTATTTAATTTTACTTGAATACCTTATTTGGAACTATTATTTATTCTTCGCCAAATTTTTTTTACTCTGCTAAGTACTATACAATATCCTCATTCTGATCTCTGAAGAAGACGAACACTTTAGTTCATCAACACTCTCACGCTCTCAAAAACTCTTTATCCTCTTCTGTTATTTACAATTCTCATTAACTAGTTGGCTATAAGCCAAGGTTGTCCATTTGCACTATCTCTTCTCTATACCTTCTGTTCCATCATTAATTGTTATATCCTGATTCAATTCAAATTTCAAAACTATGTGTTTCTTTGATGTTTCAGTCACTAGTTTTAACTTCCAATCATGTTTGTTATTTTACTGTCATGTTGCTCGCATGCCTAAACTATCGTGTCTAACTACTACCTCACTTAGCATATTAGAGTTTGTTATGTTAGAAGCTATGACTAGTTTATTTACCCACAAATATCTCTTTACTGCTTAGCATGCTTAATCCTGTTTTGTGACAATCGCATGCATCCTGTTTTGCTCATTAGTATGTCCAAGCTACATTATTTTTGTACTGATTCACCAAGAATGTCTTAATTCTGCTTGTTCTATCTGTGATTAGTATTTCTAATCTATGAATATTTTCATAAAGTACTTTCCTAGTTTGTTCATCTAAATCTTGCTTACTCTAGTTCACTAAGGAGATCCTGCTAAGTCATTTAGCCCTACCAAGTACTCTAGTTGTTTGTATTGATCATGTCCAAAATTTATGTATTCTCAATATCTCTTTGTTGTGATCTTTATTACTAACTTGTCAATTCTTCAATCTCTTGGGAGACTTGTGCATCTGTTTGTTTATCCACTAAAGGTATGTTTCATGTGTCCCCAACCCCGCTCTCCATGTGTGGAACCTATTTGTCCCAAACTGCTCCTGAAAGCTATTTGCTTGTGACTTAAATTCTGATTTCAAAAAACATGTTTTTCATGATCTTGTCAAACTATTTTACCTCCCAAACTAGTACTGATTTTAGAAATCTCTTCACTTTTAAGGCTTTTCTTTATACTGCTTACCCAAAAACACATTCAAATTATACAAAGCACTCTCATTTATTCTTAGGTTATTACGTTCTACCCCTCTAGTATGTGTACTGCTTAGAGGTCCTTGAGACCTTTCTGAACTATGGCATATCAGGGCTGGAACTTCCACACTACAAATAATCAGTCTTTATTTGAGAAAGCCTGGGTGTGAGTACTGCCCAGGATCCTTGAGATCCTTAGGGGACTCTGACATACCTGGACATAAATTGGGCTTTGAAATCTTGGGCAT
The DNA here is from genome assembly GCA_034376525.1 of Nicotiana benthamiana. Lineage (NCBI taxonomy): Eukaryota > Viridiplantae > Streptophyta > Magnoliopsida > Solanales > Solanaceae > Nicotiana > Nicotiana benthamiana. The sequence goes on along the minus strand of CM067326.1, from coordinate 79,646,756 downwards.
TTGAGACTAGTGAAGGCCTGGTACACCAGGATTTTCTTTGGGCCTATTTCAGGCTCCCAATAGCTTAATTTATATTCTATTTATGTAATTTTTATTCAATTATTAATTTGTAATAATTTATTGTAAATGAATATTGAGGTGAGTAGTGAAAAGGGAGGATAGTTGTATATTATAGGTAAAGTTGGGTAGAGCATGCCCATAGGGTTTATTTTTATTTACATGAGCCGTGTTAGACACTCTGCTATAGAATTTATTGATTGAAATAAATTCTACCAGCTCCACTTCATATAATTAGATACCATGCCTATAGGGAGTAAAGTAACGGAGGTTCAGTTTCCATTACATCATGTATTCAAACTCATCTCTATAGAAATCATGCCTATAGGATTTAAAATAAGCTTTACATAATTAAAAATCATGCCTATAAGATATAAATCGGCTTTAATTATAGAAATCATGCCTATAGGATCTAAAAATCAGTTTTAGTTAGATCTAAAATCAGTTTAACTTTAACTCATGCTTGTAGATTTTGAATCTGTTTAATTAACTAATCTACTCGTTTCTTCAATGATGTGTTGGTCAGTGTCACTAGAAAGCATGCCTATAGGATCCAAATTGCCCGTTTAATGTTTTAATGCATTCCTGATCATATGATTAGATATCATGCTCATAGAACATCACGATTACACGCCTAGGCAAATCGATAGGGTGATTAAACATCATGCAACTATAAGATTACGCTTTTTTATCTGTGAATGCTCGTATTCAACAGGTCTAAAATCAGTAGCTAAATTAAATAGGCCTTTGACACTTTGGTACTAACTTAATACGTCATATTTTCTGCTCACCTAGATATCTTATTCTAGGGCTTCTTTTAAATATCTGAAACTGTGTTTAAGATGTGCACTTGCTTGCTCTGCTTGTGGAGGTAAAACTTAAGCCTTTAATTGTTCCATCTTTTGTCTAGTCTTAATTGTTTTGATTGTCGCCTAAATTTTTCACCTTTAAGCACCTTATGATAGTTTCGAACTACCCAATTAGAGGTCCTAAATACCTCAGGGCTACAAGGAAGGGACAGGTAGTGCACACATAGGATATCTTTTAAGGTTGCTAGAACGCTTTAGCCTACGACCGAGGTGGATTGGGTAGTAAGAATATGATGACTACGCGCTAATATCACGTGTAGCACTTCATTGAGGAGTAATTACTAGGCATTGCATGGGTATGATCCTATAGGCTAATCAACCTAGGACCGCGCTTTCCCAATTCCTATAGGTTTAAATGAACTTCCTCTTCTTTACACACACACACACACACACACACACACACACACATATATATATATATATATATATATATATATATATATATATATATATATATATATATATATATATATATATATATATATATCTCCTTCGCTTCTATTAACTGAAACATATATGTGTTTAGAATGTGAGAACATGCCTTTATTTGTGAATATGTGTTGAAACTTTTTACTTGTAAAATGACTAATTCACATAGTTTAATTTCGGTCGGAACCCACCATTTGTGGACCGTGAGAGGTGCCTAACACTTTCCCCTCAAGGTGATTTCGAACCCTTACCCTAATCTCTGGCGATGCAACTAGTTCAAGAGTTAACCACTCTAGATGCCCTAACACACCATAATCCGTTAGGTGGCGACTCTTTAAATACTCAATTTCCAAAAAGAAATGAATTGTTCCCAATGAATGTCAAAGCTCGGACTCCGCGAGAAAAAAAGGGCCGTGACAGAATGTATTTCAATAGGACTTGGAACTAGGGGTGTTCATTGGGCGGATTGGGCGGCTTCTTACTCTAACAGTTTGGCTTAACGGTTATCGGCTTTTAAATGTATTCATCTGTTAGCCACCCGATAAGATATCGGGGGGATTGGTATCGGGTTAGCTCTTATCGGGCGGTTACTGGGCGGTTTATCGGTTTAATACCTAAGGGCTCAAATGTATTCTGTCCGCACACTGCATTCAATTTATAATGCAAGGCTGCAAGCTCAGTAGCTCACGCCTCACTGTCCAGTTTAGTACATCAGCAAACACTTACAAGAATCAATTTGCCACACACATATTTACTAGTATATTCAAACTTCTCCAAGTTATGTTGGATAGGAAGTAGATCTGGGAAGAAACATTCCTAGGATAGGAAGTAGATCTGGGAAGAAACATTCCTAGCATAACAGAATATTAGATAATTAGTTTTATGGTGGGGTGGAGACAGCACACACTACACTGTACAGCACATACGGGTGGGGGTATTTGTTTAATTATTTTTGTAATTTGGTTTTTAGTTTTTTATATTTAATATATATAATTATATAAATAAAAATAAATTATTTATATATATATATATTCTTAACGGATTAACGGATTACCCGTTAAGAAAATTGAATAATCTGCCCCCAATCCGATAAGCCGTTAATAAAAAAATTTTAATCCGTTCCCCGTCCGTTAAGCCGTTACCATTAAGCCATTAAGCTTCGGTTCGGTTCGGTTTTCGGTTTCGGATCGGTTTTGAACACCCCTACTTGGAACTTGTCCTCACAAATAAAGTTATATATCCTTATATAAGAGTGAACAATCATAACAGTTCTCACATAATTTGTGTTTATTATGGGCATTAATTATATTAATTGTTCATTCCACAGATAGCGATAACTAGCATATTTATTGCTTTGAATGCCTTATAATTGTTTCAATTCTCGTTGCTTATTTACTCCTGGTTCATGTATTCTCCCTTCTTTTTTATCGTTATTCATTCCGCCCATGCCTCTTCTTTAACAACTGTCAAGCCTGATATTTCTCTGTATTATCTCGTGGGTGTTTTCCTGTGTTTTCCTCTCACAAAAAATTCTATTAATTAAAAATATCACTTGTCGCTATATCAATACTCCACGTGTCATACTTTATAACATACTAACATTTCACGTGTAATGGCTTTTTTCACCAATACATCTGTCATTAACGTGAATTATTATTCATGGAAATACATGGAAATAAAGGCCACATAAAACATCAACGGCAAATATAGAATAGAAGAATCAAGTGTCACTACATAATCAAACGGAGATATATTTTATGGAGGGGAGAGGGGGAGGGGAATACGATATTTAAGATAACTTTTAATCTTTACTATATTTTTCACGAAAAGAAATACTAACTGGACAAATAAACATGTGCATGTGGACATTAATTCTGGTGGTCTCGAAGATATAGAAAACAATCTTCCTTTTTTTTTTCTCTTTAGAGGAGACATAAATGGCCATCTCTAGTTACAAATTAATTATTTAGTTAACTTTCTAAATTCGAGTAAAATCATTCTTCACTTTTTCGACAGATAATAAAGTGGAAATTAGTTCATGGCATGTCTCACTAAATTAAATTCTCTAAAAGGTCCTTGTCTACGCTTGCAATTTTCCCACACCCTTTTTCCTTAAATATCCTTTTTAGTAGGAAATGAAAACTATTTCTCACCCTTTTTTTTTTTTTTTGTAGCAGAAGAGAAATCTACTTCTCTCGCTTTCAAAAATGACGCATATGAAATTGACTAATGAATAAATCGACAACTAAGAGTTGTCATAGTAATTCAGCTAATTTAAAGACTAGACCAAGGGGGGTTAATTAATTAATTAATTAATTAAGGGAATGTGTTATATAAGTTCAATTAGCCCCTCTGCACCTAGTCTGATTGCTAAGCTCCAAGCTAAAATATATCAATCACTTTATTCTAAAAATAAGATATGTTACTAAGAGTTAATTTCCAGACCCACCTGGTGGGAATATACTGGGTAGTTGTTGTTGTTGTTACTAAGAGTTAATTTGGCTGAAGCATATCCAAATATTAAACTAATTTATGGCATAAATCCTTTATATATCAACTTATAAATGCATAAGTTGATACTAGTTGACCTTTATTTCATTCTTCTCTTCTTTTTTTTTAGGGACAATTAAGGATATGCATATAATATTCATGGATACACTCGTTTTATATTATAGAATAGAGCAATGAATAGCTTGGACGATCTAATTTGGATCATGTATTCAAGACAAAAAAAATTAAGTATCAGTATCTAATTTAAGATCATTGAATTAATTACTTTTTTATAGTTTGTCGAAAAAAAGGAGGACAAGTTTTTATAGACGACTTACTACTTCATGAGTTTGCTCAATCAAATTGTACAAAAACTCATTGATCGGCCTGTTTGAGGATGTGCTGAAGTGGGAATGTTACTTTTCCATTTTAATTTATATGAATTTGTTTGGCTGGACATGAATTTTAAGAAAAGAATAATGATTTTTGAAATTTATAGTCCTAAACCAATTAGAATATTTGTCTGGCTATAATTTTTTTGAAACTTGTAATTGTAAATATGTCATAGTATTTGTGGTTATTAAATCTTCTCTTCAAGGACAGAATTGAAAGTTTAAGTTAAATTGTTTTCAAATTTAAAAATATATCATTCTTTTTGGAACAGACCAAAAAGAAAATAGATTCACATAAAATATAACTGAGGAAGTATTATTCTAATTTAAGATTTTGTGGCAATTGATCGGGCACTAAGATTAGACGTGGAAAAATATCATTTTTAACCGGCGGTCGAAACTATTTACATTCGGTAATATATATATATATATATATATATATATATATATATATCGACTATTATTTTGAAGAAAGAATTACAAGAAAATATATATGGCTTCACACCATAACAAAAAATGGCCCATGTTTTTACGTTTTATGCCACCTAGCATAAATTGTACACATTTTGAAAGCACTTGCGAATTCAAAATAGGTGTTCTTACAACAACTGCTTCTAAAAGCTATGGATTTAATTCTTTGTTCTCATAATCATTGCTTTCACTCTCTCTCTTCTTCTCACATCTTCTACATATGCTTCAAGGGCCATGTATTTTCTGCTTCTCCTCTTATATCACATGCTTGCAACTTAAGAAAATTGAAGAGTAAAACTCAACCATTGAAGACCATTAAAAGCTTTATTTTTAAAACGAATTTTTTTATTTGTTAGTTGTTTGGATTGAGTGTTGTTCCACTTGATTAAAAATATTTAAAGAAGTTCAAAATTAAAATTTGAAGTGATTTGGAGTAGATTTGAGTTAAATTTTAGAAAAAATGCAAATAAGAAGACGCAATCAATTTTTTTATATAATTTTGTATAATAGTGTATATGAAGTGTAGAAACACATCTTATACGCTATTATACACTTTTATACACTTTTATACACCTTTATACAAGCGTTTGTAGACGATTTTCTTCTGCGATTTTCAATTGCAATTCTCGTTTAAAACCAATCCAAATCTCTATTAAATGACTTCAAATTTTATATACAACCTCCTTATATCATTTCTAACAAGTCTATATAACACACACTCTAAATTTCTCACAAAATCAAATTCGGAATTTAAACTCACATATTTAAGTTTGTTAAAAATTTAATTTTAACCATACAAATAAATATGATTTATTGAATTAATATTTGAGTCATAGTAACTGATTCAAAAATTAATTTAAAATCATGAGGAATATTTTTTAAAAATTAAATAATAATTTTGAGAACCTATTTGAATTAAATATTAAAATTTTAATTTATTATTATAAATTAAATATGAATTATAAAATTAAAAAGTATAGAGCCCAGTTGTTAAAAGCTACCTTTCCAAAAAAAATTGGATTTGACAAATTTGTAATCTAGTTAGGGGTGCTTTTATCTTTGTTTGAATTAAACGCCAAAGAGATGGAATAATGTTGGAAAAACGAAAAAGACGAAATGTGTAACTATTAATGGGACCTACTCACCGGAATTGATTATGAATTTACCAATATCCATATAGTCCAAAATCACTAACCCCTAGCTACTTTTAATCTTATTTTCTTCCCAAATTCATAGCCTGTTTCATACAGAATTCATAGATTATAATTACCACTAATTATTTATATCCTACAAGTACAATAAGTCGTCGTTCTAGTTGGACAGAATTTATGACACTTTATTTATGGTTGGCGGAAAATTGGCTGGACTTGGTACCAAAAATCCTAAGTTGGATTAATCAGATTTTATTTCATGTTTTCCTTGACGAGTTAATTTCAGTGAACTTTCTTGATTTTAGAAGTAATGGCACAGAGTTTTAATTCTGAATTCAAATCTTATCATAATTCCTTGTCAAAAAGAATTTTCACGCATTCGTGTTTTAAAAAGAAAAAAGTAAAACTTACATACAAGGGAACGTACTGCCTAGATGCCTGTTAAAGAAGTTCAGTATATCTAATGACGAATTAAGCCTAAATTCTTTTTTGTTCTTTTTTTTTATTATTATCATAGTATTCGTGTTAGCTTATGCAGACGACTAGTTCCATGGGGAATGTGTTATCTATTTGAACCAAAAGTTTAAAACTCTTTTGTCAACTGCAATTACCAATAATAAAGAAGGTAAATCTTGACCAAGCATAATTAACTTTAAATTCGAAAATATACAGCGCAAAATAACAAAAGGCAGAAACATATTAGATTTATTTATGCAATAATCTCAAATTGTTTAAACTAAAAGTTTAAAACTCTTTTCCCAGCTTCAATTATCAATAATAAAGAAAGAAAAATTTTAGCCAAGCATGATTAACTTCAGATCCAAACATACACAGTGTAAAATAAGGAAAGGTAGAAAGATATTAGATTTATTGATGTGATAATCTTATGTCAAACACAAGAGATGGGCTTACATCTGGAGCAGAAATGAATCGTAAGTGGAGGAGTAAAGAGAGGGAAAGGTGAAGTCTATGTTGATTTACTAGAGATCACTCTTTTCTCTTCTTGTTTTCTCTATTTCCTCTCATTTTTCTATTGTTCCTTTCTCCCCCAACGAAAAGTCCATGTTTCTCTGAGTTTACCCCTCTCTATATATAATTCTTAGGACTTTTTATTCAATAATATTTGACCAACGTGCTTTTCCTCGATTGTCTTTTCTCTCGTTGCTCGAACACAGCTTGACTCGATGTATGCTTTTTATGATAACACCCCAACGATTGTCGAGGAGTTCTTTGCTATTTCGCTAAATGGGCATAATTCCAACTTGATCGACCCCTTGTCATTCCTATTGGGGGCGACTACTACGGTCAGATTTTGACCCATACAGTTAGTTCCTTCGTCCGCCGAGGTCGCCTCTTAGCGAGCTCGACGGGCGGACTCTGTCGATTCGAAAGTTAGAAAAAATCTAAATGTTTACGCATTGAGCGAGGCTTTTAGTTCAAGGCAATGGCGTGACGCTTTAATGATACCATTAGATCGTTGCGTCGGTTCGTAGTTGAACTGTTGTGCTGATTCGAAACGTCGTTAATAGCTACTATCATTAGGACGTACTTTTCCTAGGAATCGAACTGTTTCTTATGCCCTATCAATGTTGATTGGCGACTCTTGGGTTTTCCCGCCCAGGGCATTTATGTTCCTATAAATTGGGGAAAATCCCCCATTCTGTTGCCACACTTTTTGACCTATCAAAGGAGTTTTTTAAGCCTTTATTTTCTTTACTACTACAAATCCTTGAGTCAACTTTCCTGTCAACCAAAAGTCGACGCCACCATCTTCCTTCTCTGCCTATTTCTTGCTCATTTATTTCGAACAATTGAGACAATTGGCTGGTACTTCTTCCCACACTGACAGACTTTTCGAAACTCTGGTGCCATAAAATGACACACCTATTCTCGGAGAAGGAGCGGAGGCAATGAAAGAAGAGGGAGTTCCAACAGTGGCTAAAATATTGCCTAATCCAGGGAGGTTGTGGACTGATTTCAATAACCCTGCCGGAGAAGAACCGGAGCATGTTCCCTCTATTATGGATGAAGCAGCGATTGTAGTGCTTATGGAAAAACGGGGGATCCCGAACCATGTTGAGATGTTGCTGGCAACGGGGAATGATATCGTACATTTTGACCACCCGGGATAATGCGCATTGTACGTGTACCCCTTTGTTGTTGGGTATATGTTTCCTCTTCCCTCCTTGGTGATTGACTTCTACCATTTCTATGAAGTGTGACCGGCACAACTTTCACCGTACGCACAAGCTTTTCCTCATGCTGCTCATGTTTGCAGAGCTTGCTGACCGTGAGGTCACTTTGGGACATATTCTTAATATCTTTTCTCCCCAACTTATTCGATGCACGATGATCCACATACGCCATCAAGGAGCAAATTTTCTGGTGGTGAAGATGGATGATATGGATAATCATTGTTTCTATTAGAGTTATTGTTATGTGCAGACTGAGCACCTTATAGCGGACTCGGGTAGGTTCCTTGAGAGGTGAAACTTCGCGCGTAAGTTTTTCTATTCTTTGTATCCCCTTTTGGGGTGGTGGTCGACCGCATTCCTTCAGGTAATATTGCTAATTCGTCTTTATTTTTGTAACCGAGAAGTTGCCTCTATCATTTGTTAATTATATATCTGAATTAGTGAATGTCATTTTTCCCCATACGGTGGGGGTTCGCAAATAAGTGCCCTTCTATGAGAAATACCGGCGTAAGACTCTTAATGGTAAGTCGACTTGCCGCAACTTCTCTGTACTTTGCCTTACAACTTGGTCTCGTTGCTTATATGATCATATTATTATTACTATTATTATTATTATTATTATTATTATTATTATTATTGTTGTTGTTGTTGTTGTTGTTGTTGTTGTTTTTACTGTTAATAGGGAGAGCGCGAAGGATGAGGGCTCCTTCGCTCGCATTTTGTCGACCGACGTCTTCTACTCTGTCTGCATCGAGGTCTGCTTCCCGACCTACATCAAGGACTAATCAAGTTGCACCTACGACCGGGGTTGTGTGTATAGAAATTGTTCCCCAACCTGTAACTCCGTCTCCTACCGCCCGCTCAATAGGTGAATCTTCCCGTGCTGAGGACAGGAAGGGTCCGTCGAACAGACAGCAAGTGGAGTCCAAAGTATCTCCTTCAGCCGCAGTATCTTTAGAGGACGACCTTTCCCTTACGATGTCTAAAATGGGTGGTAGTACTAACTCGACCACAGAGGTAAACCCGGTGGTCGAGACCAACCCGACAGTAGAGGCTTCGACTACTTTGATTCATCATCATGCTACTGTGATCGGAAGTCAGGGTCTCGAGACTTCTGTTCTTACTTTGGGCAGGCCTTCGTCTTTTGTACCCTGTCGGTCTTCTTCTTCAGCTGTAGAGAGAGAAAAGGGTGTAGTGGTCGACTATTACGAGTCTGAATTTGATCTTGATCCTGATGATTCTAGAATGTTCGAGGAGGGCCTTACCTGCATGGTGGTAAGAGCGGGAGGTCCATCCCGTATACTTGATATTCCATCGGAGATTAACCTTCTACAAGACACAAAAGACTTGGTACTGTAGTTTGACCTTTTATGCTCTACTGCAGAGTGTGAGGCTCTTTGGGACTTCTGTGACATCGGTTTGATTCATGAAGTCGCCGCCATGGTCCTGAGTTTAAGTTTGTCCTATATGTTCTTTTATGTGTTCCTTTTTTTCGGTGGCCTTGACCTTTACCAACTCGTTTTTTTATTTTTTGGGCTTTCAATCAGACATGCTAGATGTTGAAAGTGCTCGAAGGGCCGACTCTTGGGCGAAAACTTTTCTGATGATATTGGAAAAGTGTCGGTGCTAGCGAAACAAGTGTCGCGATGCATGAACGGCTTAGGGGAGCGTCGGTAATTGATCTCTCAGGGAGGAACTGGAGAAAAGGGATCAGAAGCTGATATAGTCTATTAGCATGAGCAGTGAACTCGAGGAGCTACTTCGTGTTAAGGACGAGGAACTCAAGTTGGGAAAAGGGGTCGCCTGAGAGTGTGAGCATCTTCAAGTGAAAGTATTGTCGGCTCAGTTCGAGATGGATCGAAACAACGTCAGAGTTTAGAATTTGAGTGTAGAGTGGATGGGAAAATTAACAAAGCTGGAGAGGAAAGTGTCAGAGTTGGAGAGTGTCGAGTGCTTGGGTGTCAGATTTTGTGAGAGTGACGGCATTAGAGGACACTATCCGCGTCTTTCAATTCGAGAAGAACTTTGAAAGGCGACATCTACGCTGAGAGAGACAAGTCTTGAAGAACGCATTAGCGAAATTCAGGCCAAGAAGCCATAATTTTTGGCCCAAGTCAAATCTACCTCTGCCTCTGCCACTGTCCCTCGATATTTACACAAGCTTTGGGTCCATGCCGAAGCCCAATCGGACACATACAAGAGAGTTTGTGGGATGTAGGCATATTTTTTAGGCCGCTTATGAAGGAGCACGAACGAAGTCATGGGAGGCTCGTGTCATCTACGGCTACAATCCTGCGGCATTGGAGGCCGGTGATAATATTTATGCTGAGGAGGGACTTCCTAGAGATAGTGATGGGGAGAATGGTTGTTATGACACCAAGTGAAAATTTGTTGCCTTAGCCTTTTTTTTTTGTTTTGCTTTATTATCTTTTCTCTTTCTTTTTATTTTGGTACTGGGCCGATTTTGACCTTGTATAATGTGCGGCCATTTACGCAAGTGTTTTAAATAAAAGCGTTTTTGTCGTACGTCCTTTCTATTTTTCTCCCTTTCCCTTGCTTTACACATTTTTTTGTTGCTCGCCTTAGATTATTGGATTTTTGCATGGTGAATCCTCAATTTATTGTTTTAGGGAAGCCAACTTTAATCGGACCGAGAAGGATCTTATCACATTAGTCCGAATAGAGTCTCTTCAGATTCGCATATTTTGGTGAGACTGACTTTTGGCTTGTTGCTTTAAGAAAAATCATCTTTGACTCAAACGAGGTTGGATTCAGACTCGTCGTTTTGGACGAAGTTAGTTTCAACTTGAACCATTCGAGGGGGGTTAAACTTAGTTATTTATTTAGGTGAAGTCTCCCTTTACATATGTATTTGAGCGTGATCGAACTTGGGTCTTGGAGCAAATCAATTTCTAACTTGTTTTAAACCAAAATTTTTCGACGACGACCGATGGCCACAAAGGCATTATTGCGAGTAAGACCGAAATGTTAGGTTATATAATTCGAGCGAGGTTGAGTTCTTATTCTGGACATTAGCCCTTGGACGTAGGGGGGTTATTTCGAGCTAATGTCGAAATGTTAACCCGTCACGATTCAAATGAGGTCGAATTTTTCTTTCTAACGACAACGCTTGGCCCTAGGGGTGTTATTTTGAGCTAATGCCAAAATGTTAAACTCTTATGTTTCGAACGAGGTCGAATTCTTCTTTTTGGCGATGACCCTTGGCTGTAGGGGTGTTATTTCGAGCTAACATCGAAATGTTAAGCTGTTACAATTCGAATGACGTCGAATTCTTCTTTTTGGCGATAGCCCTTAGCCATAGGGGTGTTATTTCGAGCTAATATCGACATTTTAACCTGTTACAATTAGAAAGAGGTCAAATTCTTTTTGTTTAGCGTTGTCCCTTGGCCGTAGGGGTGTTATTTTGAGGTAATGTTGAAATGTTAACATGTTACGAAGCATATTTTCTATGTGTACGTCGGAGAAAATCTTGGTGTACTTAGTCTTGTTTTTTTTTTTTTGAATTTTTGGGCGTCCCCTAAGGGAGTCCCAGTTTTCCTCAACTTTTGCGTTCCCTGGATGAGTCATAGTTATTTTAATTTTGTTTGCATTGGGGAATACGATGCGTCCCCTGGGTGAGTCCCGATTTGTTTTCTTTTTTTAGTGGTGGAGAATATGATGACGGGGAGTATAAAATGTTATTGTTTCGCTAACTGGGTAGTACAGTGCATGTTCGGTCATGCATATATTGGAGAAGTTTCCCTCTATCTAGTCCCTTCATAGTTTGTCCTAGAGAGGTCATCGGTAGGCGGGGCGAAGAATTATACTTTAAACTTCGAGACATCCCCCTCGTCGCCTCGTTAAAAACCTTCACAAGAAAACCCAATTGGGATAAAAACGGGGTGAGGAAAAAAGAGTACAACTTGAGGGACGTCATTTTTTAGATGTTGAAGCGTTCGATATGGGCGACATTCCAGTTGTTTTGTAGTAGTTTTCCTTTTTTTAGTTGGAATTCTCCTTTGCTTGCTTGCCCGTGTGGAGCTTGTGTTCCTGTTTAAACTAATAGAGGGTAAACAAAAGTTAGATTTTCTGTATCTCGATCTAATGAGTCGGTGAAAGAGGGCAACTTTAAACCGTTGCTTGCACTGCCTGGCGTTTGAATGGTTAGTGGGATGGTGGGTTTTATATTCGATGGTCGTTTTCAGTTCCTTTTTTTTAGCAGTGCCTAAGCTTCACGTGGGTTGGGTTCGCTTCACTTGTTGTAGTGTTGCAATCAAGTCATAGTCCGATCTCGTTTGATTCGTGCCCACAACAAGGGATATAAGTCATGCTTCGTTTATTGGCCATCCGATGTGTGGGCGAGATATGAGAGTAGAGCAGGATATGCCCATTCTTTTACAGGATTGAGCTACAAGGGTTGTCATCTCATAAAGGGCGCGTGGATATTTATTATAGCTTCTACTTTTGTGTAGCAGTCTGATCTAGATTAGCATGCGAGGTTTACTTACTACTCTTTCGGGTTGATGGTTACATTTCACTGGTTTTAGATTTGAAGGAAACTAGGGAATTTGTCTAAGAAATCTCCACAGACAGCGCCAAATTGTTTGAACTAATAGTTTAAAGCTCTTTTGCCAACTTCAATCATACATAATAAAGAAGGTAAATCTTAACAAAGTGTAATTTACTTCCAATCCCAATATATACAACGCAAAATAGCGAAAGGTAAGAACATATTAGATTTATTGAAGTGATAATCTCAAATTATTTGAACTAAAAGTTTAAAACTCTTTTGCCAACTTCAATTATCGATAATAAAGAAGGTAAATTTTAGCCAAGCATAATTATCTTGAGATCCAAATATATATAGCATGAAATAACAAAAGGTTGGAACATATTATATTTATTGATGTGATAATATTACGTCAAACACGAAAAATAAGCTTATATTTGGAGCAGAAATGAATAGTAAGTGGAGGAGTAAAATGAGGGAAGGTGAAGTCCCTGTTGATTTACTAGAGATCCTTCTTTACGCTTGTTTTCTCTTCTTTTTCTGCTCCTCTTTCTTCCCCTCCAAAAAGTCCCTGTTTCTCTGAGCCTACCCCTCTCTAAATATAATTCATATGGCTTTTTATTCAATGGTCTTTGACCAATGTGCTTTCTCGCGACTTTCCTTTCCGTCGTTGCTCGAACACAGTATTGATTCGATGTATACTTTTGATGATTACATCCCGATGGTAGTCGAGGTGTTCTTTGGTATTTCGCCACCTAGACATAATTCCAGCTTGGTCGACCCCTTGTCATTTCTATTGGAGGCGACCACTACGATCAGATTTTTACTCATATACTATCTCCTGTCAGATTAGTTACTTGATAATTTTATCTATCAAAATTTGAACAAATAAAAAAAATATCACCTATTGTTTTAGCCCGGGTTGAAATTTAAATTTGAAACCTTATGATTCGCGTGCATTAAGCCTAGATCTTAGTAAGCCTAAAGCGGGAGTTGGCCAATTGATCTCTCTTCAGGAGGAATAGTGAAATACAAAAGAAAGAGTAATAGTGTGCCATATTTTCTTCTCTTTGGCCATCTGGGTTGCATAAAACTATGTCGCAAATGGTTAAAGTATATGATACTTAACACTTTAATAATAAAAATGAAACAATACTGACAGTACATTACATACTTATTTAAAAAAGGAGACTAAAAAGCAGAGAAGCACCAAATAATTAAAGTAGATGAAAAGCATAACGGAATGGGGACATTTTCAAATCACGTCCCCGAGATATTCCCCTCTTCTCCTTTTTCTAAACCATCTGCACGCCACTGCTTCGCATCTCTAAACTATATTTTTGAATACAATGCTAGTATTTCAAGTACTGTACAACAATCAACCTTTTGATTTCTCTCTCGTGCTTTTAGCTATTAGTTACTCAAATTTTATGGATTGAACTTGAGTTCGTATCGGATAGGTCCTACAAGAAAAGATTCTTCGTTTTCGATTTTATCTTTCATAAAAATGAAAAATTTTAATAAATTTTATTCTTTATGACGTATAAGTCATGGATTCAAATAATAAAAGTAATCATTAATACAATTAAACTGTTTACATCACATTTCTTAAAGTATAATTTTTTTTTGAATCATATATAAATACGGAATATTTTGTACATCGAACTACTTTTTATAAGTTGCTTCGGTGGTTGTTTCTATTGCATAAAGAAACGGGCACATCTTGGATCCTCTATTTCTTAATTAAAATTTTCTTATCTCATTAAATAATGCAATTACATTCATGCAACCTTCCTTTCATCTCAAATAACGTCAACGTTACTGAAAGGAAAAGTAACTTATGCGTGGTGCAAATTTCAAGAGCTAGTCTTTCTATCCTTTCTTAAATAAACCCAAAGAGAATGCAACCTAATTGTCCCCTTAGTTTCCGTAATTAAACTCTAACCCTTAAGATTTTGAAATTTTTATAGGAAAACTGTTCTAAAATACTTTATTCCTTTCTCTCTTTTTTCCTGCTTCCTCGTATAAATCCTGGCTGCAGCTTGTCTCCCGGAAAGTAGCTTACACACCTCTTATTTTTCTTTCTAAATATATGCTTTTTATGTGTGCTAGGTGATATTTGAGAAAATAATTCCTTCCAACAAGCGGTAAAGTGATTGATTTAAAATTTATGAGATCAAGATCTTATCTTTTTAAGTTACTGTATTTTAAAATAATAACTTATATTTATTTAATATTTTTTTAAGATAAATATAAAATTTAAATAAAAGCTACTAGATTTAGCCAACTGTATAGTAGAGCTAAAATTTTCATATAGGGTATCAATATTTAAAGAATTAAATACACAAATAAATCAAGGAACTATAATACATATTGTATATCCATAAAAATATAACTTTTATCTATTTAAACCGTACAAGCGAAGGAGTATCATTTGAAATTAGGGGCGTTCATAAAAACTCAACAAATCAAACCAAATCGAAAATCAAATCAAATTGATAAAAAAATTAATATTTTTTTGTTTGCTTTGGTTTTGGTTTTAATCCGAAAAAAATTGAAAGAATTCGAACCAAATCGATTATAGGAGTAGCTATTTTAAATTTATTATTATACCTATATATACATATATATGTATATATATATATATACACACACACATACACACACACATAAAGTTTCAAAAAATTAATAGTATATATTATAGTTTACACTTTTAATATAGTTCTTTACCTTTACATTCTAATTTTATTGGTAGTTTTTGTTATTAAGTGTAAGAATCCATTTTGTGTTAAAAATAATGTATTTCTAATTAAATTCTTAAATTATTATGACTATTTAATTCTATTTTTAATTAGTTTAATTTTAATATTTTAAAAACTAATTTACTTAAATTTTTTTTAAAAATTGATCCAAACTGAACTATGAACCACCATACTTGAAATAATGCGGCTACGCCGCTAGGCGAACCCACAACGAATGAGCAAGCTCCAAAGCTATATATTAACGACAATATATGATCAAACCGTAAATGCGAAATGTGGAGAGCATTTTTTTTGGAATAGTAAGCTTCATTTCATCAACAGAACAAACATTACAGAAAGAAACCAATAGCTGCTGACCAGCTGCTGCTCTCGATCAATCTATAGGGATTCACTCCCGTAAGTTATATATACATCAATTCAAAAACATATAATTACATTAATTCCTTTTCTAAGGGTAGTGATCCAGTCTTCGCAAAACATCCTTCAAGTGTTTAAAGGAGGTCCCATATATATGTATGTGAACTGCTATCTCTTTGCATATATCATTGATAATGATTCTTCCTCCTTGGAACCTAATCTTGTTTTTTTCTCGCCATAGAAGGTATACTAACATCCCAAACACACTGGTGGTTATTTCAGCATGTCCATTACTCATTTTTGCAATGATACTAACCCATTCTACTTCACTGTTCCAGTCACAAATGGGCCTCTGGTATCCCAGCCATATTAGCAGTCTATTCCAAAGCTCCCAAGATGTCGGGCAAGCAAAAAATAGATGGTCAAAAGATTCGTCTACATGCCTGTAAAATACACATTGTTTTGGAATGTGTATCCCAAGGTGCATTAGCCTCTCCACTGTTGCCAGTCTTATGCGAAAAGCTAGCAAGACGATAAATTTTAATCTTGGGTGTAGTTTTGTCTGCAGAATAATGCTTTTCCAGTGCACTTTGGGGAATTGAGGGAGTTACAGTCTGTAGAGTTTTTTGATGCTGAACAGTTCACCCCTCTGTAGCTGGATCAATCTACATTTCAGATTTCCCTGTATATCATGGATATTAGTTATCAGTGATCTTGTCTCAAAGATTTTCCTCACAGCCCAGGCAGCTCTTTTAGGACTAGGTACATCCTCTACAACATTGTTCTTAATGTAATATGTGTGCGGACACTTGATCCATAGGCTGTCCTTCTTCATTGTTACTGCCCACAGATGCTTTGCAACAGCTACCTTATTCCAGTGTGGCAGGTTCAATACATTTAGGCCACCAGCACTATATGGTAGACATATAGTTTTCCATGCTACTAATGCCTTCTTTGACACATTTGCTGCACCAGTCCATAAAAAGGATCTGCATATTGTCTCGATCATCTTCATTACCTTTTTAGGCAGCAGGAAGATTTGAGACCAGTAAGATTGCATTCCAAATAATACTGAGTTGATCAACTGTAGCCTACCTGCATAAGATAGAAATCTTGATGTCCAGCAGTTGATTTTCTGTATTATCTTCTCTACTATTGGCCAGCATTGTATAACTGATAATTTTTTGGAGTCTAAAGGAACACCAAGATATTTGAATGGTAGAAAACCTTCAGGGAAGTCCATTTCATGCAAGATTTCCTCCTTGAGCCAGTTTGATACCCCTGCTATATAGACTGCACTTTTGTCTGCATTTGCTTGAAGTCCTGATGTTTCAGTAAATTTTTGGAGAGTCTGTTTTAAAAGTCTTACTGATTGGGTATCACCCTTGCAGAATAGTAGAAGGTCATCAGGAAAGCAGATATGAGCCACTCCCAGCTTCTTGCACCTAGGATGGAATTTGAAGTCCTTTCTTTCCATCATATGCTTGAGTTCCCTGTGCAAGTACTCCATGACTATGACAAAGAGGTATGGGGACATTGGGTCTCGCTGCCTTATACCTCTTTTTCCTATAAAGGGAGTTGTCAGCCCTCCATTGAGACTTATTGAATATGTGACAGAAGAGATGCATTCCATTATCCAACTTGTAAACTTGTAGGGGAAGCCCATGTCCAGCAATAGTCTCTCGATAAAACACCACTCCACTGTGTCATATGCCTTCCTCAGGTCAACTTTTAATACACACCGAGGGGATACTCCTTTCTTATTGTACCCTTTAAATAATTCCTGGGTGAATAGTATGTTGTCTGTTATGCTCCTGCCTTCAATAAAAGCTTACTGTGAATTACCAATCAGTCCACCTATGAGTGTTTCGATTCTTGCTGTAAGCACTTTAGTGATAATTTTATAGAGGGTCGTGCAACAAGCAATGGGTCTATAGTCTTTAACAGTAGTAGGATTTTGTATTCTAGGAATCAAGGTTACTGCTGTGCTACTTACTCCTTTATGCAGTTTTCCTGTTGCAAAGAATTCCTTCACTGCTTCATAGATATCATCAGCAACAGTGTCCTAGTGTCGTGTGAAGAATTCGACTGGGAAGCCATCTACTCCTGGTGCTTTATCATGGGGCATATCATTTATTGCCTGAGAAATTTCCTCCTTTGTAACTGGCATAATCGGAGACTTCTTCTGCTGCATGTTAAGACATGGTCCCTTTTGAATAATGTCAGTATTTGGACATTGACAGAAAGGTTTATTTTCCCCCAGGATCTTGCTGAAAGTATCTATAAACTCTTCCTCCACTAGTTTAGGGTCAAACAGTCTCTCCCCTGAATCAGTGTATATAGAGCTTATTGTGTTTATGTTTGTCCTCAGCTTCATTTCTGCATGGAAGTACTTGGAGTTTGAGTCTCCACAAGTGATCCACTGTGCCCTGGATTTTTGATGAATAATCTGTTCCTCTATGCTACTCCATTTCTTTATTTCTGTTAAGGTTTTCTTTTCTTGATCGATCAGCTGGTGGTCCAGGTTCTTCCTTCTCAAATCTAACTGAATGGTTTCCAGTTTCTGTCTTGCTGCATTGAGATGGGTTCTATAGGATTATTCAATTCTTTCAACTCCCATTTCAAAATTTTGAGCTTGTTCCATATCTTGTGCATGCTTCCAGTCCATCATTTCCCCTCTGTTGCCAAACCTTTTCTACTATACCAGTAAAGTCAGCATGTTCCATCACAGGTTTGTACAGTTTAAAAGGTTTGGGATATATATTCTTCCTATGAAATCCAGTTTTGCATTGTATTAGAATAGGAGAATGGTCTGATGCCCCCGGGTTCAGATAATCAGTTTCAATGTAACTGTATTGCTGCATCCATATCATATTGCCAAAAGTCCAGTCTATCCTGCTATACACCCTTCTGCTAGGTTGTTGTTTGTTGCACCAGGAGAAATACCATCCCAAACTTTTCAATTGAGTAAGTTGAAGAGTATTTATCGCTTCCTGAAAACCTTTGAGTTCGTTCTGTGTTACTGGTGAGCCAATTCTGTCCTCTGTATGAAGAACATTGTTAAAGTCCCCCCTAAGCAACCAGCTTTGGTGAACAGATGCACATAGATGCAACAGCCTATCCCATAACTGCTGTCTTTTATTTATATCATTGCTTGCATATACCACTGTAAGAAGAGTTTTAAAGGTGGTACCTCTTTCATGAACTTCACAATGAATGAATTATTCATCAGTCAACAGTATTGTCACCTCAGTGCTTTGTTTCCACAGTAACCAGATCCTCCCATTTGAATGTTCATTGTAATTACAGAAATTCCTCCATTCTCCATAGGCAGTGTTGAGTATCCTTCTAGCTTTTCCTCTTTTACTCTAGTTTCTAACAACCCATGACATCCACTTTATTCTTCTTCAGAAAGAGTTTTAACTCTTTCTGCTTATGGGCCTTGTTTAGGCCCCTAATGTTCCAGGTGCATAGTATCATTTAGGGGTGAAGCTGGATGGGCCAGCGTCCCCAAGAATTCCTTCCATCTGTAAAGGGGAAAATTTGTTGCTTGAGTTCAGGATACTAGTTTCTGTTTGCTGTACATTCTTTCCCTTCTGTTTCCCATTTTCTGCTTCCTTTCTAAGGATAGTTCCATCTGTCTCCGTCGTATCCTTTGTCTTCTTTTCCTGTTGAATTGCCATATCCCTTGGTTATTACTTTTGGAGTCCATCTCTTGGTTACTCTGAACTTCTGTTTTAACTGTCCTGTTTTAGGTTAGTTCCTGTCTTCCTTTGAAGTATGCTGCTCTTTCTTATACCAACACTCAACAGAACTATGCCCAAAACTGATACAGTGATTACAATACTTTGGTTTCCATTCATAGTCTATTTGTTGGACTATGATTCCTCTTTTTTTTTTTTAAGCTCTAAATTGTTCGGTAAAGGCTTGGAGATATCAGTTTCAACCAACACTCTAGCATATGACACTTTCTCCAAATCTGCTATGTATTTATCATTATACAGAGGCTTTCCAACCACACTAGCCAATTTACTTAACGCTTCAGTTGACCAGAAACCCAGTGGTAAACCAGGGAAAGTGATCCACAGTGGGATCACACTTATATTAGCCGGATCAAACTTGAAATCCATTCTCCATTGCTGCTGTACAAGAGGCTTTGTTATGGAAGGTGTAAGGTCCTGCTTGAAATACACGATCCTTATCCTCAACATTCTCAAATCTGAATAGATAGTACCCATCCTCATGATACATTATTTGAGGCTTTTCGACGAAATTTCACAGGTTTGCGACAAAATTTTCCATAGTTTTCTCATACGGAGACTCCCCCAGTATAAAGCCTATCAATGCATTACTCCAATAAGCCTCTAATTCCTTTGTATCACCATCATCAATTTGCACTACAAATCTCTCATCTCTCATAGCAGGAGTGACGTAGCTTAGGGCATTTCCTTTTTGAGGGCTTCTATTTGTTTGCATGAAAACCTTTTTCTTTTCAACCTCCCATGTGTCTGCTACATCTTGTTTGCTCTGATCTTGTTTTGCATGCGCTGAGAATTGCAATCGCCGGTGAACTTGCGATTGTGCCAGTGTTCCTTCCACTTGAGCTTTGTCATTACACTCTTCACTTTCTTCCCTAATAGGTTGAAATTGCTTTGGCAGAAAACTTCCAAGAGTTAACGGATTCAATCACTGCTGAATACCCGAGTCCGGTGTCACTATCGCACTATTTAGCATATCATCCTCGTCCGGGTAATGGAATACAGTAGGAGCAGATCACATTCCCGTTAACCAACGATTAGGCTGGTTTATTGCTGGTGTGACTTTCATAGCTTCATTCCCACTGTTTTCTGGTTCCGATTGCTGCTTCTTCCTCGTCTTAGCTATGACAGAGGCGTAAATTTGCACCCTGCTAACGTGCGCCTGCTATACTGGAGAGAGAAAGTTTTTCTCATGTAAAATTTTATATCGTCATAGAACTTTTATTCATGCGGAGAGCATTTTCAAAGGACGGAAAGTAAAATAAGTTGTAGGCACATAGTCAAAGGATATTTTTGACATTAACATAGTCAAAAGATAATTGCATGAATCAAAACAAAAGATATAAGTGACTGTTTGACAATCTCTCTATACCCATCAGAATATTACTAGTAATTGAGTTATGTACAATTATTTTTAACTGATGTAATTATATAAATATAAATACATAAAACTTACTAACACATTGTGACAAGGAACATACTTGATGGACGTATTCGGCAATAGGATCTTCTCCTTCTGTTTTTATTTTCAATTTAAATTTGTAATCTGTATGGGGTTACACATATCACTAGTTTCCATTCTCAAAAAAGCTGTAAAAATAAAAGAAAGAGAAAGATCCGTCCTTTTACCGCCGCTTTTTATGTCTTTACGACCACCTCAAACTTTCACCCACTCACTCTTCCCTTCTTCCCTCAGTTATGGCCTCTGCCTTCTCTCTTTTCCTACTTCATCTCTCCTCCCCACTATTTCTTCATTTTCAGATCCTACATTACTACACTTTTCTAATTCCTCTTATTGCTAACTTATTATTATTATTATTATTATTATGGGTTATTTTTCATGCAATGCAGAATCTGCAATTGCCACCTGCGATTCTTACAACTGGCCCAACTTAACCAAAAAAAATCACACCCATATCAAAATCAGAGAATTTTCTTACTCTGATCTTCACTCAGCTACCAATGCATTCTCTCAAGACAATCTTCTCGGCAAAGGCAGCCATGGATATGTCTACAAAGCTCATCTTCATCAAAATAAACTCAATACCGTTGCCGTTAAAAAAACCAAACAAAGTCAATCCCGTAACAGTTCTGCTAATTCCCCAGCTGAAAATGAGATCGAAATTCTTTCCCGAGTTCACCACCCTAGGCTCGTTAACTTACTGGGTTACGCAGTGGACAACAACCAAAATAAATTAATCGTCGTTCAGTTTATGCCTAATGGGTCTTTGTATGAATTACTTCATTCTTCGTCTAAGCCTCCTTATTGGGCCCGAAGAGTCCGTTTCGCTCTGCAAATTGCAAAGGGAGTTCATTTTTTGCATTGTTCGAACCCGCCGGTGATTCACAGAGATATAAAATCGTCGAATATTTTAATCGATGGGAATTTCAGTGCCCGTCTTGGTGATTTTGGTTTGTCTTTGAGAGGACACGTGGAAGACGTTATAGTAAAAAGTACGCCGCCGGCGGGTACATTAGGATATTTGGATCCTGCTTATCTTGCACCGGGCGATCTCAGTACAAAGTCCGATGTTTTTAGCTTTGGGATTCTGCTGCTGGAGATTATCACTGGAAGGAATGCAATTGATGTCAATTTTAGTCCCCCGTCAGTGGTGGATTGGGCGGTGCCTCTGATCAAATCCGGCGAATATGCAGAGATTTGTGATCCGAGAATCGGTTCGCCGGAGGACGATGGTGTTTTACGGCAGCTGGCGGTGGTGGCGGCGCGTTGTGTTAGAAAGACGGCGGAAAAACGGCCATCGATGGCGGAAGTAGTGGAGTGGTTGAAAATGGTGCATAAACAGATGATCTCGCCGATATGGAATAACATAGGGCGGCGCGTAGGGAGCGTGCGAGAGTCGACGCGCGTGGTTAAATACGAGCCCCTGGATGATAGTATGGAAATTGTGAAGATCTCGAGAGTAGGAAGTAGAAGAAACAGGAAAGTATCCAATGTGACGAGCGTAGAATTAAGAAGTGTTGTGATTGGTGAAAATAGAAAGCAAGAAATCCAACCCGTTATTAGGTCAAAATCTATTGGTTCTCTTGATGAGATTGAATCTGAACCGCTAGATCTGGCCAATACTAGGAGGAAAGGAGGATTGGCTGTGAAGATGCCTACAGTAAGGTTGAGTAAGTCAAGATCTATGGGCATGATACAAAGTAGTACAAGGTTAATGAACAAGAACAATAGTAGTAATGGGGTTGTGGTAAAGTTTGTAAAGAAACCAAATGGAAAAGAATTAGAGGAGTCTAAATTGCTAGTTAATGTAGGAAAAGAATCCCAAAGGGGGGAGTAATTGATTTGCATTATAAACATTTTGCTTGTTGTTTTATTCATTTCCTTCTATTTTTAGTTTGTACTTTTTTCTCACTATTAAGATTTCGTGTGTCTTGAGGAGGTCTTTTTTTTTGGGTTGAAAGAGAGCTCTATGATTAAATATAAAATTCATCCATAAACTTACTTTACAAATATCAGTAAGCTTTTAGACAGTATTAGAACTTGCTAGAGTTCTTCCAATCTATTGAATCTTAGACATATTCCAAAAGAAGAAGAAAAACACAGGTCACTTCTCTCAAAAGTTGCAATATACTTCTCAGGCTGTGACTCTGTTTTGTGAAGGAAACTCATGTGTTCAGAAAAATCCGAACTAAATCGAAAATCGAATTAAATTGATTAAGAAAAAATTGATAATTTTTAGGTTTGATATGATCTTGATTTGAATTTTAAAAACCTATTAAATTTGGTTTGGTTTTGGTTTTAATTAAAAAATAACCAAAAAAATCGGACCAAACCGACTATAAAAGTAGCTATTTAAATTTATTATTACACCTATATATATGTATATTTTTATATAAAGTTTCTAAAAATTTATGATACATATCAGCCATTTATATTTTTAGTCTAGTTCTTAGCTAGTATAAAATCTAACTAATTTTTTGCCGTTATATTCTAGTTTGATTGGTAGTTTTCTTTTGCTAAATACAAGAATTTATTTCATGTTAAAAATAATTAATTTTTAATTGCATACTTATATTATTCATCACTATTTAATTCAATTATCATCAATATATCTTGGTAAATCATAAATTTCTAACAGAACAATTAATTTGATAATGTTGCATTGAAAATATAGTCGTTGGAATATGTGTTTGGTAGTGTATGTTTCATATTTAAGAAAAAATCGATAAATAACTAAAAAACCGAAAAACCGAATCGAAAAAACCGACTTAATTGATTTGATTTGGTTCTAATATTTATAAAACCAACTTACTTGATTTGATTTCTTTTTAAAAAAAAATCAACTCAAACCGAAACATGAACATCCCAACTCATGAGTCATGCCTCTACTATTCCCATTGTGTTAGCTGATATATAAAATTTTCATTTAATAAAAAGCATCAAAGTATTTGGCTTTCGTTATTTTCACCCAACATTAGTACTAATCTCTTAATTTGGAAGATTTAAACCAAAAAACTAAAGGTAAAACTGAAAAGTAGCTAAGCTATAAAAGCTTCAGCCTCTTCAATAATAATGGAAATTAAGAGCATTTATGCATAGCGGCTTTAGCCCCTCCCATATTTATTTTCATTTATCATAACTGTCGTGCATCAACTTGTAAGAATCTTCACTGTCTTGCATTACTCATACGATCGAGTAAGCGAAAATCAGGATATGAAATTTACATATTTTTATAAGGATCTCAAAGTTATATTAAAACAATAATAAAATTTACAATTAAATATTTAATTATATATATATATAATTCGAATAAAAGTTATTAGGTTTAAGTGAACCAATAACCTTCCCTTTGATGTTGTGAGTTACAGGATCAATATTACATGCCATAAAATCCCTAACAGCTTCACTTCCTAGAATATATGCCAAAATACATCAAATATCGAAGGAACTTCGAGTAAGCTAGATCTACCCAAAAAAAATGTTTTTGCTGCTTCTTTTGACATTGCGTCCGCCACTCTATCATGTTCCCTGTACGTGTGCTTCACCACGATCCTGCTCATCCTTTATATTAACAATTTCACAAATTATAAGCTCATATGTTAAGTTACTTGTAATTAGCATTTGTTTTAATTCCGCCGAGTCAGCGTTGATGTCTAAAGGTTCTCAACCATTTTGTTAAGCAAGTTGGAGTCCCATTAGAAGAGCTTTCAATTCAGCCAAAGTGTTGGTTGTATGTGGTATATTCTCCATATACTCAGTAATTCAATCCCCGTTGTGATTCCTGAATACTCCACATGTTGCTCCTATATCTAGGTTATCCTTTGCTGCCCCATCAGTGTTTAGCTTAAAGAAACCTCTTCTGGGGGGATCTCATTTGACATTAATTTGGAATGTCTTTTTTATGGTTGTATTTTTTACCAACATAAAATATTCAGTTGCTTTAGTGATGGTGATGGTGATGCTGAGTCTATCTTTTTTATTGTTGAACAGGTTTTGGTTTTTGCAGAGCACGATATGCTAGAAACAGAAATGAAGGATATTTTCTCAAGGAATGTGATCATTAAAGGGTGTGTTCCTAATCTTGTTCCAAGTTAAGGGTCATTATTGGAATGAAAAGAGGGGGTTTTATTTCCTACTCTCAATTGAGACCTTGGATAGCAACCCTTTTTAGAACGGGGCTGCATTAGTGCATTCAAAGAAGATGTGGTCATTCGTTTCTTTGGAACTGTGGTAGAAACAACATTGTAGGTTACAGTTAACCCCAATTCTGTGAAGGTAACCTCCAGTAGATAATATTTTGTGGTAAGAAGCCAGATAAAGTTCTTGATTTTGTTGGGTGTGAGTAATTTTCAGATCCAATTAAAATTTCCTTCCTCCTCTATTTCAACATTATTTTTGGTTTTGCTAAGGAAATAGTAGATAGAGTTGTTAATGAAGGACCCACTAGGATTCAGTCCCTAGATTAGCTTGTCATCCTTGATAGGGTTTGGAGGGATAAAGACAGAATTGATCATGTTTGAGATACTTGGGGGCAGATCCATAGAGATGGTGGAGAGATCCCAAATCCCTAAGTTGTAGACAATGTCTACTTTGGCATTTCAGTATTCTAGGTAAGAGGGCCTTCTATCATGTCCTTAATGACTGGCTGATTTGGGATCTGAGCATCATTTAAAAAGCTAACCCTCTTTCCCTTGTGGACCACTCATCCGCCTGCCTTCCTGCAAGTATCCCAGCCCTTGATGATGTATTGTCAGGTGGGAGAATTGGAGGTATCTAAGAGTTCTAGGAGTATGTTTCCAATTACAGTACTTAGAGATGAGAACTCTAACCCATAAGCTTGATGTATTATGATAAGTCCTCTAGGCCAGGTTTTCAAGTGCTGCTTTGTTTTTCAGTTCAGCTTTTTGGAGTCTTAACCCTCCATTGGCCTTCTTTTTTGTAACCCTGTCCCAATTTATTAGATGGTCTTTTCTTATTTAGAGTGGTGCCCCAGATAAAATTGCTTTGAATTCTATCAATTTGCTTGGTGACTTTTATGGGCAAATTGATGTATTGCATGACATGGTTAGGGATAATATTTAGGAAATATTTAGCTAGCATAGTTTTGTCAGTCATGTTGAGACAACTTATTTTCCATCCAGCCAATTTGAATTGCATGTTATTTATTATGAATTGAAAGTTTGCACTAGTGGGTCTCTTATGGAATTTGGGAAATCCAAGGTATTTACTAAATGAGATAGTAGCTTGGATTGATAGAGCATTGGAGGTACATTTCATGGAGCCCCAGGATGTACTATAGGAGAAGAGCATTCTTGCCTTAATAACGTTGATTATTTTACCAGAGCTCTCATTAAAGGACTACAAGATAGAGTATATGGAGGTGCAGTTCCTGATGCTTGCCTTAGCAAATAGGGAGTGGTCATCAACAAAGAAAATGTGTGAGATTTTTTTAACAGACATACTAATACTTATAGGTTACCATTGATTGTCCAGTACTGCCTGCTCAATTAACCTGTACAACCTCTCCATACACATTATGAAGAGGTAATGGGATATAGGATCCCATCGTCTGATGCCTATGGAGGGCTTAAAAGCTGCAGTCTTCCCTACATTTACTAAGATTGATACGCTGGAAGAGATAATGCAAGACATAATTAGCTTTTTCAACCCAGTTGGAAAGTTGAAGGCATAGAGCGTGTCCCCGATGAAGGACCATTCCAACCCGTCAAAAGCTTTCTCCAGGTTAATTTTGAGGATCATGTTGTCTTGTTTCCCTCTCATTTTTCTAAAGTGGATGATGTAATCTTGCATAATGATAGCATTGTCAGAGGCTCTCCTATTTGAAAGGATACTAGCCTGGCTAGGCTCTATTATATCATGAAGCATTGGCTTAATTCTGTTGACAATGATCTTGGTGATGGACTTGTATATTGTGTTGCAGAGTCCAAGTGGTCTGAAGTTTTTAAGCATGAAAGCTTGGGGGCATTTTGGAATGAGACGGAGCAGATTGTTGTTCATGGTCACATCTATGGAATTAGTAGTGAAGCGTTTCTTGCAGAAGTCAGACATTTTGTTGCCTATAATTTTTCAGTACTTTTGGTAGAAGACGGGTGAAGGCCATCAGGGCCAGGAGCCTTAAACGGCTTGAGGGAGAAGATAGCCATTTTGATTTCTCCCATCTCAAAGGGCATATCCAGTCTGTCCCATTGAGAGTTAGATAGTGTATGAGACATAGTTTGGTGACTAGTGGTGGAAATGGGAGCTTTTGATGAGATGAGGTATAAAGGTTTATGAAGAAGCACATTATGGTTGTTTGGATGTCTTTTTGGTCATAGAGATAGTTTCCACTCTCATTTTGTAAGGAGAGAATTATGTTTCTTCTCCTTCTAGGAAAGTGGAAGTGTGGAAGAATTTGGTATTGGAATCCCCATCATGAATCCACTTAATCCTAGATTTAAGCTTCCAGAATTCCTCCTCGTTTTTTAAGATTGAATCTAGCTCAGTAGTCAGGTTGTGTTCTAGGTTTACCAAGTAATTGTTCAATTGATAGTTAGGGGATCTTTGGATTCCTACAATTCCAACTAAGATTCTTCTTTTCTTGTGAAAAATGTTACCGATGTTATTTCTGTTCCACTAGGTCACAATTTCCTTGAAAGACTTAGTGGACTGGATAAGAGTGGAATTCGGGGGGGGGGGGGGGGGAGGGGGGAGCCTTATTCATGATACTGGGAAGGTTGGGTGGCCCACATTGATTCTAACCTAGAGGGTCCAGTCGTATTAATGAAAGATTCCCCTTTTAGGATAATTTGGATGGGGCACTGACCACAGTGGGTCCTAGGTAGGTGCAGCACAGTAGCCTCAGGGTACTATAAGATCCACCTCTCATTGGCAAAACACCTATATATTATTTCAATAATCAAAGAGGTCTTATTGCTGTACCTCTTATTAGACCAAGTGAATTTACAATCTTTGTAACCTAAGACTAATAATTTGCATTCGTTGATACAGTTCCAGATCAAATTTCTCCAACTAGGGTTTAGCAGGTCGCCCGCAAATTTATCCCTAGCATTCAAGACTTCGCTGAAGTCTCCTCCCACAAACCAGTTGCTTGTGGAGGTTTTAGAGATGGTAATTAAGTTCTCCAAAAGGAGTTTCCTATCGGCTAAATTATTGCTAGCATAGATGAATGAGAATAACCAAAAGGTATGGATAGGGAGTACCTTCACTAGGGCATGGATGCTCTAAGGGTTAGTGGACACCTCCACTACACTAACGCAATCATCTTTCCATATAAACATGATTCCCCTAGATAGACCAATAGCCGGGGATCAAATTATCAGATCAAATTAGAGTTCCTTAAGCCAGTTTCTTGTAGTCAACCATCTTGGTCTTCAGTAGAACGAACATAGCTAGCTTGTGTAGCTTGATCATATCCATGTAGTGCCTTCTGAACTTGGTGTTTTTACCACCCCTAACATTCCAATGATGTAATTCGTTAGGGGTGGTTGGTAGGGATGCTAATCTTCCTGAGGTTTCCCCATTCCTCGTGTTGTCCCCTTCGAAGGTGTTCGGGTATTCCTCTTTAAGCTAAGTACTGGAGTCAAATTGAGAAGTGGATTAATGGTTCCTTGAGATTTATGAGACACTAGGCTCGCTCCACATTTGGTCATCGATCTGGGGCACATTATTAGTAGCACTTCGCTGGTCTCCACACTGAATTTTATCTCCCTAATAGAGTCCTGTAAGAGAGAGTATATTTAAAAGGGGCCGTAGGTTGTTCCTTACACATTTGTTAGGTTTTTCATTTTGAGGAGATCTAGGGCCTTGTTTATTTCCCTTTTAATGTTGCTGAGTAATTGAGACATACTCTTCTCTGGTGGAGCAGAAGATGATGGTGTTGTGTACATTTAGGGGTTGATGGTCATAAAAAATTGGTTCCACTGCTGGGTCCTCTATTCCCAGATCTAAGAAGAACGGTATTGACTAAAAAACTTGGGACATTTGACTATTGAGCATCGTTGGTTTAATGTTTGGTTGCATGTTGTCTTTGTTCACCATCGTCTACCATATGCATGGACCAAAGGTAGCCATGGCCTTGCTTAGTGCTTCCACTATTACCCTCCCCAAGTGTGCCGGGTTTTGGACGATCAGAGTAACCGGTTGGCTTCCTAGGGTGAAATTGTAGGTTAATCCTTTACCTGTAGTGCTGCCTCCAGCCAAGATGCTAGTGGGCGGTAGTGTCAATGATGTCACGAAAGAAGGCGGTGTTTGGGTTTTTCCATTTGGTGTTTTTTTATTTATTGCTTTGGGTAATGAGGGAATGGGATTAAGTTAAGGGGTTGAGTCATTTTTGTGACATTTGATGTCAAATCTTGGTCAGTAGAAGAGGCAGGGGTTATTGTGCATGGGGAGAGGGATTCTGGACTAATTATAGATCTCGTAGAATGGACGAAGAGTGTCTTTCACCTGAATTTGAGTGTGAATTTCAGGTGAGGCACTTGAATGTTCATGGTGTCTTTTGAGTTTTCCCCATTAGAGGTTTTCTTTAAGATAGAGGTAGAGGATGCGTAAGCGGTGTGTAGGGTTAATGTTTTGGGCTGGTAGTCTCCAATTAGGTGAGGTGCCAATTTGTTGATCATGTCCGACCTGCAGTTCAAAACCCTAAAATTGGGGTCTTTTGCATTGGGAAATGGGCCTAAAGAAGGGGCGTCATTTTGGGAGATTAAGTGAGGATCGAGGGTGGGGATGTGTCAGCTTTTTCTGGCCCTATTCCTACTTTTCGTTTTGCATTAGTTTTGGGTTGGGGCCGCGTGGGAGTAATTGCATGGGAATGGGGAATGGGGTTTGGTTTGTTGATTGAGTCGTTGGGCATGGTGTATGATTTTGGACTAGGTTTTCTTGCCCTAGTATTGTACTAAACAATTTTTGTTTGTAAAAATTTTTATTTACCAGAGTTTGTGTCGAACAATTTACCTGAAACCATTGATCTTGTGGTGGATGGTGTTGGTTGTTTGATGCTTCACTGTTCCTTTATTTAATCCTTCACTGGTCTTGTTTTTTTAGGAAGGTAACTATTTTTCATTCATACTCTTCTCCTTTTCCATAATTTGTTTTGAAGTCTTCAGTGCTTCTAGTTGTGTGGGTGATTGTGTTTTCCTGTAATTGCAGTTGCTTGATGTATGCCTAATTCTTCTGCATGTCATGCATAATGTGTCTTCCCCTTCATAGATCACTGCTTGTTTGTCGTCTCTGATTATCACAGATGTTTCCACTAGTGTTTCTAAAGGTACTTGAATGCATATGCGTGCATATTTTCCTCTTAGGGTAGAGGAGGTATGTGAATCAATTTTTAGCAGTTTGTTCAATTTCCCGCCAACCTTTTCCCGTTTTTCTATTTCGTAGAACTCTGTTTGGAGTCGTGGGAGACAAATCCAGATAGCTATAGTAGAGTGGGTGGCTTTCCGTGGTACACATTTTGGTTCCAATTTCCGCACTTAAAGGAAGTTCTAAAGACAAATCATGGTCCTAGATGTAGTGCGTTAGCCGTAATTTCCTCTAGACTAAATTTGACAATGAAGAAGTCTCATCCTAGGTCAATCAAGATTAACTGTTCGAATCGTTTCTATAAGTCAATTAGTTTAGATTGAAGATAGTGGTGTGATATTCTACGTCTAAAAGGTCTTTGTGATTACAAAGTAACACCAAGGGAGGTAATGGCGCTTCTTTATCTTGGGATAGTAGGATTGATCCTTCAATGTATTTTCCTTTATCATCTTTGATGATAGTGGAGGAATCTTCCTCATAGTATTTATTCTGCTAGCTAACCTATTTATCTAGGAGCATTTCCTTGTAGGAGTGTGTTGTTGTGGTTTCTTCGTTATCCATATGATTGTTCTTGTCCGGAGGTTCCTGCTGTATGAATATTGTGATAACGGTTGTGTCCGTGAGAGTAAGACCTTCTTTTCTTTTCTTCTTGGACTGTTGTTTGTTACTTAAAGTTTGGTGGAAATCCTTGTGTCCAACATTATTCTCACTTTTGCTTGTGAAATCCTTGTTGTATAGTATCTACTTACCATATGAAGACATATTGTTTTATCTACTTAAAAGCTTTATGAGTATAGATTTATTTTTGATTTGCGTTTGTTATTAAACAAGAATAGAACGCAATAATAATTTGTACAATATAGTAAAAATGTCACGACTGCGCAGGAACATGATACAAAGGACGAAGCGAAATTGGGGGAGTAATTTATATCCTTAAAGTGGAAGAAAAAGTAATGAAAGTGTTGGTGTCGTGCCGAGACGTTAAATCAAGCACTTGTTGGGAGGCAACCCAATTCTATTTTTTTATTGTGCTTATGATTTTTATTGTGTTATTTTTCGTAGTGTTGCTTTTGTATTTTGTAGGAGTTGGAGCATGGCGTCAGGGCCAATAAGCATGTGTAAAAGCGAGCATCTGGTTGAAACTAAGTGTCAGGTACCCGCACAAAGGATCATACCAGGGAGAAGTCTGAGTATCCCTTGACCTGCTAATTCTTCGGCCTTTGGCCTACCGTGGAGTTTCTTTTACCCTCTTGTAATGTTCAGTGTGCATTGAGGACATTGCACAACTTTAAGTATGGGGTTAGGAGATTGTCTGGGTGATTTTCTATGCTATCTTAGTTTAGTTGTAGTGGTTTAAAAAAAATTAAAATTTTGGACTTTTCCCGATGATGGATTTTGTGGACAGCTTTCTTGAGGGAATAAGGTCATTGGTGTAGTGTGCTCCATATGTGTTAAGATGTTAAGTGCTCAAAGACATAGTAAAGTGTTAGTTGACTCGAGGAAGAGCAATGTTTAAGTGTGGGGTAGTGATGATAGGCTATAATTACGTATTTTAGTCGCTTATTACACTCTAATTTACTGCACTTTAATTGAGTTTGAGCCTTACTCGCTAGTATTTTGTACTAATGGTGTGTTTTATGCCTTGTAAGAGTGATTCTGAGCTATGTAGATGTTATAGAATAAAGTCAAGCAATATGGATCTTTAAATTTTGAGTAAAATTTCAAGGAAGTAAGCCGGGATCGTGTTTTGGGGTCAACGGATGATAATTAGAACGAACGAATAATCCAGCGAGCATATTGCATACTGTCTAGTAAAATGGATATAACTTTTTGTTCAGAAATACATTTGGGCTTCACAACATATGGTTCGAAAGATAACTCAAAGGACTACAACTTTTATGTTTAAAGTTTTTCTTAATTCGCAATGGAACAGGGTGAAAAATGCACGCTCAGATGCGCGCCCGCGCTACTTTTAGCGCGCTCAACACAGAACGTTGTCCAACTAGCGCGCCCAGATGCGCGCCTAGGTGCGCGATCGCGCTAGTCCAACCCAAATAAAGTGTCATTTTTTACCTTGGAGAAGGTCTAATTGTTTTGGTAGAACCCTATTTGGTATATATGCATAGAAAAATGATATTTTGAGGGAGAAGGACATTTTTGAGAGGAAAACACAAGCACAAAGCCGCCGTAGAGGCCGAGTTTCATCTTTTCTTCCTCCAAACTTGGTAATTTTATGTTTCTTTGTATGATTTATTGTTTTGCTTCCATGTCTATGTGGATCTAAACTTCACGTTCTATGGTTTTAGTTCTTACATGACTATTGTTATTCGGATATTGATTTTGATTTCTTAGTTTATCATATTGGTTTAGTTATTCAATCCTGCACTTAATTATTTGATTGCTTGATCACCAATTGAATACTATCTACGAATATTGGATTGAACTCGAAAGTGGGAATTCTAGATTGCATATAGGATTGAGTAGAGCAAGTTCTTGAACCTGGGCCTCGGGGAACAAATTAGCGGTTAGGATAGACATATACCTAATTGCCTTGCTTGGTTGATTTACAGGAATTATAAATTCATTCTTGTTGATTCTAACTCCATAGACAAATAGGCGTTAGGTTAGCTTGAATAGGCGAGTAAGAACTCGACAGATTCTTATGAGCAATATTAACCCTGACAACCAATAAACTAGATAAATTAGTTAGTCAATTCAATTGAAGAATACAATAAGAATGTTAGATAGCCCATAACCCTAGATCATTTTCATAACATTGATATCATAAAAATCTGCTCTTCCTATGTTCAAAGTTCGTTATTTTTATTTTATTTTAAGTAGTTTAGAATCAAATATTTCTACATTTAATTCTTGTATAGATAATTAGGATAGTCTAATTTAGTTAATATTTAATCACAAATTCTCGTGGGATCGACATCCGACTTTTAGTCACTTTATTACTTGACGACCGCGTATACTTGCGTCTGCGTCTGGCCGCAACAGCACCACATCAAATATGGTACATTTCGCAAAAAAAAAAAAAGGTACATAAATCATTTATCTCGTAAAACAAACTCAGTTTTAGTAAAATCTTTCCTTTTAAAAAATCTTTCAATAGTTTCAAACGAGTGATGAAAACAATGAATAAAGATGATAGAAACGTAAACAACCCCTCGAGCAAGACATGTACTATAAACCGCACATCGGGAAAATATCAACAGATCCATCCCCTTGAGACATCTCACAATCCCTTGTAATCAGCCCCTCGAGAAACATCATAAATCAGAAACAGCCACTCAGGCAACATCATATTACTCGCACTAGGTACCCGCGCTCACTGGGGTATTCAAACTCCAGAGGGGCTCCAACAACCCAAGCGCTATCACAAGCCATCTCGTGGCATAATAAATCGGGCCCTCGGCCTCACATATATCATAATTGGTAAAACATGTTGCAGTGTGTAGCCCGATTCCATGATATCCTCACAACACAGAGTCATAAATCTTTCAAGCCACTCGAGCCAATAGTAAAACAGGGAGGGTGCTCAGTCCAAAATATCATTTATAGTATCAAAATGGTTTAGGTGAGACTGAGCTATGAAATCAGTATAACACAACATGATGAGTAGAGTTATTAAATTAAAACAGTGAGGAATTTCAATAAAGAAAGCCCCTAAGGGTCCAAACAGTTGGCACGAGGCCAAAATGTGAGATCCACCCCAAAAAATATTAATACTTTCCAAAACACAATAAAATCAAATAGTTTTCAATCAAATATGCAACTTAATAATAGTATGGGATGGGCCAAGTCACAATCCCCAACGATGCATGACCCCACGCTCGTCATCTAGTGTATGTGCAACCTCAAAAAAGTGAAATGATGTGAAATCTAGGGTTTTATACCCTCACGACAATATTTACAATCATTACTTACCTCAAATCGGTCCAAACTCTGGCCCGCGATGCCTTTTCCTTTTGACTCGGCCTTCAAATCTAATCAAAACCAGTATCATAACATTAGTACACGCTAACGAAATGAAGCCTAAGCAAAATTAATCAATTCAACTCAAAAATTCTGAAATTAGCCAAACCCGAACCCCAGTTCCACATCTCGAAATTCGATAAAAAGTCATATCACTAGAATCCTTATCCTCCGACGAGTTTTTACATATCAAGAATATCAAAATCAAACCTCAAATGGCTCCTTAAATCCTCTCCAATTTCAATCCCTAATCCCCCAATTTTAACCCTTAAATCCCACTAATTTCATGTCAAATCAGTAAGTAATTGCCACAGAATCAAATATTCAGTTCAAAACCTTACCTCAAAACGTTAACCCTCGAATCCCTCTTCAATTTCTCTCGAAAAGATACATGTCTAAACATAAATGGTGAAATAAGGTTGAAAATCACGAAAGGAAGCTTTTATGGTTTTTGCTCCACGGATTTCGCACCTACATTCCCATAACCGCACCTGTGCTACCTCTTCTGTGGTTTTTACTTAAAGGGACCAACTTTTGCACCTATGCCCCAGGCCTCACACCTGCGGGCTCATAGGTACGGTTAACCATCTGTTCCTGCGACTAATTCCGCTCCTGCGACCATTGCACTTGCGATTCCTAATCCGCATGTGCGAAAATAGCAGAAGAAATAAAATTCGGTAATTCCAATCCACTTCCAAATCTTCCGCCAACAATCCAAATCCATCCCGAGGCCCTCAGGACCTTAAGCAAACACGTCAACAAGTCATATATCATTATTCAATGTCATACCAACCCTCAGAATACTCAAAATAACGTCGAAACACCAAATCACCCTCGGATTCAAGCCTAAGGATTTCCAAACTTCCGAAGTCTGCAACCGATCTAAAAACCTATCAAACCTCATCCAAATGACTTGAAATTTTTCACACATGTAACAAATGACACAACAGACCTACTGCGATTTTCGGAATCCCATTCTGACCCCGATATCAAGATTTTGCCATTGCCGACCGAAAAATGCCAAAATTCTAATTTCGCCAATTCAAGCCTACATCTACCAAGGACCTTCAAAATATATTCCGAATATGTTTCCAAGCCCCAAATCACCTAACAAAGCTATCTAAACCATAAAATCAAGTTCTTAGATTATTTACTCACAAGTCAACTTTCGGTTGAGTTTTCCAACTAAAGTTTCCAAGTAAGAGACTAAGTGTCTCATATCACTCCATGACCACTCCGAACGCAGAACAACCAACACGATATGATGAAATACAGCTGAACAACATATAAAGAAGCCGAAATGGGGAAACCGAGCGGTAACTCGTGAAATGACTGGCCGGATCATTACAGAAACATACAAAAAAAATATTATCTACAAAGAAGTGTCAGTAAGATACCATCACATAAAATACTTTTAAACTATACTCCCACTAGTCCAATTTAAGGTTAATATGTTCAATTATATTATTAATTAATGCTAAAATAAGAATATATTGCAATACATTTTTTTGTACAAATAACTCTATGTTTACACTTTCTAGATGGATATCAAGATCGACAACAAGAGTTCTGGTTAAGGCAGAACAACCAAATCACGAAGAGAAAACATACACAAAATAATATCGTCCACAAAGAAGTGTTCGGTAAGATACCATCACAATAAATTGTTTTAAGGGAAAAGGGTCAGAACTGCCCCTAACGTATTGACTCCAGTTTAAAAATGCCCTCCATTAACTTATTTTGAAAAAAATGCCCCTACCGTTAAAAATTTGGCATATTTGTGCCCCTAAGTCTAACAACTGACTGTACTTATATTTAAAATGGTAGGGGCATTTTTTTCAAAATAGGTTAACGGTTAGGGCATTTTTAAACTGGAGTCAATACGTTAGGGGCACAAATATGCCAGAATTTTAACGGTAGGGGCATTTTTTTCAAAATAAGTTAACGGAGGGCATTTTTAAACTGGCGTCAATATGTTAGGGGCAGTTCTGACCCTTTTCCGTAGTTTTAAAAGATACTCCCTCTAGTTCACTTTAAGGTTAGTATGGTCAATTTTATTATTGATTCATGCTAAAAGGTAGATTCTTAATATGTGTGAAAGTAACCAAAAATCATTTAAAGAGGACCAGAGGAAGTAAATACATAATTATCTAATTAAATTCACGTATTATGCTAAAGTAATAATATTTTTTCTTATTTAAATGATTTTTATATTATTATATATAAAAATTTTCCCATTAATTAAATTCTATTATTCCTTTATATAAATATTTAAACTATCACGTATCATTATTGACGTGTACCACACGTATATTGTAGTAATATTGCGTAATGCAAGAATCACGAGCCTGTGGATAAAGAAGGAAGCTTGGATCATTGGATGTCCTTATCCATATGAACTGAAATCCAGAAATTTCCTTTAATACTACAATTCAGAGATCATCCAAGCGCCATTAATTCTTCTTGACTTACTCTCCACTAAAATCCTAAAACATGTGGTGTTTACATATGCAAGTAGCAAACTTGACAAAATTTGACCAATACAACCACTAGAAGTACCACTTTTGTTTTTATTTCGTTTATTTGCAGTTTGTCGTTAAAGATATTACTAGGGCTATATTCAATTGTGGACAAGTATGCCTAATTTCTTTGGGGTGATCCAATGGAGGAAACAGACTGAAAGAAATAGCAAGACTATGAGGATTTAGAATCCCATTTGAGGAATGGGAGGCTATAGATGCTCCTTTCTCTTAGCGTTCGCACTGCTAAAAAAATAGTGTAATTTCGGCTGCCATCTTCGATCGGATTCTGGTCGATTTTAATTGGTCGGGAAAATGTTGGTCGCCAATGTGTATTGATCGAGATTGATCAGAAATTTTCGATCGATTTTTAATGCTTTAACTGACTGTTAAACTTTAGTGTCCGGCCGATATCGATCAGAAACTATTAAATATTTATTTTATGATTTTCAAATTTTTGACTGATATTGGTCGGAAGCTATTAATTTCCTTTAAAATTTTCAATTTTCGACGGAAATTTTTAAAAAAATTATTTAAATAAATAATTAATAAATTGTTAATAAATTTCCGATCGAATTCGATCGAAAATTTTGAATTTCTAGATAAAAATGAGGTTTCCAATAACAAATCTCATCCTGTTATAAATACACTTCTATTTAAGGTGAATGTCTTTAATTAGAGAGATTCTAGAGTTCTATTCTTGGTAGATAAATCATCCTCCTCCCTATAAATAGAGGTGCTCTCTACCATTGTAAACAACTCCTAACATTCTCTAAGTATCAATAAGAAGAACTCTCTCTACTCTTCTCTCTATTTGCTCTTGTTCTTGAGTTATTGTTCTTGTCTTTTACATTATTTCATAACACGTTATCAGCACGAGACTCTACCGTCTCAAGAACCATTCTCGAGAAATCTAAGGTATTTCCCTCTTCCTAATTTAATTTTCGATTATGTCTGACATTACAAAAAGAAAGTTCGTTGCCCTTGAAATTTCGGGCAAGAACTATATGACATGGGTGTTGGATGCTGAAATCCACTTAGATGCTATGGGTCTCGGAGACACCATCAAAGATAGAGAAAAAGCATCCACCCAAGAATGTGCGAAGGCCTTGATTTTCTTGCGCCACCACCTTGATGAAGGTTTGAAGATTGAATATCTCACCGTCAAGGATCCACTCGTCTTGTGGAACGGCTTAAAGGAGAGATATGACAACCTGAAGTTGGTCACTCTGCCACAAGCACGATATGATTGGGCTCATCTGAGGCTCCAGGACTTTAAGTCTGTTTCTGAATATAATTCTGCTATGTTCAGAATTACTTCTAAATTGAAGCTATGCGGGGATAATATCTCCGATTATGATATGCTTGAGAAAACGTTTACAACGTTTCATGCCTTCAATATAGTACTGCAACAACAGTACAGAGAGAAAGGCTTTACAAAGTACTCTGAACTGATTTCTCTTCTACTAGTGGCTGAGCGAAATAATGACCTGCTCATGAGAAATCATGAAAATCGACCCACTGGGTCTACACCACTGCCTGAAGCAGATAAGGTGCACTCTCATTATGCCAAACATGAAAAGGACCATGGTCATGGTCGTAAACGGGGTCATAGCCAGGGACGTAGACAAGGAAGAAATTCCAATGAAGTCCGTCACCCCCCGAAGAGAGATAACCGCCGAAAGCAGAAACGGGGTCATGAAGATCCTAAGGCAAATAGTTCAGAAACTATATGTTATCGTTGCGGTGGGAAAGGGCACTGGTCAAAGACTTGCCGTATACCAAGACACTTGGTTGACCTTTATCAAGCATCTCGAAAGAGAAAAGGCCCTGAAACAAATTTTGTCTATGACGACAATGAGGACATCACCCACCTGGATGTGGCAGACTTCTTTGAGCAACCCGAGGGGAAAATAGACCACCTAATCGGCGATGGGTCCGTGATGAAAGAAGATGGAGTTATTTGATTTTGTTCTACTTATTTGTATTAGTTAGTGAATAAACTAATAGTCATTAGTATTAGCTGGTATTAGTTAGTTCATGATACAATGTTAGCAGTAGTTCTTTAGAATATCTTCAATATGCTCAAATATCAATAAAATTTTTATTTTTCAGTAGGGGTAATCGACTAGCCTGAAAAACTAGTCGATTATCAACTATTTTCGCATTAAAGTTGAAAAACAATTGATCAACAATCGATTGTCGTTGACTAACAATCGATTGTCATTAAAACAGTGTAATCTGGAATTTTTCAAAAATCATCCACAATCGATTGTCTTTGTCTAACAATCGATTGTCATTAAGACAGTGTAATCTGGAATTTTTCAAAAATCATGCACAATCGATTGTCTTTGTCTAACAATCGATTATCTTAAGACAGTGTAATCTGGAATTTTTCAAAAATCATCCACAATCGATTGTCTTTGTCTAACAATCGATTGTCTTGAAACAGTGTGTTCTGAAATTTTTTCAAAATAGCAAATAATCGATTGTGTGTGTTTAACAATCGATTGTCAATGTTCAACAATCGATTGTTTGTAAGTAACAATCGATTATTTGAAGAAAACGTTCAAACTGAAATTTTCAAACTGCAAAGTAATGGATAACATATCTGATTTTGTTAGTCAACTGTTAGCAGCAGATTTTGAAAATATTATGTGAAACAAAAGAATTGAACTTGTTTATTCTTATGTTCTTGTATCTCTTTTGTATGTCAAACTATGGGATAGCAAATATGGATATCTCACAAAGCGAACTTGGATCAACATCCAACTGTAAAAGTATTTTCCTAATTGATTCATGTACTACACATACAATACTCAAAGAAAGGAAGTATTTCTCTCAACTAAATATGTGTAAGGCAAACGTTACTACAATCTCTGGAAGTAGTAAATTGATTGAAGGCTCCGGAAGAGCAATTGTAACTCTGCCCAAGGGCACGACGTTAATCATAGAGAATGCAATGTTCTCCTCCAAGTCTAAGAGAAACTTGTTGAGTTTTAAAGATGTACGCCGGAATGGCTATCATATTGAGACAATGGATGAAGATAATCTTGAATATCTCGTCATCACAAAGAATGTCTCCGGCCAAAAGAGGGTTATTGAGAAATTCCCGTCTTTATCTTGTGGCCTGTATTGGACAAGAATTAGTGCAATTGAGGCACATTCAACAGTAAACCAAAGGGTTACTGATTCCAATACCTTTGTACTTTGGCATGATCGATTGGGACATCCAGGATTGGTCATGATGAGACGGATTATAGAAAGCTCATATGGGCATCCGTTAAAGAATTTCAAAATTCTTTCGAATAATGAATATCCTTGCACTTCGTGTTATCAAGGCAAGCTGATTATCAGGCCATCACCAACAAAGGTTGGGATTGAGTCACCCACGTTTCTGGAACGTATACAAGGAGACATTTGTGGACCTATTCACCCACCTAGTGGGTCGTTTAGGTAGTTCATGGTCTTGATAGACGCATCCTGTAGATGGTCTCATGTGTGCCTGTTGTCATCACGCAACCTTGCGTTTGCAAAATTAATGGCACAAATAATTCGAAACGAGCACAATTTCCAGATAATCCAATCAAGTCCATTAGACTGGATAATGCTGCTGAGTTTACATCCCAAGCATTTAATGATTATTGCTTATCAATCGGGATAAAAGTTGAACATTCTGTAGCTCATGTTCACACTCAAAACGGTCTTGCAGAATCGTTAATTAAACGCCTGCAGTTGATTGCAAGGCCATTACTTATGAGAACGAGGCTGCCCACTTCGGTATGGGGTCACGCCATCTTACATGCAGCAATGCTAATTCGTCTCAGACCGACGAATTACCACAAGTATTCCCCGTTGCAATTGGTTTTGGGTCATGAACCCAATATATCCCATTTAAGGATTTTTGGATGCGCAGTATATGTGCCTATTGCACCGCCATCCCGCACCAAAATGGGTCCGCAAAGAAGGTTAGGAATATATGTTGGGTTTGAATCGCCCTCCATCATTCGCTACCTCGAAACATTGACAGGCGACTTATTTACTGCACGAGTTGCAGACTGTCGATTTGATGAGACACTTTTCCCAAAATTAGGGGGAGAAGTTGGTGAAACCAAACGGGAAATTTTGTGGAAAAATGCATCATTATCTCATCTTGATCCACATACCTCTATTTGTGAAAGAGAGGTACAAAAGATTATCCATTTGCAAAGAATAGCAAATCAAATGCCTGACGCATTTACGGACTTGAAAAGGATAACGAAATCCCACATTCCCGCGGAAAATGTTCCAATCCGTATTGATGTCCCTGTTGGACAATCATCTAGTGTCATAACCAATGAGTCGAATGCACGCCTGAAGCGTGGCAGACCATTAGGTTCCAAAGATCGAAATCCTAGAAAGAGGAAAAAGAACGATCAAAATGACACCACGAAAGAATCTCACGATTTAACAAATTCTGAGATTCATGAAGAATCCATTGAGCCCGAGACTCTGGAAAATACGGAACTATCCCTAAATCCAATTAATATTGAGGCAAATATTAATCGAGTGGATATTGTGGTGGATAATGCCTTTGCTTATAATGTAGCATCTAGCATTATGCAAGAATGTGAGGATCTCGAACCTCAATCTGTTGAAGAATGTCGAAAAAGACAGGATTGTCCAAAGTGGCAAGAAGCAATTCAATCAGAATTGAATTCGCTGGCAAAACGTGAAGTTTTTGGCCCTATAGTTAAAACACCTAATGGTGTTAAGCCTGTCGGCTATAAATGGGTCTTTGTACGCAAAAGAAATGAGAAAAACGAGGTACAAAGATATAAGGCACGCTTTGTTGCACAAGGTTTTTCTCAAAGGCCTGGTGTCGATTATGAAGAGACATATTCGCCTGTAATGGATGCGATAACTTTTCGTTATCTCATAAGTTTTGCTGTCCATGAAAAGCTGGACATGCACTTAATGGATGTGGTTACTGCCTATCTTTATGGCTCACTTGATAATGAGATATACATGAAAATTCCCGATGGACTCAAGATGCCAAACGCGCATAATTCAAAATCTCGGGAAATGTTCTCAATTAAATTGCAAAGATCCTTGTATGGTCTAAAGCAATCTGGACGAATGTGGTATAATCGTCTTAGTGAGTACTTGTTAAAAGAAGGCTATATAAATGACGCCATTTGCCCGTGTGTTTTTATAAAGAAAACAACATCGGAATTTGTTGTACTTGCCGTATATGTTGATGACATAAACCTTATTGGAACCCCTAAAGAACTCCAAAAGGCAATTGATTATCTAAAGGATGAATTCGAGATGAAAGATCTCGGAAAGACTAAATTATGTCTTGGTTTGCAAATTGAATATTTGGCAAACGGAATTTTTGTTCATCAATCTACCTATACAGAAAAGGTACTGAAACGGTTTTACATGGATGAAGCACATCCTTTAAGTACACCGATGGTTGTTCGATCACTTGATGTGAACAAAGATCCATTCCGACCGCAAGAAAGGAATGAAGAGCTAATTGGTCCTGAAGTACCATATCTTAGTGCAATTGGCGCACTAATGTATCTTGCAAATACTACAAGACCTGACATATCCTTTTCAGTTAATGTCTTAGCAAGATTTAGCTCGGCTCCTACGAGGAGACATTGGAATGGGATCAAACACATATTGCGGTACCTAAAGGGAACTACCGATATGGGCTTATTTTATGGCAAGAATTGCAGCCCGGATCTTGTTGGTTATGCTGATGCTGGATATTTGTCCGACCCACACAAGGCTCGATCTCAAACGGGTTATGTGTTTACCTGTGGAGAAACCGCCATATCTTGGCGATCGACTAAGCAATCAATTGTGGCTACTTCATCTAATCATGCCGAGATAATTGCTATTCATGAAGCAAGTCGGGAGTGTGTGTGGTTAAGGTCGATAATACATCATATCCAAGACAAATGTGGTTTGAAGTGTGATAAACTACCCACAACTTTGTATGAAGACAATGCAGCATGTATAGCTCAATTGAAGGGAGGATTCATAAAAGGAGATAGAACGAAGCATATTTCACCAAAGTTATTCTTCACACATGATCTTCAAAAGAATGGTGATATCAATGTTCAACAGGTTCGTTCAAGCGACAATATGGCTGATTTGTTTACAAAATCTCTACCAAAGTCAACCTTCAAGAAGCTAGTTCACAAGATCGGGATGCGAAGACTTAAAGACATAAATTGATGTTCTTATCAGGGGGAGTTAATGCGCGTTGCACTCTTTTTCCCTTACAAGGTTTTGTCCCACCGGGTTTTCCTTGCGAGGTTTTTAACGAGGCAACCAATAGGCGCATATTCAAACATGTGTACTCTTTTTCCTTACTTTAATTTTTCCCATTGGGTTTTGTTTTAAGGTTTTAACGAGGCACATCATTGAATAGACATTCAAGGGGGAGTGTTATAAATACACTTCTATTTAAGGTGAATGTCTTTAATTAGAGAGATTCTAGAGTTCTATTCTTGGTAGATAAATCATCCTCCTCCCTATAAATAGAGGTGCTCTCTACCATTGTAAACAACTCCTAACATTCTCTAAGTATCAATAAGAAGAACTCTCTCTACTCTTCTCTCTATTTGCTCTTGTTCTTGAGTTATTGTTCTTGTCTTTTACATTATTTCATAACACATCCTACAATGATAGTATTATATTGCTATCATTCAACCAATAACAACAAATACACTTAATTACCAGAAGAAACCAGCAACATGACATAAGCAATTTTAGAGTTAGAAGTGATGTTTATAAGACAACTACAAAATATCCTAAAAGCTTCATAAAGGAGATGTATAACCTCATATAAGATTGTAATGACACAACAAAGCCAATCTATGAATCTATAGTGTAGGAAAACAAGCGTCCCATAGGAAAACTATTAAGTTCACGAACAAAGGCGATCCTTCCCACCTGACCTTTCATGGAAGAAAAGATCTC
Organism: Nicotiana benthamiana; assembly: GCA_034376525.1. Taxonomy (NCBI): domain Eukaryota; kingdom Viridiplantae; phylum Streptophyta; class Magnoliopsida; order Solanales; family Solanaceae; genus Nicotiana; species Nicotiana benthamiana. Next base: position 79,603,051 of record CM067326.1, on the reverse strand, counting down.
CAATAATCCCACAATTTGCTTCAACAGTGCACGCTTCTATGCATGGATTGTACCAACCAACACTGTCATTCCTAATGCAAATCCTTGTCTTGCACACTGCACATATAAGAAACAGATAAAGACTTTGTTGGGGAACATTGAGCTTATTAAGACTATCATGGCACATAGAGAACTATGAGTCGCATGGCACATAAAACTAGAAGAAGAATAGACATCTGGCACTAAGCCTACTATCTCATTTGACCTTTAAATTTTGAGTCTGTGGGCAATATAGCTATAAAGTTATTGAAAGACATAAGCTATGCGTAATCTACCTGTCAATGACCATAATTGTAACTTTCTGAGGTTCTATCGTAAATCTTGAATCCATTTGGCAAAAATCCTAGCTTTGTCACGGTAGCGAACCAATACTTCGCAGTTTGGAACAACTTGAAGGCATAAATAAACCAACTATTGCATAAGTGTTGATGAAGCTAAGAAATTAACAACAATTTTGAAACCAAGCATATGACGTGTTCTCTTAATTTAGATAGAAGAGGAAACTTCTTAGATAACCTTTGGCACAAAAGAGAGTAGAAATAACTAGCTGATATAAGTACTACCTACTGGTACATGGATCTTAAGAATCTTTGTAGTCACAGATTTTATACTATCTGAGTATGTAGACAACGACTTCGTTCTCCATTTAATCGTCTACATGAAAGGCTTGAGTCTCGAATTTATCGACAATTAGAGGTGTTGGTTATGAAAGGCAGAGTTACATCTGATATGCTAAAACATAATGACGATAGGCTATAATTACGTATTTTAATCAATTATTACACTTTAGTTTATTGTACTTTAGTTAAGTTTGCGTTTTAATCACTAGTGTTTTGTACTAACAGTATATTTTATGCCTTGTAGGAGTGATTTCGAGCTATATAGATGTTATGTAATGAATTCAAGTAATTTAGAGCTTTGAAATTTGAGTAAAAGCCCGAGGAATTAAGCCGGGATCGTATTCAGGGATCAACAGATGATAGAACAACAAAACAAAGAATCGAGTAGGCATATTGCGCACTGTCTAGTGAAATGCACATACCTTTTTGGTCCGAACTCTATTTGGGCTCCACATATATTGTTGGAAGATAACTCAAAGGGCTACAACTTTCATGTTTTATGTTTTTTCAAATTCCAAACAAAACAGGATGAAAAACACCGTCGAAGACCTGAGGCGGGCTGAGGCAGTATACATGCCATATACCGCGGTTGACTGCGGCTGCGGCGGTACAGACGTAAAATATTATCCTTTTTTGCGCAGGAGAAGGTATAATTATTTAGGCCCGACCCTACTTAATATATATATATATATATATATATATATATATATATATATATATATATATATATATATATATATATATATATATATATATATATATATATATATATATATATATATATATATATATATATATATATATATATATATATATATATATATATATATATATATATATATATATATATATATATATATATATATATATATATATATATATATATATATATGTAAATACAGTATTTTTGGAGAGCTAGACATATTTTTGACACAGATTCGACCTAAGGAGGGAGAGACACGATAGGAGCAAGGCGGAGAATTCTTCAACAAGCTTTTTCTTCCTCTTCCTATTTTTCATTGGTGGTTATGATTTTTAGTATTGTAGTTTTACATACTATTATGAATAGATAATTCGTTTTCTAGGGTTTTGATAGAAGGTTTTATAAGATAAATTATTGTTATGTTTTTATATAATTGAGCCATTGGATTTCTCTACTTGTTCAACTACGTGTTTGTTATTGTTGATGGAATGACTATCAATTGACTGTGCCTATTTAGTGTGTATTGCTTGAGAAAGAGTACATATTTAGGTAGTTGTTGAACAACGTCACTCCTAACGTATGTAACGAATCAATATATTGGGTTTAAAGGCAGGTTTAGAAATAACAAAGCTTTGACGTGGTCATAATGAGCGGTTAGATAAAGCCAACTAGCGTAGTTCGAGAGAATATGTCTAGTAAATTATTGTAGTTGCTCGAGAGAGAATTACGAAATCAAAAGTGCTCACGATTGGTAGAGAATACATTGGTGAAAATTGTAGGGAATATAGCTAGAAGGATTCCAACAATTAGGGAAATCATAACTCTAGACCTCCTTAATTTAGTCTCCAACCCTTAGTCTAGTTAGTTGATAATTTTACCGTTTTCTAGTATTTACTAGTTAATTAGTTAGAAATATAAATCTCAATCTTTATAATTTAGAAAATTGTTCAATATTGTCTCTTTAGTGATATTAAACAGATACAGCTAAGCCTTAGTTCTCTGTGGGATTCGACTTCGTACTTTTAGACCGAATTATATCTGCAACGACCACTTATTAATTAGAGTTAGGCGTGATCAAATTTTAATAGCCCTAAATTTAATAGATTTAACTAAATTATAACAAACTCTCAACTTGTCGCACTTGATTAATTCTTATTTAGTCTCGAGAATTTGTTTAATAAATTTGTGTCTAGGGAGATTGTGTTGAAGTGGCTCGTTTTATTATCCTAAAAGTAGAGTGTCTTTACTATCTAAAAGATTTACATTTAATCAAATTTATAAGGCGCTATATGGTAGGGATGTGGTGATTGGGAAAACTGAAAACAGGTACTTATAGAAATATATTGCAACAGATAGAGAAGGCCGGTAGACTTCTTTCTTTCTATCTTTTCTTCTTCTTTTGGAGCTTTACCTTAGTTCTATCAATTGAATTGTTTTAAAATAATTTCAAATAAAGAAAAGGGTGATTTTTAGTTCACAAACCAACAAAACCTATGCGAGAACTTTCTCCATTTGACATGAATAAAGTGAGGGTAAGTTGTTGACACTATTCTGGGGAATAAATTAGTGCCCCCTTATCCTGTTTGGTTACTGATTATCCCAGAATAAAAAGATAATGTATACTTGTTAGCATATGGAATTTCATGATGATAAATTATTCCAGGATAAAAGGATAAAACAGTAATCAGACAGTTAATAAAATACAATATCAGAATAACTAATTTTAGAATTAATACGATATAAGAAACAATTAATAAAAAATAATACGAGAAAAATTAATTTTAATATAATTAATTATAATATAACTAATTTTAACATAATTAATATCTTCGAACCAAACTTAACTCGTTAGAGTTTTCTCTTTGTGTCTTTCCCTTTGAAAGATATTCGTTACATCCTACAGAAATGTGAGTTTCTAGTAGCAATTAAATCTTCCATCATGTAGTTTTGAGAAAAGGTGTCAAATCATTGCACAATTCTACGAGGAACACGTGTTTGATATTAATTTCGAGGAGGAAAGTATGCATTTTTATGCAGTCATTTTTACAAGGCTTCACCATGATACTACTATATCATAATGTGTACATGAATGGGTTAGGTTCGGATTTTATTAAAATTAAGTCAAATCAATTATATTACTTTTGATTTATTTGATTTCTCGAATTTTTTAAGTTTCTGAATTTTTATTATTATTTATATATTAGTTCAATTTTACTTTATTAAATATTTAATAAGTATATATCTATTTTCTAAAAATATAAATAATTGACAAACCAATTATCGATTAAAATATTTATATGGAAGAATTCTATTGATAACACATAATAATTATTTTTTTAGCCGTCTGACAATAATTCTTTGTTGATATACACTTTCAGGTTAATCGAATTTAGTAATTAAACATAAAAATCAATATGATACCTAAATATTAATAATCACTTCACATTCGAAAAAAATATAAGAATTTAATAGATCTTAACATATGATATAAATATGGAAGAATAAAGAAATAGACGCATTTCAGTAACACTTGATATGAAAGTAATCTTACAACCCATTATTTAAGGTCAATAAATATGAAGCACTTTATATTTTATTAAAATTTGTACTCCGTAAGAGAAACCCAAATATTTCTAAATATTTTTAAGAAATTTTTATATAAAATATAAAAAATATATATTTTAACAGCCTCTCTGCCCTTTCGGGTAGGGGTAAGGCTCGTCTACATATTACCCTCCCCAGACCCCACCTGATGGAAGTATACTGGATAGTTATTGTTGTTGTTGTATAAAAAATATATATTTATATATCGGATTGGTTTGATTTTTTTTTGCTCAATAGAAAACAAGTCAAAATTTTTAATCGATTTAATTTCCCTTTTTAATTTGGTGTAATTTTCCGATTTGGTCGGTACAGCCCTACAACTGTTTATATTGTCTCCATCCTTATAAGTTCTAAGTTGGCCTGGACCTTCTGCCAATGCCTACGCTTGTTGGTCCCTTCAATTTATTGTCTTTCCTTTAATTTGGGAAACAGTCAAATTTATTCTTGTCATTTATTAAACTTTTGATCTAATGTTTCTCTATCATTAAGAAAAAAAAAACTAATTTTTGTCCTTGATCCAGAACAGAGCTTCAACCTTATGGTAATTAGGTAAAAGGTGAGAATGACAAAAAACAAATACAAGACTGATATACTTATTACTCCCTCCGGTTTAATTGAGCAATCCCCAAATCATACAGGGACAAAGTAGACAATTTCTCTTTAAGATTTTGCTCAATCAGAGGGCTGCACTTCTTCTCTTTTCTTTAATAGAAACGTTTAAGAGATTTAACCTGAAGGGGGCAGTATATTACACTGCTTAATAAAATACTAACTCTTAGAAAACAAATAAATAGTTTAACTAAATTACTTTTAATTGAAATTTGATATTGTTTACTTGACACATTAAAATATGTATAAAAGGTAAATTTATAAAATTAAAGTTTATTCATTCTTAATTCTATAAAAATAACTCTTATTATTATAAAAGGGAGGGAATACTATCTTTATTGCATCTAATTGTCCTTATTTGGCACCGAATATCCATTTGGCTAAAATCATGCTTATATGTAGAGGTGAGTGCTCAATTTTCCTCTCATTAAGCTCGGTGCCACGCATATTCTTTTGGTCAAAGAAAGACAGAAGAATATTCACATTTTTGTAAGAAAAACTATAAAATTATTGACGCAAACTTTCCCTAAAAAGGCCTAACTATATACCAAATAGCATTGACTAAATGATTACCTTCGCTTTCCTTAAAGAAAACAAAAGCAATTTTTTGTTAGATGCATATTAATCATTTATATGATAGTCTAATTTGGCACTTGTTGCTATTTCTTCCGGTTCAAAATAACTGATAATTAGTTGTTTTCATATGATGAGAAAATTCAGCTTTTAATATTAATTAGCTATAAAATTGACCATATTGTTATAAAATAATATAAATGACAAGAACAATAATGCAAGAACAAGAGCAATAGAGAGAAGAGTAGAGAGAGTTTTTCTTATTGATACTTAGAGAATGTTAGGAGTGCTTTACAATGGTAGAAGACCCCTTTATTTATAGGGAGTGGGATGATTTATCTACCAAGAATAGAACTCTAGAATCTCTCTAATTATAGACATTCACCTTAAATAGGAGATTTCATAACACTCCCCCTTGAATGTCTATTCAACAATGTGCCTCGTTAAAACCTTAAAACCAAAACCCAATGGGAAAAATTAAAGAAAGGAAAAAGAGTACACATGTTTGAATATGCGCCTATTGGTTGCCTCGTTAAAAACCTCGCAAGGAAAACCCAGTGGGACAAAACCTTGTAAGGGAAAAAGAGTGCAACGCGCATTAACTCACCCTAATGAGTACATCAATTTATATCCTTGAGCATTTGCATTCCAATCTTGTGCTTCATCTTCAAAACGATCTTTGGTAGACGTTTGACAAATCAACCATATTGACTTGAATAAATATTCCGTACCTTGAAATCATCATTCTTGATAGATATGAACATCTTCATGTAATGTCGTGGAATAACTCTTTAATATCTCCATAGATGCATTCTCAATGCCATCATGCTTATAGTTATAGCAAGATACATATGTACACAAATTGTACTAAGGATGTGGTACTTCAGGACCAAGAATTGCATATGCTTCAAGCAACTTAAATCTTTCAAGTTAAGTCATGTAAGCCATATAATAGACTTTAGATGCATATCAAGTTTTCCATGTCATGCTAGACAAATAAAATATCTAAAACTGATTATACATACCTTTGACTTTATACTTTCAAGCATTTGAACTATAGGTTCAAAACTACATGTCTTTCATATGGAATCAATTCTTCTTGAATTGTATCTCTTCCATTTAGTTACTTTCTTTGGGTCAGCAAATGCGTATAGCATGCTTTGCAATATGTTGCAATTGAATTATCCCTTTTATGAACTTCAGGTTCATATCATGATATTCGGGGATATACATATACAAATGATAATTCATCCCATGTAACCTTTTCTCAAGTGTTTATCATGTCTCCCCCTCATGTTAGAAAAGCTAACTTGTTTCCTCAACTTTGGGAAATCATCTTTGTGCATTATCATGTCAATATACACAGCACATTAATAATAGGATGAAATTATTTGGTTCCTGACCCTGAACCACTTGTGAGGGGAGAATATACTCTCGTACACAACTTATATCAAACTGATATATATAACTTTGTTCTCATAAGAAACAGTTTAGCTATTAAGTGGAAGCACTCAATAATTATCTTGCTAAACCAACTTTGATATAAACCAACTTATCAAGATGAACTATCTTGAGTAGAAAATCTGGAAATTATGCTCGAAGTTAGATTACTGAGCAATTTACCTCGCAAGCACCGGCCAGGCTGCGGGTTAATAACATTTGCGCATGTAACCATATCATAGATGCATCATATGTGGTATACATGGCAGGTGAATGGGCCCATATTCACCTTTGTTATTTCCAGAATTTATGGGCTTCAACCCGAACTCTTTAGTTGGTCAGTTCATTAATGAGAACAAGTGATACAAGAGAATTCGTAAAGAACTTTCTAGTTCTTTGATATTCACCTGTGTGAATTTGCACATCATACTTAAAATGAGATGGCTAACACGAATGCCAACTGAATAAATTATCAATATTGGTAAACTTCAAATTTACACCATGACATGTGCACTTATCAATAAACTTCAGGTTTATTATGACATGGGTTTTTATACCAATATATATCCACTTTATTGTGGCATTCTTTCTTTTGTGTAGTACAAACTGGAGAACAAAGCGGGTAGCTTTTCACATGCAAATTACCCCGCTACAAGTTGTAGTAATAGGAGATATCAAAGCCTTCCTTTATTTATAGTCTCAATATAATCAATCGCTTTCGCGTGTACTTTGGAAACTGAATAAGTTTCTTTGAGACTTGCTACAGCATAATACTCAATTGTGTTTCTCCAACATAGTAATAATTGGCTCTTCTAGAGCTCTTAATTAATTTTGTACTACCACAGATTCATCAACATCCATGTGGTGAATATCTTTCTTAAAGAGAAAGTTATACCATTATGGTCATGTCAAACTTATATGCAAGATATGTTTCTTGCATTATCGTTGTCCTTTAATAGTCATATTTCCAAAATACTTTGGCGTACAATAGGTACGTGACCAACGATCATTCATGCCATATATCATCTCAAACCTCCTTCTAGGGGTGAGTGTGGTATCATCTCAAACCTCCTTCTAGGGGTGAGTGTGGTATATTTAATACCAATTTCATGTTCATATTCTTCCAATAATGAATATGTATTCGTGAATCAGATGTTGTCACATTCACTTCGGGGATATGTGGTTTTGTTATCCTTTTCAAATCTATAAATGCGTCAGGCATTTGATTTGCTATTCTTTGCAAATGGATAATCTTTTGTGCCTCTTTCACAAATAGAGGTATGTGGATCAAGATGAGATAATGATGCATTTTTCCACAAAATTTCCCGTTTGGTTTCACCAACTTCTCCCCCTAATTTTGGGAAAAGTGTCTGATCAAATTGACAGTCTGCAAATTGTGCAGTGAACAAATCTCCTGTCAATGTTTCGAGGTAGCGAATAATGGAGGGCGATTCAACCTCAACATATATTCCTAACCTTCTTTGCAGACCCATTTTGGTGCGGGATGGCGGTGCTACAGGCACATATACTGCGCATCCAAAGATTCTTAAATGGGATATATTGGGTCCATGACCCAAAACCAATTGCAACAGGGAATATTTGTGTCAATTCGTCAGTCAGAGACGAACTAGCATTGCTATATGCAAAATGGCGTGACCCCAAACCGAAGTGGGCAGCCGACGAACTAGTATTGCTGCATGCAAAATGGCGTGAACCCAAACCAAAGTGGGCAGCCGACGAACTAGCATTGCTGCATGCAAAATGGCGTGAACCCAAACCGAAATGGGCAGCCTCGTTTTCATGAAGAATTCAAGATTATTCTCATCTATTGTCTCAATATGATATCCATTTTGAATGATATCTTTGAAACTCAACAAGTTCTTCTTAGACTTGGAGGAGAATATTGCATTCTCTAAGATAAACGTCGTGCCTTTGGGCAGAGTTACAGTTGCTCTTCCGGAGCCTTCAATCAATTTTCTTCCCATGGTTTGACATATAAAAGAAAATATACGAACATGAGAATAAACAACTTCAATCCGTTTGTGTCACATAATATTATCAAAATCTGCTGCTAACAGTTGACTAACAAAATCAGATATGTTATCCATAATTGATTACTTTGCAGTTTGAAAATTTCAGTTTAAGCATTTTCTTCAAACAATCGATTGTTAAACACAAACAATCGATTGTTGAACATTGACAATCAATTGTTAAACACACACAATCGATTATTTGCTATTTTGAAAAACTTCAGAGCATACTATTTTAAGACAATCGATTGTTAAGTATAGACAATCGATTGTTGGCTATTTTGAAAAATTCCAGAGCACTGTCTTAAGACAATCGATTGTTATGTATAGACAATCGATTGTTGGCTATTTTGAAAAATTCCAGAGCACACTGTCTTAACGACAATCGATTGTTAGTCAAAGACAATCGATTGTGGATGATTTTTGAAAAATTCCAGATTACACTGTCTTAACGATAATCGATTGTTAGAAATAGACAATCGATTGTGGATGATTTTTGAAAAATTCCAGAACACACTGTTTTAAAGACAATCGATTGTTAATCATAGACAATCGATTGTTGACTGTTTTTGTAAAATTCCAGATCACACTGTTTTAAAGACAATCGATTGTTAATCATAGACAATCGATTGTTGACTGTTTTTGTAAAATTCCAGATCACACTGTTTTAAAGACAATCGATTGTTGATCATTGACAATCGATTGTTTTGCAGTTTTTATGCGAAATATGAGATAACCGACTAGTTTTTCGGGTTAGTCGATTACCTCTAGTGGAAAGTAAAAATATTATTGATATTTGAGAATATTGATACATTCTAAAGAACTAATACTAACATTATATCATGAACTAACTAATACGAGCTAATACTAATGGCTATTAGTTTATTCATTCACTAATACAAACAAGTAAAATAAAATCAAATAGCTCCATCTTCTTTCATCATGGATCCATCACCGATTAGGTGGTCTATCTTCCCCTCGGGTTGCTCAAAGAAGTCTGCCATATCCAAGTGGGTGATGTCAAAGTTGTCGTCAGAGACAAAATTCGTTTCAGGGCGTTTACTCTTTCGAGATGCTTGATAAAGGTCAACCAAAAGTCATGGTATACGGCAAGCCTTTGACCAGTGCCCGTTTTCACCGCAACGATAATATATAGTTTATAAACTATTTGCTTTTGGGTTCTTATCGTATCGTGCTTGTGGCAGAGTGACCAACTTCAGGTTGTCATATCTCTTCTTTAAGCCATTCCACAAGATAGGTGGATCCTTGACGGTGAGATATTCAATCTTCAAACCTTCATCAAGGTGATGGCGCAAGAAAATCAAGGCCTTCGCACATTCTTGGGTGGATGCTTTTTCTCTATCTTTGATGGTGTCTCCGAGACCCATAGCATCTAAGTGGATTTCAGCATCCAACACCCATGTCATATAGTTCTTGCCCGAAATTTCAAGGGCAACGAACTTTCTTTTCATAATGTCAGACATAAAACAGATTTACATCAAGAGCGTGTTCATACTTACGGGCTCTATTACAATTATCACATTCACTTCAGGGAATGGATCATAATCATGTGCTTTACACAATCTCATGTCAAATATTAATTTCATAAAGTGAAAGATTATTTTGAGAATCTTTATTATTCTCATTATCACAATAATGATGATTATAATTTCGTATATTGCCACGTCCACATCCATTGATACCTTATGGTAATAATTTTGTCTTCTTTCAGACTTATCACATACTGCTACCACATTCTCTAAAGGGAATGGAGCAAATTCAATTGGACGGAATTCTTTGCCACGTCCACATTCATTGGTACCTTCATGGTAATATTTTAGTCTTCTTTCAGACTTATCATATACTGCTTCCACATTCTCTAAAGGGAATGGAGCAAATTCAATGGGACGGATTTTCAATTATTTGCCCACAATCATACATGAATTTAATCATGGCAGGACATAGAGATTTTACCACTTCATGTGGTTATAATTTCTTACAAACTCCATTAGAGTTATAATCAAACTTTGTTGTCTATGTTTGTATATAAAATCAAATTGTAGAATTTCAAGAATTTGAAAGGAAGAAGTAAATTACTTACCTTTAAGGTATACCAAAAAATGTTTTGATATCAAATATATCTCTTGTGTAAATTCCTTTCTTTCTCTCACGTTTTACTTTTTCCTTCTTGTCCGTATAGATATTTGCCTCTTCGGAAAGATGAAAACTTTGGCATAGCAATTTGTGGACAGTTTCAGGACACATAAATGAACGGCGAGAATACCATTGCAATCAGCATCACATCAATGGCAACTGATAATTTCCTTCTCTTTTGGTCAACTAAACCGAACCATGAAGAGAATATATTTCGTGATGGTTAGAGACTCGTGATGATAACGTGTTATGAAATAATATAAAAGACAAGAACAATAATGCAAGAACAAGAACAATAGAGAGAAGAGTAGAGAGAGTTCTTCTTATTGATACTTAGAGAATGTTAGGAGTGCTTTACAATGGTAGAAGACCCCTTTATTTATAGGGAGGGGGATGATTTATCTACCAAGAATAGAACTCTAGAATCTCTCTAATTATAGACATTCACCTTAAATAGGAGATTTCATAACACATATTAACTTTTACTATTTCTTCATATAAATACTCCTAACACATATTTCATCATTATTTACTCAAAGGGCAATATTGGAAAAAAATAATTAATTCATTATTAAAATCTAAGAAAATAATTTATTTTGGACCATTACAAAAATCAAAAAAATTTACTTATTTTTAACGCGGAAGGAATATATATATATATATATATATATATATATATATATAATATATATAGGTGGCTGGCTTTACAGTACAAATTCTTGCCTTGAAATCTGATTTAGCATCAATATTAGCCCAACATATTGGTCATCCCACGTGTCATTTTGGGCAAATATTATTTTTAACTCACGGCTGAAATTATTTATATTTGGTAATTGAAATAATATATAAATATTTTTATATATTTTGTGTGAATGCAAAAGATATATTTTTCGGCTATTATTTTCAAACCAGCTATACAATTGTCACGACCCTAAACCCAAACCCAGTCGTGGTGGTGTCTCTCGTGAACACAAGGCCAGCCGACACATTCCGTATCAAGCTTAAGCAATAAAATGATAAGTATTAAGTCTTAAGCATAATAAAATCTCAAAAATAAGCCGTTAACAGTATAATTTGTGGAAAACAAACCCAACACAACCCGATACCGGGATGTCAGTAGTCATGAGCATTTACTAAGGTGCGAATATAACAAGAGTCTAAAATGTACTAGATACAGTCTAATAAATTTGAGAGGGATAAAAGCAGTGCTACGAACGTCGGGAAACTACCTTGCTAAACTCCGATGATTCTGCCTCTGATCAACCAATAACCACTACCGAGTTCACAAATACCTGAATCGGCACACAAGGTGCTGGGAGTAAAGTGAGTACTTCCAACTCAGTGAGTGATAAAAATAAACGAAGACTGAGCGATATAAAATCACGCTAAACACAACATTAAGCTATAAAAGGCATAACAACAGTCAGTAAATATTATTAAGTAGGAAAATCTCATAAACACCTTTAAGTAGTTAACAATATATAGAAAAAATAACTAGAAAGGTAAACACATAAGAATTGCCCCTAAGGAAAATAACATCAAAATCAGCCCCTCGGGTAATATCACAGGACAATACCAACCCCTCGGGCTATATCGCCTATCACAATAGGTACCCGCACTCACTGAGGGTATGCATACTTCTGGAGAGACCCCATACGGCCTAAGAGTAATATCAAGCAATCTCGTGGCATCATAAACATGATCTCGGCCTAATATCAATACCAAGCCACCTCAAAATAGTAGAACTAGGTGTAGTTTTTGAACAACTACTCAATGAGATATGTCTAAAACATGATTAAGACTTGATATCAGTATCCTGGTGAAGCTTAAGAATGCTTATCTTAGTCAAATTTGTTGGTTTCTCCCAAAATTAGTTAACACATGGTTGGTGTGCAGAAGTATCTCTATCTGGCATTGAGCCCCTTATGCAGAAGATGCATGGTGAAATTTGTCGTGTTGATGCTGAAATACTGACTGTTGTTCGGGAGCAGGTGAATTTCTTGTCACTTATATCTCTTCCTCTATCCTTTGCCTTGCTTTTCTTCGGGTACAAATATTAACATATGAGTACATCATTATATATGAATGTTAATTATAACTTTTAGTCTACAAAAGCTGATGCCTCGAGTAGAAAGCTCAGTGTAACCAGACATCAAAATCCCATCAGCAGTTTCATAGTTCTTGTACTTAATTAATTGACAAAATCTTGACTATTCTTAAAATTTAGAAGAATTACTCTTTGATGTTACAACATACACCATGTAAAAATTAAAAGAATAAAGTTTCATTATCAAATTGGAACAAGCTATCAACCAATCAACTGTGCCTCAATTCCAAGCTACCTGATGTGAGGAATATAATTTTCTATATCCATTCTACTCTATTCATGTCCAATTCATTCCACATTGCGATAAGTGATAATGATAAAAAGGTGATAAGTTATTTGAACATCCATCATGTGTGGTCCTATTTTTGTTTCTGATCATGGTTGACAATTATCAAGTGAAAAATTAATGCCCTTTGATTAAAATTCAAATATTTTCATGAAGGCCGAAAGCTAGATGAATTTGCAACAACTGACAGATAAATTGTATAAACTGTTTGCAAATATTTGAGGTCCTTAAATGCAATTTGTGATTATCTTATTGCCCATTGTTGCTAACATGGTGGCCCTAGTGACAAGGCTAAGACAGAAAAGACTTCTAGATCATGTGTTTAGTTCTTTGTAATTCACCTTTTGTTTTTACAAGTACAAAAAATTATAATAAAAGAAGATCGCCCCTGGATAATTTGGGACAATATGTTGTTCAAATTCACTGACTTTTGTATACTGCTTTTATATGATATTTTTCTCAAACACAAATGAAAGTATTACTTCATCAAAAGAAAAATTTCTCGGACAATTTATACCAGTATGCATGTTGTATTGTAAATTCTAAACCTCTGAGATTGTGTTAAAAGTACCTTAATGTTTTCACCACTTGGTATGATGCTTTTATTTCATTTTATTTCTTTTTCTTTATTTTGTCAATTTGAAGGTGAGAGAAATAGGAGAGATGGTTAAATTCAGCTAGATCACCTAATTAATAAATTGCTATCAATATTTATGCTTATCACTGAAACTTCATGATATTTGCTTTCTGATTTATGTAATCATTATATTTTTGCCTTCCATATTTTCAGAGTAATTCTGGAATCAAAGTCAGAGAAGATCTTGTTGCAGCTATGAGTACTGTACAGGTTTACGTGATGCATTATCCTCTATAGACGCTAATTAGGGGTGTACATAGACCGGGTTGGTTCGGATTTTACAATTACCAAACCAAACCACTTGTGTCGGGTTATTAAATCTAAAGATCAAACCAAACCAATAAATTCGGGTTTTTCAATATCGGTTTTTCTCGGGTTTTTTCGGGTTTTTCGAATTTTTTCCCGGTAAAATCTTCGTAGAACAAAATATATAACATATGCTCAAAATATTTCTTTAATCCTAGTAAGATACAACTATATAAAGGATTTTTCAAGAAAATAATACAAAATATGAGATATGTCATGACTCATGACATTATCCTAAAATATTCAACAATAAAAAATAATAAAATTATGTACTATAAATATTGCTAATTAAAAAGTCATAATAAAAATAAACATAATCTAAAAGCACGAATTCATGCTAAACTAGATAGACTAATGAGGGAGTATTAGTTATATGCCTAAAAGCTAAAGAAAAATAAAAATAGGTTATGTATTTTATCTAAATTATTGCAAAATAAAAAATAGACATTTAATACATTCCCGTTCGTAATATTGAATTGAATGTCTTTTGTTAGCATTAGTATTAATTGCTAGCATTATTTAATTTACTAATATTAATGACTATAAAACTTATTGGAGCATTCAAAAGTTCTAAATCAAACCTTGAAATAATACCTTAAAAGATAAAATTATGAAATTTTCTAAGAAATATTTATAAATTACATTACAATTACTATATTTATATATTAAATATATCTAAAATTGCTATACATGTAATGTCGGGTTGGTTTGGTTTCGGTTTCGGTTTGACTTTCTTTAGTTAAAACCAAACCAAACCAATTATGGTCGGGTTTCCAACACCAAACCAAGTCAAACCAAACCATAGTCGGGTTTTTTTTCTCGGTTTAACTCGGATTATCGGGTTGGTGTGGTTTATCGGTTTTCTTTGTATACCCCTAACGCTAGTAATTCAAGTGAGCAGTATAGACTCTTTCTTAATAAATTCTAATTCCTTATTATAAATTCCTAGCAGGTTTCTAAACTATCTTTTAGTGAAGTTCCGTAAGGATTAAGTGCTTAAATGATAAGCTAAATTAGGATGGTCCTGCTTGCTGGTTTTGTTTCTCAAGCCAGGAACATTTTCATGTGAAAAATTGGATATCCCTAAACTGTACAACTTTAGTACCGCTTGAAAAAAAATATGGTACCAAGTAAAGAAGAATGCTATGTACATCTAGAAAAGAATATTGAGAAGGGAATAAGAGATTCTGATGAGGGTTTGTTTCCATATGGTGCACGCCCCCAAAATTCTTCAGTTTAAAGTATAGGATATTTACAGGATCTATTTTGGCTCAAGCTCCACACGTGTTATCCCAGTTATGTTACTCTCTATATTTCTTCTAATAAGTGTAATTTTGCCAGAATTTTGGCCATTTAGTTGGAAATAGATTTACAAATAATTATAGTTAAATTAAATATTCTCTTGAATCATCTGGCCCTTCATTTAAACCTAAGAGACATACAACACTAGGAATTGTGTCTTAAGATATACTCTATAAATGATAGGCTCAGTAGTGAGAGGTGGAATAAGAATGACAACTTAATACTCTTTTAGACTCACTGACTCATGAAAAATGCAGCTAAGTTCTGTCGTCTATGAAATATGTTATTCAAGAAATGTATCAGTAGTCACACTTCGCATCAAAGGACTTCTTCTTAGGAATGGGCCTCTATTGTTTGACATCTTTTAGGTTTTTGAAATTTGAGTTAATGTGTTGAGAAACTAAGTAGTTTAAGATTGCTCTTTCTTTTCTTATGTCATTACATTTATAAATCAGGGCAATGCATGGATTATTAACAGGGACTTTTTGAATTTGCATTGGTTCTTTGCAAAAGCTCTAGGGTCCTTCAAACGAGACTGACTGAAAACTAATTAATAACTTGGTTTTCTATCTTACTTGTGTATTGTTACAACTCATTTAGTTACATCTTTAAACATAAACCTACTGCTGAGCTTGAAAGGTTACAATGATTTAATTCTTTAAGCTTTTACCTTAAATGTGTAATAAGGAACCAAATAGACAATCTTTTTGTTGCTTAGACGATTGTAAATATCTTGGAATCAAATGGTATAAACCATTAGAGTGGAATAGCTTAGGTATGAATGAATGAAAGATATTATTTCTAACAGCAACAACAATAACTACCCAGTATAGTCCCATAAAGTGGGGTCTGGGGAGGGTAATATGTAGACGGGCCTTACCCCTACCCGAAAGGGCAGAGAGGCTGTTTCCAGTCGACCCTCGGCTCAGTGAAGGAAAGGAGAAACAAAGACAAATAAAAGAGCATTAGTAACTCCAGCAGAAATAGCGAAAATAATTATCTAAACATAAGAACCATAAGTAAAATAGCATGCAATAGTATCCGACCGTAACTACCATAAATAACTACCATAAGAGAGACACAGTCCAAGACACAAATTATCTATGTATAGCCCTGCCAAGCCTCACCGAACCCACGATGAAGAGTACGAAACTCTAGGAGCCCCTATCCTACGACCATGGCACTAGACCTCCAGACTTCCCTATCAAGGGCCATGTCCTCGGAAACCTGCATTCTAGCCATGTCATGCCTAATCACCTCTCCCCAGTACCTCTTAGGTCTCCCTCTGCCTCGCCGTACGCCGACCATCGCAAGCCGCTCACAACTCCTCACCGGGGCATCAGGACTTCTCTTCCGCACATGCCCGAACCACCTCAGCCTCACTTCTCGCATCTTCTCGTCCACCGGGGCCACCCCCACCTTTTCTCGAATAACTTCATTCTTAATCTTATCTAACCTGGTGAGCCCGCACATCCACCTGAGCATCCTCATCTTCGCAACCTTCATTCTCTGAACATGAGAGTTCTTCACTGGCCAGCACTCCGCCCCATACAACATGGCAGGTCTGACCACAGCTCTATAAAATTTCCCCTTGAGTTTCTGTGGAACTTTCTTGTCACACAAGACTCCTGATGCAAGCCTCCACTTCGACCACCCCGCTCCTATACGATGAGTGACGTCCCTGTCAATGTCTCCGTCCCCCTGAATCACCGACCCAAGATATCTGACCTTGTACCTCTTGGCGATGACTTGAGCTCCAATCATCACGTCCCTGCCTACTTCGCTCGGCCCGGCGCTAAACTTACACTCCAGGTATTCTGTCTTAGATCTGCTTATTTTGAAACCCTTGGACTCGAGAGTCTGTCTCCATACCTCTAACCTCTCAATAACACTGACCCTCCTCTCGTCTATCAAGACTATGTCATCGGCAAATAGCATACACCAAGGCACATCTCCTTGAATATGACGGGTTAGAGCATCCATCACCAAGTCAAACAAGAGAGGGCTAAGCGCTGATCCTTGATGGAGCCCCATAACCACTGGAAAATGGTCTGAGTCGCCACCCACCGTCCTAACCCTAGTCTTAGCTCCGTCGTACATGTCCTTGATTACTCTGATGTAGGCTTCCGACACGCTCTTCGCCTCCAAGCACCTCCACAACACCTCCTTTGGGACCTTGTCATACGCCTTCTCCAAGTCGATAAGCACTATGTGCATGTCCTTCTTCTTATCCCTGAACTGCTCCACCAGCCTCCTGACAAGGTGAATGGCTTATGTAGTGGAGCGACCCGGCATGAAACCGAACTGGTTTACAGATATAGCAGTCATCTCTCTCACCCTCTCCTTGATCACCCGCTCCCATATCTTCATGGTGTGACTTATTAATTTGATACCCCTATAGTTGTTGCAGCACTGGATGTCCCCTTTGTTCTTGTACAAGGGTACCATTGTACTCCACCTCCACTCCTCCGGCATCCTTTTGGTCCTGAAGATCACATTGAACAACTTGGAGAGTCACTCCACTCCTAACCTACCCATGCATTTCCAGAACTCCACCGGGATCTCCTCAGGTCCGGTCGCTCGACCCCTACTCATCCTACGCAAAGCCCCCATGACCTCCTCCGCTCTAATGCGCCTGCAGTACCCAAGGTCGCTATGTTGCTCTGACAGCCCCAACTCCCCTAGCTTTATGTTACGCTCCCCCTCTTCATTAAGTAAGTCTCGGAAGTACGACTGCCACCTCAGCTTGACTTGAGACTCCCCCATCAGAACTCTACCATCTTCGCCGTTGATGTACCTAACTTGGTCAAGATCACGCGCCTTCCTTTCCCTTGCTTTAGCTAACCGGAATAACTTTCTGTCCCCGCCTTTCTCCCCTAATTCCTCGTAGATGCGACCAAACGCCGCGTTTTTAGCTTCCGTAACCGCCAGCTTTGCTTCTTTCCTCGCCACCTTGTAGATCTCCATGCTCGCTCTCCGTTCTTTCTCGCTTGTGCTCCCTGCCAACTTAGCAAACGCCGCCTTCTTCACCTTCACTTTTCCTTCGACTATATCATTCCACCACCTGTCACCCTGATGTCTGCCTGAATAGCCCTTGGGTACCCCGAGTACGTCCCGTGCTACCTCCCTAACAAAGTTCGCCGTCACTGACCACATAGCGTCTGCTTCCCCAGAACTTCTCCAAGCTCCGCCCTCAATTAACCTCCTCTCCAACTCCTGAGCTCTCTCCTTAGTCAGAACACCCCATCTAATCCAAGGTTCTCCCCGGGCACCCCGCCTCTTCCTCTTCACCCAGAGACCGACATCCATCACTAGGAGTCTATGAAGAGTTGAAAGGGACTCTCCCGGAATAACCTTGCAGTCCTTGCACATACCTCTATCGCTCCTCCTGAGGAGGAGGTAATCAATCTGAGTCCTCGCCGCCGAACTCTTGAAGGTGACCAATGCTCCTCCCACTTCTGAAATATTGAGTTTGCAATTAGAAGTTCGGAAGCCCTGGCGAAATCAAGCAGTGACGTGCCTCCTGCATTCCAAACCCCAAAGCCGAAGCCACCGTGCACCTCACCATAACCACCAGCATCAGCCCCAATATAACCATTAATGTCCCCTCTAATAACTAACTTATCAGATTGGGGAATACTATTCATTAGATCATCCAAGCCCTCCCAAAAGAGCCTCTTAACCTCCTCGTCTAAGCCCGCTTATAGTGCGTAAGCGCTGATGACGTTGAGGACATAACCCCCAATAAGCAACTTAATAGACATTAACCTATCATTCACTCGCCTAACCTCGACCACAGACTCCCTTAGATCCCTATCTACCAAGTTGCCCACTCCATTCTTACCTCTCACGACCCCAGAATACCACAGCTTAAACCCGTCTGCATTCCTGGCCTTCGACCCTTTCCACCTAGTCTCATGGACACATGCTATGTTAACCCTCCTCTTCTGAAGATCCTTCGCCAGCTCAATAGACTTACCTGTTAGAGTGCCTATGTTCCACGACCCAATCCTTAACCTATGGGCGTTCGCTACCCTCCTCCCGCCCTTACCTCCCGCCCTACCCGCAGGACCACTCCCTGCCCCCTACTCACCCCCGCCACCGCCCCCACCCCCCGAGGACATGACCTTATACTATCATCCCCGCCGCGGCCACTATCCCTCCAACCAACTATGGAGAATACTGACGCACACACGCACTATAGCGAAATACGCAAAAAGATGCAAACTAGATAGCAACAGAGTAAACCTCACACAAAATGCTAGCTAGAATATGTATAAAAATGTACAGAGTAAACAAGAGAGCGGGAGGTACCAACTCCTGGTGGAAAAACCTGAAAGTAGGCTTTGATGCGCTTGAGGTCAACTGCTACCAGCTCTTGCACGTCTCGGCCGGTGTTGCTTAGATCTTTACTCACAAACGCCGCAAACTGGCCCCACCGCCGCGCCTAGTATCAGGGGCAAGTTTTCCTGAAGCTTGTCGGAACGGGTAGTTCCGCTGCGTCCTGCCGAAAATCTGAACGATAGTCGCCTGAAGTACTGTAGCTTGCCGGAAATATTCACCGGAAAAATAAGGCACCTGTCCAAAAAAAAAATAGAACACACCCACACACACCCACAAAAAGCAAAAGATAGAATAGAAAGAAAAGAAAAAAGTAAAAGAACAAAGGAGATGGTCCGCGAAAATGGTCACCGGCGGGGAGGAGCTATGTCTTCTACCTTTATTTGCAAAGATTTTTGTTCTGTTATTTTTTTAAAATTAAAGATAAGGAATAATATGATTAATTTGTAAAAGAATGCACAGAAATCTTCAAACTTTGAGAAAGTCAGAGCAAAAAAGAAAAACTGCAACTCCAAGGAACACTATGGATTATTATTTAAGAGCACCGAAATTAATGTCGTTGTAGCAGCACTTGCGTCAGCACTGGTGTGGGTGAGTGTCGGCTTTGGTGCTACTGGAGGATATGGTGCTACTGGAGGATGACGTATGGGGGATTAGGGGTTGAGTGGTGGGGGAGGGCGGGTGGAAGGGGCGATGGGGGGGGGGTAGCAGTGGTCGTTAGAGAAGACGAAGAAGAACGTTAGCAGTTGGGGGGGGGGGGGTAGCAGTGTCCGATGCACTGATTTTATATCACCAGAATTTCGACAAGTTTTGGTGATGAAATGCAAAAACGAAAAAGAAAAGTGAGAAGGGGGAAGGAATCGAGAAGTGGGAAGGGAGGGGAGTGGAAAGGGAGAAAGAGAGGGTAACTTATCTCTGTTTTCCGGCGTCGGCAGTCACACCAGAGGGTTTCCAGTAGACGGAAAAGAGGGGAACTAGCGGGGAGAGAGAAAAGGGGTTAGAGAGAGAAATGCATATGCCTTTTAAGCATTGATTAGTTCAGTAATCTCGGACAAAGATATTATTTCTGTTGGAATTATTTCTCAGAGAACTTCAAAGCTAAGGAAGAGTCCTCCTGTTAGTCAGTCTCTTTAGTTTAGCCTGTGTTATCTATTTCTCCTTATTATTAGGATGGAATAGAGCATTCCCATGTTAATCCTCTGGAAAGCTGCTTTTCCTTCTTATTGTAATACTATGTTGTTATGGATATTTCTTAATTATTACTGTGTAAAATGACTCTCTCCAAAGAGAGAATTGAAATCTTTCTTCCAACCTTTTCTTGCTGCACTATCTTTTCAAAAACCCAACATATTAACCTTTGCAGTTCTAAGCAATCAAAGAGATAGAGTCAAGGCCATTGAACATATTAAGTGTTAATTCATTGGCTTCTCTAACCTATACTCTTGCCTTTGATAAAGTAGAACAAGAAATAATACTTTTAACTTTTATCTCTTTTTGTTGTAAGGATTGAAGTTTTAGAATTACCATGCACTAACATTAAACTCTTTTGTAATGGTTGGTTGTTTCTCCCATATCGAAGCTGCACAAAAATGCAACTTTTCTTAACTATGTAAAGGCAGAGAAACGTGGTTTTAGCTATTTTTCCAAATTACTGCTGTCAATGTCTTTCCGCTCATTTTTTGGTTGACTTCTTTTCTTTTGCTTTTCTTGACTAAATTTCTCTAGGAACTTTTTTGATTTCTTGATGTAACCACGCTTTGTTTACAGGTGTTTTTGGTCAAAAATTGCTGAAAAGAAAACAATTAAGAAGAACACCAAACACCACATGCATCATGCATCACCTTTAGCTAATATGTAAAGAGTTATTTCATATATGTTTGCAATTACTGTGGCAATTAAGCATCCCCTAATATGTTGTTCTCATGGATATAAAGAGCATATTTTTTAGTCCAAAATGAATGTAGATAAGTATCCGTTAATTAGCATGCAATATTGTCTACTTGGTTCGACATTTGCAGCATCAATTCCTGTTATATGCTATTACAGATCATATACAGTTAAATAAATGACAGTACTTTCGACTCTCATAACAAACCCATACCTAGTTTTCTTAGAAAAGATCTAAATACACTACCACATGACCAAACCCTTTTTCCCGTTAAACATAAATTCATTTCCAATTTTCCATAACCCACCTAATCAGACGAGCTAATAACCCCATTTCCCTATCAAACCTACACCATTTTCTCACTTGTCCATAATCCTAATACGCTAAATTGCTGTCACCTAGCGACTTCAACAGTAGAAATTGTTGTCCCAAAAGGCATTCTGTGGAAAATCGCTTGCTAAACAAGCTATATGTTTTTCCTTTCTAATCTGTATATTTTGGGTGTTTCGTTCCTTCTTTAATCAATTCTTTTTTCTTTAATCTTTTGGGTGTGGGTAGGGTATATCTTGCTTTCTATTGATGATTCGAACCTGAATTGATAGGTTTTTTATTACGGTATTTTTCGTGCGGGTCTAAATTTGTTTCTTTTGGTGTTTATGGTGAAATTGTTTAATCTAGATAAAATTTCTCTAGAAATTGATATTAGATTTCCTGTTGCATGAACTATTAAGTTGGGTAGTGCGGGTCTAAACTTGCTTTTTTGGTATCTATGAAAAAATTATATTTCCTGAAATAAATTGCTTTAGAAACTGATGTTTAATCTCATGTTGTGTGAGCTTATGTTGGATTGTATGAGTTATTAAGTATCTGCTTTAATTTTATTAGACTAGAACTTGTATTAAAGTTGTGAAAGGTATTCACTTTGTTTTAGATGTAAGTTTCTCCAGTAATTTTGTCCTTGTGTCCTTGTGGGAGTGCAAGTAAAAACTTGTTGAGTTGTCCCACATCGGAGGCATTTGAGGTCCTTGGTCTCCTTATATGGATTGGACAATTCTCACCTCATAAGCTAGCTTTTGGGGTTCAGTTAGGCCCAAGGTCCATTCTTATCATTGTATCAGAGCCAGGCCCATCCCAATTATTGCTACCGATGTTGGGCCCCCATTTATGTTGTCCACGCTCCAGAGATCTGGGCGTGAGGGGGGTGTTGAGTTATCCCACATCGGAGGGATTTGAGGTCCTTGATCTCCTTATATGGCTTGGGCAATCCTGACCTCATAAGCTAGCTTTTGGGGTTGAGTTAGTCCCAAAGTCCATTCTTTTCAAAACTAGTGTATATCAATCAAATCTTATTTACCATATGTTTAGTTTGAGTTGAAAATTGGGATATAGAGAAGTATTTGCTATTTTTTATTGGACTAGAGCTTGTATTCTGATTGTGAAAGGTATTTTCCTTTCTCTTTGAGATGTAGGTTTGAGCAGATGTAACTTTCTATTTAATATTGTATATATTTGAGGGAATTATTTTAATCAATATCATTTTGCTGCAAGAAAGTATAATTCTTGGTACTTGGATGCTTCTGGTTTCCCAACTAGCTTGCTGTTATATTCTTATGTTCCTACTTGTGGAAAAAATGAGCAGGCGGCTAATTTGTGTTGTTTAAATTGGGTTCTACTTGTTCATATTATCTTTTACAATTGCGAAAGTGATTTGTTGGTTGGACCTCCTATATGCATACGCATTACACTGAACTGTCCTTGTGTATTTGCTTATAGAATATTTATGGGTTGTGAAGATTTAATGAGTTTAATTAGTCTATCATTTATAAAGTCTTATTTTAGATACCACAAAAAAATATAGTAGTTATAATATTTCATCTGAAATCTAATTATGGATTCCAATAATACATAAAAAGTGTTAATAAATATATTAAATTATCAACTTCTATCACCTTCCCTTCCATTCTCACTTTGAGAATAATTCTGTTATTACTTATTTCCTATGAAGGGAGATTAATTGGTTGAAAATGGAAAATGTTGTTTCTTGCTGTATGACCACTTATGGCAATGCTTTGGCAGTCTTTAAATGGACCTGAAGTTATCACAACAAATATTACCCAAGCTCGACCATAGCTTTACCCAGGACTAGTCCCTTGTTCACATCCATTTCAACTATCACAGGTGCTTATGCCTAATTCCCTTATCTGATGTTATTATGGAAGTAATTGTTACTTATCACTGCTAGGTTGTAGTTTTGAGGATCTTGAGAAATATTTAAGTATTAATCGTGTTATCCTGCCTTATTCTTAGATAGATATTCTTTTAAGTCTTTTTGGCTTTCACCTAATTAGAATTATCAGTTTGAGATGTAAGTGAAATATGTTTGTTAGTCATTTTTCTTTATATATCGTGGCATTGGTAATCTATTTTGCAAACTTATATTTTCTCAAATTAATTATTCTTTGACTTAAGCATGTCGCATGAGCTCCTTACTGGGTATACTTTCTTCATTTGCTAATATACTTTAAAACTTTTTTATTTCCAGTTGTTGTTAAAGTTAGTCGAAGATCTGATTTGTGAAGGAGGTAAAGTGATATTGCTTTATTACTTTCACTCTCCATGACATCCACTCCTTCTGTTCCAGTTTATGTAAACCTATTTTCGTTTTGCTTTGTTCCAAAAAGAATTAACCATTTCTAAATTTGGTAATAATTTAGCTTAAAGTTACAATTGTACCCTTAATGAGAAGCTTTTTACAAATACTCTGGACCCTTTTTTTGACTTGTTTAGAACCACAAATTCGAAAAGTTTCATTTTTTTCTTAAACTCCGTGCTCAGTAAAGCAGGTTCACATAAATTGGAACGGAGGGGGTATGACATTCTTTGTTAGATGGGATCAAGTTTATAGGGTAGTTTATTGATATTTTGATACTCAAAATTATTACTCCCTCCATTTCATATTATATGAGGTAGTTTGATTCGGCACGAAGTTTAAGAAAAAAGAAGAAAGACTTTTAAAACTTGTGGTTTTAAAAGCTTATTGGGTAAAAAGTTTGTGGGCAATAATATATTGGTGGCTATAAAAGCTTCTCACTAAGGGTAAATGGATAAAATAAAAGAGTTTAAAGTTAAATTATTTTCAAATTAAGTATCTAGTTTGTCGAATCAGTAGCTTCAATTTTACTCTATGGTGTATTATTGAAAATTTTGAGACTTGGAGATGTCTATTTCATAGTTTGGAGGAGCTAGTAGCAATATCTTAATGTTTCTCCAAGGAAATAAGCATGGTATTTAACCTATTTTTATTATACTCTCTATGTTTCAGGTGATTTGCGATAGTTAGAATCCAAGATTTTAATATAATCTTTGGTTCACGGTTTGCAGACAGTATTACAGAAATTTTTGTCCTAATATTTCCTCAGAGGTATATTAGTGACATCTTTACTACCTTTGGCTTGACCATTACAGATGTTTTATGAGAAATAAGATAAGGATCTTTACTCACAATTATCTCTTTTGTATATGTGCAGAGTGATTGGTCTTGCACTGCCCTTTGCATAATTACTTGTTGGAGCAGCCAAATTGACAGATGCACAAGCCAAGGTATTTCTTGGTGAATGACTTCTGCTTTTTGGTTTAACTTTAAAATATGCTGCCGAAGTCTAACTTTGCATGAACATGTTTTAAGTCTATTTTGTGTAAAGATAACATGTATTAGTTCAAGTACATTATGTTGAAATTTACTCCTATACTATCAACTTATGCTTGATCTAGATTAACAAGTTTAAGTAAGTGGCACCAAGCATCTCTTTCAGGTCGTTCGCAACAAGTAAAAATGGTATTCTAAATTTTGGGCTTTAACAGTTTTGGTAGTTCCTCCTGCAGAGAACACTTCTTGATATCAGAACTGTAGTTTCTACTTTCTAGTTTTATGCTTGTTCTTTTTTTCTACCTTCTGATTAGGCACTCAACTTTGTGTCTCTGTCTAAGTTTTAGTTTTGGATTGTTAGTAGTTCAACATATAGACCATTAAGTTTTGGAGTGAAAAATAAATTGCATTGAGAAATGAAGCTTCTTGTTATTGCTTTGTCAGCTAAAAGAGCCTTTGAACTATCACAGGTGAATGACTTATGCTTTGGTTGTCTGGAACCATTCCAACTAACCGTTAAAGAATTCCTTAAGCATAGTTGCATAATGACTTCCTTTACTACCCAGAAGAAATATTGCTTGGTTGAGTATTTAATTAGCTTCATTTATCTTTTTCTTTTATTTATAATTAGTTCCATGCAACCAAATCAAATGAGATATTTTTGATGGTTTTGTAGGTGAAACAAATTAACAAAGGATAGTTGAAAGCAGTGAAGATATACTTTTTGGTTGATCGTTGTTAAACTTTTAGATGGTCTACGGATCTTTTATTTTAGAAATTATAATGTATGATAACTCTTAAATTATAAAAAAATATTGTCTATTTTCTTTTATAAATAGATAATACTAGTTCGATATTTTGGATCATGATTTTATTGTTGAGTAGTTTCTTTTTGCAATTTATATTTTATTATATAGGTAAATGTTTAAAGTAATAGCTCCCAAAACCGTTTCAATAGCTTCAAAGAGCAGTTGCAATTGCTCTTAATACCATTGCCACAGCTTCAAAAACCATTGCAAATAGCCTCAACAATCATTGCACAAAATGATACCGCAACCTTTTCAAACCGTTCCATTCGATTTGATAACAAAAGGTAGACAAATGGCGTCGGTTTCGAAATTGTTGCAATAGATAGGCTTATTGCAACAGCACTGTAACCGTTGCATGGAACCGTTGCAATAGATCTATTGTCACGAGGCCGGATGTAACAGCTGCAAAATCGTTGCAGTATGTCTGTCGCAACGGTTTGACTACCTATTGCGACAGTGTTTGAGTCGTTGCAGCAACCTGTTTTCCAGTAGTCTCCAATTTGGAGCAGTAATTATGGGAGTAGTAGTCAATTTGAGTTTGAGCAACTCAGAGGCTCTCATGAAATCATCATTGAAGTAGAACTTGACATCTTTCTCCAAAAGCTTTCACAATGGTTTTACCACTACAGAAAAATCCATGATGAACCGACCGTAGAATCTCTCTTGGCCTAAGAAACTTCGCACGCCTTTAACTGAAGTTGGAGGTGGAAGTTAGAAATCACCTTAATCTTTGCCTTGTTGACTTCAATGCCATTCCTTGAGATCTTATGGTCAATGACAATGCCTTCCTCATCCACGAAATGACAGTTACCCCAATTGGGCACCAAATTTATTCTTAACATCTTACCAACATTTTGTCTAAGTTTGCTAGACAATCATAAAAAGAATCCACGACCACTGAAAAGTCATCCACGAAGACTTCAAGAAAGTCCTCCACTATGTTCGTGAGCATAGCCATCATACACCTTAGAAAGGTCGCTGGTGCATTGCATAACCCAAATGGAATCCGCAAGAATGTGAAAGTACCATAGGGACATGTGAATTTAGTTTTCTCTTGATCCTCTAGAGCAATAAGAACTTGATTGTAGCCGGAATACCCATCAAGAAAATAATATAAAGCACGAACGACCAATTTATAAAGCATTTGATATGGGAAAGGAAGTGTGAAATGATCCTTCCTTGTAATTTTGTTGAGCTTACGACAGTCCATACACACTCTCAACGCAGTAATCGTACTTGTAGGAATTAACACATTATTGTCATTGGGTGACCACCGTCATGCCCCTTTGTCGACACATTAAACTATTGGAGATGGGGTATACAACCCCGACATCCAACCACTTGATGGCCTCTTTTTTGACAACCTCTTGCATCACTTCATTAAGTCTCCTTTGATGTTCAGTAGATAGTTTCACACCATCCTCAAATTAATCTTGTGCATGACAAAATCGGGCTTATACCTCGAAAATCCACCAATGTCCATGTAATAGCTTTCTTCCTCTTTTATAGCACCACCAATATGGAATCTACCTACACGTTAGTCAAACAAAAGGAAAGAATAACCAGTAAAGTAGAAGAATGGCTAAGAAATTCATAAAATTCATACCAAAGATGTGGAGGCAATGACTTCAACTCTAATATAGGAGGCTACTCAATTGAATGCTTTGTTGGAGGAGTGATTCTATTATCAAGATCCAAGGACAATTTGCGGGGCTCATAAGTGTACGACCCCATTCCTTGCAAAGAGTTCACATATTCGACATAACTCTCAATTTCTTCATCATCACAATAGAGCAAGAGGACCTCCAAAGTATCATCCACATTCATCATGATACTTGCTTCTTCAATAATCACACCGCTCACTAAGTCCATGAATGAGAATACCTCTTTGCTATTGGGTTTCCCCATAGACTTTCACACATGGAAAATCACCTTTTCAACACCAACCCAAAAAGTAAATTCTCTGGCTTCAACATCAACTAGAGCCTTCCCCATAAGAATGAAAGGTCTCCAAAGAATAATCGACACCTCATAGTCAACCTCACAATCAATAATAAAAAATACGCGGGGAGAATGAATTTATCAACCCGAACATACACATCATCAATGATACCCAACCGTCTCTTCGCGGTACGATCAACCATTTGTAATCTCATGGATGTGCGTCTTGGTTTGCCAATTCCCAAAGTTCTAAAAATCAAATAGGGATCAAGTTGATACTTTCCCCAAGATCAAAAAGAGCTTTCGCAAAGTCGGTACTCCCAATGGTACAAGGGATTGTGAAAGCGCCAGGATCTTCAAATTTAGGAGCCATTGACTGCACAATTAATGAGTCATCTTTATAGTTTCAAAATTTATCTACCTCTACTTTGTCACCAAGTCCTTCATAAACTTTGCATAACTGGGCATTTTCTCCAAAGCCTCAACTAATGGCACGTTGGTAGATAGACTCTTCATCATGTCAATGAACTTTTTGAATTGGTTCTCGCCATTTAGCTTGGAAAGAATTTGAGTGTATGGAGGAGGAGGCCTAGGCATTGGTGCTTTTGCCTTTGGCACTACTGATTCCGGTATGTCAACAATTTGCTCTCTAGACGGGTTCACTTCCTCATGAGTCTCCGCCAAATTATCATCAATGTCAGTCCTTACTTCATCATTTGCTTGCTTTTTATTGCTCGACGTCTCATCTTCTTGTACCACTTGCTCATCATCCATAATTTTCTTTGGCTCGAGGTGGTTGCATCCCAAACTTTTCCACTCCTTGTAGCAATGGTCATTGCATGTACCATGTTGTTCCCACCCTTTGGGTTCACCACTGCGTCACTTGGTAGTACCCCATTAGGGCGGGTGTTAAAGCTTGCAAGATTTGACCAATTGAACTTCCAAATTGCGAAATGAAGTATTGTGAGAGTCTAGTTGAGCATCGGAGTAGGAATTCTTCTTTGCCATTTGATTGAAAATGTTCTCAATTCGTCCCATGTCATTGCTATAAGAACTCAGACATTGGAAAGGATAACGAGGTACGTTTCTTGGGTGTTAACACATCGAGGGCCTTTGGAAACCCAACCCCCGGTTTCCTTGGTTATTGTTCCACCCTCCTTGGTTGTTGCTTCCTCAATATCCTTGATTATTGCCACTCCAATTGCCTTGGTTATTTTGACCATTTCAACTTCCTTGATTGTTCTAATTGTTCCAATTCCCTTGGTTGTTACCACCATTCCAATTACCCTAGTTGTTTGAATTCTAATTCCCTTGATTTTCTTGAGGTCGCCATTGTTGTTGATTCGGGCCTTGAGAGTTGTTTCTTTGTCCTTGGAAGTAGTTCACATATTGTACTTCCTCCTCTTGTTCATTGTAAGATTCATCTTGATCAAACCCATTATAATCTGCATAAAATTTACTACATAGTTTTGCACTTGAGTGCCCTTTTGTCTTCTATTGTTTACTATCATAGTAACTCCCTCCATTGTATTGAATTGCTTAGGACCTTGCACTTGTTGAAGTTAATCCTTGGCTAATTGACTCATTGTGTTGTCAACTCGGCAATTGCTTGCCCATGATCATGAAACTCTGTATGCAAGTGAATAGAATTTGGACCACCTTAAGGAACATTTTCTCTACTTCGCCATGCCGATGAAGTATCCGCCATTTGATTTCGAATATGACATTGTCATGAAATTTCCACCGACAAGTTGGTTGACCACGCATTGATTGGTAGTATTGATCCCCTTATAGAAAATTTGTTGAATCATAACCTCCGTCATGTCATTGTTTGGGCACTCTTTCACTATATGTACCTCTTCCTATCTCATGCAAAGACTCATTGGGTTCTTGTTTGAAAGCTAGAATCTCGTCTCTAAGAGTAGCCATATGCCAGGGTGAAAAGAACTTGGAAATAAATTTCTCTTACAATTCATATCATGTGTGGATAGAATGATTTATAACCTTTCTGGCCAATCCAAGGGCTTCCCCCGTAGAGAGAAAGTGAATATCCTCAAACTCAAAGCATCCTCAGAGATGTTTGTCTGTTTACTCCCCCAACATGTGTCCACAAAACCATTCAAGTATTTAAACACATTTTGATTCTGAATACCTGTGAAGAATATTTGTTTCTCCAACAATGTGAGCATAAAATTTGTGATTTTGAAAGTTGCCCACCCTAATGGGAGGCAGGACAATGGCACTTTCATACCCTTCGTTTGGCAACACCGGTATGGAGCTGCTCATTGTAGAAGTGGCAGTGAAACATGAATATTGTCTTGAGGCAGTTAGCTCGTCTATTTGCTTGACGTTCAAGATGAACCTCTTCAACTTAATAATCTTCCACGTCGAAATCCCCCATAGGCATATGTCCAAGAGGATCATTATTGTTGAGAGACGTTGTTTTACCTACCATTGTTTCACCAAAAAGATTAGAAACACAGAATGAAAAGAAGACAAATCACACAAAAAACAAATATATAGCTAAATCTGTTTTTAGCTCCCTGGCAACGTTGCCAAAAATTGATCTCGTCCAAGTCATACCTTTACTCGAGGATATAAAACGATCGATGCAATACTAATGCCTAATAGAGTCGAGATCGAATTCCACATAGAGCTATATGAATGGGATGAAGTAGTATATATGTGGACTAAGCACGCAAAATATATAGATTGCACTTCCACAAGCATTTTATATATTTAGATCTAAGATGATTTGGACATATTTTGTATGAGTTTTACAATAACCTTTTGATTCTTTACACAAATCATATTGTTTTTCGAGTAACTTTTCATCTTCCTTTAAACTAAGTTTCCAGAAATTTCTCTTTTCAAAACATTTGGCAGTTTTTGAATGTTTGATCTTCTGCTTCTTATCTGTTTCGATTGATTTCGTAATGTTGCTACAATTTTAACTTGCTTGCACTGAAAGCCCTAATCTTTGACATTCTTTGTTTGGTTTCTCAATACTGGTGTACTAATTATATTCTTGCCTTGGATCTTGTGATTCCCATTAGCCATTTGAATGTATCATATTTTTCTTGTCCTAATATGTATCTACTGAATTTCTTAGTTCAATCTTTCACTGATTCTATATGTTTGTGTTCATCCAGACTATTCATGTTAAGACCTATGTCTTTCTCATTGAATCTGAGTCAATTTAACTATTTGTTTTGTTAAAATTATGTGTCAAATCCTGATTAATCATTTTTTATCTTATTTTATATGCTAAATGTGTTGACTCTTTAAGTGATTTACTTTTCAATTGAACCCTTGATTATTATGAAATCCTTATTTCCTAGTTTTGAACACTTTTCCTTAACAAAACTTTTGATTCTTACCTCCCTACTCGGTTTAATTGAACTGCTTGCCTTAATTAATTTTTCCTTGCCTTATTTGTTAATTTGCTAATTCTTACTGATTGTTTCCTTAATTGAAACCCCTCTGCGTCCCTCCCTAATTATCTACTCTGTACCTGATTTCCTTCCTTAAGTATCTGCGTTGTTACCTTTAATTGATGTTCCCTTGATTTAGGGAAAGACTTACTGATTTAACATGTGATTGGTTCTCTGAATTTCTCTAATTGATACTCAATTGATCCCTTACCTTATTTTTCTAAGCTTTTGATTACTATATAAACTCCCTCATATTCTCACTTCTGACAACAATCATTAGTTCACAAAAGCACACTTACACTCTAAAGATCTTTTTTTCCTCTGCCACTTGTGATATTCACTGGTCTAGCCGGGGGTGATTACTCCTCTCCCTCATATCCACTTGTGGGGTGATTAGTGAAAAGCGGGGAGGGGGGTAGTTGTATATATTGGGTGAATTGGGTAGATACCATACCTATAGGGTCCATCCATGTTGTTTCAAGTGCGTTTGTTATGCTTTACCTCCACACAATTAGGAACCATGCAATAGGATCTACAAAATAGCCTATAGGTGTTAAAATCAGCTCTATAGATATCATGCATATAGGGATTTCACTTTGGTTAAATGAATGTTGTTTGTTTTACCTTGCTTAACTAGAAATCATGCCTATAGGACTTAAAACAGTTCAGTTAGAAAGTTAGTGCACTTCATGTTTATATATTTCGAATTGGTTTAGTTAATTAATCTATCCGCTTCTCTAATATGTTTTCAAACCCTGCCCTAAATTAACACCATCAGAAAGCATGTCTATAAGATCTAAAATTTTCTATTTTGTCACTTCAATGCTACATTCCTAATCAATATAGATATCATGCTCTTAGGATGTCAATGTTATGGGCTTAAGCAAGCCTATAGGGTGATTAAAGATTTTGCAACTATAAAAACTGCGCTGTCTTATTTAGGACTACTAATATTCATAGGTCTAAAATTAGTAGGCAAACTGAATAAGTTTTTTGACATTTTAGTCCTAATTCAATGTTGTATACTTTCTGCTCACCTAGATATCATGTTCTCATATTTTATTAAACGCCCGAAACATTTGTTTGAGACGTCCATTTATTTGTTTTTCTTGTGAAGGTAAAATGTGATCCTTTATTTGTTCCTTCTTTAAGTGCAGTCATAATTGTTTTGATTGACGCCTACACTTTTCACCATTAAAAACCTTAGGATGGTCTAGAACTACCTAAAAATAGAGGTCCTAAATATCTCTAGGACCACGAGGAAGGGATGGGTAGTGCACACATAGGATATCTATCAAGGTTGCTAGAATGCATTAGGCTATGACCAAGGGGGGAATTGGGTAGTAAGGATATGATGATTACATGCTAATGTCACATGTAGCCCCTCATTGAGGAGTGATTACCGGGCAATATGTGGGGTGTTCCTGTAGGCTAACCAACCCAGGACCCCACTTCCCCAATTCCCGTTGTTTGAATTTTATTTTCCTCTATATATGTGCATTTTGTTTCATTACTTGAGTCATAAAATGTCAAAACATGATTTTATTTGTAAGTATGCGTCAAAACTATTTATTTGTTAAAAGGACTAGTTCACATAAGTATAAGTTTGGTCGGGACTCACTATTGTGGATCGAGAGGGGTGTCTAACACCTTCTCCTCAAGGTTCTCTAGTAATGCAAACTAGTCTAAGAGTTAATCGTTCTAGGTTCCCAAGCACACCATAATTCGTTAGGTGGTGACTCTTCAAACACCCAAATCCCCATAGAAAATGAGTTATAACCCACCATGAAGGTCGAAACTCGGACTTTTTCCGCGGAGCAAAAAAGGGGACGCAACAGTATGGCGACTCTACTAGGTACACCTTTAATCTCTTACCATAACCAACTTATCTTTTGTGAATTAGTCCAAACATGCCTTATCCCGTACCCTTTCCCCTTATTAGAATTTAACTCTATATTTTTAAAAGCATTTATGATTCTTTTATTCCTGAAACTGACTTGTCTCCTTGTTTTTTTTTGTAACTGTCTTTCAATTATATAAATACAACATTTATTATTATTACGTGCAAATACTTGACTACGTTCTATTTATTTCTGCATAAATCATGCTCTACATCAGAAACCACTCGTGCATATTGAATCCTATAGCAACGCTTGATGTGTGGTTGCGCTCTTCCTATTTATTACCCTTAAATTCGGAAAGACTTATTTAAGGTAAAACTAGTCGATTAGCGGTGCCGGGGATGGTTCCATGCCTTTTCCATTCAAGTTGACCGCTTGAGGGTACTACTCTAGTCCCCCATAGTAACCTTACTCTAATTGAAATTATGCACGCATCATGGTCAAACCTAGTCGATTAATATGTTGTCCACATAATAATCCTTTAAGATGAGCCTTATCCAAAAGTCCAGCAGGGTTTCCATAGTCCCAACGGACACAACCACGTTATGTGTATTAATTTGGAGAATTAAATGCCAATATGCTAATCGTGAATGTAAAAGTAGTCGAGTTTGGTGGGGAAGAATGGCCTAAATTTTTCTGTTTTGCAGAAAAATGAGGCATAAGTCCCCAGATTCTATATGGTTAGCAACATTCCACAATTGCTACTAGACTAGTGGAAGGACCTTTCCTCGAGTGATAAGAAAGTAAGAAAGCACTTGGGGAACTTACCTTCTCTATTAGACATTCAACCAAAAAATACGTTGATCGAGGCAGCCACTTTACTCTGGGATAGTGAAAGGGTTGTGTTCCGTTTCGACGACATAAAGATGACTCCACTCCTAGAGAAAATTGGGAGACTTATGGGATTGACTTGGGATAGCCCTAGGTTGTTGGTACCGAAGAACCGTACTGGTAAAAGGTTCCTAAAAATGATGGGGCTGAAGAAAAATGCTGACTTAGGATACCTGGAGTAGCCCTACATACCCTTTGAATACTTGTATGTGAGGTATGGCTATAGAAAGTCCTTCCGTACCTTCCATGACGACTCTCTGTAACTTATGTGAGACACATCCACCATAGAGTGTTCGTGTTCATTGTATGCTTCTTGGGCTTTATAGTATTCCCAATGAAAAGTAAAAGAATCCATACTAGGTTGGCCATGGTCGCCAAGACTCTGATGGAAGGGAGAAATGAACAAATATACACTATAGTCCTCATGATTATAGCCGACATCTATAGGGATCTAGAGTGTTGTCAAAAAAAGGTCAAAACTTTTGAGGCTTGTAACTTATTGCGGCAGTTGTGGTTATTCGAACGTCTTCAATAGGGTCACTATAGCCAAAAATTTCCACGAAGGGCTTGGAACGACCATATTGCTTTCCATCACCCCAAGAGGATGACTTACATTCACGACATGTTTACTCAGCTGGAAAGTGCCAAAGAATGGGTAGAGTTCTTCAATAATCTGGCTGAGGAATGGGTACAATGGATGTTTGAATGGTTCCTAATAGATGAATTCTTCATTTGATCCTGGGGCGCTCCACACTTAGTGCTGATTGGGTTGAGAGGGATATACAAGTATGTCCCTATCCGAGTGATGAGGAAAGCAGGAAGGAATCAGGTAGTATCCAGGATCGCCAAAATGAGCCATTTCAGAGAACACTTTAATCGATTATCTTCTAGCTTTGAAAAATCTAATGTACACTACCTTAACATAATCGATTATCATAAGGTACATAATCGATTATTGTTCAGCTTTGGTCTAGGATGCATATTGATTCTAGGATGGTTATTTCTAGGATGAATGTTTATTTTATTTATCCTAGGTTGAGCCTTGGGTTGTTGGGGGATGGCTTCAACTTCTTCTTTAGGCTCGTTTTTGAAACCTATGCCATGTTTGGTCGATTTCAAATTGACAAGAACATCATTCAAATTTTTATGAGAAGAATTGAACTTATCTAGGGTGCCCTTAAGTCTTTCTACTTCATCTTTTAGATGCATGCAAGAAATACAATTTTTACTAGAACTCTCGGGTTTGTCGGTGCTTCTCTTGCCGAAATATTTGTTTTCTTCTTTCAACTTCTCATTTTCCAAAATCAATTTTTCCAAATCTTTTTCTTTCAAAGAGAGTTGTTTTTCAAAGTCTTTTTCTTTCAAAGAAGAATTTTTCTTTACGTCTCTAACAGTTTCGGAAGCTCTAATGAATTCACTATACAATTCATCAAAAGCATTTTGCATTTCCTCTAGAGAAAAGAAATTTTTAGAAGAAATTTGACGTACCTCTTCTTGATTGTCTTCGTGCGCCATGAGACAATGATTTGCGGTTTCGTCTTCTTCTTCCTCACTTGATTCGTCTCCGGAGTCACCTCCCCAAGATATGTACGCTCGTTGTTTCTTGAAGGGTTTCTTCTCCTTTTTGACATTTGGGCAATTTGATTTAATGTGCCCGATTTCTCCGCATCCATAGCACTTTACTTGATCTCCTTCTTGTTTGCCTTTTCGTTCATACTCTTTTCGCATGAACTTTTAAAACCTCTTAATAACGAGTCCGAACTCGTTATCTCCGTTGTTTGAGTCCTCATCATTTTGAGGTTGAGACGTGCTTGCCTTGAGGGCAATTCTTTGTTTCCTTTGATCATTAAAAGGAGGGTTAAGCATAGTAGATTCATAGGTTTTAAGATTACCTCTTAGTCCGTCGATGGTGACATTTGAAATGCCAATAGACTCTTGAATCACGCCGGCCTTGGAGCGCCATTCCGGAGTGAGACTTCGGAGAATTTTTCGGACAAGTTCCTTATCCGTGAAGGTCTTCTTAAGAGCATGTAGGTCATTGACGATTTTTGAAAATCGTTCGAACATGTCATCGATCCTCTTGCTTTCCTCCATGTGAAACAGTTCATATGCATGGGTTAGAAAATCAATTTTAGCTTCTCTTACCTGGTCCGTACCTTCGTACGTGATTTCCAGCTTATCCCACATTTGCTTAGCCATTGTGCAACATGATATTTTTTTGTAATCATCAGCATTTACAGCACAATATAATAAGTTGATGGCTCTAGCGTTGTTCTGCACTTTTCGGATATCATCCGCATCGTATTCATCTTCGGATTTTGGAACCCATTCATTTTCAACCTTTTTGGTTGGAATTTGTTCTCCCTTCGTTATAACCTTCCATAGGTGAAAATTATTCGATTGGATGAATATTCTCATCCTCTCCTTCCAGTACGAATAGTTTGTGCCATCGAATACTGGTGGTCTGGTGGAGCATTGTCCTTCACCTATTCCTGCATTAAAGTCACGAGTAGAAGCCGTGGATTGTTTCTCTCAAACGGTTAAGTCTTTCAGAGAGTTGGGCTCAGATACCAATTGTTAGAATATACGCTTAACACTAGAGAGGGGGAGGGTGAATAGCGTTATAATAAAAAATAATATAAACTTGCGGAATTTAAAATTGCAGGATTGAAATAAGTGCGGTAAGTAAATAATAAGGAATGAACGCACCAAAATTATCCTGTTCACCACAACCTGTGGCTAGTCCAGTCCCCGAGAGACTCTCTCGAGATTCCACTAACTTCGTTAAGCTTACGGGTGCTTAACAAACCGTTACAAACTGAGAACTTGAGTCACACAAGCCTCAATAACCTTTGCTCGAAGATACCACACTTCAAGACTTCAACCGAAGGAATGAAAACGTTCCTTCTTACAACCGCAAGGGATTAACACTTCCCTTAAAGTGTATACAAACACTTAGCACTCAAGACAAGACTCTCTTTAAGAGTAGATATGAGTAAAATAAATACGCTCAAGAACACAACAACTTTCCTCAAGAGTTTGGCTCTCAAAAACTTATGAAATGAATATAAAATGATGTATATGAGAGTATGCAAGCTTTAGCAAGAATATGATCAGTTGTTGTACTTAGAAGACTGATATTGAGTTGTATTTATAGTGTTCAAAACCCCCACAACCGTTGCCTAATTGCCAATCAAGAATTGCTGATTTTGTGCTAAGATAATCGATTATCTGATTTGCATAATCGATTATTTTCCAATCGTTCAAAAATCATTCCCAGATTTTAAGCAGAATAATCGATTATCCAAATCGTATAATCGATTACCTGGCAACGTTCAAAAAATCATATTCAGATTTTACTTAGCATAATCGATTATCAGATTGTGTATAATCGATTACCTGACAACGTTCAAAAAATCATATGCAGATTTTACTTAGCATAATCGATTATTAATCGATTATCTTTCAGAGTTTAAAAATACTTTGGCAACGGTCATTTGCATAATCGATTATGCTATAAGGATAATCGATTATCTTTTATATTTTGAAAACTTCGGACTACATTGTCTTAACATAATCGATTATCATAAAGTACATAATCGATTATTTTACAGTCTTGTAAAATTTGATAGACACTGCCTCAACATAATCGATTATCATATGGTACATAATCGATTATCTTGTAGATTTGAAACATCTGATGGACACTGCCTCAACATAATCGATTATCATAAGGTACATAATCGATTATCTTCTAGATTTGAAAAATCTAATGTACACTGCCTTAACATAATCGATTATCATAAGGTACATAATCGATTATTGTTCAGCTTTGTAAATCTGGTGTACATTGTCTTAACATAATCGATTATCATAAAGTACATAATCGATTATCTTTGTCCAGATTTGAGAGGCATGTTTAAAAATCATTTTGGCTAAAATAAAATGTTTGAAAATCATTTTGCTTTAAATTAAATATGCATGATTTGATAAAAATGATTTTACGAGAGAAGCCAAGTCTTGAGTCAATTGTCGGATCAAGATCATAATTAAAGAACGACTCATGTATAACTTTATTTCTTTGCTTGATCATGATCTTTGTTTGTCTTGTGCTTGAACCTCGTTATGTGTCAATTGCGCGCTTGTGCTTGGACCTCGTCATATGCCAATTGCGCGTCGTTTGTCATTTATCATAACCTACAAATATGAACACACGTTTAATTTAGTGCCTTGAGAACGTGTTTCAACAGCCACTACAAGGCAGCCTCTCATTGAAGCAAGGTTAGATGACCTGTGGATGAAAGTACAAGCAAAGGAGCATTTTGTCATTAACCATTTGAACAAAACCCCAGCTCAGATATCCATTCTGTCACTGTTACAAAATTCAGAGGAATATAAAAATTCTTTAATGAAGGTGTTGAGTGAAGCTTATGTGCCCAACAACATCACTGGTGGGGAGATGGACAATATTGTAAGGCAGGTACTGGAAAGTCATAAGATCATCTTCCACAAAGATGAGCTACCACTTGAGGGGTTGAATCACAATCGGGCATTGCATATCACAATGCAATTTGAAGATAAATTTATTGCCATGGTCCTGGTTGATGGAGGTTCGAGCCTCAATATTTGTTCGTAGGATATTCTAAAAAGGTTGGACAAAGGTTTTCATGAAATACAGGTAGGAAAAATTAACGTGAAAGCTTTCGATGGGTCTCAAAGGGCCACAATCGGTGAAACAAAACTATGCTTACAGATGGGCCCAACTTGGTTCGATGTCGAGTTTCAGGTGCTCAACATACCTGACTCATATAATCTTTTGTTAGGCCGACCGTGGATCCATGTCACTAGGGCTGTGGCACCCACACTACATCACGTCGTGAAGCTTGAATGGAATCATCAGGAGGTGATCATTCACGAAGATGGAAGTAACCACATTTACACCAATCAAACCATCCATGTCATCAGACATAGAAGAAGGCTAGAAGGGTAAACCTATCATTACATTGAACGTGTCAATGTCGTCGAGATAGATAAATGGTGGAATAGTAAAATATAAAGCATATTGGCATAGTCTGGGTATGAGCCTAGCAAAGGCCTAGGTAAGAATCTCTAGGGTATCATCAAACCAATACGGTTGACGGGTCATGGTACAACCTTTGGGCTCGGATATCAGTGCACATAGAAAGAATACAATGATTGGCCGCCTCCACAGCGCTGACCATGTTATACGAACCAGTGCCATGTCTATATCAAGCTTTTCACCAAGCTAATACAATATGAGGAACTGCAAAAGAGGAAACATTAGCTGGTTTGAAGAATCTGTTCTTGGAGGATGAAGACATGGACTGCAGTGCCATAATCAAGGAAGAGGAAGAAGAAGGCATTACTATTCAGACTGTGAAGAAGGGAGTTGTTCTCAGGACGTGGACCGCCACACCATCTTGGGTCCACCGAGTCCCTGGGTAGCTTTACAAATTCTATTTTATATCCACTATAGGCATTTAAAATTTTCAGTAAATTTGTTTTGAGATTTACTTGTCTCCAAATAATTACTTAATTCATTGAGGTGTACTTTTCGGGATGTTTTTAATTCATGTTTTTAGTTGAATGCATCTACTCTTTATTGTTCATTGCTATTTTCTACACTTTTTCTTTCTACGTCATTATTATTAATTTTCCTAATGAACCGGTGACTATGACATGTAATGAGGCAAAGCAAGATAAGAACAATGGTTCAGATGAAGACGTTGAATTACCTGAGGAAATTGTCAGGGAGGTTGAAAGTTTTTATAATAATCCTACGTCCAATCTATACAAAACATAAGCAGTAAATTAGGGAGACGCCGAGATCGTCAAGGAAACTCACATCAGTATTAACTTGTCACCAACAAAGAAGAAAGAGTACATCCATTTCATATAAGACTATGAGGACATCTTCGTATGGTTATATGATTACATGACAGATTTGAGCACGTCCATAGTGGGTCACAAGTTGCCTACTAATCCCATTTGTCCGCCAGTGAAGCAGAAACTCAAAAAGTTCTTTCTAGACATGTGCTTGAAAATAAAGAAGGAAGTTATCAAGCAGACCAAAGCCAATGTTCTCAGGGTGGTTGAGTACCCAACCTGGTTAGCTAACATTGTGCCTGTTCCGAAGAAGGAGGGGAAAGTTCTGTGTTGATTATCAAGATTTAAAAAGAGCAAGTCCTAAGGACGACTTCCTACTGCCAAATATACACATCGTGATCGATAATTACACCAAGCATGAACTCAAATATTTTGTAGATTGCTTCGCGGGTAATCACTAGATCTGGATGGACGAAGAAGATGTAGAGAAAACAACTTTTATCATACCTTACGGGGTATACTGCTACAAGATGATGTCGTTTGATCAAAAGAATACTGGGTATACCTACATGAGAGCCATGACAACCAACTTCCATGATATGATACACAAGGAGATAGAAGTGTATTTCGACAACATCATTATCAAATTTAAGAGGGCCTCAGACCACATAGCGTACTTTTTGAAGTTCTTTGATAGGTGAAGGAGGTAAAACTTGAAAATAAACCC
The DNA here is from genome assembly GCA_034376525.1 of Nicotiana benthamiana. Lineage (NCBI taxonomy): Eukaryota > Viridiplantae > Streptophyta > Magnoliopsida > Solanales > Solanaceae > Nicotiana > Nicotiana benthamiana. The sequence goes on along the minus strand of CM067326.1, from coordinate 79,562,276 downwards.
CGCAAAGTTTGCATTAGGGGTCCCCATAGAAAATCTACTGGGATTCATTGTTAGCCGTTCAGGGATCGAGCTAGATCCGTCAATCGTCAAGGATATTCAGAAGATACCACCACCAAGGAGAAAAAATGATGTGATGAGTTTCCCAGGATGTCTACATTATCACTCGATTCATAGCACAATCCACAGTTATATGTGAACCCATCTTCAAGATGCTGAGGAGAGATGCCGAGACAAGATAGATCGAGGATTGTCAGAAAGTTTTTGAGAAGATCAATGAGTACTTGTCCACACCACCAATTCTAGTCCCGCCAGAACTAGTATGACCTTTGCTACTCTATCTATCTATATTGGATGGAACCTTCAGATTTGTTCTGGTACAACATAACGAAATAGGGAGAAAAGAGCAATCCATATATTACTTGAGTAAGAAGTTCACGCCTTACGAAGCATGATACTCTCTATTGGAATGAACATGATGTGCTTTAACCTGTACAGCTCACAAATTGAGCCATTAATTCAATGCCTACACCACATACCTGATATCTAGGATGGACCCTTTGAGAAACCTATGCTGACTGGGAAGTTAGCCAAGTGGCAGATACTGTTTAGTGAGTTGGACATCGTCTATGTAACTCAAAAGGCAGCCAAAGGACAAGCATTGCCAGAGCATCTCGCTAAAAAGCAAGTGGAAGGAGAATACGAACCCTTGAAAACATATTTTCCTAATAGAGAAGTGTCATTCTTAAGAGGACATTATCAAAGCATACGACGGTTGGAGAATGTTCTTCGATGGAGCTGCAAATTTCAAAGGAGTGGGCATTAGAGTAGTTTTGGTATCAGAAACATGTCAACCTTATCTAGTGTCTGCCAAACTTAGATTTCCCTGCATTAACAACATGGGAGAGTATGAAGCCCGCATACTAGGGCTCAACATGGCAGTCGACATGAACATTCAAGAGTTTGGTAATGGGTGATTCAGATTTGCTTATGCACTAAGGAGATTGGGCCACCAAGAATTCCAAGATATTTCCATATCTGCACAATGTGTAGGAATTGAGAAAGAGGTTCATAAAGATAGAATTTTGACATGTTCCTATAATTCCAAATGATATTGTCGATGCACTGGCTACCTTGTTATCCATGATACAACATCCAGACAAGAACTACATCGATCTCATCCTAGTAAGAATTCATAATCAACCTCCATATTGTGCTTATGTTGAAGAAGAAACAAATGGAAAACCTTAGTTCCATGATATCAAGAAGTATTTGTCAAAGGGAGAATATCCGAAACATGCAAACCACACTCAGAAATGCACACTCCAGAGATTGTTCAATCACTTCTTCCGCAGCAGAGGAAATCTGTACAGGAGAACTCCTGAATTGGGATTGCTATGATGGGTCGATGCGAAAGAAGCTTCTAAGCTACTTGAGGACATATATGCTGGGACCTGCGGCCTGCATATGAATGGTTTGTCATAGACAAGAAGATACTCAAGGCAAGTTACTTTTGGATGACCATATAGACAGACTGCGTCCAATATGTCTGCAATGCTATCAATGTCAAGTGCATGCTGACATGATAAAAGTGCCGCCAAATAGGCTCAATAGAACAAGCTCAGCTTGGCTATTTACCTCCTAGGGAATGGATGTCATCGGTCTGATTGATCATACTGCTTCAGATGGGCACTGGTTTATTCTAGTAGCCATTGATTACTGCACAAAATGATTGGAGGCCGCATCTTACAAAGCTGTAACCAAGAAAGTCATCGCAAATTTTGTCAAAGACCGCATTATTTGTTGATTCGAAGATCCTGAATCCATAATTATTGATATTGAAGAAGGTTCAACAAGGATCATTACCCACAAACGATCGAAGGGTCGTATACCAAACTGGAGTAGAATTTCGAGAAGGACCCTCAAAATTGTAACATAAGGAAGCTGCAATGTCTCTTAAAAGTGTTAGTGTCACTAGTTCATCAAAGAAATCACTTGATATATCAATATGCTTCTAAAATTACTCTATTTTAATCAATAATTGTATTTTTTCAAAAACTCTATGACATTCATGTGTTACCTAGGGAAATTCAAATAAGGCCTTTAGAACGTAGCAAAGCAAGGCCAGCGGATGAAAGCACGAAACAACCTCCCCTTGTAAAACTTAGAATGTTTCTTTAAGCGTAGGCACATCTAACATAACAATAACATCCGCAAATGTATACATGTGGCAAGATTACTGTCATTCAGGCCATTAGACACCGAAAGCATCTCTAGCTAAACATATGCTACTTTTATTTGTTTCCTACTCCTTGCATGGGACCAAGCTTGTCCCATATATCTGCACGAGGCTAATACTTGCCTCCGTTCATGCAGGAGGCTAATCCTTGCCTCCATACTTGCATAAGTATAATCCCTGCCTCTCCATCTACACGAGGCTAATCCCTGCCTCCCATTTGCATATGGCTAATCTCTGCCTCCCCATCTGCAAGAGGCTAATCCTTGCCTCCATACTTGTTTAAGGATAATCCATACTCCCACACCTGCATGAGGCTAATCCCTGCCTCCATACCTACATGAGGCTAATCCCTGCTTCATATCTGTATGAGGATAATACTTTCCTCCCAATTTGCATGAGACTAATCCCTCTCTCCATATCTGCATGAGGCTAATCCTTGTCTCCACATCTGCATGAGGGTAATCTCTACCCCCATACCTGCACGAGGCTAATCCTTTCCTCCATACTACATGAGGCTAATCCTAGTCTACACATTAGCATGAGGCTGATCGCCACCTCTACATTCTCATTGGACTAAGCACTGTCCCTCTTTGCATAAATATTGCTATATTTCTAGTACTATCTATTTGCTTTTCAATTGGGCTAAGCTCTACCGTTTATTTCTCGAGACTAAGCCTTTTCTTGGTAGCATCATATTATTGCATCTCATGGACTAAAATATACTAATCTATGAAAATGCACCATATTCTAAAAGGTATCATCCTCATATCCGGAAGACACTATGCCATAGCCTGAGGATCCCTCAAATTTGCATATCATTATTCAAGGGCGTCATGGTTTGGAAGCACCATCTACATGGCCCGAGAACACCATTTCATTTCCAGTGAATCTCTTACTAAACAATTATTGCCTAGGACATCATGGTCCAAGGACGTCATCTTTAACCATCCAAGGAAAACCTTCATGGTCCAAAGGGAATCCAATTCGTGTTTAAATTTTCGCACAAATACATGTTCGTGGCATCTCTTGATTTGCAGGTGACCAGAAAGCAACCGCTTGTCGCGCCCCCTTTTTCTCGCGGAATACGGTTTATGACATTTAGGAAGATAACTCGTTCCCATTTGGGAATTATGCTTTCGAAAAAGAGTCGCCACCTAATGATTAAGTGCATTAGGACACTAAGAGGGTTTTGATTTAGAAACTAGAGATTTGGGTAAGTGCTAGAAATTATCTTGAGGTGAAGGTATTAGGCTACCCTCAAGATCCACTAGTGTAGTTCCCGGCCATGCTAAAATTGTGACTACAAGTATAAGTAACAAATAGGCAGAAGGATTTCAAATATAAGGGACTGTCTTATAATGGCTGCAAACAAGTTAAAGTTTGAAGAAAAACAAAGAAAGTTGAAATTTTGAGGAAATGGTTTGAAAATTCTAAAAAGTGATAAACAAATAAAAGGAAGGGGGTCCTAGGTTAATATGGATCACATCAATGCAATTCCCGGTAATCACTCCCCAAAAGAGGGGCTACACGTGGTATTAGTGCACCAATAATTATATCCATATCTACCCTTTCCCGCCCTGTTGAGGTATTAAACGCGAAATTGTTTCGTTACTAATTGCATGCTAATACCCGCCCTAATCCAATCAGTCACAGAGGCATTTGGGACTACTAGCCCTAAAGGGAAGGGAAATTTGGGTTTTGTATGGTTTAAAAGGATAAAATTCTAAAGCGACAAACAAAAATATATAAAGCAAATTATGGGAAACACATAACAACTTAAAAGGCTTAGATAGGCCTCTTCACTTAAGGACAAGTTGCTTAGCATGTCTTGTAGATAGTGGTTATGATCTGAATTAATCTTAATTGTTAAGGAGGCAAACTGGTTTATTACACATTTCAAATAAGAAACCAGAATCAGACCTGCTTGTTGGCTGGAATTAGTAGAGTCCCATTCAATTAACTAATTTACCATATAGCTCACCTAGGTGAAACCTATAAGCGCGGTATCTAAGCACGAGAGAAAGATATTGATTTCAGAAGAAGATTTATTAACAGCAGGAACATGAGTTCTACAAGCATTTAAGCACTATTATTACCAATTTTTAAACTTAAAAACGAGTTGAGGGATTCAGATTGGTTGATTACTCCTATAGGCATGCTTTCTAAGCATGACTGATTTTAACTTTTATGGAAACATAGAAATCCAATAGGCACGGTGTCTAGAATACTGATTTTATTATTTAAACCTGTAGATCATTTCCCTAGTGATGGATACGTATGCAGAATTCAGGAAGCCCTATAGACATGCTTTCTATATGATAGGCAAAAATGCAACATCCTATAGACAGATTCTCTATATGGGATGTAGAAATGTAAAAACGACTGATATGATATGCTATATATGAAATGTAAAACTTATAGGCAGGATTTCTAAGATGCAAAAGTCTAGAAGATTATAGACACGGCTTCTCTAAAAAAAATACAGAAGTGCAGAACCCAAAACATGATTTCTATATGAAAATGTCGAAGTGATGAACTTAAAACCGGATTTCTATATGAAAATGCATAACTTAAAGTAGCATTTCTATATGAAAGTGCATAAGTTAAAGAAGGATTTCTATTTGAAAATGCAAAAGTAAATACCTAATGAACATGATATCTACCCTTATGCAAACCATAAGTAATCTTTCCAATTTTCAGAATAAACCCCACGAGTTATCACAAATTATTATAGCCCACAATGAATATAGAAAAGTAAGAAAAATACATCAGAAAGCTAAAATACCAGCCAAGGAGAGCCTGATTCAGACTTCTGTCTAAAGCATGAAGTAAACCAACCCCAAAGATTAGATCCAAAGCCTTTCTCTTATTTGGGATGTTTCATAGTACCCTAAGAGTCTCTAGTGGAGTCCGGGCAATGCTTACACCCAAATGTATTGCAGAATTATATAATAATGCAGTGTGGAAGGGATAAACCTCAAACTTCAAAGTTCAAAGGGAGCTCAAGGTCCTAAGGCAAGGCTCATAGAAGGGGGGAGGGGGGAACTTAGAATCTAAGAGAGAGTGCAAGTGCATATAAGGGATTTTGGGAAAAAGCCATGATAGGCTGGTGGTCATACCAAGAAATTAGGAGTTCTGGCATACCCCAACCAGCATGTTAGCCACATTATTTGGGAGTTAGGATCAATAAAAGGATCAAGCCTTGTCATGAGCAACAATTAGGATACCGCCAAGCCTGAACTTTAACTCAAACAGATCGAAGGGAATAAGGATATGGGGAATTGATAGTAGCAATTGATGCAAAAAGAACAACATATTCAATACTGAACATAAACAACAAAGTAGACAAGATTGTAGAAATTGTATAGCAAACACATAGGGATGGGGCTGAAAAAGAAATTAGAACATACTAGTTTAAGGGAAACACAAAGAGAAGAGCAGTAGTAAAGCCAAATTGCAAACACACAACCAGAAAATTTCAGAAGAGAGTGAGGGTGCAGGAGTATTAAAATTGAAAGTGTTCAATAAGTGTTGTGTGTTAGAGTATTGAACTCCTATTTTTTAGTGCCGAAAGGTCGTGCCCTTTATAGTGCAGAAAGAAAGTAAGAAAAAGGTAAGAAAATAGTTGTGAAATCAATTACATATGGTCTCCCTTTAGTTAAGGGATTTTGATTTCAAACCGGCAGAATAATTAAGGAAAACATTTGCTCAAAATCTTTTCCAAAGTAGTACAAGAAGGGCAAATACACTGAAACTAATTGAGGAAAGAGTTTGATAGCAACATGGTTTGTGAAAATAAGGTAAGGCAATCAATCAACTGCCAGTACAAATCAGAAATTGAGTTTTGGTATGAACGAATCCAACCGGAAAAGGTCAATAAAGGTTTAATTAAAGGAAATCAGTAACAATCAATCAAACCTTATTAAAAGGAATTATGAATCAATCACAAGTTGGAAAAACCTTTTTTGAAGGAAGAATTCATCGTATATAAAGTGTACAAACATGTGACTCAAGATAGAACAATCGTGCTAATTAAAAAAGAGTCTAGCATGGAAAGTTCAAAGTCATAACAAAGAGGTTCAAGTTAAGTTCATAGACTCATATTGTGTTTGGGAAAATTCAGGGTTCAATAATGGCACCCCAGTCCACACACAAGATTAAAATAGCCAGAAGAAAACCCCAAACTCTAGGGTTTCCAAATCGAGTAGGATAAAAGAAGTTAAGGCAAACCATTAAAACAAGGTCAATGGTCTCGAACAAATAAAATTAGCATGTTCAAGGCAAATAGAATGCAGAATTGGTTTGAAACATAGTGAGAGTAATAGGAACATGTTTTAAGAAAACTTGGGACTTAAAAGCGATGATATAAGCTTAAGAAACAATAGATGAAACATGTCTTAGAAAGAACTCAAACAAAGGTCTAGTAAAGGACAACAAAGGACTAAAATCTTAGTAAAACAATATGGTAAAGGAACAACAAATAAGGACATGTGAAAGCATGATTATGAAACTAGTAGAAGAAAGAATGAAGCACAATAGAAGAACATGCATAATATGGAAAATATTAGATTCCAGAGGAAGAATCATGCGAATGTTATGCCCCGACCTCGAGAAGCACGACCGTCGCACGACCGAGAGATCCCGATCGAGAATGGCTTACCTGAGCACTCCCTACCCGACACAAAACAATTACGGGCGTCAAATCTGCTTAGTGTGATTTAAGAAATAGAAAGGGGTTTCACAATTAATCATGAACATCTCATCTTATCACACAACATTGACCCATAGCTTAGACTCCCAAGATTTCCATACGGTTATAACGTGGTATGTGCCATAGTTTAGTTCCAAAAGTACATAAAGTTCACAATCTGGAACATGAAATTTCAAAATACCACATGGTTCTAGACCACCCAGCACCCGTACATGACCCAAAGAAACGTCAACGGAGCCTCTAAAGATACAAGAGTTCAAAATGATAACGCCGGCGACAAGGCCCCGACCATACCTCAAAGCATGATAACTTACACAATGAAAAGCTACAACCCCTGGGAGGTATGGGGGCTTACCAAGATAGATGTGAAGAGGATAATGGTGCACCACTATTTGTGATCGGCACTATCAGCAACATAACCACCTACATCTATTAAAAGATGTAGCGCACCCGATAAAAGGGACGTTAGCATTGTCGAATAGTACTAGCATGCATGGCAAATACAATTCTAATAGTATGAATAGTGAAACAATGAAAGAATGAACAGTAGATCATTAAAAATTACATCGCAGAAAAATAAGTCGGAGCACCAAATAATTCTTGCATGGTTGTTTGCTAAATCTATTCTTCCTTTGAAGTTAATGTTCATTAGTGCCAAATACCATGTATTTAAAAAATAATACCACCGTGGGGGTTATCCACATGAAGTCCGGTATCTGTCCGACCGGCTAAGCCATCCCAAGTGAGACATATCCACATTCACAATAATGTTTCGGATCCCAATATAAATGCCACCATGTGTACAACATGGCGTCCGATCTCGGCCCGATCGGCTAAACCATCTCACTTGGGACATAACCTCTTTTAATTACTCTTCAGTTTCCATATCCTTCAATATTTTTCCACACCGGGTATAAAACCTCTTTTCATTTATGTGCTCCTTGGCACCCAGATTCATCAACACAACACAAGCCTTCCCTTTTGTCAATTTTTTCATATAATCCCATATTTCATTTATCCAAAGCTATATTACAAGGCAAGCACATACTTAGGGAAATAACGAACTCTTGAAAGACATTATCACTTTGTTAATTACCATGATTTCAAATAAACACATAGAATAATGTGGAATGGAAGTTCGTCACTCAACACATAATGAAATCAACAAGTAGAACCAATTTGAAATTTCAAGCCAACCATTGAACACATGAATTCAACACTAGAAGAAAAGGGTTAGCCATACATACCTTAGTGGAGTCTCCCTTAATTCCTTATAAAAATTCCTGAAATTCTCTAACAACTTCGTCTATTTTATAAGAACCATAATTTTAGCAAAGAATTAGAGATACGATTAAGACCCTAGATCATTCGAGCATATTGACAAGCACTAGGTATACATTGTGATTTTTTGTTCCTTTTTGTGAGAGATTTTGTCAATTTCTACCCTCATTACCGTCTTTTTAAGTCAAGATCTTCCCATAGCCCGCTATTGATTATGCATGAAAGATTTCTAGCCTTGTTCCCCATGTACCCTCTTGCTAATTACTTGTTTTTAACAAAAATGCTTGAATTTATTGATGACCGCCCAGCTACTTACCAGTTAGGAGGAATACCTAGAATACTCAATTAGCAATCTTCAAGGAATTTGTCATGAATTTTGATGGAGCTTGATGGATGACACTCTTTCTCACTCGAGAACTTGATCCCCCTCTATATATATTGTAAGAATAATCAGAAATAGCCTGTCGGGGTGTTATTTAACGGGACGGGTGTCGGATTTTAAAATTTATAAAATAAGTGCCTGATTTACGATCGCATTCTGCAATCGCAAAGGGGAAATGTGGTCCGCAGAAACGCTCCAAAAAACTGGGTGAACCGTTTAAGTTTGCGGTCAGAATGCCGTCCGCATTCTCTTTCTTCGGTATGCTATGCACTACAGAACTGACCTTCATACAATCCTTAGGAAATTATGCAACGATTATGTTGTCTGCATATCAGTTATGCGGTCGCATACAGGTCCATAGTTTGACATTAATTTTATCCGAGCCACTTACTCGATTTGTGGTAGAAATGCTGTCTGCACACTTGATTTGTGACCGTATTTTGGACCACATAACAACACTTTTCTAGAAAACATAGGTTCTTGATTTGTATATGCTTAGGTCTTTACAAAGTGTCCAAACCTCGGTGAGGAAGCTCGCCGCGAAGAATTTTACACATATCTGTAACTTAGCATTACGAGCTACTAGGTTTTGAACACAAGTTTTTACAGAGCCTTACATCCTACCCCACTTAGAATCATTCGTCCTCGAATGAGGATCAAGGGACTCTTATTAGGAGTTCTTTATGTAATCCCCTTCCTTTTACTATCTAAGACCTTTTAATAGTCTGCAAATCTGCTAAATCCCTAAATTTCCAAAATTTTTGCAAGGGTTTCCTTTGTATCTAGGCCTATCCACCTATCAGATAGCCCTAGAATCATACCTTAGCATCATATACATCTTTCTTAACATAACATTACTTGTACTGTACAACATCAACCATCACCATATAGGCAACACATATAACCAAAATGGGACGGTTCATTGATTAAACCACAAGATAAGAGTTCATAAGAATTAAAATGCATAAAAGCTATTACTATTCAAAGAAATGCAACAACTTCCTTTTCATTTTATCCTCGACTTCCCAAGTGGCTTCCTCCGCTTTCTGATTCCGCCATAACACTTTTCGAAGGCAATTTCCTCATTTCTCAATTTCCGGACTTGCCTGTCAAGAATGGAAACTGGAAACTCTTCATAGGACAACTGTTTATTAACCTCAATTTTTTCAACTAGCATGATTGTGGACGGATCTCCAACCACCTTTTTCAACACGAACACATAAAAAGCTGGGTGTACTAACGACATCTTGAGTGGAAGCTCAAGCTTGTACGCCACCTAACCAATTCACTGGATGACCTGTAAGGTCCGACATATCTTGGACTCAATTTCCTTTTCTTCCCGAATCGCATGATGCCCTTAATGGGGGAAACCTTCAAGAATATCCAATCACCTTCTTTGAATTCTAAATCCATGCGGCGAACATCAGAATAAGACTTCTGATGACTTAAAGCAGTCTTCAATATTTCCTTGATGATCTTGACCTTTTCCATGGCCTGGTGCACAAAGTCTAGCCCTGTTAGTTCAGCTTCCCCAACTTCGAACCACCCAATATGTGACTACATCTCCTACCATATAGTGCCTCAAATGGTGCCATTTGGATACAAGCATGGAAGTTGTTGTTATATGCAAACTCTATGAGTTGCAAATGATCATCCCAGCTACCTTTGAAATCAAGGGCGCAAGCAGGAAACATGTCTTTAAGCGTGTGAATGGTCCACTCAGCTTGCCCCGTCCATCTGAGGGTGAAAAGCTATTCTATGATTTACATGCGTGCCTAGACCCTGCAAAAATTTCTTCCAAAAGTCTACCTGAACTGAGCCCCTCGATTTGAGATGATTGAGACTGGAGTACCCTGCAACCTGACTATCTCCTTGATATACAACTGAGCATATTGTTCCGTTGTGTCGGTAGATTTGACTAGCAAGAAGTGTGCTGACTTGGTGAGTCCGTCAATGATCACCCAAATTGACTCAAAATTTCATGGAGTGAGCGGAAACCCTACCATAAAATCCATATTGATCATCTCCCATTTCCACATTAAAATTTCTATGCTTTGAGCCAATCCTCTGGGCCTTTGATGTTTGGCCTTCACCTGTTGATAATTTGGACATCTAACCACAAAGTTCACTACTTCCCTTTTCATGTTGTTACGCCAATCGACTTTCTTGAGATCATGATACATGTTCGTAGAACCAGGGTGCATAGAATACCTAGAAATGTGAGCTTTTGCCATGATTCTCTCCCGAAGACCGTCAACATCCGGAACATATAGGCGGCCTTGGCACCGCATGGTACCATCCTCCTGAATAATAAAAAAAGTTGTGGTCTTGTGGTCATGGATCCCTTCTTTCAAATTTACCAACAATGGATCGTTGAATTGCTTTTCATTCACGTCTGTCGCAAGCGATCATTCAGCCTTGTTTCGCACAACTACCCCTCCATCATCAGAGCCCACAAGACGAAATCCTATACTGCCCAATTGATGAACCTCATGGGCTAACGGTCTCTAGTCCACCCTAAGACGAGCCAAACTCCCTATTGATATCCGGCTAAGAGCATCGGCCACAATGTTAGCCTTTCCCGGGTGATAGAGAATATCAATATTGTAGTCCTTAAGTAACTCCAACCACCTCCTCTGCCTCAGATTCAGCTCCTTTTGCTTAAAAATATATTGAAGGCTCTTATGGTAAGTGAAGATATCCATGTGGACCCCATATATATGATGGCGCTAAATCTTTAATGCGGACACCACTTCCGCCAGCTCTAAGTCATGACTCGGATAATTCTTTTCATGATTCTTGAGTTGCCTTGAAGCGTAGGCTATCACCTTGCCATGCTGCCTTAATACACACCCAAGCTCGATCCTTGAAGCATTTCAATACACCACAAATCCCCATGTACCCTTTGGCAGGGTTAATACCGGTGCTGTAGTCAATCTTGATTTCAATTCTTGGAAACTTCTTTCACAAGAATCATACCACTGGAACTTAGTTGCTTTATGGGTCAATTTAGTCAAGGGAGAGGCAAGAGTAGAAAATGCCTCCACAAATCGCATGTAATATGTAGCCAAACATAGGAAACTACAAATCTCTGTCGGAGTGGTAGGATTGGGCCAACTTTGAACTGCTGCGATCTTTTGGGGATCAACCATACTCCCTTGTCGGGAGACGACGTAACCCAAGAATGCAATAGATTCAAGCCAAAATTCCATTTTGAAATTTTTACACACAACTGATGTGTTGAAGAGTTTGTACGACTGCCCTGAGATGGCCCACGTGGTCCTCCTGACTTCGGGAATATACCAGAATATCGTCAATGAACATGATAAAAAAGGGGTCTAGAAAAGGCTTAAAGACAAGATTCATAAGATCCAAGAATGCTTTCGGGGCATTTTTTAGCCCAAAAGACATCACCAGAAATTCAAAGTGCCCATATCGAGTTTTGAAGATTGTTTTCGGCACATCCCGCTCCCTTATCTTCAATTGGTGATACCCGAATCGCAAGTCAATTTTTGAGAAGCATGAAGCACCTCACAATTGGTCAAAGAAGTCATCTATCCTTGGCAAGGGGTACTTATTTTTGGTTGTGACCTTATTGAGTTGCTGGTAGTCAATACATATTCGCAGGGACCCATCCTTCTTTCTAACAAAGAGAACCAGAGCGCCCCAAGGCGACACACTCGGTCGAATGAAACCCTTTTCCAAAAGATCCTTCAGTTGTTCCTTCAGCTCCTTTAGTTCTGCCGGTGCCATTCTGTAAGGTGGAATAGATATAGGTTGAGTGCCTGGTATCACATCAATCCCAAATTCAATCTCCCTATCTGGAGGGATCCCAGGGAGGTCATTTGGAAACACAATGGAAAATTCATTAACAATTGGCACAGATTCGAGAGTAGGCACCTCAGCTGTAGTGTCCATAACTCAGACCAAATGGTAAATGTACCCTTTCCTGATCATCTTCGAGGCCTTAAGGTAAGAAATAAACCTACCTTTTGGCATGACATGATTCCCATCCCACTCAATAGCTGGATCGTTAGGAAATTCGAGCCTCGTGACTCTAGTTCGGCAATCAAGTTTGGCAAAGCATAAATAAAGCCAATCCATTCCCATTATTATATCAAAGTCGATCATCCCCAATTCAATAAGGTCGGCTATAGTATTCGGTCCATGCACCATGGCCACAGAATCCTTGTAAACCCGTGCGGTTGTAATAGACTCGCTGAATATAGTATATATAGAGAACGGCTCATAAAGCTGTTCCGATTATATCCCGAAGTTTGAAGCAACATATGGAGTAACATAGGATAAGGAAGAACCTGGATCAATAAGGGCATATATATCATGAGATTGAATAATCAATATACACGACAATTAGGGAGGACTCTGCACTTTGACGGCCACTCATATCATAAAACCAGCTGGGTCCCCTTGAACCCTATGCACCACCCCTAGCTACACCCTACCTAGTGGTGTTAGAGAGCCTCGAGCTGGAGGGCGTGCGGAGGATGTGGCAGTTGTAGGACTGGATGACTGAGCTGCACCCTTACCCGCTCCCTAGCGGGATGCGCGCCAGTCCCTCTAAATATGGCCTCTCAACTCGCATCCGTAGCATATTGGAATTTTTAGGTAGCAGACTCCTGAATGAACTCTCCCACATTTAGGGCATGAGGCCCTCTGCTGTTGCTGGGGTCTCCCTCCCAATTAGCCCTGATGATGGGCCCCCTTGCTGTCCTGGATGGACCTAAAGCGACTCATCAGGTGTTGTCCGTGCCCTGATGGCACAGCATTGGCTGAAGAGTGAGCATAAGATTATGATGGCCCTGATAATTCTCTTTGCACCGCTGATCCTTCACCTCTAATTGAACCCCCAAGGTGGCTTGCTGATTGAGCCATGTTATTTCCTTCTCGATCCATTATGTGCCTTAATTTTCGATCCTTCTTAGCCTGAGTGAAGACCACCATCCTTCCATAGTTCATGTCACCATTGTGAGCGACTGTGGAAGCTTCATTTAACACCAAGGGTCCAAGGCCCTGCACAAACTGACGCACCCTAGTGTCTCGCTCCAAAACCAAGGGACATGACTGTTGCTCAACTAGGTAGCCCCAGTCAAGCGGACTTGGGTTCCTTTCCTATCCCATGCATTACCCCATGATTTAAGTATACATTACTTATGTGAAATAGCCATTTATAACATAAACATAAACTCACAACTTGCATTCATTTCTACTTTTTATCATTACCAATATATGATACCAAATACGTACAATATTAACCAATATGGATCACTATTCCAAAGTGTACCATTACTTAACAAAAATACATATGTACACTACCCATATTGTGTCTATGGAGCCTCTACGAATACTATAAACATAACTATACCTTCCGGCAAGAAGGCTCCAGCTATACTTTATAATACGCGATAAACTCAAAAGAAGGTGGCATGAACCACGCACGGCCCCGAGAGGTAGTGGGGCTCACCCCTGCAGCTGACGGGAGGTGAAGAAGTGCTACTGTTGGTTTACTGGAGTATCTGTTATGGATCCACCTACATCCATAACACGAAGTTTGGTCCCCCGGCAAAAGGGGAATTAGTACATTTGAATTGTACTAGTATGCATGAATAAAATTTACCCCAAGTAAAAATCAAGCAATGCATGGGTAACAAACAATAATAGAATAAACGATTAAATGCACATGAAAGGAGCAATTAGAGCCAAACAAGTTTCACAATCTCTCCTTTTCCCCTTTCAACATTATTTTATCACATCAATGATTTTGACAACTTTCTCATATTTGCATTTCAATAGTGATTTTGATCACTTTTCCACCCTTATTACCTCGTCTACCCTTATTACCTTGGACTTCCTTATCACCACAACCCACACCTTATAACTTCATGTTGCGGCGTGCAACTCGATCCTACCGGGCGATCACAATTAACACAACAACAACAATTCACATAGAAATCCATAAATATCAATACTATTTCCATCAAGTACAACATCCCGGGTGCAATTTAAGTCACAACAATAATTGCCTATGGCAAGCTACACATGATATTACCACAACTGTTTAACTACATCAATTACAAATTCTTTCCAGCATTTGTTATACAACTCTTACCACATAAACACATTTACACATACTTGGTTTGTCGCCATTTACTTAGACCATCATATCGGGAAACATAACCAATAGAATTCAAGGTATATTAATCACAAGAATTCACAAATAGTCTAAATAAGTGACATATACCAAGCATTCGTACAACAACAAGGTGACCTTACAAGGGTTAAAGTTAGCCATACATACCTGGAGTCGAGTTTCCCTTTTTTACTTTTACTTTCAGCTCAACAATAGTCTAGCACCTACAATCTATTCCACGAGTTAACACATAAATTTTAGAATCAAAGCTCACAATTACTTACCCGAAATTATTTAGGTTATCAACCCCATCTTTTTGCATATCTTTACTTCTGCCCAATTTGTTTTTGTTAGATTTAGGTTTTAAAGAACATGCATGTGTATTTTAACTTAAGTTTTCATGAATCAACACATAAGAATCCCTTTTTTTGCTTAAACTTTTGAAAAAGGGGTTGGGGATTTTACATGCAAGGACAGAGACAAAAGCTATTACTTGATATTTCCCAGCTCGGATGACTTTGAAGAATCAAATCAAGACATGCAAAACATTCTCTCTCTATAGTTCTCTCTTTATCTCTCTAGTTTGTTATGAAATTCCCACTTAAAATCATTCATCCTCGAATGAGGATTTTGGAAAATTAATTGGTTTTGAAAACGTGATATGTAAACTCCCCATTTTCACTAACTCCCATATTTTTCGAAAATGTTACTAGAGTTTCCTTTGTAATTAGACTTACCTACCTGTCAGAGAGCCCCTGAAATATAGTTGAAGCACCAATATACATTTCGTATTGTCCCTACAATTGACATACAATACATTACCTCAACGCTTGCACATATTTAATCACTTCAACATACTATATGCATCACAATTAATCACTACCAATCTACACTACCATTATTTTCTCGCTTGTTACATAAGGAATCAAAACTTTTCATTACCCAAAAGGGTTTTCATATAACTCAGATAACCACAACATGTACAGTTTATGCACAACTTGGGGGGGGGGGGGGTACAATAATAAAGCATTTAAGGGAAAAATGGGGAGCTTTTATACCAATTTGAACACAACATTAGTTTTCCTAGAGGTAGGAGTTCGCACGATTACTACTACACTTTTTCAAACAGATGGGGATACTTTTCTTTCATCTCGATTTCCGCTTCCCACGTGGCTTCTTCGACTCGTTGACTTCGCCATAATACTTTGACTGAAGCAATTTCCTTGTTTCTCAATTTACGGACTTGTCCATCAAGAATGGCAACCGGGACTTCTTCATATGATAACCCTTCATTAACCTGGATGGTCTCCACTGGCACGATGGTGGATGGATCTCCAACCACTTTCTTTAACATAGACACGTGGAGCACCGGGTGCACAAATGAGATTTCGTGGGGCAATTCCAGCCTATAATCCACCTGTCCAATCCTTTGAGCGACCCGGTACGGCTCAACATATCTAGGACTCAACCTTCTTTTCTTCCCAAACCGTATGACTCCCTTCATACGAGATACCCTCGAGAACACCCAATCATCTATTTGGAACTCCAATTCTCTTCAGGATTTATGGCGGCTCTGAGCAGTTTTCATCCTCTCCTAAATGACCTTATCCTTTTTCGTAGCCTAGTGCATGAGATCTGGCCCTATCAGTTCTGCCTCACCCACTTCAAACCACCCAATTGAAGACCTACACCTCCTTCCATACAATGCCTCAAATAGGGCAATCTGAATACAAGCATGAAAGCTGTTATTGTAAGTAAATTCTATAAGTGGCAAGTGATCATCCCAAAATTACCTTTGAAATCCAAGACATAATCCCATATCATATCTTTTGTTTGAATAGTCCGCTTCGCTTGACCGTCAGTCCATGGATGGAAAGCCGTGCTGAGATTCACTTAGTACCCAAACCTTGCTGAAATTTCTTCCAAAAAATAGTAGTGAATTGGGCCCCTTGATCCAAGATAATAGAATTTGGAGTGCCATGAAGCCTTAATATTTCCTTGATATACAACTGGCATATGTTCCATAGTATCGATGGACTATACTGCAAGAAGTGAGTTGATTTTGTGAATCGATCCACTATTACCCAAATTGAGTCAAACTTTCGCTGAGTGCTAGGTAACCCTACCACGAAATCCATGTTAATCATCTCCTATTTCCACATCAGTATATCCATAAGCTGAGTTAACCCACATGGCCGCTGATATACTTGCTGGAAATTCAGGAATTTAGATACAATGTTCCCCACACCCTTTTTCATACCGTTCCACCAATAAATTTCTTTGAGATCATGATACATTTAAATAGAACTTGGGTGTACAGAATACCTGGAAGTGTGAGCCTCCGCCATCATCCTCTCCCAAAGATTATCCACATCTAGAACACATAGCCTACCTTGACATCACAATACACCATCATCGTCGAGTGAAAATACCGGAGTCTTGTTATTCAAAACTGCCTCCTTCATCTGTGCCAATGCCGGATCAATAAACTACTTTTCCATGACTTCCGCTAAAAGTGACGATTCTGCTCCATTATGCACCGTAAGATTCCCCTTATCTGAGGTCGAAATAAAAACCCCAGACTTGCCAATTGATAGACCTCTCGAGCCAAGGTCATCTGATCTGCTCCCAAATGAGCCAGACTACCCATAGATTTCCGACTGAGAGCGTCGGCCACCACATTTACCTTTCCTCGATGGTACAAAAATGTCCATATCATAATCCTTGAGTAATTCAAACCACCGTCGCTGCTTTAAATTCAACTCCTTATGCTTGAACAATTATTTGAGGCTCTTGTTGTTTGAGAACACATCCACATGGACCATATAGAGATAATGCTGCCATATTTATAAGGCAAACATAGCAGCCGCAAGCTCCAAATCATGCGTCGGATAATTATTCTCGTGATTCTTGAGCTGCCTTGAATCGTATGCTATAACCTTCCCATGTTGCATGAAAACACACCCTAAACCAACCCTGGAGGCATCGAAATAAAATACAAATCCTTCTGTGCCTTCTGGCAAGGTCAATATCGGTGTCGAGGTCAACCTTTATTTCAACTCCTGAAAACTTTTCTCAGTAGCATCGGACTATTTGTACTTAACTACTTTCTGCGTCAACTTAGTCAATGGAGAGGCGAGGATAGAGAATCTCTGCACAAACCTCCGATAATACCCTTCTAAACCAAAGAAGCTACGAATCTCTGTCAGAGTCGTGGGTCTAGGTCAATCTTTTACAGCTGCAATTTTCTGGGGATCCACCTTCATCCCTTCACCAGAACAAACATGACCCAAAAAGGTAACAAACTCCAACCAAATTTCACATTTTGAGAATTTAGCATACAACTGGTGCTGGTGAAGAGTCTGCAAAACTGCCTTGAGGTGATAGGCATGATCCTCCCGACTCCGTGAGTAAACAATGATGTCATCAATGAAAACAATCATGAAGGAGTCTAGAAATGGCTTGAAAACTTGATTCATAAGATCCATGAAAGCTGTCAGGGTGTTGGTTAGCCCAAAAGACATGACCAAGAATTCAAAGTGACTATAGCGAGTTCTAAAAGCGGTCTTTGGAATTGGTTGAACATAAAATCTATCGGAGGCAAAGGACATTTATTCTTGATGGTGACTTTGTTAAGCTGCCGATAATCAATACACATTCAGAGAGACCCATCCTTCTTTCTGACAAAAAGAACCAGAGCACCCCACGGTGACATACTCGGTCGTATGAACCCTTTTTCTAATAAATCCTTCAGTTTCTCCTTTAACTCCCTTAACTCTACTGGTGCCATTCTATATGGTGGAATAGATATTGGTTGTGTATCAGGCAATACATCCGTCCTGAAATCAATCTCCCTATCTGGAGGAATCACTGGAAGCTCATCCAGAAACACTTCAACAAACTCATTCACAACTGGCACAGACTCGAGGGCAGACGCTTCTGAAGTGGTGTCCACCACCCGGACCAAATGATAGATACACCCTTTCTTAATCATCTTCGAAGCCTTAAGGTAGGAAATAATCCTATCCTTCGACATTACACCATTCCCCTTCCACTCAATAACCATCTAGTTCCTTCCCATAATTACATCAATATCCACGATTCCAAGGTCGATAAGGCTGGCTATGGTAAAACTAACACATACCGTGACAACACAATTCCAATAAACTCGCGCGGCTGTAATGGAATCACCAATTAGAGTCGATATGGAGAATAACTCATGAAGCTGTTCGGGTTCTATCCCAAAACGTGAAGCAATGAATGGGGTGACATAGACAAAGAGGACCACAAATCAATAAGAGCATAACAATCAATGTCCTAAATAGACAAGATACCAGTAACAACATCTGGAGAAGCCTCTGCACTCTGGCAGCCACTCAAATCATAAAACTAGTTGGGTCTACCTCTACCACGAGCCGCATCCCTAACTGCACCACGTCCTACTAGAGCTGGAGGATGTGCAGATGATCTGGCGGATGTAGAACCCGATGATTAAGCAAATCCCCTACCCATGCCCTGACTGGGAACACGACAGTCCTACTGGATATGACCTCTAACCCCATATCTATAGAACACCGGAATATCCAAATAACAAGTCTCTATATGAAATCTACCACACTTGGGGCATGTAGCTCTACCCTGCTGTTGTAATTTCCCTCCTGGACGACCCGATTAGTGGGGTCTTTTACTGTCTTAACCTGGTCTCAAGTGACTGTTATGCTGATAACTATGCACAGATGGTAGTGCACTCGCTGAAGACTGAGCATATGACTGGGATTACCCTGATGGCCCTCTCCCCTGAACTGGTCTCCCTGAATGACCTACTGACTGGGCCCTGCTGCTACTCTTTTTATCTGCCCGAATTTTCAACTCCCTAGCCTCTGTGGCCCAAGCTAATCCCACAATATTTCCATAATTCATATATGAGTGTAAGGCCGCGGTAGCAACCTCGTTCACCACTAAGGTACTAAGGACTTGAAAAAATCCCCGAACCCGAGCACTCATGGTTGACACTAACTGAGGAGCATATGTCACGCACCAAATCCGTGGGCATGACAGGCACTCAACCAGGTATCCCCAATCGAGTGGACCACGGTGCCTTTCCTATTCCCCACACGTTACCCCACAATATGCAATGATAGTTAACCAAAAGATACCAACTTTCAAATAAAAGAACATAAGATTTCTCTTTTATAACCACACATTTTGTACAACGAAAGCTTCACAATGATTTCCACATGAATATTAACTATCAACAATTTTACAACTAGCATAGGCGATTTCACGAGGATCACAGTTAGCCATACATACCTGAAATTGAATATCCTCTTTAACCTCTACTCCAATTCATCAAGCAATCAAGAAAGATCAATCTAGCTCATGATTAATACATAAACCTTTAGAATAGGAATTTATAATTTACTACCCAGTTCCCTTTTTTACAAGATTTTTGGGTTTTGAATACATGCATGTGGATTTCTAAGAGGGGAAGACATATGCTCAAGAGTTTCCGGGCTTTGATGATTATTGAAAGATCAATTGATGAAGAAATATCTTTCTCTCTCTAGAACCCTCTCTTCCTCTCTCTAATTTTGTTTAGAAAATAGGTTAAAATGAGAGATTTTGTGTTATATTAAAAGAGGGGTCGGGCTTGAATTTTAGAAAATAACTGAGCGAACACGATCTGCGATGCCTATCTGCGATCACAGAACTGACATGCGGTCCGCAGAATGGACCGCAGAAATGGATCAAGTTTAAAACCTCTTGGCTTGGGAATGCGGTGACTATACGGTCCGCATTTGCGTTCTGCGGTTGCATAATGCACCGCATAACTGACCTTTGAATTTCTTCAGCGATAGTATGCGATCACCTTGTGATCCACATGTTGATTATGCGATCGCAGATTTGACCACATTTTCAACATCAAATTTTGGTTTCTATCTGATTCACTCTGTGGTAGGAATGCGGTCCGCATATTGACTATGCCATTGCAGATTTGACCGCATTTTCAAAATCAAAATTTGGTTGCTCTTTGATTCATTCTGCAGTTGGAATGCAGTCCACATAGCTGATCTGCGAGCGCATTCTGGACCGCATTTTGACACTTTTCTGGAAAAGTTAATTCTTTCAATTTTTAAAGGCTTAAATCACTACCAAGGGTCCGAACCGCGACGAGTACATAATCAGAGTAGACACCATGATTTACTAAGTTCTGAGACAAAATTAGTTACGGGACCTTACATTCTCCCCCACTTAAGATCATTCGTCCTCGAACGAGAACATTGGAAATCAACAAGTTGGAAAACATGATATGCAAGGTTCTACAACTTTTATTAACTTTCAAGTTTGTTTTAGAAAAATTTTGCCAGAGTTTTCTTTGTAATGTGGACATAACCACCTGTCAGAGAATCCCCACAATACGTTCCTAAGAACCATTACACAACTTGTTACCTGTACAACAATTATAAAATGCAAAATTCTCATACTTTCACATATTCAACCCCTCGACACACTTCTAACCATTTTGGCACACTACATGGTATCAAATTAAGCATTAATTATCTGCACTATCAAAACAGTTTACCTGGCGCATATGTACGACACAATTATTTATCTCAACACAAATCCTCCATGCAAAAACTAATCATTATAAAATTAGAATACTTTGATACTCTCTATCCTTGCAAAATTAATCATTGCCTCTTACATCACCTTATCATGAGAGCACAAAACCTTAATTACCAAAAAGGATTGCACATTGTTCCAATAATCACATCACATAAACTTTGTTAGCACAAATTGCAGAACTACCATAATAAGGCACTTGTAAAGAGAAGGGATGACTCTTACACCTAATGGAACGCAACACTAGCTTCCCTAGGGACAAGATTTGCACGATCATTCCTAGCTTATTCAAATAGATGTGGGTATTTCGTCTTCATCTCATCTTCTGCTTCCCACGTGTCTTCCTCGTCTTATTGGTTTCGGCACAACACTTTGACTGAAGCAATCTCCTTGCTCCGCAACTTTCGGACTTGTCTATCCTAAATAGCAACCAGAATCTCTTCATACGACAACTCTTCTGTAACCTTTATGTCTTCAATTGGCACAATCTTAGACAGATCGCCCACAACTTTCCTTGTCATGAATACATGGAACACCGGGTGCACTAGGGACATTTCAGGGGGAAATTCCAACCTATACACAACTTGAACAATCTTTTGAAGGACTTGATAAGGCCCGATGTACCTAGGACTTAGTTTTCCTCTCTTCCCAAAGCGCATGACTGCTTTCATAGGGGACACCCTCAAGAATACCAAATCTCCTTCTTGAACTTCAACTCTCTCCGACGCACATCCGCATAAGATTTCTGACGACTCTGAGCAGTATTTATCCTTTCCTGAATGACTCTCACCTTCTCCATGGCCTGATGCACGAGATCTAGCCCTACTAGTTCCGCTTCACCAACTTCGAACCACCTAATCGGGGACCTACACCTTCTTCCGTACAATGCTTCAAAGGAGCCATCTGGATGATTGCATGGAAGATGTTGTTATAAGCAAACTATATAAGAGGCAGGTGATCATCCCAATTACCAAATCAAAGACACATGCCCGCAAGATATCCTCGAGCGTCTGAATAGTCGCGCTGCCTGGCCATCGGTATGCAGATGAAAAGTTGTGATAAGATTCACTTGAGTACCCAAACCTTGCTGAAATTTCATCCAGAAGTTAGCTGTAAACTGAGCTCCTCCATCCGAAATGATAGAAAGTTGCGTACCATGAAGCCTCACTATCTCCTTGATATACAATCGGGCATATTGTTCTGCAGTATCGGTGGACTTGACTGGCAAGAAGTGAGTTGATTTGGTGAGCCTATCCATAATTACCCAAATTGAGTCGAACTTGTGCTGAGTACGAGGTAGTCCTGTCACGAAGTCATGTCACGAAGTCCAAATTGATCATTCATTTGCACATCGGTATTTCCATAAGTTGAGTCAACCCTCCCAGCCGCTAATGCTCGACCTTCACTTGCTGGCAATTCGAACACTTACAGACAAAGTGTGCTACACTCTTCTTCATTACACTCCACCAATAGGTATCCTTGAGATCATGATACATCTTCGTAGAGCCCGGGTGCACTGAATACCTAGAATGATGAGCCTCTGCCATTATCCTCTCCCGAAGATTACCCACGTCTGGGACACACAGCCTGTCATGGGACCGTAGCACACCATCACCGCTGCCGAGCGACAATGCAATAAATTCTATTGCTTAGAACTGCCTCTTTCAACTGTGCCAATGCTGGATCAACAAACTGCTTTTCTTTAACCTCTGCCACAAATGAATATTTTGCTGTATTATGCACCATAAGTTCCTCCTCATTCGGGGCCGGGATAAAAACCCCATGACTGGTCAACTGATGTATCTCTCGAGCTAGGAGTCTCTGATCTGCCCTCAAGTGAGCCAAACTACCCAAGGATTTCCGACTGTGGGCGTCGACTACCACATTCGCTTTCCCTGGATGGTACAAGATGTCCATATCACAATCCTTAAGCAATTTGATCCACCGCCGTTGCCTCAAATTTAGCTCCTTCTGATTGAACAAACACTGGAGACTCGTGTGATCTGAAAACACATTTACATGAACCCCATAAATATAATGCCACCATATTTTCAAGGCAAACACAACTGCTGCAAGCTCCAAATCGTGTGTCGGATAATTCTTCTCGTGATTCTTGAGTTTCCTGGAAGCATATGCTATGAACTTTCTGTGCTGCATCAGAACACACCCTAAACCAACCTAGGAGGCATCACAATAGACCACAAATCCCTTAGTGCTCTCTGGGAAAGCCAACACCGGTGGCGATGTCAACCTTGTCTTCAATTCTTGAAAACTTTTATCACAAGCATCTGACTACGGGAACTTGGTTGATTTCTGCGTCGATTTGGTCAATGGGGAGGCGAGGGTGGAGAATCCCTCTACAAACCTCCAATCTTGCTAACCCCAAAAATCTGCGGATCTCCGTTGGGGTCGTGGGTCTAGGCCAATCCTTCATCGCCGCAATCTTTTGGGGGTCCACCTGAATCCCCTTACTGGAAACAACATGACCCAGAAAAGTGACAGAGTCCAACCAAAATTCACATTTAGAAAACTTGGCATACAATTGGTGCTGATAAAGAGTCTGCAAAACCGCTCTGAGGTAATTGGCATGATCCTCCCTGCTTCGCGAATATACGAGGATGTCGTCAATGAACACAATCAAGAAAGAGTCTAAGAATGACTTGAAGACCCGATTCATAATATCCATAAAAGTTGTCGGGGCATTGGTTAGCCCAAAATACATGACCAAAAATTCAAAGTGGCCATAACGAGTTCTGAAGGCGGTCTTAGGAATATCCTGCTCGTTAATCTTCAATTGGTGGTACCCGGACCGCAAATCAATTTTTGAGAAGAACCTTGCACCTTGTAATTGATCGAACAAATCATCTATCCGAGGCAAGGGGTACCTTGTAATTGATCGAACAAATCACCTTGTATTTGGTTGCTCTTTAATTCATTCTGCGGTAGGAATGCAGTCTGCATAGCTGATATGCGACCCCATTTTTACACTTTCCTGGAAAAGTTAATTCATTCAATTTTTAAAGGCTTAAATCACTACCAAGGGTCCGAAAAGCGGCGAGCAAGCTCGTCACAAAAATCCTACATATTCATAACACATACCCAGAGTAGACACCACAGTTTACTATGTTCTGAGACAAACTTAGTTACGAGGCCTTATAGCATACTTGGACAATCTCACAAACTCCATGTGGTACTCCTAAAAACTCATATTACCCTGCTAGAGGACCTCGAACTCAGTGGCCTGTGCTGCCCTTGTCTCGGCAGGCAAGAAATGGTCCATAAATGTGTCTACAATCTCATCCAGTTTAGCCGGAGGGCTTTCTTCCACACGGGAATCTTCCCACATCTCGAACCACGAATATGCTGCTCCCCTCAAAACATAGGAAGCCAACTCAACTCCCTCCATCTTTGAAGCCTTTATCACCCGAAGAGTCTTGTACATCTCATCTAGAATATCTTGTGTTTCAGCCTATGGATCAGTACCAGAGAACTCTGGAGGGGTCCACCACAGAAACTTGTTAATTCTGGAACCAGAGGAATCTCCTTATCCACTGGTGGGCACAGGGGTGGTATGAGATCTCTAGGCCTGAGAGGCCACACGCTGAGTCAACATATGAATAGCTCCCTTGAGGTCCCCATAAGAAGTACCTGGACCGAAAGCTAGAACTGCAGAAGGATTAGGAATATTAGCGGGAGCGATAGTAGCACCCTCTGCTGCAGAAGGAACATGAACACTTTGATCTAGGACAGATGGGCTAGGTAGATTCAAGACCAGGCAGTTACTATCGGCCACTGTAACGGGTATATGATTCATAGCCACACTTGGGGTGGCATTGGCTCCAAGGCTGAGTCTAGCTCTTTTCTTAGGTGCCATCACTGAAAATTTTGGAACATAGCACAAATTAGACATAAATACTTTCACTTTTCATTCACCGTACGATATAGAATAGAAAAAGAAGACGATAATTGCCTAAATGTCCATGTAGCCCCCCACTTATAGATGTGGTTGACAATATACCGATAAGAAGGGCTTTACTAGACATGGCTCTGAGACATCCTAGGACTCTTTTTAAAACTTAGGCTTTGATACCAAGTTTGCCACACCCCAAAACCGAGGGACTTGACCAGCGCTTAACTGGGTAGCACCAGTGAAGCGGACCTAGGTGCCTTTTCTATCCCACACATTACCCAGTGATTTCAATATACATTACATATGTGAAATAGCCATTTATAACTTAAGCATAAACTTACAACTTGAATTCATTTCTACTTTTATCATAACCAACATATGATACCAACGTGTATCACGATTCTGAACCGTACCATTACTTACCCAAAATACATATGTACACTACCCACATTGTGTCTACGGACCTCTACGATTACTAGAAACATAACAATACCTGCCGGCAACAATGTCACGACTATACCTTACAATACACGATAAAATCAAAAGAAAGTGGCATGAACCACGCATGGCCTCGAGAGGAAGTAGGGCACCAATACAGCTCACGGGAGGTGAAGGAGTGCTATTGTCGGTAGACTGGAGTACCTGCTATGAATCCACCTACAATCATCACACGAATGTAGCGCCCCTGGAAAAAGGGGTGTCAGTACATTTGAATTGGATTGGTAGGCATGAGCAAACTTTACCCCAAGTAAAAATCTAGCAATGCACAGGTAACAAACAATAATAGAATCAATGAAAAAATGCACATGAAAGGAGCAACCAGAGCCAAACAAGTTTCACAATCTCTCATTTCCCCTTTTCAACATTATTCCATCACATCAATGATTTTCACAATTTTCACATATTTACATTTCAATAGTGGTTTCGATCACTTTCCACCCTTGTTACCTCGGCCACCCTTATCACCACAACCCACATCTTATAACTTCATGTTGCGGCGCGCAACCTGATCCCATCGGACAATCACAATTCATACAACAACAACAATTCACGAAGAGTTCCATAAACATCTATACTATTTCCATCAAGTACAACAACCCAGATACAATTCAAGTCACAACAATAATTACCCACGACAAGCCACACATGATATTACCACAGTTGTTCAATTACATTAATTATGAATTCTTTCCATCATTTGTTATACATCTCTCACCACATAAAGCCATTTACATGTACTTGGTTTGTTGTCATTTACTTACACCATCATATCAGGAAACTTAACTAATATCATTCAATGTATTTTAATCAGAAGAATTCACAAATAGTCTAAATAAGTGACAGATACCAAGCACCCGTACACCAATAAGGTGACCTTACAAAGGTTAAAGTTAGCCAGACATACATGGAGTCGATTTTCCCTTTTTACTTCTACTTTGAGCTCACCAATAGCCTAGTACCGATAATCTATTCAACTAGTTAACACATACATTTTAGAATTGAAGCTCAAAATTACATACCCAAACTTATTTAGGTTACAAACCCCTCTTTTTGCAAATCTTTACTTCTACCCAATTTCTTTTTCTAGTTTATAGAACATGCATGCATATTTCAACTTAGGTTTTCAAGAATCAATGAATAAGGATCTCCCTTTTTGTTTAAACTTGAAAATCAATAAAAAAGGGGCAGGGGATTTTACCTGCAAGGACAGAGATGAGAGCTATTTCTTGAGATTTCCCTACCCGGGTGACTTTGATGAATCAAATCAACACATACAAAACTTTATTTCTCAAGAGTTCTCTTTTCCTCTCTCTAGTTTGTTAAGAAATTATGCAGAAATGAGGGGTTAGGGTGTTTTATTGAAGAAGGGGTAAGGTTTAAGATTTAGAAAAACTTAAAGCCCAAGTCAGATTTGTGGTCGCACTTTGCCATCGCAGTCAGATTTGGGTATTGTTTGGTCTGCGACAAGAGTGCAGTCCGCATTATCATTCTGCGGTCGCATATTGCACTGCATAACCGCCTTTTATAAAATCCTTAGGAAATTATGTGACGACTATGTGGTCCGTATATCAGTTATGCGGTCATATAATGGACCGTAGTTTTTACCTCAATCTACCTGGGCTATTGTCTAAGTCTACGACAGAAATATGGTCTGCATACTTGATCTGCGACCGCATTCTGGACTGCAGAATAGCATTTTCTGGAAATCTTTGATTCTTGATTTTCTTTAAAAGCTTGATCAATATAATTTTACACTTTCCTAGCATATATTCGAAACATGGCACTACAAGTTACTAGATTTTGAGTAAAAGTTTTCACGGGGCCTTACACCTAGCCTCCATAGTAGGCATCATGCGAATAACATACTTTGAGAGGCGCACGAAATCAATATGATACTCCTACACACTCCGGTTACCTTGCTTGAGGGTCTCAAACTCGCAGTACGGGCTTCCTTCATCTCGGGAGGCAGGAAATGGTCTATGAAAGCTTTCAAAAATTCACTCCATCTTCCAGGAGGGCTCCCCTCCTCAAGAGAGTTCTCCCACATCTCGAACCAGGAATATGCCTCCCCCTTCAGATGGTAGGATGCCAAATCTACTCCCTTCGTCTTGGTAGCACACATAACTCAGAGAGTATTATGCATCTCATCAATGAAATCCTGAGGGTCTGCTCAGTGCCTGTGAACATCGGAGGGTCCAAATAAAGGAATCTTTTTACTCTGGAACTGGATGAATCCTCTTGTGGGCCAAATAAGGTGGTGGCAGCATTTGACCTCTGCGTCTAGGAAGCCACCAACTAAGTCATCATCTGGATGGCCCCTCTGAGATCTCCATCTGAAATACCAGTACCAGAGGCAGCGGCTAGGGGTGGATAAGGAATATCAGCAGGAATGATAGTGGTGCCCTCTCTAGGTGTATGAGATGGAGCAGTCTGCTCCGGAGTGGAAGAACCAGGAATGGTGACAGTAGGGCGATTGCCTTCTCCCGCAACATCAAGTGAGGATTTATTAAGCTGTCTAGTCAAGTTGCTCTTTCTTCTTAGGTGCCATTTACTGAAAGGTAGAACAATGCAAGAGTTAGATGAAAACAACCTCACATACTGCTCTATCGCAGGATAAGGAACACAATAAAGAGTATGATTCCTAAATGTCCGAGCAGCCCCTACTTATAGATGTGGTCAACAACACACCGATAAGAAGGGCTGTACTAGACACGGCTCCGAGACACCCTAGGAAGCTTTAAAATTATAGGCTCTGAAACCAAGTTTGTCACGCCCCAACCTCGGGGAGTG
This sequence comes from Nicotiana benthamiana, assembly GCA_034376525.1. Taxonomy (NCBI): domain Eukaryota; kingdom Viridiplantae; phylum Streptophyta; class Magnoliopsida; order Solanales; family Solanaceae; genus Nicotiana; species Nicotiana benthamiana. The sequence goes on along the minus strand of CM067326.1, from coordinate 79,533,693 downwards.
TGACCGGCGTGCGACTGAGAGATGCTGATATAGCAAGCTTACCTGAGCACTCCCTACCCGACTCAACACAATTACGGGCCTCGAATCCGCTTAGTATAATTTAAGAAATAGAAAGGGGTTTCATAATTAATCATGAACATCTCATCTTATAACACAACATTGACGCTTAGACTCCCAAGATTTCCATACACTTATAGCGTGGTACATGCCATAAATTAATTCCCAAAGTACATACAGTTGTCAGTTTGGAACATAAAATTTCAAAATACATCATGGTTCTAAGACCACCCAGCACCTATACATGACCCAAAGAAACGTCAACGGAGCCTCTAAAGATACAAGAGTTCAAAATGATAACGCCGGCGACAGGGCCCAGACCATACCTCAAAGCATGATAACTTACACAATGAAAAGCTACAGCCCCTGGGAGGAATGGGGGCTCACCAAGATAGTTGTGAAGAGGACAAAGGTGCACCACTATCTGCGATCGGCACTATCAGCAATGAAACCACCTACATCCATTCAAAGATTTAGCGCACCCGGGAAAAGGGACGTTAGCACTCTTGAATAGCACTGGCATGCATAAAAAACACAATTATAATAGGATGAAAAGTGAAACAATAAAAGAATGAATAGTTACATCATCAACAGTTACATCACAGAAATTGAAGTAGGAGCACCAAATAAGTCTTGCATAGTTGTTGGTTAAATCTTATTCTTCTTTTTAAGTTAATGTTCATTAGTGCCAAATACCATGTCTTTAATATATAATACCACTGTGGGGTTGTCATCACGGAGTCTCTGCCCGACCGACTAAGCCATCCCAAGTAAGACATATCCACATTCACAATAATGTTCCAGATCCAAACATAAATGCCACCATGTGTACAGCATGGCGTCCGATCTTGGCCCGATCGGCTAAGACATCTTACTTGGGACATAAACTCTTTTAATTACTCTTCCGTTTCTATGTCCTTCCATATTTTTCCACACTGGGTGTTACACCTCTTTTCATTTATGTGCTCCTTGGCACCCAGATTCATCAACACAACACAAGCCTTCCCTTTTTGTAAATTTGTTCATGTAATCCCACCATTCATTTATCCAAAGGTATATTACAAGGCGAGAACATGCTTAGGGAAATAACGAACTCTTGAATGATATGATCACTTTGTTAGTTACCATGATTTCAAATAAACACATAGAATAATGAGCAATGGAAGTCCGTCACTCAACACATAAATAAAATTAACCAAGTAGAATCAGTTTGAATTTTCAAGTAAGCTATTGAACACATGAATTCAACAATAAAAGAAAAGAGTTAGCCATACATACCTTAGTGGAGTCTCCCTTAATTCCCTACTAAATTCTCGGAATTTCCTAGCAACTTCGATCTATTTTATAAGAATAATAATATCAGCCAAGAATTAGAGATACCATTAAGACCCTAGCTCATTTGAGCATATTGACAAGCACTAGGTGTACATTGTGGTTTTTGGTTCCTCTTTGTGAGAGATTTTTTCAATTTCTACCCTAATTACCGTCTTTTGAAGTCCTGATCTTCCTATACCCTGTTGTTAATTATGCATGCAAGATTTCTAGCCGTGTACCCTATGTACCCTCTTGCTAATTACTTGTTTTTAACAAAAATCTTGACACTATTGATGAGGGCACAACTACTTACCAAGTAGGAGAAAGACCTAGAAGCCTCAATTAGCAATCTTCAAGGAATTTATCATGAATTTTGATGGACCTTTATGGATGACACTCTTTCTCACTCTAGAACTATATCACTCTCTCTCTATATTGTAAGAATAATCAGAAATAGCCTATGGGGTGTTATTTAACGGGATGGGGTCGGATTTTAAAATTTATAAAATAAGGGCCCGATTCAGATTTACGGTCGCATTCTATGATCGCAAAGCAGAAATGCGATTCGCAGAATGGACCGCAAAAATGCTCCCAAAAACTAGGTGAACAGTTTAAGTCTGTAGTCAGATTGTAGTCCACATTCTTGTTCTGCAATGGCATAATGCACCGTCGAACTGCCCTTCACAAAATCCTTAGGAAATTATACGGCGAATATGCGGTCCACATATTAGTTATGCGATCGCATAGTGGACCACATTTTGACCCCAATTTTAACTGAGCGACTGACTCTATTTGAAATGTGGTCCGCATACTTGATTTTTTATCGCATTTTGGACCGTATAACAAAATTTTTCAAGAAAAATTAGGTTCTTGGATTTTATATGCTTAGGTCAGTAAAAAGGGTTCGAACAATAACACATATCCGTAACTTCGCAGTACGAGCTACTAGGTCTTGAGCACAAGTTTTCACGGGGCCCCACAGCAAGGTAAAAAAAAAACATAAAACATAGCATAGACAGATTCACACAATGAAATAAGGAAAAGAAGATTCACAAAACATTATAAATTTTCATGAAACCCTAGATCGAGAAGAAACGAATTTTGAAAGAAAAGATTGGGGAACATGTTTTAGAACTCGGGTAGATCACATATATAGCATAGTTCTAAGAAAACAACCACAGAAAAACCTCAAACAGCTTAAGGTTTTAAGAGAAACCCTACAAATGAGAAAGGCTTGGAAGAAAGTCCGATCTTTAGTTGGAGAGGTCATAAATAGGCTCATGATGCTTGGATATGCTGGAGTAAGGCCGGAAAAGCCATAGAACCTTGAATCTGTAGAGATCCAAAAAGACACCATCGAGGTCTGACCTCAGAACTTCGAACACCCAGGGTTTAATGATGGATGGGGGGGTGAATACAGGTAATCCATGGCCTGAGAAGCCATGGATTCCAGTGAGGTTATGGTCGGAGAGGATGAGAGAGGCTAGGTTTCCAAGGAACCTTCCATAGAGTTTGAGAGATGGAGAGTATCCAAAGGCGACCAGCAAAATAAAATGGGGGGATTCGGGTAGGGTTAGATGAACTAAAAGGAAATGGGTAATCGTGGCCATTGATCAAAAGGATCAACAGCCTGGATTAAAACAAAACCAAGGGGTTGGGTTAAAAATTGAAATTGGGCTGATCCAACTAGGCGTTAAGATTGGGTCAATTGGAGCCTAAAATTGAAATTTAATGGGTTACAGTTGAAATGAATTGGGGCTATATATTAATTAGTCAGTTTTCCCTTTAATTTTCTAAAAAAATAGTAAAAATAATTTTGAAATTAAATTTAAAATAGTAAATCATTAACTTATATATACATATTAATCTAAAAATATCGAAACCAATTTTATAAATTATAAAATTCTATTAATCTTAAAATAGGCTAAAATTGCAATTATATGCAATTTAGTTTGTAAAATGCCAAATGAATTTGTAATAAATATACAAAAGATTACCTTAACTATATTTTGGTATATATGTGAGAATAAAATAAATTATTAACCAAAATAGATGATTTTGAGAATAATTATTGATTATGTAATGCTAAAGTGGATAATAAATTAATTTAATTTTTTTTTAAAAAATTAGAAAAACACTAAAACCCTTGGACATACTTATATATGCATATATATGTTATTTTGAAATTAATTTGTATATATAAAAATATACAGGAAAAATTGCGTATCAACACCGCTATCCTAGTAGGAGCGACTTTGCTCCGGTTCCTTCAAACTATCTCAAATTTAACTGTTCTCCGTAATCGCTCTTGCATCTCGTGTTCATTCTTGCAATAACTTCATCGGTATTCTCGCCAATGAATCTAGAACTATACATGTCCTGATTCCAACAAAATCAGGGATATGTAGGAAACTCAAGACTAGAGTCTGGCCTTTGTCTTTCTAAATATCCCGTCTGGTCAAAACTTGCCATTATTTCTTTACCCGAAAACTCTTTCATCCTTCTCGAGTAAAGATGGACAGCTACTGATATCTAATTTTTCCTCATATATTTTAAATATACATATATATATATATATATATATATATATAGTCACACCTCTTTTTGTCTATCCAAAACCCGGCGAAGGGCGTAAATAAGTTATTTTTTCTAATTAAAGGACAATCGAAATGGGATTTGATTATTTAAGAGATTTCGGAGTCGCCACTTGGGAGATCTATGGTGTCCCAAGTCACCGGTTTAAATCTTGAATCGAGGAAAGAATGACTCTGTTTAACAGTCCGCGAACTAGAAATCTGAGTAAGGAATTCTGTTAACTTGGGAGAAGGTGTTAGGCATTCACGGGTTCCGTGGTTCTAGCACGGTTGTTCAACTGTTATATTTGGCGTATATTATCTGATTTTATACAATTTTTGAACCTAAATGCACTTTTAATCTTTTATCCACTTTTAATTTAAAAGAAAATTGCAACGTCGTTGAAACATGTCTCGAACCATGTCACATAAATGCACCCACGGTTTTAGACACATTCCAACTTCGTTGCGATTTGGATTACGGTCACATAAATGTGCAGCCGTATTTAGGAAGGTAGGTTATTACACTATCGCGCCTAAAGCAATTTCTTGCATTTAATTTTGTGAGGGCCACAAAAATTTGCTCAGTGGTATCTATCAATCTACTCTAAGGGAACTTCATTAACTGACAAAAGAAAGTATTGGAACTTCTATTTAAGGAAAATTTCAGATCCCCACTACTCCATAAGCTTTGGATCGAAAGATTGTTTAAATCGATAACTAATCTCGAACAATTTCCAGGCCTGGGCCCAATGAGTGTAGCGATTTACTATCATTACATACGGGCTGATTCTTTGCTTCCCTAGCGCTTAATGAGCCTAAACGATGATGGGCCAAAGGTAAGGGTCATGGACCCAGTATCAGACCTTTTCTCAAAGCGAGTAATTCTTTCATATTCAATCAAAGCTAATAGACCTCAAAATCAATCATTAATGGTTACATTGAACTATTTCCAACACTATCATGTACGACTATTTGATTGTGTATTCATCAACTGTCTATTTTTATTATACAGACTCGTGCAAGCTTCAATAAGTACCAATTTTAATATGTAAAGCTTTTAAGCCTATATTCATATTTGCTCAATCTAGTATTTATGTAAGACAAGATACAGGGAACTCAAGGATCCTCTTCACAATTGAAATTGCTAATACTTGTGGATTAAAAACAAACGAATCAACAATGAGTGGTATAACACATGCATTGAGCCTCAAACTTTGACTGAAACGATTCTAAACATACATGAGTTGGCCAAGTCATTCTAATACCATGACCCCCATAAATGCACATTCAAAACATGCAATGCACACTTGTAACCAATGTTTAACCTCCGTAGGCCAAAGATTAACTTACAAACTATAGCAAAACGCAACTTAATAATACTGAACCAAGCTGAGAAATGTAATAAGACTAACACGCAAGTCTAAATCTAGCATAATAGATAGCCTAAGCTAGATCACATGCACCACATAAAACTCCAGCTAGTTACATCCTTCTCATTACCAAGCAGTGAATAAATTAGACTTATGACTCGTAAATATCAACTCAGGTAACCCTTATCACTACACAGTTACTACATGATGTTAAAAAAACAGGCAAAGTAAAGGAGACTCTAAATGGAACACATCTTGTATTGCTTCAAGTTTTACTCGAATTACAGAGTCTACATAGGCCATAGAGATACCTGGAAAATTTAAAGGTAAAATGGTAGTAAGCAATCAACAAATGTAGTAGGAATCAATAGAGAAACAGTCAAGATGAACCCATGTTCAACAATTTATAAAAAGGAACTCAACACAAAACCAAAAATTGTAATATTCAACCAGATTGAATCAAAAACTCTCAGAAAACAAAATATCATTTCGAACTTAATCTCAAATGAACCAGAAAATGTTTGAGAACTTAAAAACCTCATCAATCAGTAAAGGTATCAATGAAACAATAGAAATTTGATTAGTTGTATATATGTTTAATTCTAGCAATCCAGCATTGCCTTCAAAGGTTAGAATAGGTCTCTTTTGTAGTTAAAGCAAGTAGGGAAACTCTTATGCCTATTTTTGCAGTTTGGTCCATTTGTTTTTAACTTGTGAACCAAGTTTTACTGCCCAAAAATCTGAAAATCCCATTTTAACCCTCCCACTAGAAAATTCTGGATATTTCTATTCCATTACTACCTAAGTTTCCCTTAATAACCCTGTTATTCACCCCTGAACCTTACAAGGCCTCTAAAAATCAACTAAGTCAACTTGATCCAAACCCCTAGGCGTGTATACTCTGGCCCAACCTTACAAACTCCATACCAATAATCAACGAGCCATGAGGCTCAAGCGAGTAAGGCTATTTAGTTCAAACAAAAGAAAAAGAAGAATAACAACAAAGGAGGGAAAAAACTAAGCCCAGGAAAAAAACAAACAACGAGGAGTACAATTGAAATTTATTACAACTCACAGAAAATACGAAACAGCATGGAATCAAATCAAAATTAATTTCACGCCTAATGAACCTAAACTATAAGGTAAGAAAAGAAACAGAAGATTGAAGTTATAAACTAGTTAGAGGAATTGTAATTAAACAAAAAATGAAATAACAAATAAAAATAGATAAAAGAAGAACAAAACACCACCAATTCGGAACCTGAATAACGAACTTCGTGGCATATTTGGGGTCCAATCGCCTTTAGTAATGTGTTTTTACCAGAAAACACAAGACTAAAGGTTATTAAAACCCCAAAAACCAAAATTACTCTAAACTCTATCAATTAGGTGTGCGGACCAAATTTTGATTCGAAATTCAAACTAAACAGGAAAGATTCGAGGGTGAAGGGTTGTGGATTCAAAGTGAGGGGTGTGAGGAGAGTGCATGGAACCAATTTGGAACCTTTTTGGAAAATTTGTACTTTGGCCGGCTAGTTCAAAGTGAAATTCGAAGAGTTACGGTATGATTCGAGCCTGAACGATTGTAAGAACGGGAAGGGCAGGTTGAGAGGGTGCAAGGGTGTAAATCTAAGGTTATTTCGAGGTGGCTCCGCCATGGGCGAGGAAGGCGGTGTCCATAAAATTGAAGATTCAACATGTTGTTGTAAGATTTGAGGGATACAAATCACATATTTGGAATGAGGAAGGTGATGTATTTTTTGTGGTGTAAATTTTGAGTCGTTTGGTCGCGGGCCCCCGTCGTGAGGCGATTTCCGGCGGCGGTTTTAGGGCGGGAGATGGTGGGGATAGGGTGACTCAATGGTTGCATTACACCACTGTTTGGACTGTACGAGGATGAACTATTTTGTCTCTAAGGCAATTACACAGCCTTTGGACATTTATGTCAAATGCTATGCTCCACACGAACCGTTGGATGGTTGATGATGGACGGGCAAGATCGAAGGCCACCAAACGACGTTGTTTGGCGTCCCTGGGGCTTGACCGGGTTGACAAGGTGTGGGCTGTGGGTTTTGACGGGTTTAGGGGAGAAAGGTTTTGGGCCTTGAGTAATTGCACCAAACTGGCCCAATTCCCTCTTCACTTCATTTTATCTTATTCCGAAAATTATTAAAAACCTACAAATTCCTAATAACCCTATTAAAACCTAATTAGCCATATAATAATTATTATCACATAATTAAAAAGATTAAAAGAAAAAATTACTTAAAAACAATCTCAAGTGCGAATTGAGCCATTTTGAATTTCCTTTTCCAATTACTAATTAATTTCTAAAAAATGCAAACAACTCCTAAGTGCACATGCCTAATGTATTTTTGTATTTTCATTATTTAACAATGCACAAAAATGCAAATAATTAACAGAACAATGCCACAAAAAAACAAAAGTGCAAATAAAAAAACGAAATTATTTTGTTTTGAATTTATGGGAGTAATTCGTATAGGGCAAAAATCAAATGCTACAGCTTCCCCTATTTGCACGAAAATACGAAGAGCTTTCGTGTGAAGAAAAGTGAGTGAACATGAGAGGGTTTTGCCCGTTTGAATACTCCGTGAAAAGCATTTTTGAAAATTTTGACCGCACCCTGCTTGAGTGGTTGCCTACTTATCCTCGGCTGAAGAAGTATCAGGTCAGTGTAGTTTAGGAGAGTTTCGTAGCTGGGACTACTGAGGCTGTGATTTTACTGTTGTTACTGCTGCTACTGCTGCTAGACCCCCTTATTGCACCATTGTGAAAAACAAAGAAGCTAGACTAAGCTATGAACTATGGATTACAAGAAAACCTATCTATATCTTCCGACTTGCTCTAAATCCTTACTGCTTTGTTGTCTTGTATTTCTTGCTACGGAACTTCTTGTTACTTTGTTGTCTGATATTTCTCCTTGTAAACTCCTTGTTGCCTTGTTGTCTACTATTTCATCCTGTAAACTCCTTGTTGCCTTGTTGTCTAGTATTTCTCCCTGTCAACTCCTTATTGCCTTATTGTCTGGTATTTCTCCCTATAAACTCCTTGTGACTTCTTGTTTTCTCTTCTTCTATGTTTGATGCCGAATTGCTGGTCTTGAGATGTACTCCGTTAAAAGCATTCCGTCGTTCTACAGGTGGGCTCCTGACTATTTGAACTTGCAATTTGAAAGACATTCCCTTGTTCTACAAGTGGGCGCCTGATCATCAAGACTTGATTTCTGAATAATATTCCCTTGTTCTACAGGTGGGCGCCCGATTACTAAAACTTAAAATTTTGAAAAGTATTCTCTTATACTATAGGTGGGCGCCTGATTAATAAACTGAAAAATTTTGACAAATATTCTCTTGTTCTACAGGTGGGCACCTGTTTGCTAAAACTCGAAATTTTGAAAAGTATTCCCTTGTTCTACATGTGGGCGCCTGATTACTAATACTTGAAAAATATTCCCTTGTTCTATAGGTGGGCGCCTGATTACCAAAACTTAAAATTTTGAAAAATATTCCCTTGTTTTACAACTGGGCACCTGATTATAAAAACTTGGAATTTGAAAAATATTCCCTTGTTCTACAGGTGGGCGCCTGATTACCAACACTTAAAGTTTTGAAAAATATTCCCTCATTTTACAGGTGGGTGCCTGATTACAAAAACTTGGAATTTGAAAAATATTCCCTTGTTCTACAGGTGGACGCCTGATTACTAAAACTTGGAATTTTTAAAAATATTTCCTTGTTCTACAGGTGGGTGCCTGATTGAAAAAACTTAAAATTTTTGACAAATATTCCCTTGTTCTACACGTGGGCGCCTGTTTGCTAAAACTTGAAATTTTGAAAAGTATTTGCTTGTTCTACTGGTGGACGCTTGATTGCAAAAACTTAAATTTTTTAACAAATATTCCCTTGTTCTACAGGTGGGCGCATGTTTGCTAATAGTTGGAATTCTTAAAAATATTCCCTTGTTCTACATGTGACCGCCTGATTACAAAAACTTAAAATTTTTGACAAATATTCCCTTGTTCTACAGGTGGGCGCCTGTTTGCTAAAACTTTAAATTTTGAATAGTATTCCCTTGTTCTATAGGTGGGCGCCTGATTACTAAATTTAAAAATTTTGGCAAATATTTCCTTGTTCTACTGGTGGTCGCCTGTTTGCTAAAATTTGAAATTTTGAAAAGTATTCCCTTGTTCTACAGGTGGTCGCCTGATAACTAAAACTTGAAAAATGTTTCCTTTTTATACTGGTGGGCGCCTGATTACCAAGACTTAAAATTTTGAAAAATATTTCCTTGTTTTGCAACTGGGCGCCTGATTATAAAAACTTGGGATTTGAAAAATATTCCCTTATTCTACAGGTGGGCGCCTGATTACCAACACATAAAATTTTTAAAAATATTCCCTTGTTTTACTGGTAGGCGCCTGATTACAAACTCTTGGTATTTGAAAAATATTCCCTTGTTCCACAGGTTGGCGACTGATTACTAAAACTTGGAATTTTAAAAATAATTCCTTATTCTACAAGTGGGCGCATGATTGCAGAAACTTAAAATTTTTGACAAATATTCCCTTGTTCTATAGGTGGGCTCCTGTTTGCTATAACTTGAAATTTTAAAAAGTATTTCCTTATTCTACAGGTGGGCACCTGATTGCAAGAACATAAAATTTTTGACAAATATTCTCTTGTTCTACAGGTGGGAGCATGTTTGCTAAAACTTGGAATTTTGATAAATTTTCCCTTGTTCCACAAATGGCCGCCTGATGACAAAAACTTAAAAGTTTTGACAAATATTCCCTTGTTCTACAGGTGGGCGCCTGTTTGTTAAAACTTGAAATTTTGAAAAATATTCCCTTGTTCTACAAGTGGGCGCCTGATTACTGAAACTGGTCTTGATAATTCTCAACTGCTGACAATTCGAAGACTATGTTGTCATTCTGAAAAGGTATTATTTTCCACTATGTATTGCTATGAGTTATATCTGTTGGGGAATTGCTGGTGACTAATGATTAAAACTCCCTCCTACTATCCAGGCGGGTCCTGATAACTCTTAATTTGATGACAAAAGGGTGCCAGCTGGGGGTTAGTATTTAGGGCTACATCCCATTATCCTGGGGAGTCCTGACAACTCTTGTTGACTCTTATTGTTGAAGTATCTAATCTATGTCCCATTTTTTAGGAGGGTCCTGATGACTCTTGTTGGGGAAATATCTAATGTAAGTCCCATTTTTCATGAGGGTCCTGATGACTCTCGCTGACTCTTGAAATATCTAATCTAAGTCCCATTTTTCAGGATGGTCCCGATGACTCTTGCTGACTCTTGAAATATCTAATCTATGTCCCATTTTTCAGGAGGGTCTTGATGACTCTTGAACTATCTAATCTAAGTCCCATTTTTCAGGAGGGTCCTGATGACACTTGCTGACTCTTGAAATATCTTACCTAAGTCCCCTTTTTCAGGAAGGTCTTGATGACTCTTGTTGACTCTTGTTGGGGAAATATCTAATCAAAGTCCCATTTTTTCAGGAGAGTCCTGATAACTCTTGTTGACTCTGGTTTGGGAAGTACTTGATCAAAGTCCCATTTTACATGAGGGTCCTGATGACTCTTATTGACTCTGGTTGGGGAATTATTTGGGTTTGACCATGCCACCTGACTCTTTGTATCCTAAGATAAGTCCCATTTTTCTAGAGGGTCCTGAGGGTTCCAGCTTAAATGCCAATTCTATGTTTTGGTTGTTTCTGCTAGTGATTATTTCCAAAGAGGGTTTCTGTGACTCTTAGGGGAAGGTGTTAGTGCTTGCCCATGTTACCCATACCTGTTTGAGTTCCAAACTGCGTTCCATCCCAACTTCCATGCTTCTTTTAACTCTCAAGTGTTCCTATTGGCGTTTGCTAGTTAAAGTTTGTCCCCTTGTGCTCTTTTCTGGGGAGGGTGTTTATGAATGATTATGTCCCTTTTGAATTTTAACCGAGTCCCACTTCCGGGTGTACCCTGAGATTTTGATCATACCTGTCGTGTGCCAGCCACCCTATGGACGGCCTCCCTTAGGCTCTTCTGAAAATTTCTGCCCATGTGTCAATCAAAGAAAACTTGTCAGTTTGAAAAGTGATGGTTGGCTCGCGGCATTCTTGTTGAAGATAGCCTCCTGTTGTCGCATTCCGTTGTGTTCCTTGGCCCATATTGAAAATGAGTTGCTTGAACTGCTCAGATAACCCCCCCTCCCCCGAGACCTCTAGTCTTTATTTTGCCCGCCCATCATTGTGGTACATAACTATTCCCTTGCCGGAATTCTTTGTGTCCTTCCCCGATGACTGATGAGTTGATGTATCATGCTTTGGTCAACCCTCTGAACCTTGCGGCTTCCTTGCATGGTTGTCTTTTTCCTTTTGTGCCTTTACTTTGCTCTCCACCTTGTGTTGCACTTCCGCCCCTTTGCTAGAATTATTTATGCCCTTCCCCGACGATTGATGAGTTGACGTGTCATGCTGGGTCAACCCTCGACCTTTCCCATATTTGTGTTGTGCTCCTTCACTTTCCACGGTAAATTTATTTCACCTTGAAAGACATTGCTTGCTTATTGGCTAACCAATTTCTCTGGCACCCGTATTGCAGAAAATACCCCTTCTCGATTCAGACCCCATATGCTCTATTCATTGCATTGCTTATGAACTGACATCTTCCCATCCTTTGTGTTTCTCATGACCCCCAAAGCATATTTAGCAACCACATTGTATATGATTTTCTTTCCTGACCCAAATCAATGGCTCTGACTTTGAGATTAGATGCTTTATCGCTAGCCATGATAACTTGTATTTCTTCTTGGAAAATTTTTGATCCATTCACCCAGCACTCATTCTGTTTCATTGTTTATGAATTTCTATATACCAAGCCTTTGTATTTCAAACTAATCCTACAGCATGTTGATTGCTACCAGCTCAGTGTTCCTTTTGTTCTTTCCTGACTTATGTTGTTTTGATGTGACAAACAGTTCCCCTTTTGTGCAATTGGAACGCTGGTGGAAGATTTTGAAGTAATTTCTTACTTGTTTTGACCCGATAGACTCAAGAGGAGGGAATAAACAAGTCAAAAGGAACAGAGTAGAGGAAAAGGAAACGAAAAGATTCCTATCAAAAAACTAAAAAGTTGAAACCTATAAAATGCGGGTACCAACTCTAATGACCATGACATGCACATGCGGCCCATTCTGTCAAGAAAATTTGATGTTCAACTCTTGTTGTACTTCCCAGACCGTGAAGCTGGGCTTCAATCCTACGATTATCCAATCAGATTTACAATCCTTATTCGACTTGTAGCGCCTAAAGGTTTTTCAACATCAACTCTCTTACTTTGTTCTTTTTCCCAAGTTACAGTTGCCTCAAGGTGCCCGTGAGGGTTTTCATCAATAACACTCTTTCATTTTTTTATATTTTTATTTTTCTCGGCTCCCGTCGCCTTACGGTGCCGGTGAGGGTTTTCACCAATAAGACTCTCGTTTTTATCGTCATTCCTGCTTGGACCGGAGTGTTGCCCATAAAATGAATCACCTCTACTTGCCCAACTTGGCATCTCTTGAAGACTGATCAGAATTTCTTTCCCTTTGGACTGTAACGTGGGATTTTGGATGGGGTTCGAAAGAAAGGGTATCAAAGGCTCAAAACAATTTAAATGGGTTCAAAATTAAAACTTTCGGAATAGAACTTTTACAAGAACCACAACTTCTGCCCTAGTTTCTTGCTTGGGGACTTTTGGATTTTTATTTTGGTGAGACCGAACCGTGAGGCTGCCTACGTATCCTTAAAAGGAACCAGGTCTAATGTAGTTCATGCCGACTCCTTGTTTTTGTTGTTATTTTCTCTCCCTTTTTCTTTGTGTTTTTCTTTTCTTCCTTTTCTTTTCCTTTGTTTTGTTTTCCTTCTCTCTTTTCTTCCTTTTCTCTTTCTCTTTTTTCTTTTCTTTTATTGTTTTTCTTTTCTTTTTTTTCTTTTTTTTTCTTTTTTTTTCTTTTTTTTAATTATTTCCATTCCTTTCCTTTTACTGTCTTCTCACACTTACGTTTCTGACTTTTGTTACTGATTCCGAAAGAGGGGTATGAAAGAAAATAATTAAAGCTCAAAAGGGTTAGCACATGATAGAGTGTTTAGGTAGCGGAGCAAAATGCTTTTGTCATTTCAATCTTCCAAATATGCCAAAACAAACAAGTACAATCAGAAAAAGGAACCATACATTGTAACTCTTGACTGCATCAAAACTGATAGCCATTTCTACATATTTTTCTTTCTCCTCTTGTCACATATAATGCACAATTGGATAATACTCCAGCTAGAACAAATGGTCACTGCCATTTTGGTAACTTTCTTTAGGATTTCTTCATGTTCTATCTGCCCATGTTTCACGTGGTCCGGGCTTCAAAAGATCTCAAAGGGCCCAAATCTGTTCTTATTTCGCTCAAGTGTCTCTATCGCCTTACGAGTAATCATTTAAGATCAGGCCTGCGGTTATACATGCATGGCATGTCATTAAAGCCAACATGGAAAAGAAAAGAAAACTAAACCAAACGACTAGAAAGAACAAAAAATTTAATTAGACATATGGTGAAAGAGCTTGGACAACAAAGCAAGTAAAAAGACTGGGGTTAAAACCGTAGAACAAACCTAGATGGCACTAAAAAAAACTAGGAAAAATAAAAGGAGAGAAGGGTTTGAATCACAAGAGAACATCTGAATTACAATCCCAAAAATAACTCGAACAACAGAAATGACAAAAAAATAAACCACCAAAACTCCTCTCTAGCTGACCAAGAAATGGAGCGTCTTCCCAATTACCCATCACGATATATTAACCACTGGGTTCCACATCAATAACACTATTCACTTCCCAAGTCTTCGTCACATTGTTCTTAACAGATTGCTTTTGGGTTCCTTTCCCTGGCTTGTTCTGAAGATCCACCTCTGATATTGCTGAAAACTTAGCAACCCTCGTGCCTCTGAGGCTCATAGAAGAACTCTCACATCCCAACATGTGCATCTCATCATGCACAGGCGATGGACTTTGTCTAGTGTCTTCTGCATCCGGATTTTGCAAGTCAATGTCAGCGACATCAATAAGCTTCTAAATTACTTTCTTTAGACTCCAGCACTTCTCTGTGTAATGCCCCGGGGCATCAGGGCAATACGCGCACCATTGAGAAACATCAAACTTCTTTGACAGAAGGTTTGGAATTTTTATCTTTATTGGCTTTAACATGTCCAACTGCTTCAACCTTTGGAAAAAACTGCATATGATACTCCAATAGGGGTGAAAGCATTTTCTTTTTTTAGTAGCCTCTCATTCTTACATGCTTGGCTAGGCTGGAAATTATATCCGGGTGGTTTTCGGTATGCTAGTTGGGGTGGATAAGCATTTTGTGGAGCTGAGTATGGAGAAAATGATGTACGATTTTTTGAGTTATGCGGAGAGAAGCAACGTTGGGGTGGATCATCTGCCACGCAAGGATATCCACGAGGACGATGTCAAGGCTGAAAATGTTGATCATCTTTACCATTTCTCTTTATTCCGCCGAAGCTTACTTGGATATTCTAAATGTCATTCGAACCACTCATGATTTTGCCTGACTTGATTCCTTCTTCTACTTGTTCCCCAATTATTAACACATAATTGAAAGATTTTGCCAAAGCCGGGATCAAATAACTGAAGTAGGTGGGCTCCTGGGCTTGTAAGAAAAGCTCAACCATTTCGTTTTCGCCAATCAGGGTACTGCCTCGAGCAGCTTGTGCTCTCTATGTGAGCCCAAACTCCCTAAAGCTTTCCTCTGGCTTCTTTTCCATTTTAGGTAGAGAAGCATGTCTAGGGTAACACTGGATTTGCATTGAAAGTGTCAAACAAAATCTTGAGCCATGTCACCTAAAGTAGGCCATTTATCGATATCTTGACGAGTATACCAGTCCAAAGTTGCCCCAGTCAGGCTCTTGCAAAAATATGCGTTCAACAGGTCATCTTTCTCTCCAATGCATCTCATTTCACTGCAATAAACACTCAGTGGGCTACCAGATCTCCACACCCATCGTACAAGTTAAATTTTGGCACTTTGAACCCTGCGGGTAGGCGAACATCAGAGGATACAAACAGTTTTTCGCAAGCCATATTACCATGGTCTCGCATTCCTTACTTGTTTTTCAAAGATTGTCTTATGACTTCTAGCCTCCGAGGTATTCCCTTCCGCCCTTATTTTCTTGTGAACTTTTCATTCTCAACATGAGGCTCATCCTGCAAACTCTGCTTGTACGAGTCAGGAACCTTCTGAGCTACCCCTGCAGGATAGTATTGGATATCATGAGCTCTGAGTAAATATTCATTGTTTGAGATAGTTGGAGGTAAAATGATGGAGCTATTGGGGTGGTTGGGAAATGTAATAAGCAGAGGCATCTGGAGAGTATGGACGATCATTCGGAACCATGACCGGAGTTTGGAGACGGGGTGGTGCTTTCCTAGTCATCCAAGCCTGACACATTTCTGCCATGTGTTATCTCAACATTTTTACCTCTTCAATTAGCCCATTGTCCTTGTTAACCAATTGCTTTCGGGCCCCGGTATCGACCAACTCAGTTCTATCATTTTCCGGCATTGCCTTTTACTTTGTGTTGTAGAGGAGAGCTACTACTTTAAAAACCACAAACCAACCACCATTCTCTTATGAGTATAACAAAATGAAGACATCATGTTAGCGTTAGCACATTAAACAACTAAAATATCACACTACGTGCAATGCACCTAGTCACAGTTATTGGTTCTAACATGACTTCGAGGTTAAGAAGGTCATATGGTATCATCCCAATTTGTTCATTTGAACCTCTCTTTCTTTGCTTTTCTGGCACTTGCTTGATCATTTTCCTTCTTCTTTTTCTATTTGTCACTCTTTTCTTTCCTCTAATTTTCATGTCCCATAATTACACCACTTTTTTCTTTTCTTTTTTTCATTTCTCTTTTTTTCGATTTCTTATCTTTATCTCCTTTTTTATATTATTCGATCGGACCCTATGTAGATTTCCTATGTATCATGACCCCGCATGAATCAGGTCGTTGCGTAGTCCTGCAAGATTGAAAGTGGGGTGAATAAACTAACTCATATTTTTTTTGTTTATTTTTTACACAACTCAAACTATGAAATGCTCTAAGAAACAAAAAAAAATGTTTTCTTTCTCTTTTTTTTTTAAATAAAAAAAATAAATACAAAAAATAAACTTGAAACTATTTCAATACCACCAAAATCGACGGCCAAAATATTTACAAAAGATGGTCAAATATGCAAAAACTTGTTAATTCTGCAATCGCATCCTCACAATAAGTTACAAAGTTGCGTCGTAATGGTAATCTTCCGAGCCATGTTCTTGAACAATTGAAGCAATTGTAATTCAACCAAATAACTTTGCAGCTCCAATACACTTCATGCAATTTCTATAAACATTAGTAAATCTCAACAACTCACCCAAAAGTAGTCATCCCAAAAAACATTTCTTTATCATTCTCTACTTTCTGCTTCCTCTTCTTCTTTTCATCATTTTTTTAATTTGTTTTAAGGACAATCCAAAGTAACAAAGCTAAAGCTAAAATACTACTAAATTTTAAAATAGCAAAATTCAGACAGAAAAATATAGTAATTATATTTAAAAAAATTAACTACTACTATTACTAAGTATTTTCTAAAGCCTACAACTAACAAAAATCATTATACTAGATACAACTATATTTTGGAAACTCTACTTTCTTTATACATGAAAATAAAATTAATACTCCAAAAAAAATGTAACTCTTTTTGTAGTTTTTTTTGTTGCTTTTTTTTTTTTTTAGATTTTGTTAAATAAACCAACTTACAAAGTGTAATAAAGACTAAAATATCGAGAAAAGACTTAATAAATATATTTACATGCTAAAAGTGAGTGAAAATCTAAATAGCATGGTTGTAACTTGACTGCTAATTGAAACTCAGCAATTGTGCAGGATCAAACTCAAAATGTAATTAAAACTTAGAACCAAGCAAAGCATTGTGCTGCAGGCAACTCTAAAGATTCACATTTATAGCTTGCTGGACCAACTAACACCAAACTAAACTAACAGCAACAAACAAAGTAACTTTAAGCAATATTTTTCAGCTTGGAATTCCCTGTTAACTGAATCACCAAAACATTTGTAATCCACTGAATTCAACTGTGCAGAAAAATTAGCTTGCACTCACTAGACAACTGGTGCCAAAAGTGTAAATTTTCAAGGTTGTTTCAACAACCTTAAATAACAGTCCAAAACACTCTTATTTGAGTTCAAAATTCTTCAAAAAACTTCTAATGCCCAACCCGGTTTCAGGTTTACAAAATGTTGTAGAAAAATGCAAATAATGCTTAGGAAACTTGCATTACATCAACAAATTTCATTTAAATGTAAAATTCTAGGATTTAAACAAGCTGGCAGGTTCGCTATTCAATTGCTTGTAAAAACTCAAAACTTCAGCAATACCTTGAGCACTAAATTCAGCAGCAGTAGGCACAGAAATTTTCAACCCAGAATAACGACCTCAACTGTAGAAAAAAAGCTTTAGAATCACATCAATATTGAGTCAGAATAACCACAGAGTAAAACTGAATATTGCGGGATATGCTTTTTAAAAAAACAGCTCAAAACTTGAATTTCAATAGTGTGTTGTTGGCATATAAACTGATGCAACGCAGTTGAGTTAACTGCGGCTAAAACTTTTGCAAAACTCCCTCAACTGTTAAGAAAAACAATAGTAACAACAATTAATTAAAGAAAGCAGGAAATCTCCATTGTTGAGAAAACAATGAACAATGCTGGGCTGTGGACAGCAAGCATGAAATCCTTTTTAGCAACAGAAAACAAGCAGCAAATTATTTTCCAGCAAACATGCAACTTCTGTCAGCAGATTCTAACAAACTCGACAATTGTTTATTTAACAAGAGCACTCAATTCAACAAAGAGACTTTTTAGAGGTAAAAACGAGATTTCAAACTATCACTGCTAAAATCGCGCACAAATCTCAACGAACACAAAATTTCGGATGTGCAAGCTTACTGCATGCTCAACCAAATCATAATTCAAGCTGCTCAATCTCTAGTCCAACTGAATCCCCTCTGTTAAACTCAACAATAATAACAGCTATTCGAAACCAGCGGTAACAAATTCAAACTAGGAGAATTTCATATCAATTTACTCCAAAACATCACAAATGGTGGCAAACTTCAACAAGACAAGCTTCAAAACTCAAAGTCTTAGCACAAAGATATTTAGTGTTCAATGCAGGGATTTCTTTCAAACATTGGCCCACGAACAATTCATATATTGAATTAAAATCACAAAACAATACTCCAACAAACAAAGACTTATCTTAACAGAACTTTCGTCAACATAAAAGATGTTTCACAAGAGAATTCCAACTTGAACTCTAAGAATTTCAATAGTAGAGTCCATTGACACAACTCAATTCACACAATTTCCAAACAAACAACTTCTGAATTCTAAAACTAACCTATGCGGATAAAGTGGCTAGAAGTACAAAATTTTCCTATGACCCCGCAAAGCCAAGAGCCTAAGATTTACTAGGAAGACCAGACCCTATGTGGGTTGCGTACGAATCACGCCCTGAAAGACGAGAATCGGGTTTGCGTAGTTCGAGAAAATTGGATACGGGGAAGAATAATTAAAAAAAATAGCTAATTTTTAAAGAACACAAATTCTTTTGTCTCTTTTGAAAAATGATGAAATATGTAAACTATTTTTGAATGTTTTTTCTTTTTATTTGTATTTCAGGAAACGATGAAAAAGAGTAAAATATTTTTAAAAATTTTTCATATATCTTTTGTTTTTTTAATAAAGATGTGAAAAAAATGTAACTGCACCCTACTTGTTCTATTTCCACACTTCACCCTCTCTTTTTTATCATTGTTTTTTTCATTTTTTCCTCATTTTTTCATTTACCCTCGGCTATCATTGGTCCGCCAAACAACCCTTTCACCCTTGATAAAATGCAACATGTGGCATATAAAATGCATCATGATGGTCTTTTAAATTGGGTACACCTGTCCTAGACGGACCCAACCCCTGCGTTGAGTCCCCTAAGTCAAATGCATGATGCAGACAAGCGTTCCTACTAAGGATCCGGTATGAGGTTGAGTTATTCTAGGTTAAAAACCTTAGTATATGTTCTAGACAGTGTACCCAAGCGGACAGCCCGAGTCGAGGAGGGATGACGTACCGGGAACCAAAAGGCCATCTGGCTAGTAACTTGTCCGACCTCTTTCTTATTTTAGGGAATGACGCTAACAGAATAGGGAGTCTTAGCCAGTAAGTACATCCCGTAGGTGAGAAGAGAAGGGTTTCGTAGCAGTTTATATGTACAGTTCAGATAATATCAAAGTAACTTTAAGCAATATTTTTCAGCTTGTAATTCCCTGTTAACTGAATCACCAAAACATTTGTAATCAACTGAATTCAATTGTGCAGAAAAATCAGCTTGCACTCACTAGACAACTGGTGCCAAAAGTGCAAATTTTCAAGGTTGTTTCAACAACATTCCAAAGCGCTCTTATTTGAGTTCAAAATTCTTCAAACAAGTTCTAATGTCCAACCAAGTTTCAGGTTTACAAAATGTTGTAGAAAAATACAAATATTGCTTAGGAAACTTATATTACATCAACAAATTTCATTTAAATGTAAAATTCTAGGATTTAAACAAGCTGGCAGGTTCGCTATTCAATTGCTTCTTAAAACTCAAAACTTCAGCAATATCTTGAGCACTAAATTCAGCAGCAGTAGGCACAGAAATTTTTAGCCCATAATAACGACCTCAACTGTAGAAACAAAGCATTAGAATCACAGCAATATTGAGTCAGAATAACCACAAAGTACAACTGAATAGTGCGGGGTCTGCTATTAAAAAAATAGCTCAAAACTTGAATTTCGATAGTATATTCTTGGCATATAAACTGAAGCAACGTAGTTGAGTTAACTGAAGCTAAAACTTTTGCAAAACTCCTACAACTGTTAAGAAAAACTATAGTAACAACAATCAATTAAAGAAAGCAGGAAATCTCCATTGTTGAGCAAACAATGCAATGCACGGCTGTGGACAGCAAGTATGAAATCCTTTTCAGCAACAAAAAACAAGCAGCAAATTATTTTCCAGCAAACATGCAACTTCTGTCAGCAGATTCTAACCAACTGGACAATAGTTTATATAACAAGAGCACTCAATTCAACAAAGAGAACTTTTTAGAAGTAAAAACGAGATTTCAAACTATCACTGCTAAACTCGCGCACAAATCTCAACGGACACAAAATTTTGGCACAGTAAGCTTACTGTATGCTCAACCAAATCACAATTCAAGCTGCTCAATCTCTAGTCCAACTAAATACCCTCTGTTAAACTCAACAATAATAGCAACTATTAGAAACCAGCGGTAACAAGTTCAAACTAGGAGAATTTCAGCTATCTATTTACTCCAAAACATCACAAATGGTGGCAAACTTCAACAAGACAAGTTTCAAAACTCAAAGTCTTAGCACAAAGATATTTGGTGTTCAATGCGGGGATTTCTTTCAAACATTGGCCCACGAACAATTCGTAAATTGAATTAAAATCACAAAACAATACTCCAACAAACAAAGACTGATCTTAACAATACTTTCGTCAACATAAAAGAAGTTTGACAAGAGACTTCTAACTTGAACTCTAATAATTTCAATAGTAGAGTCCACTGATACAACTGAATTCACACAATTTCCAGACAAACAACTTCTGAATTCTAAAACTAACCTATGTGGATAAAAGGGCTAGAAGTACAAATTTTGGCTATGGCCCCGCAGAGTCAAAAACCTAAGATTTACTATGAAGACCGGACCCTATGTGGGTTTCTTACGTATCATGCCCTGAAAGACGAGAATCAGGTTTGCATAGTTCGAGCAAATTGGATACGGGGAAGGATAATTAAAAAAAATAGCTAATTTTTAAAGAACAAAAATTCTTTTGTCTCTTTTGAAAAATGATGAAATATGTAAAGTATTTTTGAATTTTTTTTTTGTATTCTAGGAAACGATGAAAAAGAGTAAAATATTTTTTAAAAATTTTCATATGTCTTTTGTTTTTTTTAATAAAGATGTGACAAAACTATAACTGTATCCTACTTGTTTTTATTTCCACACTTCACCCTCTCTTTTTTATCATTGTTTTTTCATTTTTTCCTCATTTTTTCATTGACCCTCAGCTATCATTGATCTGCCAAATGACCCTTTCACCCTTGAAAAAATGCAACATGTGGCATATAAAATGTATCATGATGGTCTTTTAAATTGGGTACACCTGTCCTGACGGACCCAACCCCTGTATTAAGTCCCCTAAGTCAAATGCATGATGCAAACAAGCGTTCCTACTAAGGATCCGGTATGAGGTTGAGTTATTCTAGGTTAAAAATCTTAGTATATGTTCTAGACAGTGTACCCAAGTGGACAGCCCGAGTCGAGGAGGGATGACGTACCGGGAACCAAAAGGCCATCTGGCTAGTTACTTCTCCTACCTCTTTCTTATTTTAGGGTATGACGCTAACAGAATAGGGAGCTTAGCCAGTAAGTACATCCCCTGAGGTAAGAAGAGAAGGGTTTTATGGCAGTTTATATGTACAGTTCAGATAATATCAAAGTAACTTTAAGCAATATTTTTCAGCTTGTAATTCCCTGTTAACTGAATCACCAAAACATTTGTAATCAACAAAATTCAACTGTGCAGAAAAATCAGCTTGCACTCACTAGACAAGTGGTGCCAAAAGTGCAAATTTTCATGGTTGTTTCAACAACCTTCAATAATAGTCCAAACACTCTTATTTGAGTTCAAAATTCTTCAAACAAGTTCTAATGTCCAACACAGTTTCAGGTTTACAAATGTTGTAGAAAAATACAAATAATTCTTCGGAAACTTGTATTACATCAACAAATTTCATTTAAATGTAAAATTCTAGGATTTAAACAAGCTGGCATGTTCGCTATTTAATTGCTTCTCAAAACCCAAAACTTCAGCAATATCTTTAGCACTAAATTCAGCAGCAGTAGGCACAGAAATTTTTATCCCAGAATAACGACCTCAACTGTAGAAACAAAGCATTAGAATCACAACAACATTGAGTCAGAATAACCACAAAGTACAACTGAATAGTGCGGGATCTGCTTTTAAAAAGATAGCTCAAAACTTGAATTTCGTAGTGTGTTCTTGGCATATAAATTGAAGCAACGCAGTTGAGTTAACTGAAGCTAAAACTTTTGCAAAACTCCCACAACTGTTAAGAAAAACAATAGTAACAACAATCAATTAAAGAAAGCAGGAAATCTCCATTGTTGAGCAAACAATGATAAATGCAGGGCTGTGGCAGCAAGTATAAAATCCTTTTCAGTAACAGAAAACAAGCAGCAAAATATTTTCCAGCAAACATGCAACTTCTGTCAGCAGATTCTAACCAAATGGACAATATAGATTATATAACAAGAGCACTCAATTCAACAAAGAGAAATTTTTAGAAGTAAAAACGAAATTTCAAAGTATCACTGCTAAACTCGCGCACAAATCTCAACGGACACAAAATTTTGGCAGAGTAAGCTTACTGTATGCTCAACCAAATCATAATTCAAGATGCTCAATCTCTAGTCCAACTCAATCCCCTCTGTTAAACTCAACAACAATAACAACTATTAGAAACCAGCGGTAACAAGTTCAAACTAGGAGAATTTCAGCTATCAATTTACTCTAAAACTTCACAAATTGTGGCAAACTTCAAGAAGACAAGCTTCAAAACTCAAAGTCTTAGCACAAAGATATTTGGTTTTCAATGCAGGGATTTCTTTCAAACATCGGCCCACGAACAATTCATAGATTGAATTAAATCACAAAACAATGCTCCTAAAAACAAAGACTGATCTTAGCAGAACTTTCGTCAACATAAAAGAAGTTTGACAAGAGAATTCCAACTTGAACTCTAAGAATTTCAATAGTTGAGTCCATGACACAACTCAATTCACACAATTTCCAAGCAAACAACTTATGAATTCTAAAACTAACGTATGTGGATAAAGTGGCTAAAAGTACAAAATTTGGCTATGACCCTGCAAAGCCAAGAACCTAATATTTACTAGGAAGACCGGACCCTATGTGGGTTGCCTACGTATCACGCCCCAAAAGACGAGAATCAGGTTTGCATAGTTCAAGCAAATTGGATACTGGCAAGAATAATTAAAAAAATAGCTAATTTTTAAAGAACACAAATTCTTTTGTCTCTTTTGAAAAATGATGAAATATATAAACTATTTTTTAATTTTTTCCTTTTTTTTGTATTTCAGAAAACGATGAAAATGAGTAAAATATTTTTTTAAATTTTTCATATATCTTTTGTTTTTTAATAAAGATGTGATAAAAATATAACTGCACCCTACTTGTTCTATTTCCATACCTCACCCTCTCTTTTTATCATTGCTTTTTTCAATTTTTCCTCATTTTTTCATTTACCCTCAGCTATCATTGGTCCGCCAAATGTCCCTTTTACCCTTGAATAAATGCAACATGTGGCACATAAAATGCAATCATGATGGTCTTTTAAATTGGGTACACCTGTCCTAGACGGACCCAACCCCTTTGTTGAGTCCCCTAAGTCAAATGCATGATTCAAACAAGCGTTCCTACTAAGGATCCGGTATGAGGTTGAGTTATTGTAGGTTAAAAAGCTTAGAATATGTTCTACATAGTGTACCCGAGCGGACACCCCGAGTCGAGGACGGAGGACGTACCGGGAACCGAAAGGCCATCTGGCTAGTAACTTGCCTGGACTCTTTCTTATTTCAGGGTATGACACTAACAGAATAGGGAGTCTCAGCCAGTAAATACATCCCCGGAGGTGAGAAGATAAGAGTTTCATAGTAGTTTATATGTACAGTTCAGATAATATCACAGCGGTAAAAGCATCATTTTGCACATTAAGCTAACATGTAATAAAATCATGTAATAAACAAAGCCAAATACCACAATTATTATAAGCTCGAATTCTTGAGCCCTAAACCTGAGATTCTGGGTTCGCTCCCCAGCAGAGTCGCCAGAACTATCACACCTTTTTTTGGCTATCCACAACTCTGCGAAGGGCGTAAATAAGGGAGTTTATCCAAATAAAGGAAAATCGAAACGGGATTCAATTATTTAAGAGATTTCAGAGTTGCCACTTGGGATATTTATGGTGTCCCAAGTCTCCAGTTTAAATCCCGAATCGAGGAAAGAATGACTCTATTTAACAGTATGCGAACCAGAAATCCAAGTAAGGAATTTAGTTAACTCGGGAGAAGGTGTTAGGCATTTCCGGGTTCCGTGGTTCTAGCACGGTCGCTCAACTATTATATTTTTCTTTCATTATCTGATTTTATAATTTTTTTGAACCTAAATGCATTTTTAATCTTTTATCAACTTTTATTTTAAAAGAAAATTGCAACATCGTTAAAACATGTGTCGAACCATGTCACATAAATGCACCTATAGATTTACACACATTCCAACTTGTTGGGATTTGGATTTGGGTCATATAAATGTGAAGCCGTATTTAGGAAGGTAGGTTATTAACCTATCGCGCCTAAAGCAATTTCTTGCATTTAATTTTGTGAAGGCCACGAAAATTTGCTAAGTGGCATCTCTCAATCTACTCTAAGGGAACTTCATTAATTGACTAAAGTAAGTCTTGGAACTTCTATATAAGGGAAATTTCATATCCCCGCTACTCCATAAGCTTTGGATCGAAAGATTGTTTAAATCGATGACTAACCTCGCACAATTTACAGGCCTGGTCCCAATGAGCGCAATGATTTACTATCATTACATACGGGTTGATTCTCTGCTTCCCTGGCGCTTAATGAGCCTAAACGGTGCCGGGCCAATGGTAAGGGTCGTGCACCCAGTATCGGACCTTTTCTCAAAGCGAGTAATTCTTTCATATCAATCAAAGCTAAGAGACCTGGAAATCAATCATTAATGGTTACATTGAACTATTTCCAACACTATCATGTACGACTGTTTGATTGCGTATTTATCACCTGTCTATTTTTATTATACAGATCCATACAAACTTCAATCAGTACCAATTTTAACATGTAAATCTTTTAATCCTATATTCGTATTTTCTCAATCTAGTATTTATATAAGACAAGACACAGGGAACTCAAGGATCCTCTACACCAATGAACTTGCTAATACTTGTGGATTAAAAACAAATGAATCAACAATGAGTGGTATAACACATGCATTGAGCCTCAAACTTTGGCTGAAACGAGTCAAAACATATATGAGTTGGCCAAGTCATTCTGATACCATGACCCCCACAAATGCGCATTCAAAACAAGCAATGCACAGCTGTAACCAATGTTGAACCTCATCAGGCCAAAGATTAACA
The DNA here is from genome assembly GCA_034376525.1 of Nicotiana benthamiana. Taxonomy (NCBI): domain Eukaryota; kingdom Viridiplantae; phylum Streptophyta; class Magnoliopsida; order Solanales; family Solanaceae; genus Nicotiana; species Nicotiana benthamiana. The sequence continues at coordinate 79,507,894 of CM067326.1, read as the reverse complement.
TACTAACTATAGCAAGACGAATCTTAATAATACATAACCAAGCTCAGAAATGGAATAAGACTAACACGTAAGTCTCAATCTAGCATAATAGCTAGCCTAAGCTAGATCACATGCACCACATAAAACTCTAGCTAGTTACATCCTTCTCATTGCCAAGCAGTAAACAAAGTAGACTTATGACTCGTAAATATCAACTAAGGTAACCCTTATCACTGCACAGTTACTACATGATGTTAAACAACAAGAGAAGTAAAGGAGACTCTAAATTGAACACAACTTGTATTGCTTCAAGTTTTACTCGAATTACACAGTCTACATAGGCCAGAGAGATACCTGGAAAATGTAAAGGTAAAATGGGAGTGAGCAATCAACAAATGCAGCAGGAATCAGTAGAGAAACAACCGAGATGAACCCAGGTCCAACAATTTATAAAAAGGAACTCATCTCAAAACCCAAAATTGTAATATTCAACCAACTTGAACCAAAAACTCTCAGAAAAACCCAATATCAATTCGTACTTAATCTCAAATGAACCAGAAAATGTTTCAGAACTTAAAAACCTCAGCAATTAGTAAAGGTATCAATGAAACAATAGAAATTTGATTAGATGTATCTATGTCAAATTCTGGCGATCCAGTCTTGCCTTCAAAGGCAAGAATAGGTCCCCTTTATAGTTAAAGTAAGTAGGGCAACCCTTATGCCTATTTTTGCAGTTTGGTCCTTTTGTTTTTAACTTGTGGGCCAAGTTTTACTACCCAAAATTCTGAAAACCCCATTTGAACCCTCCCACTAGAAGATTCTGGATATTTCTATTCCATTACTACCTAAGTTGCCCTCAATAACCATGTTATTTACCCCTGAACCTTAGAAGGCCTCTAAAAATTGACTGGGTCAATTTGACCCAAAACCCTATCCCAAATCCCTGGGCATGCATACTCTGGCCCAACCTTACAAACTTCATACCAATAATCAACGAGCTATGAGGCTCAAACGAGTAAGGTTATTTAGGCCAAACAAAAGAAAGAGAAGAATAACAACAAAGGAGGAAAAAAACTGAGCCCGAGAACAAAACAAACAACGAGGAGGACAATTGAAATTTATTATGCACAACTCACAGAAAATACGAAACAACATGGAATCAAATCAAACTTATTTTCACGCCTAATGAACCTTAACTATATGGTAACAAAAGAAACATAAGATTGAAGTTCTAAACTAGTCACATGGATTGTAATTAAACAAAAAATCAAATCACAAATAAAAATAGATAAAAGAAGAACAAAATACCTCCAATTCTGAATCCAACTAACGAACTCCATGGAATCATTTGGGGTCCAATCATCTTTATTAATGTGTTTTTTACCAGAAGAAAACAAGACTAAAGGTTATTAAAACCCCAAAAACCAAAAGTAATCTAAACTCTGTCAATTAGGGCTCCGGACCAAATTTTTATTCGAAATTCAAACTAAACAGGAAAGATTCGAGGGTGAAGGGTTGTGGATTCGAGGTGAGGGGTGCGAGGAGAGTGCATGGCACCAATTTGGTGGATTTTGGGAAAAGTTTTATTTTGGCCGGCTGGTTCAAATTAAAATTTGAAGAGTTGCGGTATGATTCGAGCCTGAACAATTGTAGGAATGGGACGAGGAGTTTGAGGGGGTGCAAGGGTGCAAAATTGAGGTTATTTGGAGGTGGCGCCGCCGTGGGAGGCGTCCATAAAATTGAAGATTCGACATGTTGTGGTAAGATACGAGGGATACAAATCACATATTTGGTATGAGAAAGGTGAGGTGTTTTTGTGGTGTAAATGTGGAGTCGTTTGGTGGCCGTCTGCCGCCGTGAGGATGAACTATTTTGTCTCTAAGGCTATTACACAGCCTTTGGACATTCTTATGGCAAATGCTAGGCTCCACACGAGCCGTCGGATGGTTGATGATGGAAGGTCAAGATCGAAGGCCACCAAACGACTTCGTTTAGTGGCCCTGGGGCTGGACCGGGTTGACAAGGTGTGGGTTGTGGGTTTGGACGAGTTTAGGGGAGAAATTGTTTGGGCCTTGAGTAATTGACACCAAACTTGCCCAATTCCCTCTTCTCTTCATTTTATCTTATTTCGAAAATTATTTAAGACCTAAATATTCCCAATTAACCCTAAAAATCCTAATTAGCCATGTAATAATTATTATCACATAATTAAAAATATTAAAAGGAAAAATTACTTAAAAACAATCTTAAGTGCAAATTAAGCCATTTTGAATTTCCTTTTCTCATTGCTAATTAATTTCTTAAAAATGCAAACTACTCCTATGTGCACATGCATAATGTATTTTTTTACTTTTGTTATTTAAAAATACACAAAAATGCAAACAATTAACAGAACAATGCCACGAAAAATCAAAATTGCAAATAAATAAATGAAAATATTTCGTTTTGAATTTATGGGAGTAATTCATATAGCGCAAAAATCACATGCTCACATATATATACACACATATACAACACACATACACTCTTTCAAAATGGCACATATACAATCATAAGCACGCATAAGCATTTTAATAATTTTTTCATAATTTTCAAAGCTCCAAATTAATTTATTTCTTCTTCTTTTATTATATAAATATCCTTCAAATTACTTTTGTAGTGATTTAACCATTTAAATTCATTATTTATGTCATCATAATTATTTATAAATTTTTAGTGCATTTTTTATAATTGCATTTATATTTTAGGTTAAATTGCACATCTTTGTAATAATAGCCAATATTAATGTATCATTATATGATTTATTCATAAAATGATCTTTTATAATTTTTATGATGTCAAGTAACTATTGTAGATCATCTTAGTACACAAAAACACTTTTTGGAACTCATTTATTATTTTGTAAAATTATGTATTTATTAAAAGTGGCTATTTAAAACCTGGCAAATTATTATTTTAATTTTAGTCCTATTTTAACCCAATACCAGCCCAATTTTAATTAAAATTTACCCATCCTAAACCCTAAATACTTGATTCGACCCCAAAACCCTTTCAATCTCGATCGTTCATCATAGAGATCAACAACCACAAATAGCCCTAACTAAACCAAACAACCCCCCAAACCCTTCAATTTCGCACCATCTATCGTCTGAAATCGCTATGTTCTCTCAAACACTCTCAAACCTAACCCTAATCGGACCTCGTTGTCATTCATCTATGGCTATATATGGTGGTTTCTTACCACCCCCAGGCCTTTAATAGTCTCTCTCACGCTGGTATTGCCATCTCCAGGGTCCTCAAGGCACTAGGGTTAGTTGGTTTGCATCAATGGCCCCTTTCTCTCCTGCTTCAAGTTGTTCGAGTGTGATTCCAAGTTAGATCGTCCTATATCGACTATGATATGTGGGTTCCTAAGCATCTTTCTTCACCTCAGTGTTGTACTCCTAAAAACCCTAATTTTTTCTTCTGAACCTCTTAGATATGTACAGATCTGAGATGATTTGGATATATTTCATATGAGTTTTACAATAACCTTTTGATTCTTTAGAAAAATTGTATAATTTTTCGAGTAACTTTTCATCTTCCTCTCAACTAGGGTTTAGAGAAGTTTCTCTTACATTTGGTAGTTTTTGAGTGTTGGATATTTTTCTTCTCATGTGTTTCTATTGATTTTGTAAGTTTGTTACTACCTTGACTAGCTTGTACTGAAAGCCTTAATTTTTGACATTCTTTGTTTGGTTTCTGAGTACCAGTGTACTGATTGTGTTCTTACCTTGGTTCTTGTGATTTCCCTTTAGCCATTTGAATGTCTCGTGGTTTTCTTGTCCTAATATGCCTCTACTAAATTTCTTAGTTCAACCTTCCACTGATTCTATATGTTTGTGTTCAACGTGACTATTTATGTTAGGACCAATATCTTTCACCTTGAATCAGGGTCGATTTAACTATTTGTTTTGTTAAATTATGTCACAAATCATGTCTAATCATTTCTTACCTGATTTTATCTTCTAAACTTAATGACTCTTTACATGATTTTCTCTTTGATTGAACCCTTGATTATTCTGAAATCCTTATTTCCTGGTTTGATTTGAACACCTTTCCTTATCAATACTTTTGATTCTTACCTCCATACTTGGTTTAATTGAACTATTTGCCTTAATTAATTTTTCCTTGCCTTATTGTTATTTTGTTGACTCTTATTGATTGTTTCCTTAATTGAAACCCCTGTGCATCCACCCCTAATTAACTACTCTGTACTTAATTTCCTTAAGTATCTGTCATGCTATTACCTTTAATTGATGTTCCTTTGATTTAAGGAAAGACTTACTGATTTTACATGTGATAGATTCCCTAAATTTCTCTAATTGCTACTTAATTGATCTCTTTCCTTATTTTGCTATGCTTTTGATTACTATATAAACTCCCTCATATTCTCACTTCGAACAACAAACATTAGTTCACAAAAGCACACTAACACTCTAAAGCTCTCTTTTTCCCCTTTTCCACTTATGATATTCATTGTTCTAGCTTGGTGAAGGCCAAGGTTAGATATTGGAACTACATCTGCTTTATATTCTACACTCTTTCTTCACCTGGTATGTCTCTAGTTAAATTTTGAAGTCCAAACCCTATGTGTTTCATTCCTGCACTAGTTCATTAGCTATGAATTTAACTTGTATTCCTGCTTACTTCTTTGCTAGCATGTCTAAACTCTGTCTTGTTCAATGTATGATTAGCATATCTACACTTCACTTAGTTATTTGATACTTAACCAGTCTGTTTCTGAATATCTTCTCAATCCCCAAATTATGTGATAATGTTGTCTATTTGCATGTGATTGACCCTGCCTATATGTTTAATCTTGTTCAAGACAGGTTAGGCTTTTTGTATTACAACTGTGATCTATGTCTTATCTATTTCCTGATCATGATTAGCCTGCTACATCTCTAAGAACCTAAGTTTTTTATGCAGTTTGTTGGCTATATGTTTCCTATATACCCTATCCATGTACCTCAATGTAACTCTTATGTGCCCCAATCCCTTTATCCTAATGTGAGATTTGCTTGTTGGGTGCTTTTGAATCTTGATGTTCTTGGCCAATTGATTGTCTGCTGTTTTCAAAAGAGTCTTGGTGCTCTTCTCAAACTATCTTTACTCCCAAACTATTTCCTATTTTAGAAAGCCTTTTCACTCCTAAAGTCATCTCTGTACTATTTTCAACACAAAACCATGTCAAGCATTCTCACTCTACTCTGAGAATACTAGGTCCTTCCCCTTTGATGTATGTACTGCCTTGAGATCCATGAGAGCTCTCTGAAATCTGGCATTTTAGAGCTGGACTTTCCACACTGCACCTAAATCAGTTATTATTTGAAAAAAGGTATGGGTGTGAGGATTGCCCTGGATCCTTGAGGTCCTTAGGGAACTCTGACACACCTAGACATGAAATTCGCTATGGAAATTTAGCATTTAAGGCTATTGGAGGATTGGATGTTATTTGGGCCTACTGCAGACTCCCTTTAGATTAATTTATGTTTATTTATGTAATTTTTTAATTTAATTCATTGGTCTGTCATAATTATTAAAACAAAAAGTGGGGTGATTAGTGAAAATGGGAGGGTAGTTATATATATTTGGTGAATTGGGTAGATATCATGCCTATAGGGTCCATGTTGATTCAAATGTATTTTTTATGCTTTACTGCCACACAATTAAAAACCATCCCTACAAGTTCTAAAAAATGGCTTTAATAATAGAGAACATGCCTATAGAGTTAAAATCGGCTCTATTGATACCATGCATATAGGGGTTTCACTTTTGGTTAAATGAATGTTGGTTGTTTTTCCTTGCTTAACTAGAAATCATGCCTATAGGACATAAAACAATTTAATTAGAAGTTCAGTTCATGTTTATAAATTCTGAACTGGTTTAGTTAATTAATCTATCTGCGTCTCTAATAAGTTTTTAAATATTGCCTTAAATTAAAACCGCTAGAAAGCATGTATATAGGATCTCAAATTGGCTGTTTTGTCACTGCATTGCTGCATTCCTAATCAATATAGATATCATGCTCTTAGGACGTCACTGCTATGCGCGTAGGCAAGCCTATATGGTGATTAAAAATCCTGGAACTATAAAAGATTCGCTTTGTTTTCTAAGATTTCTCATATTCACACGTCTAAAATTGGTACGCAAGCTGAATAAGTTTTTTGACACTTCAGTCCTAATTCAATGGTGTATACTTTCTGCTCATCTAGATATCATGTTCTAAGTTCTTATTAAATACGTGAAACAATTGTATGAGACGTGCATTTATTTGTTCTGCTTGTGGTAGTAAATGTGAGCCTTTATTTATTCCTACTTTAAGTGCAGTTCTAATTATTTTTGGTTGATGCCTAGACTTTTCTCCTTTAAATAACTTAGGATGGTTTAGAACTACCAAAAAATAGAGGCCCTAAATACCTCCAGGGCCAGGGGGAAGTGACGGATAGTTCACGCAATAAGATATCTATCAAGGATGCTAGAACGCTTTAGGCTATGACCAAGGGGGCGAATTGGGTAGTAAGGATATGATGACTACGTGCTAATGTCACATGTATCCCCTCATTGAGGAGTAATTACCGGGCAATGTGTGGGGTGATCCTATAGGCTAACCAACCTAGGACCCCTCTTTCCTAATTTTCATTGTTTAAAATTTACTTTCCTCTATATATGTGCAACTTATTCAAGTCTTTTCCCTTTTTTTCATTACTCGGGTCATACAATGTCAAAACATGCCTTTTTTTTGCAAGTATGTGTTTTAACTATTTATTTATTAAAAGGACTAATTCACATAAGTATAAGTTTGCTCGAGACCCAGCATTGTGGAACGAGAGGGGTGCCTAACACCTTTCCCTCAAGGTTATTTCGAGCCCTTACCCTAAATCTCTGGTAATGCAAACTAGTCTAAGAGTTAATCGCTCTAGTTGCCCTAACGTACCATAATCTGTCAGGTGGAGACTCTTCAAATACCCAAATCCCAAGAGGAAATAAATTATTACCCCTATGAACGTCGGAACTCGGACTTTCTCCGCAGAAGAAAAAAGGGGGCGCGACATGATGTATGCAGTAAGTATGGATATACAGGAGATAATTGCAGGAGGAATAAGGCTAAAGAGATGGGGAAACCTAGACTTGAGACTAATACAATGAGTAGTTCAAGGGGAAGGAAGTCAAAATATTGGTAATACAAGCAGGCATATAGAGTAGGTAGCTCTAACAGAGCAACAAAAGCAAGTTAAAATAGGCAGGGATAATAGAAGATGGAAAGCTACCCAAAATCCAGTGATGCAAGGTGATGGGAGAAGCAGGAAACAACAGGGTATCCTCAGTTGGAATTTTGGGGGCGTAAATGTCCCTATAAAGCAGGGTCAAACTCCTCTGCAATGATCGGAATATGGGATTAATTGGTATATTATAGACTAGAATTAAGTGTAATAAAGTAGAAGAAATAGTTAATAGAATGTTTGGTGGATGGTAGTTTTATTCAAATCATGCATCACATTATAATGGTAGAATTCTTAGAATATGGAGATCAGACTATTATAAACTTCGAGTCCTTAATGAGAATGCGCAGACAGTCACATACGCAATAATATTGTGCCATTATAAATGGAATTCCTAGCAACATTTGTGTATGCATACAACTCAAGAGAAAAAAGGAGAGAGTTATGAGAATATCTATGTTAAATAGCTGGAATGGGGATCAAACCATGGATAACTATGGGAAATTCAACTATGTGTTACATGCAGAGGATAGGCAAGGTGGAAATCCAGTCACTCTAAATGAAGTAATTAATTTCTAGTCTAGTTTCGATGTAACATGCTTAACTGAATTTCCGAGCAGTGGATGCTTATACGCTTGGAATGATAAGCATGAAAGTGGAAGGATTTTCTCTGGAATTGACTGGGTGTTTGTAAATGGTTTATGGATGGACAATTTGGTAAATTGTAGAGCAAAGTTCGTTCCTGAAGGTGTTAATGATCACAGCCCTATTCAGATCACAGTAGCACAGAATAAAGACCAAGTAAGAAAAACATTCAGATATTGTAACATGTGGAGCTCTCATTCAAAGTTTAAGGAAATTGTGGACAATGTATGGTTTCAGAGTATTGGGGGGTATAAAATGTTTCAAGTGGTCAAGAAATTAAGGCTACTTAAAAGACAATCAAAGGCCTCGTAGGAACCATGTCAGTAATATTGTAGAGGAGGTAGCACAGGACAGAGTTAACCTACTGCAGAGTCGGGAGGAACTTCAAAAGTTCCCAGTGAACACTGCTTTACAGCTAGAGGAGAAGGCTAAAGGGGAAAAATTCAGAAGGTCGAGTTATCTAGCAGAAATGTTCCTTCAACAAAGAAGCAAGGCAACTTGGATTAGGGCATGACATGACAACACCAGCTGGTTCTTCTTAGTCATTAAACACAGAAAGCTAATGTAGGCAGTCGCACAATTACAAGACGATCAAATGCAGTATGAGTCAGATACAATAACAAATATCTCTGTTCATTACTATAAGAAGCTGTTGGGTGAAAAGGGAGAATGCAGAGAAGGTGTAATCTAGTGGTTCTTGGATAATGGATACAGGTTGACTTCCAATGAACAAATGTATTTATTGAGACCTTATACTGGTAAAGAAGTAAAGGAAGCTGTGGGACATCAATGTGAATAAAAGTCCAGGTCCAGATGGCTTTGGAAGTAGTTTTTACAAGGGAACTTGGGATATTATGGGTGCAAATGTGACTGAGGCAGTCTTGGAATTTCTTAGCAATGGAAAACTCTTCAAACTAATTAATGCCACTATAATTACATTTATTCCAAAAGTTGCCAACCCTTTAAATGATGTCCAGTTCAGGCCTATCTCATGCTGTAATGTGGTGTACAAGTGCATTTCAAAGATGATATGTAAAATACTGAAGTAAGGATTACCACAGCTTGTGAGTGAATCACAGGCTGCATTTGTGCAAGGAAGATCTTTGGTGCATAATGTCCTCATATGCCACGACTTGTTGAGACACTACCAAAGGAAGATTACTCCTTGGTGCTTAATGAAGATAGACTGAAGGAAGGCCTATGACATGGTTAAATGGGATTCCTTGGCAGAAATGACGCTAGGATTTGGTTGCCCTAACAGCTTCACACAATTAGTTATGACGTGTGTAACTACTACTACTTTCTCAGTTAAAGTAAATGGTACATGGCATGGGTATTTTAAAGGAAATAGGGCTTGCGCCAAGGGGATACAATCTCTCCGCTGTTATTTGTCATGGTCATGGAGTACCTACCAAGAATTCTAGATAGGATAAGCCAATTCAAGATTTCAACTATCACCCAATGTGTAAAAGACAGGGGCTTACACATTTGGTGTTTGCTGATGATCTAATGATTTCTTTAAAGCAAATAATAGTTCGGTGCAGAAGATAATGGAAACATTGTATCATTTTTCTGAGGCATCTGTGCTGGTGGCCAATTTTGATAAGTCACACATATTCATAGCAGGAGTTGAGGAGGAGACAAAAGAAAGATTAGTTCAAATGGTTGGATTCACCATAGGAACCTTCCATATAAGATACTTGGGTTTTCCCTTATCACCCAAAAAGTGGAATAAAATGGAGTGTCATCAAATAATAGTAAAGATTACAAAGAAATTGAGCCACTTCTGCAAGACATCTATCCGATGCAGGAAAGCTACAGGTAAAAAAAACTCTATACTTTTATCAGTTCATAATTTTTGGGGTATAGTATTTGTGTTGCCTCAAAGTGTATTGAATAAGGTAGATAGAAAGTGTCTATGGGGAAGCTCAGAAGAAAAGAAGAAAGTGCCTTTAGTAGCTTGGGAGAAAATCTGTAAACATACAAAGTAGGGTGATTTAAATGTAAAACGGTGCAGAAACTGGAATAAAGCTTCTGTGGGCAAAATGATATGGTTAATAATGGAAATGTGAAGAAAAACAACTTCCCAAATTCCGGAAATTGCTTTCTTAGAGTAGTGAATTATGCTTCACTAGCCCAAGACTCACAACCACAATTGAAGAAGAACGAAGAAGAAAATATAGCTCCAAAAATACTAGAACTAAGAAAGTGGAAGACTTACTTGAATAACTTGGAGAATACTTTACTAACTCAAGAAGACTTGGATTTTTTTGGATGATACAAATGTGGAGGAAGGGGTGGGTATATATAGGCTTTCCACCTCCTCATTGGACGGTCATGATCTATTTAATCATACGGTGGAGATTCATCTTCTAGAATACTCCACACTTTTCTTACAAAATATCTAGATATTTTTATCACCTACACTTTTCAGCCGGTGCAGAATGCAAAAATGAAGTGGCGATTTTTCAGCCATGCAAAATAAGGTGGCGATATTTCAGCCATGTAGGATGGAGACAATGCTTAGTCCTGGAAGGCAGAAATGTAGCCTTATGCAATGCAGGAAAATTAAGATGGAGGTAGAGCTTAACCTTAGAAGGCATAAAAGTAGCCTTATGCAATGTAGGAAGATGCAGATGGAGGTAGACCTTAACCTCTGAAGGTAGAAAAGTAGCCTTATGCAATGAAGAAGATGCAGATGGAGGTAGAGCTTAACCTCGAAATGCATAAAAGTAGCCTTATGCTGCAGAGGAATGTAGATGGAGGTAGAGCTTAACCTCGGAAGGCAGAAAAGTAGCCTTATGCAATGCAAAGGAATGTATATAGAGGTAGAGCTTAACCTCGGAAGGCAGAAAAGTAGTCTTATGCAATACAGAAGATGTAGATGGAGGTGGAGCTTAACCGCGGAAGGCAGAAAAGTAGCCTTATGCAATGTAGGAAGATGCATATGGAGGTAGAGCTTAACCTTTGAAGGCAGAAAAGTAGCCTTATGCAATGAAGAAGATGTAGATGGAGGTAGATCTTATCCTCGGAATGTAGAAAAGTAGCCCTATGCTATAGAAGAATGCAGAGGGAGGTAGAGCTTAACCTCGGAAGGCAGAAAGTAGCCTTATGCAATGCAAAAGAATGCAGATGGAGGTAGAGCTTAACCTCGGAAGGCAGAAAAGTAGCCTTATGCAATACAGAAGATGCAGATGCAGGTAGAGCTTAACCTCGGAAGGAATAAAAGTAGCCTTATGCAATGCAGGAAAATGCAGATGGAGGTAGAGCTTAACCTCGGAAGGCAGAAAAGTAGCCTTATGCAATGTAGAAGATGCAGATGGAGATAGAGCTTAACCTCGAAAGGCAGAAAAGTAGCCTTATGCAATGTAGAAGATGCAGATGGAGGTAGAGCTTAACCTCGGAATGCATAAAAGTAGCCTTATGCAAATACGGGAAAATAAAAAGTAAATACTAATGAAATCTCTTAGCTGATAGATGACGACCGATAGATTGTGTGGTTTTGGCTGCTGAGGATGTCGTGTACGGTTATCACTCGCAAATAGGTGATGATTCTGAGAAGTTGGATTCCTGAAAAAAAATATGAGTGCATAGATATATCTAACAATTTTGCGATTTGAATGCCTGCATCCAAAGAAAAACCACGAGTTTTGTAAAAAAGGGGGAAGGTTAGTTCGTCTTCCTGTGGCCTTTGCTTGTCCGACTCGACGTTGTGTTTTTATTGGGGTGGCGTCGCTAACAAAGGAATTTTGATAATGGACATGCATGATTTAGAAGATATATAATTTTGAATATGTAACGTAAATATATAATTGAAAATAATTTTTCTTTTAGGTGAACCGACGACAACGATGCGGTTCAAGACATTGCAACCTCTCTCGCTCCGGAATTTTGAGGGTCCTCCTCAAAATTCTACCCTAGTTTACTGGGCTGGTGCTTCTGACGGCTGTGCGCAATGAATGGCTGAAAATCAACTTCAGAATTTTGAGGGCCCTCTTCAAAATTCTGCCTCATTTCCAATGGCGAGGAAAATGAAAATTTTGTTGAATTGTGACCAAACCAATAGGGTTGCCTTCGTATCCCCTCTTAAGCAGGAATCAGGTCAGGCATAGTTCAAATTACATCATAAAGAATTCATAAATTGTTACACATAGTATCACTTTACTGCATCTGAATTGATTGGCTTCGGCCAGACTTCTTCATCCATTTCTATGAGTATGAGGGCTCCTCCGGTTAGAACCCGATGGACCATGTACGGACCTTGCCAGTTATGAGAGAATTTCCCTTTGGCTTCATCTTGATGCGGGAATATATTCTTCAATACCAGCTGCCCCAGTGTAAACTTTCTGGCTTGACTCTTTTGTTGAAGGCTCTGGATATTCTATTCTGATATAATTGACCATGGCAAATTGTGTTCATTCTCTTCCCATCTATAAGATCTAACTGCTCATATCGACTTTTTCCCCATTCTACATCGTCGAGTTTCGCTTCTTGTATTCCTCAAGGAGGGAATTTCCACCACGACATGGATGACCGTTTCTTTACCATAAACCAACATGTAGGGGGTTGCCTCGATTGATGTGCGAACTGTGGTACATTATCCCAATAGGGCGAATGCTAGCTTCTCATGCCACTGCTTATGCTTTTCTATCATTTTCCTTAGTAACCTCCTGATATTTGTGTTGGCCGCTTCTATAACTCCATTCATCTGAGGTCTGTAGGCTATAGAGTTCTTATACCTGATATTGAATGCTTCACACATTCCTTTCATCAGGTCATTGTTGAGATTGGAACAATTGTTAGTAATAATTGATTGTGGGATTCCGAACCGACAAACAATATGATCGCGGACAAAATCTGCCATAATTTTCTTAGTCATTGCCCTGTATGATGTTGCTTCAACCCATTTGGTGAATAATCAATTGCCACTAGAATGAACCTATACCCATTTAATGCAACAGACTCAATAGGTCCAATGACATCCATTCCCCAAGCTGCGAACGGCCATGGCGAGCTTGTTGTAGTAAGCTCGTTTGGAGGCATTTTTATCATGTTTCCATGTATCTGACAGCGATGGAACTTTTGTACATACTAGATGCACTTCGTTTCTATAGTCATCCAAAAATATCCCGCTCGGAGTATCTTCTTAGCTAAGACAAAACCATTTATATATGGATCGCAGGTCCCTACATGAACTTCTTCAAATAGCCTGGATGCTTCCTTTGCTTCGACACACCATAGTAATCCCAAATCCGGAGTCCTCCTATATAGGATTCCTCCGTTGTGAAAGAAATTTTTGGATAACCTTCGAAGTGCGTTTTTAGTAGCGTTTGCAAGTTCTGGATATTCTCCTATTGCTAAATATTCCTTGATATTGTTAAACCAAGGTTTCCCATCCACTTCTTCCTCGAGCTGAGCATAGTAAGCTGGCTGATCACAAATCTTTACCGGGATAGAACCAATGAAATTCTTGTCTGGATGTTGAATCATAGATTATAGGGTAGCCAATGCATAGACAAATGCATTCTGAACTCTGGGGACATACTCAATTTCTATCTTTGTGAATCTCTTCCTCAACTCCTGTACATGATGCAGATAAGGGAGTATCTTGGTTGATCATTCTTTTCTGACTTGATGTATGAGCAAATCCAAATCCCCGACCACTAGTAACTCTTGAATGTTCATATCAATGACCAGTTTGAGCCCTAAGATGCAGGCTTTGTATTTGTCCATGTTATTGGTGCACGGTAACTTGAGTTTGGAAGATAGCGGATGATGTTGGCTGGTTTCTGATACTAGGACTGCTCCTATGCCAACTCCTTTGAAATTTAATGCTCTATTGAAAAACATTTTCTAACCATCATATGATTCTGCAATATCTTCTCCAATGTAAGATACCTCGTCATCAGGAAAATAAATCTTTAGAGGATCGTATTCTCCGTCCACAAGATTCTCGGCGAGATGATCTACCAATGCCTGTCCGTTGATTGCCTTCTGAGTTACGTAGACAATGTCGAATTCGCTCAACAAAATTTTCCACTTGGCTAGCTTTCCTATGGGCATGGGCTTCTGAAAGATATACTTTTGCGGAGCCATTCTTGATATAAGGTGAGTGGTATAGGCACAGAAATAATGCTTCAACTTCTGATCTACCCAAGTAAGAGCATAACAGGTACGTTCCAATAGGGAATATCGAACCTTGTACGGGGTGAACTTATTGCTGAGATAGTAGATGGCCTGCTCCTTTCTCCCTGTTTCATCATGTTGTCCCAAAACACAACCGAATGCCCTATCCAATACTACAAGGTAGAGCAATAGAGTTCTACCTGACTCAGGCGAAACCAGGACTGGCGGCGTTGACTGATTCTATCAAATGCTTTATGAAAATCATCAGTCCATTTGGTAGTGGTGTTCTTTTTCAACATTTTAAAGATCAGTTCACAAAAGACAGTGGACTTAGGTATGAACCGGCTGATATAGTTGAGTCTTCTTAGGGAACTCATCATGTCCTTCTTGTTCCTCGACGGTGGAAATTCTTGAATGGACTTAACCTTTGACGAATCCAGTTCTATTCCTCGACGACTCACAATAAACCAAGCAGTTTTCCAGCAGGAACCCAAATGCACATTTGGAAGGATTCAATTTCAGATTGTACCTTCTCAGTCTATTGAAGAACTTCCTCAAATATTTTATGTGGTTAGTGGCTTTCTTGGATTTGACGATGACATCATCTACATATACCCACATGAAGGTATCCCCAACATTCTTTAGTCCAAATGGCATCATCTTGTAACAGTACACCCCCCACGGCTTAATGAAAGCCGTTTTCTCCGCATCTTCTTCGTCCATCATTATCTGATGGTATCCAGCAAAACAATCAACAAATGACTGCAGCTTATGCTTAGCGCAGTTGTTAATCAGGATGTGTATGTTTGTCAAGGGGAAGTCGTCTTTTGGACTAGCCCGGTTGAGATCTCGGTAGTCGACACAGACTCTAACCTTCCCATCTTTGTTCGGCACTGGCACAACATTGGCTAACCATGTTGGATACTCCACTACCTTGAGAACCTTAGCTTTGACCTGCTTGGTAACTTTTTCCTTGATTTTCAAACTCATGTCAGGTTTGAAGTTTCTGAGCTTTTGTTTTACCGGTGGACATGTCGGATCTATCGGCGATTTGTAAGCCACAATAGATGTACTGAGACCGGTCATATCATCATATTACCAGGCAAATATATCCATATATTCCCTTAGGAATTCCGCGTACTCTTTCTTTTCTGATGGTGAAAGATGAACACTGATGCGCGTTTCCTTGACATTTTTCGTATCCCCCAAGTTGACAACCATAGTTTCGTCTAAGTTAGACTTAGGCCTATTCTCAAAATCCTCAACCTCTTTAACAACCTTTTTGGTATATCATCCTCTTCTGTGTCTATGTCTGTCTGTTGCGTTGTCTCATTGCAAGTCATAATCGTCAGTTTATCAAGATAAGTAATAGTAATTTTGTGTAAATAAAGTAAATGATAGAAAAATAATAAGGGTGAGATTTATAAGAAACTGAAAGGCTTTGATAAATTTCATAACTGTTTTGAACATTGGAGGTCTTTTCGAATTCAAAGAAAATACGGAAAGAAAATCAACTAGCGAAAAAGTAAAAGATAATGCATGTGCTTTGTTCAGCCTTGCTACCCCGAAGTTTTTCGGGCCCTGGTGGTTCTGATGGACAAATTATTGAGGCGCGCTCCTCGACTCATAGCTTGTATAGAAGGGACTTCGTCTCCTTCCTTCACAAAAATAACCCAACAATCTATATTCTCATCTTCCAGAAACAAATTCGTCATTGCCGCCAACGCTTCCTCTTCTTCTAACCCATATATGAAATCTGCTGGCTAGAAAGTCTGCTCCAGGCGAGGTATCGGATGCTCCAGTGGGTAGTAGGGATTGCACCATGGTGGCGACTAGTGATTGAAATCCTCCCAAGTGTATTCATATCCCAAACCAAAAGTGATACCATGTTTCTTCAGCTTGATGGGTTTGACGATTTCCTGGAGGTTTTTGTCGATTCCCTTCCTAGGCACATATCCATACCAATTCAGTATGCTTTCAATCTTGTTGTCCCACCGTTTATCCTTGTCCACGGTGTTGACCTGCTCGGTGTGGTGGTAGGTTTCTCTACCTATTTTCCTTCTTCCTCCTATTGCCGGGATGGTCTGGCGACTGTATATGGGATTGCTACCATCGCCATGGATAATCACCTCTTGGTGATTCCACTCAAATTTCACTGCACGGTGTAGGGTTTATGGCTCCAACAGCGTGAATCCAGGGCCTTCACAACAGCAAATTGTATGACATTGGGACGTCTATTACTTCAAATTCAATGCCAAACCAAGTTGGTCCCATTTAAAGACCCAAACTGATTTCCCCAATAATGAACCTTTGGGAACCGTCGAAAGCTTTGACATTGTTGGCTTCATCCTTGATATCATGCAGGCTCTTTCCCAATGATTTGGGAGTTACCAATGGACAAATATTGAGGCTAGATCCTCTGTCAACCAAAATTCTGGTGATGAAATAATCTTCGCATTGCACAGTGATGTGAATGTCTTATTGTGGCTTAACATTTCAGGTGGTAGCTCCTATTCATGGAAAGTGATTTATGACTCTCCTACACTTGCCCTACCATGTTTGCCATTTCTCTTCCAGTTATGTTGCTGGGCATATATGCCTCGCTCAGCACTTTCAATAAGGCATTTTTATGTGCGTCTGAGCTTTGTAGTAGGGCTAAGATGGAGATTTGGGTTGGCGTCTTATTCAACTGATTGATGACTGAATACTCTTTGGCTTGTATCTTCCTCCAGAGATCATCAGGCTCGATTTCGGTTAGTCGCCCAAAGGCTTGCTTACTAGACTCAGCCAGATGTTCAGGAGTATAAACCTTGCCGGTTCTGGTCATACCCTGTGCTGCAATTGCTTCTCCAGATTTAGCTTTCCCTTTCTTCTTGCCTTGACGGTGTAATCCCAAGGAATGGCCTTTGTATGGAATGGTGTGGCTGGCATAACTACTGGAATGAGTACTCTTGCCTTGGAAGGTAACACAACCACTTTAAATGTCATAGGTGCTTTCGGGGATCCAAACTCGCCCTCAATTGGCCCTAGAGTCTTTTCAAAAGAAGGTGCTTCGAACTCAAGTGGTATAGATATGTTTACTTTATCGTCCCCGGAAGGCTGTATCTGGACAACAATCGGTTAAGTGTGACTGTCGGTTTCTTTGGCTCGCTATCCTCAGCAATCAATCCAATCAATCCTTTAGGGTCCCAATCGTCTTCTATCTCGATCATGTGAACTTCTCCACCCTTGTGGTCAGGCAGTGGGTTGTTGCAAACATTAGGAGAAAGCTCATTTGCCACGATAATCTTATTGTCAATTAAAGCTTGGATATTATCCTTCAGCGAGCGGCACTCGTCAATGGTAATGCCCCTTCATGCCGGAATGGTATGCACTTGTTTTATTCGGGTTGATCTAATGAGAAAGGTTTTCCGGAATTATAGTAGGGATAGGGGTGACGTAACCTGTAGCTTTGAGTCTTTCATACAGCTTGTCGATCGGTTCAGCAATGGCGGTATATTGTTTGGGAGGCATGAGGTCAAAGTTGGGGAAAGTTTTGACGAGTGGGAGGTGATTGATAGTGGGATGGTTGAGTGTTGTAAGCTTGGTAGACGTGTACGGGTTGGCAATATCTCGGTTAGGTAGGTTGATATGTGGGGGTTGGAGATGTTTGATAAGTAGGTGGTGGAGCTTGGTAAGAAGGCGAGGTTGCTTGGTAATTTAGGGTGGGTTGATATGTGAGAGGAGATATTGGGAAGGTTTGGTATTTTACTGGGGATTTTGTTCTCTGTGCAACCACCATGTCATTCACATCCCTTTTCTTGGATGCGTCGCCGAACTATAGAGCCTTGTATGTGGCCTGCAATACTTCAAACTTAGTGACCATACCACTTTTAATGCCTTCAACTATCCTCTCCCCTAGCTTGATGATGTCGGAAAATTTTTGGCCTTCAATAAACCTCTCATAATACTGTGCGTCTTGAGCCCGGACGAAAAGCTTGTTCATTTGTTCTTCTTCTAAAGTCATCTTGACCTTAGCAGCCTCTGATCTCCAGCGAGTAGCATACTCGTGGAATGTCTCCGTGGGTGTTTTCTTTAAGTTCTGGATGTAGAATACATCTAGCGTATTCTCTGTGTTGAATCTGAACCTGTCCATGAAATCGGATGCCATACTTACCCAATTCGTCCACTTCTTTGGATCTTGGCTAATGTACCAAGATAGAGCATCTCCTTTCAGACTTCTCATAAAGAGCTTCATGCGAATCTTCTCATCCTTTCCTATCCTGACCAGCTTGTCGTAGTAGGTCCTCAAATGAACTCTGGGATCCCCTGTGCCATCAAACATCTCGAACTTAGGAGGTTTGTACCCCTTGGGTAGTTCGACATCTGGCTAAATAAAAAGGTCTTCGTAATTCAGTCCCTCGATACCTTTGTTTCCTTCAACACCCTGGACTCGGCTAGTCAGCTTCTTGAGTTCTGCGGCCAGGTTCCTGATAAGAGAGTCTTTGTCATCAGACTCCGGTGTGATTGAAATAGGTTGAGCATAGTGTGGTATGGTTTCCACATAGGCGGGGGCATTGTGGGGATGATCATTTGTGGAGTTTAGTGTTTCAGGAATGAGTAACGGGGTGTTGATTGAAGTGTGACATGTGTTGTAGTGTTGATGGGGAGTCGGTTGTTTTTGTGGTTTCTGGATATTTTGTGGAGGAACATGATTTTGAGCATTGGGAAAGTTGACATCTAGGGTAGTGAGGGAAAATGATTAGTTTTCCAAGTTCCGAACTTGGTCCAGTTCTTCATGAAATTTCAAAAACTTTTGTTCAAGATGGAAGGCATTCTCTTTGCCAACCTAAGTACCCTGAGGAACTTCTACCTGTTCAATTGCGTTATCCCTTCTGATGTTGTTCAAATCTTTCATTTTTCCCTTGTTCTTGCTTCTCATAGGACTCGGACTCGGAGGAGGTCGAGGGCCCTTGGATCTTGTGGAGTAATATGATGATGCCAGAGTGCACGAACTAACCTTTTGGGAGGGGAATAAAACAAAAGTAAAAAAACAAAAGGTAGCAAGTTAGTGAGGATTATGAGAAGAAAAAATTGCAATATTTAAACACATAGTGCAAGAATATAAATCATGTCCTAATTTGGGAGACTCGTTATGCCCGAGGTAGGCCAAGCGACAAATAGTTTGGAGAACTTATAATGCTAAATGCCTCATTTTATCGATAAAAATAAGTTGAATCCCAAGACGACACTAAAAATTGCAATAAACTAAAATGTCACTAATGGCCATCGGCCTTATTACATCGAACAGAAAAGAATACTAGCTACTTGGTCCCAAGAGGACCTTCCCCAGACTCGGCATCTTTAGCTCCATCAAACAGCTTCACCAGCTCATGTAGTCCTAGCAGCAAATAGGCTCTAGCCAAGTGTCCTCCATCATTTCCTCCAGCATTCAGGCAGTTTTCAATCCTATAGATGAACTTCCTTTCTAACTCAAGCAAACCCCACTCCAAATACCCTACTCGCTTATTGGCGCTGACAACCATATCTTTCCATTCTTTAGTCAACTTCTGATGTGCTTCTTGAATTTCCCATTGTTCGCTTTCATACTCTCAAATCCTCTTGCGCAATTGGTTGTACCTAACCTGTACTTCGGCCTTTTTATCGATGACCCTATGACCTCGGATGGACCCAGGTTGTCCCAACCCACCATAATCGTCTTCCAACCAACTTGGATAGCATGGGATTTAACCAACATGGTATATGTTTGTTTCTATGGAATCCTTTCCCAGGATGATTTTGCAGTGCCACGTACGTTAGGCCTAGCACTTGTGAGGGCTATCGTCATCTTGAAAGTTGGCCCTGAAGTGACTCATCTTGTCGACCCTTGGTATAACCTACTTTCTCCCTGCCTGCCTCATGACCCGGAGAGGTACATAAGAATAAGTACCCCTTACACCGATAAGTATAAGAAATGGTGTATCTCGAGATCGGACAATGAACTCTTCAGTAGGGAACCGCTCGAACATCCATTGCACTTGGTTTTCCTTCAGATTTTCAAACAACTCTACCCACCCTTTAGCATCTTCTGGTTTGAGCAAACACGTTAGACATATAGTTTATTCTCCCTGTCTTATGAAAGGCGATATTATAATCCCGGTATCTGCGCAAAATCTCTTGCCGATATTCACCCTTTTAGTTGTGCTCCATAAGAAAAAGTTGGAGTAGTAAGTTACAACCCTCAAAGTGATTAGCCCCTTGTTGATAGTTTTTCAGGGCTCGGTATACCTCCACGACAATCATTGGTTCTATGCTGAAAGGCTACCCGCCAATCCCTTCCATTAGAGTTTTGGTGACCATGGCTATTCTGGTATGGATCCTAGCCTTCTTCATAGGAAATATTATCATCCCCAAAAAGCAGAACATAAAGATGAAGACCCTTCTGTGGATATGCCCCAATGAGGCGAGGCCAAATTCATTTGGGTGAGTGTGGTAGGACTTGCTATGTCCGTACCTCTCGTACAGATATTCAAAAGGAATGTAAGAGTCCTTCAAACATGTTAAGTCTAGGTTTTTCTTTAGTCCCATCATCTTAAGGAAACCCCCAACCTTTGCGATTTTTTGGCATAAGCAAACCCGGAGTCTCCCAAGGAATACCAACTAACCCTCCTATTTCTTGGAGTAAAGGTGTCATTTCCAGGTCCCAGATGTGAAACACATATCTGTCGCTATCCCAGAATAAAGTCTCAGCCTTTATGATTTTGTTGTCGGGTTGGATTTCCAAAAGAGAAGGCAAATTTACCAAATATTTTCAGACGAGAATCTGATCAATGGAGTGAAGGTCTTCCCACCAGCTTAGCAACCTTGGGTGAATGTTGGTTACCATGCCAAATCTGGGGACTCCGTGCCTCATTTTCCGCAAAACAAAGTGTTAGACCCCTACCCCGCCGGACTCGACTATTTAAACCAATAATTAGCACAAACAACATCTAGTTCTCTAAATAAATGCAGAAAATATGGTGGCGCCCATTTGGGTTTCAAGGAAACCCAATGGAATTTGGACACGACTATCTTAAAGAGTTATTATGTGGACACCATAACTAACTCGACTAGGTTTGAGCATGATGCATGCACAGTTAGATAGAGTAAGGTTTCAATGGGGTATTTGACTGGTACCCTTGGCGCGGACAACTCAAGAGGGAAAGGCAAAGAACCATCGACTGCACCACTGATCGACTGGTTTTACCTCAAATATTCCTTTGCCAAATTTAGGGGGTGATAATATCAGAAGGGTGCAACCACTCATTATAAGCGTTGCTATGATATTTTGTTTGCCACGAGTGGAATATGATGTTGAGGATGCAATTACAAGAATGAAACAAGTTACCACGTATTTGCACGTTCATAAAGTAATGACTACAATAATTGATCATAATTACAATAGTATTGAAGGAAAGCGGTAAAGAAAGCATTAAAGAAAATGAAACAAAAGCCAAGTTAGTTTCATAGAAGAAAAGATAAAGACATTAAATAAAGGCAATAAAGTCACAAATAACACGAAATGGTAAAAGCCTAAAGAAATCCCCAGTGAGTCGCCACGCTATCGATGCCCCATTTTTCTCGCGAAATCGGGTTTATGACATTTGGGAGGGCAACTCATTCCTTTTGGGAATTGGGTTTACATTTGAAGAGTTGCCACCTAATAATTAGGGTGCATTAGGACACAAATGGAGTTCGATTTGGATAGCTGGAGATAGGGTAAGGCCTTGAAATTATTCTAAGGGGAAGGTGTTAGGCACCCCTCATAATCTACTAATGTGGTTCCCGACCGTGTTATAATTGTGACTTCAAATAATCAAGTAAGCAATTAGGGGTTCAAATAGATGGACTTGCATATGACATTGCAAATAAGTTGGAAACTCTTGAAGATAAGTAGAGAGGGCAGAAATTAAAAAAAAAAGACTTGAATAGTTTTATAAGATGAAAGCAAACAAAGGGAGAGGGGTCCTAGGTTTATAATTAATATGGATCACGTTAATGCAATATTCAGTAATCATTCCTCGGAAGCGGGGCTACATGATATATTAGTGCATTAGTCATTATCTCTATATTCTACCATTCCCATCCCGTAAAGGTTATTTAAAATGTTTGGATTGGTCACGAACGCTTATTGCGTGCTGTTACCGTCCCACCCTATAAGTCCGAGAGGGCATTTAGGGCCACAATTCCTACAAGGTAAGGACTAGGCTGAACTCTTAGGTTTAAAGGACAAAATGCTAGGCCACATACATAATAAGTAGGACTGAATATAAAGGGAACACACAAAGGTAAATAAAAGCTCACAGATCCCTCCACAAGTAAACACGTAATCAGCACGTCTCAAACACATTTAAGGTCTCAATGATAGGAGTAATAAGTAAAAGATAAGGGAACTGTTAAAACATGGCTTGAAAAGGGTAGAGATAGTAGTTTAACTAGACAAGTACCGAAACAACACGATTCTGAGCAGAAAAGGTAACCTAGTAGTTAAAAAACATAATAGGACCAGAATCAGAAAATCAGTGAGAGTAGATAGATATGCGATTTCAAAACTTGTTTCCAGATAGAGATAGATTTTCAATAAAACAGAGTGAACTTCAGAGTGTAAAAAAGGAGTGAACTTTCAGCGAGTAAATAAAAAAAGAGTGAACTTCAGAGAGTCAAAGCAAGAATGGGAGTGGAAGAGTTTAAATTAAAGAGGCCGGTTAGTTAAAACCGGTCAAAACATGGTTAATCGATTCTCGTTAGGCCTAAATTTTGCCTAGTCGTCGTATCCATTGCCTAATTATCTTGGAGGGTAAACATGCATATCTGATTTCCAGTTTAAAAGATACAGTTAACCAAACCTGTATTGTTATATTAACATACTAATGAGGTGTTTACGATTACAACTTAGGAAAAATAAAACCCTAAGTAATAGGATGTCTAATGCACATAGAAGTTCCTAAAATATGGTCTCTAAATGCTAATGAGAATGCATCAATAGTCTTATAACAGTTATTGGCTTGTTATTAATTGATAATGGTTGCGAAATGAGCATAATAATAGGCTGAAAGTAAAGAACTTAAAACGGGATCTCTAATGTATGAGATGCATGTCCTATACAGGATATCTATTGAGCAAATAAGTAAATCAAATCCTATAAACATGTTTTTTTACCTATTACTTAAACTAAGCACGCATAACCCCCACCCAATTTCACTATAACCCCAATCATTCATTACAATTTATTACAAACCAAGGATAGACGAATTAAAATAATAAAGAATAAAAATAAGAAGTTATTCTATATGGAGCCTTCAGCCAGCCCAATCTTACAACCTCACTCCTTTCGAGTTTTACAGCCTTTGCCATGGTCTGGGTACGGCAAAGTCCCTTAGGCCCCATTAGGTCCCTGGCCAATACCAGCACCCAAACACTTACCAAACATGTTGAACAAGTGCAGTTTGCAATTACCAGCCTTGTGCATCAAAGTTCAGTGAGTACTCAGAGGTAACCAAAGCAATGCTTACACGAATGGTGTAGAACCTATTCTATAAGAGTAGTGAGAGTGCGTGATATAGTTTTAAAGAAACTGAGTTGAGAGAAACAATTTGGGAATGATCCATATAGAATCAGTTCTTGAAAGAAAACAGTAGAAGAGTGTGACAGTTTTGTAAGAAGATGGGTAGGACAATCTCAGAACTAGAATATCACACATAGTTCAGGAAAGCAAACACAAACACGGGAAAGAGGAAATGGGATAAGTTGTTCACATGTAAGAGCATAGTTTCACATACGTAGACATCAGAGAAGGCATTTCAGGACTTAAACAGTCACAACACATTTCATCCAAAAATGTTCATGGAAGAAGTTCAAAATTACTTGGTAGCTAGAAAGGGTCATGAATACATGCTGATAATGTACTGGGATTAGGGAGTATGGAAGAACTACGTTAAACAAGTAAGAGAAGCAGTAGATCTGCTGAATTAAGGAAAGCGTAATCTCATCAATGAACCAGCAAAGATGCACGCTAATTCCAAGGTAAACAGCAGAACCATAAATAGAAGCATAAAAGAAATAAAAGAAAGTGCAATATATATAAAAATATGTTGTTTTGGAAGCTGTAAATCAAAAAGAAGACATACCAGCCAAGAGTGAAATAATAGGCAGTAGTGTGCATGGAAGTAGAGCAGTAGTGTGCAGGCCAAGAGATAAGGAATGTATAGAGCAATAAAATAGTAGAGTAACAAATTATTCAGTCTTGGCTTTCAGCCGACTGGGTAACCAATAATGAATAAGAGAAGCGAAAGAGACTGTGCATGAAAGTAAGAGAGAACATTGAGTATGCTTGTGTGTATAAGAGAGTACGAAACATTGTAATTATTCATGTCATGCAAAAGAGAGGATAGAGTATTTATAGTTTAATAAAACCAGTAGAGAATATAGTAACAAGTACTGACTTAACACAATTATGGAAACAATACTAATTGGAATCAATCACATGAACAAACACCTTTTAATTAGGGAGTCATGATTCGAATAGGTACAAGTTATATCAGATAAGGAAGGAATCACTCAGACTAATGAATCTACCATAATAGGAGTAGTAAAGCATATAACATGTAATAAGGGCCAAATACATAACATTTCAAATAAGGAAAATATATACTAAATATTTGAAATTATGTTTATGCACATAAATATGGAAAAAATACAAATTAACTCTGAAAATTAGTCAAAGAATCACGGATAAGACTAAAATCGCAAGGAATTAGTTCTAAGTAAGGAAAGCATCTCACCAATAAGGAAGTGTTTCAAAATCAATGAAAAACTTCTAAGGAAAACATATACAAAATTAGGGATTCGAAGAGATTCACGGAATCAGTAGAATATTTGGTAAACAATGAATAATTAGACTTATTAAACACAATAGGCACAAAAATCAGAGAACCCTAAGCAAGAAATCATAGAAACAGTAGAAGGTTGGTACCCTAACAACACGGTTAACACATAGAACTCGGAGAATAACCCAGAAGATCATACAAACAAGAAAATAATACAAACACATACATATAGTACTCAGAATTCAAAAAATAAAGTGATTTCGAAAAGGAGTTCAGAAATCCTAGTTCTTTTTTTTTAAAGGAACAAAACATTTAAAACATGGGCAATCGTAAAGATCGAGTAGAGAGTAGTGTAAAACATAAAGGTGTGAGTTAAAATCATTAAAAAATACAGAGATTTAAGAGGGGTGGGTTGATATTAGGGTTTCATAGGAAACCAGTGAGAAGTAAGAGAAACCTGGCTCTAAAACTTAGCAATAATGGTGTTCATGGCAAACCAAAATCCATCGGAGAAAGGTCGGAGGTAGATCAGGCAAATCTTTCAGTGACCATCTCATATGATGGAGGCTCCGGGGGCCTCAAGGATAGAGGGAATCGGCGAGATAAGGTTTCACGGTGGCTGGTGGTCGAAAGAGGTAAAGCTGGAAGTAGCTAGAGAGATGGTGAAGGCCATTGGATAAGAACTAGAAGGTTATAGAAAGAAGAAGGATAGGAAGAGACTAAGTAGAGAGTGAGACTGGTCTCGAAGAAATGAAGGGTCAAGGGGGGGGGGGAGTTTAGCTAGAATTTAATTAAGGAAACAAAATGTGGGTCGTTGATCTCATTTGATCAACGACTCAGATTAATTCGGAGCTGGGCCGGGTTATTTAGAAATTGGGCTGGACGAATTTGGATTGGGTATTGGTTTAATTAAAAATATGATGGGGTGGGTTACAATTGATGCTAAAATTTCAATAATAATAGGCGAGGTATTAAATAATCAATTTCTCCCCTTTGTTTTATATAGAATGATAAAATGATTTAAAAAACAAATTTAAAGCATTGAACTAATTAATAAGGTATAAGTATTAATCTAAAAATACTGGAAATGATTTTATAAAATGTAAAATGCTACATCGTAATATAGGCTATAATTACAATTATGTGCAATTTAGCCTAAAAATACCAAACAAAATTTGTAAAAATTTGAAAAAATCATCTTAATTATATCTTGGTGTAAATATGAGAATGGAAATATATTATTCACCAAAAGGAGAGTCTGGGAATAATTATTGAATTTTGTACTGCTAAAATAGACAATAAATTGATTTTGAAAATCTAAAAAAATTAGGAAAAGTACCAAAACTCTTGGGCATGCTTATATATGCATACACATGCTATTTTGAAAGTATTTTAAGTATAAAAATACACAGGGAAAAATTGGGTATCAACAACATGGTGATGAGTATTTATACGTTGGAGTCAAGCATGCCCGTGAGTCTTGCGTTATGATTATTATGATTCTGCTTGTATTGTTCATGCCCTTTTATGATGATTTTGATTGTTGAGAAATATTTGTCGAAGTAAATATGGTATTTGAGTATTATAGAGAATTGCCTCAAGTTGTATATTGAATTGTGAAAGTATAATTGGCAATTTAACCTTATGGAGCAGTGGCTCAAGTTATGAAGTGAAAGTGAAAAAGAGAAGAGAATTATTATATTGTCTCCCTTATAGGGATGTAGCTGTTCTAATAGTATATTCCTTACTGGGACGTTGGTGCGTTTGATATTGTTCCTTTGTCGGGATTTGATTGTTGTACCATTGTTCCCTTGTAGGGACCTTATTGTGATTTCATTTATCTCCTAGCCCCTATTGCTTGTTTGTTGGTTTGGGTGAGGAAGAGTGTTAAAGCACGAAGGGTGATGCCATGTATTGCTTTGGTGAGGAAGAGTGTTAAAACACGAAGGGTAATGCCGTGTATGATATTTGTGAGGAAGAGCGTAAAGCACGAACGATGATGCCGTGTCGCACGATGTACAATTTCGTGCTGCTTATATTGGTTATATGGTAAGGATCAGAGTAAAAGCACGAAGGGTGATGCCACGCAATTTATATTGATTCTTTTGGTGAGGATGAGAGTAAAAATATGAAGGGTGATGTTGTGCACTTGTTTGATCCTCGCTTATTGTTGATAATTGAGATACGGTTTTCCTTGTATTTAACCACTATCTTACTATTTTTAATTGATGTTTCCCTGCAGTATGTTACCCCCTCCCACACATAACTATACGTTACTGATCTTCTTTTCTGTTATATATGATTTAACTGCACATGTTCATTTAGTAGTCTGGTCCTAGCCTCGTCACTACTTTGCCGAGGTTAGGCTAGGCTCTTACCAGCACATGGGGTCGGTTGTGCTGATACTATACTCTACACTATGTGCAGATCTCGGAACAATAGCATTTGGACCTTAGTTTTGGTAGCTGCCTTCAGTCCAATCAGAGATTCTGAGGTAGTCCTGCAGGCATCCGGAGGCCCTGTCGTCTCCCTATATCCCTTTACCATATTTTATTTATCTGAAACAGTGTATTATTCATTTTTCAGACCTTGTTTGTAGTAATTTTAAACTATCTATGAAACGTGACACCAGTTCCGGGTAGTCTTTGTCTAAGAAGTTGTATTGGATATATTCAAAAAAATTTATTCTTTCTTCCTCTTATTTAAATTTCGTGTCTATAAGTTATTGTTTAATAATTGTTAAAGGATTAAAATGAGAAAAGTTAATTGGTTGAGATAGTTAGCTTGCGTATCAGAGATGCTTCCTTCATGGGAAAATTTAATTCGTGTCAGGCTTTCTTCATGTAGCACCAGCGGTCTGTTAGGCTGGAGGAGGAGCCCAGACTTCTGCTACTCGCACTCCGGAGTAGGTGGTTCCCCAGTTTCAGACTCTAGCCGCTTAGCTAGTAGTAGCAGTTCAGGTGGGTGTGGTAGCTTAGACCAGTGATGGAGCAGCTATGTTTGCCGATACTTGGTGGAGATTGGACTAGTTCACCAAGGTCTTCACTACTACTTTCAGCGGTGCATATTCTGAGGATCCCCAGGATTAACTAAACAGTTGTCATGAGGTTCTTAGGAACATAAGCATAGTGGAGACCAATAGGGTCGATTTTGCTACTTTTCGCTTATCTAGATCCGCCAAAACTTGGTCGAGGGATTATTATTTGACTAGACCAGTTGGGTTACCAGCCTTGACTTGGGAGCAGTTTACTCAGCTATTTCTAGAGAAGTTTCTCCCTATTAATCAGAGAGAGATCTATCGAAGGCAGTTTGAGCGTCTCCAATAGGGTTCTATGACTGTCACTCAATACGAGACCAGATTTATCTAGCCCGTCATGCTCTTATCATACTCCACACTGAGAGTGAAAGGGTGAAGAGGTTCATTGATGGACTTATTTAGCCTATTCGACTTCAGATGGCTAAGGAGACGGAAGTGAGATTTCTTTTTAAGAGACATCCAATGTGTCCAGGAGAGTTGAGATGGTTCTATCACAGGAAGGTGGTCAGGGGTCTGACAAGAGTCCTCGTCATTCAGGTAGATTCAATGGTGCCTTTTCTGGAGGCAGGGATTTGTATGGTAGAGGCCATCCTCATAGGCCTTTTCAGTCAGCACTTCAAGTTTCACACGGTGCTTCAGGTGGTCGTGGTTCTTATGTGCAGTATTCTTATCAACAGTCCTATAGTGCACCATCAGTTCCTATCAGTGCACCGCCGCTCCAGAGTTTTTAAGTGGTCATTCAGGTCGTCAAGGTCAACAGTCTCAACAGCCGAGGGCTTGTTATACTTGTGGTGATATGGGTCACATTGCTAGATATTGCCCTCGAGCAGCGAGCAGTTATCAGCACCAGGGTCCCCGTGCCATGGATTAGGCACCGAGTGTTCCATAGTCCGCCAAGCCAGCTAGAGGTGGGGGTAGAGGTGCTAGAGGTGGAGGTAGAGGTATTATAGGTAGAGCTCAAGCCGCTATAGGTAGAGGCCAGTAGCAGTAGGGCATTCAGAGATGTAGTTCAGGGTGGTGGGGCCCAGCCCTGATGTTATGCTCTTCCAGCTAGGCTTAAGGTTGAGGCTTCCAATGTAGTTATCACAGGTACTATTATGGTTTTTAGCAGATATGCTTCAGTTTTATTTGATCCAGGATCTACATACTCTTATGTGTCATCTTATTTTGCACCGTATCTGGTTGTGCCTAGTGATTTTTTGAGTGCTCATGTTTATGTGTCTACACTAGTGGGTGATTCTATTATGGTAGATTGTGTTCATCATTCATGTGTAGTTATGATTGGGGGTCTTGAGACTCGTGTAGATTTGTTACTTCTGGACATGGTTGATTTCGACATCATATTGGGGATGGACTGATTATCACCTTAACATGCTATCTTGGACTATCATGCCAAGAGTGTGACCTTTGCTTTTCCAGGTTTACCTCATATGGAGTGGAGATGGACTCATGGTCATTCTATCCATAATGTTATCTGATATATGAAGGTTCAACGTATGGTCGGGAAGGAGTATTTTGGCCTATTTGGCATATGTTCCGGATTCTAGTGCCGAGGTTTCTTCTATTGATTTTATGCCTATTGTTCATGAGTTTCTTGAGGTATTTCTTTCAAGCTTGCTGAGTATGCCACTCGACATGGATATTGACTTCTGCATTGATTTGGCTCGGGGAACTCAGCCCATTTCTATCCTGTCGTATCGTATTATCTCGCCTGAGTTGAAAGAGTTGAAGGAGCAGTTTCAGGACTTGCTTAAAAAAGGTTTCATTAGACCTATTGTTTTGCATTGGGGTGCGCCGGTGTTGTTTGTTAAAAAGAGGGACGGATTGATGAGAACGTGTATAGATTATCGACATTTTACAATCAAGAATAAGTATCCATTGCTTAGGATTGATGATTTGTTTAATCACCTTCAGGGTGCCAAGGTATTATCGAAGATTGACTTGAGATCTGACTACCATCAGTTGAGGATTAGGGGATCCAATGTCCCTAAGACGGCTTTTCGCACTCATCACGGGCATTATGAGTTCTTACTGATGTCATTCGGGTTGACTAATGCCCCATCAACATTAATGGATTTGATCAATCGAGTGTCATTCGTGATAATCGTCACTGATGATATTTTTATCTATTACCGCAGTCGGGAGGTGCATGAGCAGCACCTGAGAGTGGTTCTCCAAATTTTGAGGGATAGTCAGTTATATGCAAAGTTTCAAAGTACGAGTTCTGGTTAAGATCAGTTTTATTCTTGGGTCATGTTGTATCAGCAGAGGGTATTCAGGTTGATCCAAAAAAGATAGAAGCAGTCGAGAACTTGCCTAGATCCGTATCAGATACAGAGGTCCGGAGTTTTTTGGGTTTGGAAGGCTATTATCGTCGGTTTGTGGAGGGTTTTTGTCTATTACAACCCCAATAACCTGATTAACTCAGAAGGGTGATCAGTTCATGTGGTCGGACGAGTGTGAGGAAAGCTTTCAGAAGATTAAGACAGCTTTGACTACGGTGCTAGTGTTGGTTTTCCCCACGGGTTCAAGGCCTTATATGGTTTATTGTGATGCATCTCGTATTGGGCTTGGTGCAGTATTGATGCAGGATGGCAAGGTCATTGACTATGCTTAAAGGTTCATAAGGAGTAAGCATCAATTGTTCACGTGTTAAATATTTGGAGGCATTATCTGTATAGTGTGGCATGTAAGGTGTTCACGGATCACAAGAGTGTGCAGTATTTGTTCAAGTAGAAGGAGCTAAATTTGAGGCAGAGAAGATGGTTGGAACTATTAAAGAACTATGATATCACCATCTTATATCATTCGTAAAAAGCCAATGTGGTGGCAGATGCTTTGAGTAGGAAGTCAGCCAGTATAGGAAGTCTTGCTTATATTCCGGTCGGTTAGAGTCTGCTTGCTTTGGATGTTTAGGCTTTGGCCAATCAGTTCGTGGATGTCTCTGAGCACGGCCGAGTGTTAGATTACGTAGTCGCTCAATCTTCATTATTCGAGCGTATCATAGATTGGCAGTATGATGATCCTCATTTGTGTCCTTAGGGACACGATGCAGCATGGATGTGCCAAGCAGGTTGCCTTACGAGATGATGGAGTTTTGAGATTGCCGGGTTGAGTTTGTGTGCCAAATATGGATGGACTTTGGGAGTTGATTTTACAATAGGCCCATAGTTCTAGGTATTCTATTCATCCGGGCGCCGCGAAGATGTATCAAGACTTACGACAACATTATTGGTGGAGGAGGATGAAAAAGAACATGGTTGCATATGTGGCTCGTTACTAGAATTGTCAAAAAGTTAAGTACGAGCACCAGAGGCCTGGAAGGGGGAGCGTATCACTATGGACTTTGTTGTTGGACTCCCATGGACTCAGAGGAAGTTCAATGCAGTGTGGTTTATTATTGATAGGATGACCAAGTCAATGCACTCCTGGATATATGAGTGATAATGCACTGACTTGGTCAACCTATCAACAATAACCCACATTGCATTGAACTTCCTATGAGTCCATAGAAGTCCAACAACGAAGTCCATAGTGATACACTCCCACTTCTATTCAGGAATCTAAATCTTCTAGAACAAACGACCACGTCTCTAATGCTAGTATTTAACCTGTTGACAATTCAAACATCGAGCCATATATGCAACATTGTCCTTCTTCATTCTCCTCTATCAATAATGTTGCTGCAAATCCTGATACATCTTCGCAGCGCCCGGATGAATAAAGTACCAGGAACTATGGGCCTCCTCTAAAATCAACTACCGGAGCCCATCCACATTAGGCACACAAACTCGACCCTGCAGCCTCAAAACTCCATCATCCCCTAACGTAACCTACTTGGTACCTTTGTGCTGCACCGTGTCTTTAAGGACACACAAATGAGGACCATCATACTATTGATCTCGGGTACGATCCTACAAAGAAGAGCAAGTAATTGTGCAGGCTAATACACGGTTGGACTCAGAAACATCCAACCTCACGAAGTGATTGGACAAAGCCTGAACATCCAAGGCAAGCAGTCTCTCATCGACCGAAATATAAGCAAGACTGCCCATACTGGATGACTTCCTACTCAAGGCATCAACTACCATATTGGCCTTTCCCAAATGATATAAGATGGTGATATCATAGTCTTTTAATAGCTCCAACCACCTTCTTTGCCTCAAATTTAGCTCTTTATGCTTGAACAAATATTGCAAACTCTTGTGATCTGTAAACATCTCACACGCCACGCCATATAGATAATGCTTCCAAATCTTCAATGCGTGAACAGTGGCTAGTAACTCCAAATCATGAACTAGATAGTTCTTCTCATGAATCTTCAACTGAAGCAAAGCATAAGCAATGACCTTGCCATCCTGCATCAATACTACAGCAAGCCGAATACTGGGAACATCACAATAAACTGTATAAGGACCTGAACATGTGCGCAAAACCAACACTGGCGTTGTAGTCAAAGCTATCTTGAGCTTATAAAAGCTCGCCTCACACTCGTTCAACCACCTGAACTAGACACCCTTCTGATTCAACCTAATCATTGGGGCTGCAATAGATGAAACCCTCCAAAAACCAACGATAAAAGCCTACAAATCCCAAGAAACTCCGAATCTTTGTAGCCGATGTTGGGTCTAGGCCAATTCTCGACTACCTCTAGCTTCTTCGGGTCTACTTGGATAACCTATGCTAGGACAACATGACCCAATAAGGCAACTGACCCCAACCAAAACTTACACTTTGAAAACTTGGCATACAACTTATTGTCCCTCAAAGTCTGGAGAACCACTCTTAGATGATGCTCATGCTCCTCTCGGCTACGGGAATAGATCAGAATATTATCAATGCAGACTATAACGAATGGATCCAAGTAGCGCCTTAACACTCGGTTCATCAAATATATAAAAGTTGTTAGGGCATTTGTCAACCTGAATGACATTACCAAGAATTCATAATGCACGTACCGAGTGCGGAAAACTGTCTTAGGGACATCGAATGCCATAATTCGCAACTGATGCTAGCCAGATCTCAATTCAATCTTCAAAATACCTTGGCACCCTTAAGCTGATCAAACAAATCATCAATCCTCGGTAATGGATACTTATTCTTTATTGTAACCTTGTTCAACTGCCGGTAATCAATACACATTCATATTGATCTATCTTTATTCTTAACAAACGACACCGGTGCACCCCAAGGCGAGGCACTAGGTCTAATGATTTCAACTATTTCAACTCAGATGAGGCCATATAATACGTTGGGGTAGAGATGGGCTGAGTGCCCAGAGCAAAATCAATGCAGAAGTCAATGTCTCTGTCGGGTGGCATCCTCGGCATGTCTGAAGGAAATACTCAGGGAACTCACGAACAATAGGCGTAGAATCAATAGAATGAATTCTTGTACTAGAATCCCGAACATATGCGAAATAGGCCAAATATCCCTTCTCGACCATACGCCGAGCCTTCATATATGAGACAACACTACGGGTAGAATGACCAGGAGTCCCACTCCATTCCAAACAAGTTAAACCTAGCAAGGCTAAGGACACAGACTTGCATGGCAGTCCAAGATAGCATAGTATTGTGATAACCAGTCCATCCCTAATATGACATCAAAGTCAACTATGTCCAGAAGTAACAAATCTACACGAGACCCCAAATCACAACTATAAATGAACGATGGACATGATCCACCATAATAGAATCATCCACCGATGTAGACACATATACAGGAGCACTCAAAGAATCACGAGGCATGAAAAGTACGGTTCAAAGTAAGATGACACATATGAGTATGTAGATCCTGGATCAAATAAAACCGAAGCATCTCAGCTACAAACTAGAGCGATACCTATAATATCGAAAGCCTCATCCTCAGGCATGGCTGGAAGAGCATAACATCGGGGCTGGGCCCCACTACCCTGAACTATATCTTTAGGACACCTGTTGTTGGCTGGCCTCCACCTCTAGTTGCCTAAGCTTCACCTTTTATACCTCTACCTCCACCTTTAGTACCTCTATCTCTACCTCTAGCTGGCTGAGTAGGAAGGTGGAACACTCGATGCCTGAACCACGGCACGGGAACCCTGGTGCTAAGAACTTCTTGGTACTTGGGGGAAATATCTAGCAATGTGTCTCGTGTCACCTCAGGTAAAATAATCCATCGGCTTCTGGGGCTGATGACCTGAAAACTTTGAAGCGGAGGTGCACTGATAGGAGCTGGTGATGCACTGTAGGACTGCTGATCGAAATACTGCATGTGAGAACAATGGCCACTTGAAGCTCCGTGAGAAACCTGAAGTTCCGACTTAAAAGGCCTAGGAGGATGGCCTCTACCATACGAATACCTGCCTCTACATGAGGCGCACTGAATCTGACTAAATGACGAGGCCTACTGTCGAACCCCTAACCACCTCCCTGTGATAAAACTATCTCAACCCTTATGGCCACATTGGCTGCCTCCTGGAAATAAATCTCACTCCCCGTCTCCTTAGCCATCTAGAGTCAAATAGGCTGAATAATTCCCTCAATGGACCTCCTCACCCTCTCTTTCTCAGTGGGAAGTATGATAAGAGCATGACGAGCCAAGTCGATGAATCTTGTCTCGTACTGAGTAACAGTCATAGAACCCTGTTAGAGACGTTCAAACTGCCTTCGATTGACCTCTCTCTGAGTGATAGAGAGACACTTCACCAGAAATAGCTGACTAAACTGCTCCCAAGCCACAGCTAGTGATCTGGCTGGTCTAGCTAAATAATAATATCTCCACCAAGTCTTAGCGGATCCAGACAAGCGAAAAGTAGCAAAGTCAGCCCCATTGGTCTCCACTTTCCCATGTTCCTGAGAACCTCATGACAACTGTCTAGATAATCTTGGGGATCCTCGAAAGATGCACCGCTGAAAGTAGTATTGAAGAGCTTGGTAAACCCGTCCGATCTTCAGAAGGCATTGGCAGACATAGCTGCTCCATCACCGGTCTGAGCTACCACACCTAGGTTTAGCTCTGCCCCTACCTCGGACTCTAGCGCGACCTCGACCTCGGCTTCTAGCACGGCCTTGGCCTTGCCCTCTACCCCTTATGGGAGCTGCTGCTGGGGGCTCGGGCTGCTGATCAGCGGATAAGGATGTATGTGTTTTCGGCATCTGCAAAAGAACTGAGTAGAATTTCAATCAGCATTGAGAAACTAAACCGCACGACAGGAAAGAATAGATGTAAAATTTTCCTAAATCTATAGCCTTTGGGATATAAATACAGACGTCTACGCACCAATCCCTCAGGCTCTACTGATCTTATCTGTGAATTGTGAGACCTATGTAACCTAGAGCTCTGAAACCAACTTATCACGACCCAGATTTTCCATCCTTGAAATTCATGATACCGCCTACTAATGAAAGCTAGGCAAGCCAACAGTGTGAAAAATTTATCTTTTCCCAATTTTAAATCCTTTAACAGTTAAGAACAATAGCTTATAAATAGCAAAATTTTAAAAAAGTGGAAGAAATGGTAAAACATTTGAATAAATATCCAATATATTATCTAAAGCAAAATTCACCCAGAACTGGTGTCACGCTTCACAGAAGGTCTAGAATTACTGCAAATAAGGTCTGAAATAAAGATACAATATGTTTCTAAAGTAAATGAAAACAGAATATAAAGATAAAAGAGAACATTAGGGCTTACAGACGCCTGCAGAACTACTTCGGAATCTCTGACTGTACTGAAAGCATCCACCTAAAGCTATGGTCCAAAAGTTGCCGCTCTGAGATTTGCACACAGTGCAGAGTGTAGTATCAGCATAATCGATCCCATGTGCTGGTAAGTGTCTAGCCCAACCTCGGCGAAGTAGTGACAAGGCTAGGACTAGACTACCAAATAAACTTGTGCAATTAAATCATATACAATGAAAATAGAAACAGATAATTATAACTAAAGTTTGACGGCAGAAATATACTGCGGGGAATAGCAGGTAACAATAGAATAATAATAGATAGATGTAAGGAGCGCCATGAATCAAATACCAGCAAAAAGATAAGGAAATAAGAAACAAGTACACATGTAATACCATTATAGGCATGCAATCTGATCCCAAATTACATAAACCATTTCACGCGTGCAAGCCATTCCTATTTAATATAATACCATTGCAGGCAGGCAACCCGCTCCCATTTTACATGTTACCATTGCAGGCGTGCAACCAGCTCCCATTTCACATGCTACAATTGTAGGTGTGCAACAAGATCCCATTTCATATGTTACCATTGCAGGTGTGCAACCCGCTCCCATTTCATATAGTACCAATGTAGGCATGCAACCCGCTCCCTTTTTCATATAGTACCATTGCAGGCGTGCAACCCACTCCCTTTTTATTTATCAATAAACATTATAAAAGAATCTCGGCAAGGGAACGACCTCTAAACAACATCCCGATAAGGGAACAATACTATAACAACAACATCCTGGCAAGGGAATAATAATATGATAACAACATCCCGACAAGGTTATAATAAATACTACAACAAGTTTGTACCGGGCTCCGGAACCAAAAAACGGACATGATACCAATGGTTTAAATTATTAATTCCTTTCTTCATTTATTAGATAATTCAACAAAATAATTTCTTTCAAAAATTGATTTCTAAGGCTTGAGACCTCGGAATTCATTTCCGGGCATACGTCCAAGTCCCATATTTTAATGCGGACCTTCCGAGATCGTCGAAATACGGATCCGGATCCGTTTACACAAAATATTGACCAAACTCAACCAAAATCAAAATTTTAAAAAATTTCTATTTCTCATTTTTTCACATAGAAGGCTTTTCGGATATAGGTCCGGACCATGCACGCAAATTAAGGAGAGATCAAAGGAAAGTTTTTAGACCTCGAAACACCGAATTTATCTCTAAAATAAGTGATGACCTTTTGGGTGATCACAATATACGACCAAACTAAGCCCTTGGCCAGGGCAATTGAATGAAAGAAGAAAAGAGTTTCTTAGGTCATTCAACGGTCGATTATATTTGACATGAACACATAGTTGATCGCTTATTAGGATTTGACAGTTAAACCATATCCTAGGGCGATCCAGAGTTTTAAGGACAGAAGGAATTACTACATTATTCTTCTACTGATTCTTGAGAGTAAATTATATACTTAATGCTATCTGGTCATTAAGGAGTGTTGCTAGACGTCACTCTTGATTAGTATATTGATATAATCGATTTATTACTACCTTAGTATTGAACCTATGGGTTGCACACTAATGAGTGTTCTGATCTTTGGTAAAGAATTAATTATTTTATTTTTGGTAATTAAATTAAAAAATTTAGTTAGTCAAAAATATTTAGTTATTTGTCCAAATAAAATATTATTATATTCTTTACTAGCACAGAGGGTATAATTAATATTGTGAACAAATTAAAATTTTCTATTTGAAATATAAAAACTGAATTATTTCTCT
Source organism: Nicotiana benthamiana (assembly GCA_034376525.1). NCBI lineage: Eukaryota > Viridiplantae > Streptophyta > Magnoliopsida > Solanales > Solanaceae > Nicotiana > Nicotiana benthamiana. The sequence continues at coordinate 79,470,547 of CM067326.1, read as the reverse complement.
TAATTGAAAATATATATATGATTTATATAATATAAATAATTATTAATTTATACAAGGGTCATATATAATATTAATTTGTTCTCCAATTTGGAATTGAAATTGTGAAGACGTGAAAGTCCAATTCGACTAAGTAGCGTACTTCGGCGCTTCAATCCCTTTGAGAATGGGATTCGAATTTTTATAAATATTTCCATCAAGTTTATTTTTGGAATAAACTTTTACCCTAAGTAAATTATTATATCAATCAAATAAAAAAAAGGTTCATAAGTGATGCTATATAAAGCATGATGGTGAAAATTTGCTGCATTATTAATTCTTGAGAAGAAAAGTACTTTATGAAAGTAAGAGTGCATACAAAGCGAAGAGACAAAATATAATTACAAGAAAAATATTTCTTGTTCTTTTAAATTGAGTAGAGATTTTTGAAAAAAATTTCAACACAATATTTCCTTCAATTTTTTCGCGGGTTTTACTGATCAAAGAGTTGATAGCAAGGATCGGTATCGATGTACATACGCATAGAGTCTTCGCACTATCGAAGAAATTTTGAACTCTTCACGAAATACGTCTTAGATCCGATCTTTGGGATGTAAATAAATTTTAAACACGAAGATCTGCCTAGGATTGTTATTGTCTTTCGCTGCGTGTTACGAACACCTATACGCAATCCATCGGTTGTATCAGAGTAATAGTTTATTGTGTCTAAAATTTATTTACAGAATATTTTAAGATTATATTTGAATAGTTCAAACCATAATACATTTATCTTGTGCTATAGTCAAATTGTTGGAATGCATATGTATTGATATTATTTTATTGTGAATAAAATATGTATACATATAAGTTAAATTATTGAGATAGTTCGTAACTCAAATTTAAATTTTTTATTAGATACGATGGTAATCTATAATATGTTATTGGATTCTACTGTTATTTTAATTGTTATTAGTTCATGAGATGTCAACTAATAATTATATTCTTTCATGAATTCTTTTTATGTGATATATATGATAAACATGTTAGAAGTATGTTGAATTTCGTTTATGTCAAGTGCTTGTTCGTTACATAATTTTTAAATTATTTATTACATGTGATGTAAATTCATTTAAGACTAAGCATGTAGACAACTTGAACTAAATTTACGTACTATAAAAGATTTGATCATCATGTTATTAAAAGTTTTTTTAATAACAATTCAATCTCATTAAAATTCGAGTTCTAAAATGATGAAATATAAGATATTTTACTGTAAAGTTATCCATCAAAATAAATAACTTTATTTATTTCCATAAGGAACGGCCTGACTACCAGGAGATTAATAGTTCGAGAACATGTTAAAATTATTTATTGCATTACATATATGGATTGGAAGAATTATTTAAATTTATAGTAAATATCTGGACTATCCGGGGGAGTATAAAATTTAATAAGTTCTTTGCTATTATGATGGTTGAACTCAACAATGCCAATAGAATCGACCTGACTTACTTGGGATTATTTGGAAACTTTTATGGGGATACAATTGGTAAGAGTACCTACCTTTGAAATATATGTGAAAAACGACTTGACTTCCAAGGGGCCCATACATATTATTGAAGGATTTCTTTATTCCACTAAAGAAAATAAAGATTTCTTAAACTATAATGAGAGTAAATAGTTTAAAATAATTAGTGAAAATATCATTTAGATAAAAGCTCATGTCTTTATGATTTATGTAAATATGTTCTTATATTATTGCCTTTTCTTTCTATATTTTAGATTTCTCAATATATCTATTATATCACTGCGTAAAATACTTGAGACCAAAGAAAGTGGTAGGATAAAACTTTGATGACTGGTATAGAAATTTGAGAATTATTCTCATACATAAAAGCTCATTGATGTAATAAGTGTAGGTTTATTGGGTACCCCAAAGAACAATGGATATTATTTTTATCACCCTTATGACCATAAAATTTTTCTGGCTAGAGGAGCAACCATTTTGGAAAGGGAATTTCTTTTGGAAGGAAATTATAGTGGAGAAATAGAACTTGCTAAAGTTCAAGAAACTTATGAATCAACAAAAAATCAAGACCATGAGACACAAGTTGAAGAACTTTTCTTGGATGTTTTGAAGTTGACAAGGAAGTTATCATCTTCAACTGTTGAAGTTCAAGAACTAAATGTAACATGTTAATGAACTAGTTCCAAATCAAATTGAACAACAACCAAATCCAGCACAATGTGAATGATAATAGGCCAGATTTATGTAGTTTAGCGACTATTTATGCCCTAACTTGACAATGCCACACAATTCTAGGATAGTTAATGACAATAAATTGGCTCTAATTGTGAATTTCATGTTAAGCATGAGCAAGTTGCACTTATAAGGATTTAGGACAGTGTTTGAAGTTAAATTAAAGCAAGGGTAGCCCCTCGGAGCTGAGTACGTGTGAAAGAAGAAAGAAAAGAAGAGATAAAATGATAAACCACCTTAGTGCGGCTTTAGCGGGACCGCGCTAGTCCAAAAAATCGATGCAGAACACTATGCATTATACGTGGCCACTAGCGCGATTCAAGCTCGGCCATGCTAGTCCAGTCCAGAGTGCATACGTTTAGGGATAAACTTGGAAATTTTGGAATAATTCTGCTTTACCTATAAGAGGTCCAGCTCTCCCAAAAAGAGATTATCAAGTTTTTTGCAGTTGAGTTGAAGGAAAGAATAGGCAAGAGGCAAGGAGGATAATTCGACATCGTGTTCTACCTTTCTTCCTTTTGTATTTATCATTCATGAAGAATTTTGTTATTTTTATTATGAACACGATTATGAGTAGCTAATTATTTAGTTAAGGGTCTCGATCGAACCAGTTGAAGGATGAACTTTGTGTTATGTTAATATAGTTTGCCATTTTAATCTCTATTTGTTCAACTACGTTCTTGTTGTAGTTAATTGATAGGATCCTTCATTAATTGTGCCTATTTAGTATGTATTACTCGGGAGAGAGTCCATATTTAGGTAATTATTGAAAAACATCACTCCCAAAATATATGAGAATCAATAACCGAGGGTTTAAATGTGGGATTAGGGATAACGAAACTTTGGGTGCGATCTTAAGTGAGTTTTAATAAAAGAAAACTAACGTAACTGGGTAGACTGTATCTAGTAAATTTTCATAATTACTCGGGGGAGATTTACCATAGTAAGAGTGTTGATGATCGATAGAGAATATTAGAAAATTTTATGTGAAACGTAACATGAAGGGATTCCATCAATACGGGAAATCCTAACCTTAGATCCTTATCTTATTCTTTTACAACTCTATGATAGTTAGCTTTTAGTTTACTTAAATTTACTCCGTTATAATTAGTAAAAACATCACCAATTGTTATTCAAAATAACGGGGAAGTTTATTACAAAAATTTTAGTGAGTCTGACAAAAGTAATTGGTAGGTTAATTCCCTGTGGGATTCGAACATAGGATAAATACTCAGATTATATTTGTAACATCTACTTTTTCGTTTAATAAGACATAGTGGGCGTGATAAAATTTTGGTGCCATTGCTGGGGAATTAACAATGTTATCAATTACAGTTGAAAGAAATACAAAAATTCTTAGTGTAGTCAGTTTTCTTTATTTTCAATCTATACATTAGAATTTTAACGTTTGTTGACTTTGTTGTACAGGTGCGTAGAAACATATCGAGGACTGGTGAAGTATTAGAAGAATTATCAGATCTAGAGAAAATTTTCAGGGCCTTGAATCGGGCCGACCGAAAACACAAACAACAACAATCAACTAAAGAACTCGAACTAGACATGGGGAATAACGTGGTAGACCCAGTTGCGCCAGTGTTGGTGCCTCTTGTGCCAGAGGATGTTCTATATGACTGGGGGCAACCCACAACAGAGAACTTGGCCACAACAATATTAGTCACATAGATATAGGCCGAATCTTTTTCAAATAACAAAGAACATGTTGCACTTGTTGCAAAACAACAGACTATTATCGGGGTCATACATTGAAGTTCCTCAACAACACTTGAAGAACTTCCTGTCAATCTGCAAAACTCAAAGGCAACCAAACGTAACTCATGAAGTAATAAAGCTGATATTGTTTTCATTCTCAGTGATAGGAGCTGCCCAGACTTGGCTAAATTCACTCCCCATTAATTCCAACACGACTTGGGAGGAGTTAGTCAAGCAATTTGTGAATTCTATCCACCCAACAAGACTGCTCAACAAATTGATGAAATTTTGAGCTGCAAATAGAAACCAATGGAAACACTGCGAGCAACATAGGAACGATTCAAAGGGATGTTGGTTATATGTCTGCCCCACAATATTCCAGATTAGATGTTGGGGTAACTGTTTTACATAGGTCTGACAGATAGCGTGAAGGTTAATGTTGATGATTCAGCTGGTGGAGCATTCTTGAGCAAAATATAGAGAGAAAGCCAGACACTGCTTGACAAAATGACACAGAATTCAGGGTGGACAACCAGGAATGCACCTATCACTCCAGTAGTTCACTCAGTGTCCTTAGATCCATCCAACACTATTGCTGAATATATGGCCACCATAATGAAAAATATGAGTATACTCACTAAAAGGTGGAAACGTCCAGCCAAAAATAGTATGTGCCCATTGTGGATACAACCAATGGGGGCTTGCGCACATGTTGCATTAGTCATCCAATTGGGAGCCAATGTAATGCAGAAAGTGATCATCATCATTACCCTGAGGATATGAATTATGTGTGTAATTATGGGGGCCAGAGACAGGGTGGTCAGTATCGGGTCTAATAGAATAGGCTATACAGCAGTCTAGCCACAACACAACAATGGAAATATGGGAGTCATAAGACCTCACAATAATATGGGGCCCTACCAAAGGCCACATGGATACAACAATCAAAATTAGAAGCAGGTTTATCATCCTCCTCAGCAGCAACATGGTGGGAGACATGAAGATGGTTTTGCTAGAGTTGAGGCAATGATGCAGCAGGTTATTGGGTCAAATGAAAAAATGAGTGAAAGAGTATATGCACATGAGTAAATTATAAAGAATATTGAAGTGCAAATAGGCCAGATCTCGATGTCTTTGAATAATCGTCCTCATGGGACAGTGCCTGCAGACACTCAGGTAATCCAAAAGATCAGGGTCTGAAGTAGCTGAAGGCATTGATCCTATGTAACGGCAGACAATTAGACTTGGAGAAAAAGAGGGATCGAGAAAGCAGACACGCTGATAAACTTGTACCAGTGCCCATTGATCTAGATGATTTAACAAAACTGATAGAGGTGACAGTACGACCTACCCAAGAAGAAACCACCACATAGATTAAGGTTGAGAAAAAAGCTGAGATAGCCCAGGAACCGGTAGTTGAGGTGGTGTCTAACAAAGAGAAAACCCAAATTATTGGGAAGAAGAGACCTCTAGCACCATTCCCATAGGCTTTGCCAAATACTAGAAAGCGGAACAATACAAGAAATTCTTGGAGATTCTGAAACAAATCCAGTTAAATATTTCAATGATTGATGCTTTGAAGGAGATTCTTGGGTATACAAAAATGATGAAGGACTTGATGCCCCAAAAATTTTGACTTCCAAGATTTGGCCACAGTTACTCTAACTCAGACCTGCAGTGTTGTAGTGACTAGACCAGTTACAGTGAAGTTGTCTGATCCAAGGAGTTTCATAATTCCCTACACCATTGGTAATTTTGCCTTTGCCAAGGAACTTTGTGATTAGAGGGTTAACATAAATCTTATGACCCTTGGGATCTATAAGAGGTTGGGGATTAGGAGAGCTAGACCCACGTCTATGTTGTTGCAACTAGCTGATAAAATGGTGAAAAGACCCTATGGTATTTTGGATGACGTATTAATACAGGTAGGGAAATTTGTGTTCCCTGCAGATTTTGTTATTCTGGATTTAAGGTGGATGAAGAAATTCCCATAATTTTTGGAAGGCTGTTCTTGGCCACAAGGCGAGCCCTCAAGATGAGGTTGAACGATGAGGAGATAACATTCAGTGTGCAGAAATCTATGAGGCAACCAACTGAATTCGCCAATTGTTTTCTTATTCATGTCGTGGATATAATCATAGAAGAGGATGATGAGATATTGATATTGAAGATCCTCTTGTTGCATGTCTTGTGAATTTACAAGGGGTGAATAGGGAAGAATTAGCAGAATATTTGTTGGCTCTAGTAGAGAGTTTTGGGAGAGAACACTTGAATTCGAGCCCTGCACTTAAAAAAACAGAGAAAATCATCCAACCAAGCCATCCATAGAAGAACCACCAAAGCTGTAGTTGAAGCCACTGCACGCCCAACTTAGTTATGCGTTCTTAGGACCTAATTCCACATTACCTGTTATTATCTCATCTAGCTTGTTCGATGTGCAGGAACGATAGCTTTTGTAGGTACTCAACGAGTGCAAGGCTTCCATTGGGTGGACCATCGAAAACATTAAGGGGATCATCCTGGCATATTGTATGCATAAAATTCTTCTAGAATAGGGGTACAAACCTTCTATGGAGTATCAAAGAAGGTTGAACCTCAACATGAAGAAAGTGGTGAAGAAGGAAGTGATTAAGTGGTTGGATGTGGGAGTCATTTTTCCCATCTCTGATAGCATCTGGGTTAGCCAAGTGCAATATGTTCCTAAGAAGGGTGGTATGACGGTGGTCAAAAATGATAATAATGAGCTAATCATCTACAGGAACCGTCACAGGCGGGAGAATTTGTATGGACTATAGGAAATTAATTTGGCCACCCGAAAAGACCAATTCCCACTTCCCCTCATTGATCAGATGCTTGACATGCAGGTCCCACTTCTGTTTTCTATATGGGTACTCAGGGTACAACCAAATTTTTATTGCACTAGAGGATAGAGACAACACCTCCTTCATATGTCCATATGGAATTTATGCCTTCCGAAGGATGCCTTTTGGCCTATGCAATGTACCCGCCACGTTCCAAGGGTGCGTGATGGCTGTATTCACTGACATGGTTGAAGACATAATGGAGGTGTTCATGGATGATTTCTCATTGGTGTTCCTTACAAACCTGACCCGAGTGTTGAAGAGATGTATAGAGACTAACCATGTACTTAATTGGAAAAAAGTGCCATTTCATGGTACAAGAGGGTAAAGCTTGGGACACAGGGTATCAAACAAGGGAATCGAGGTGGATCATGTTAAAGTTGATGTGATAGCAAAGCTGACACCCCCACATCAGTCAAGGAAATCAGGAGCTTCCTTGGGCATGCCGGTTTCTACTAGAGATTCATCAAAGACTTCTCAAAAACTGCCAACCTTCTCTATTAGTTGTTAGAAAAAGATCACCCTTTCATGTTTTTTGAAGATTGCAGGGTAGAATTCGAGGACTTGAAAAAGAGGCTAGTCACAACTTCCATCGTTGTTGCCTCCGACTGGGAGCAACCATTTGAACTCATGTTTGGCGCCAGTGACTATGGTGGGGGTAGTGTTGGGGCAACAAAAAGACAAGCTAATGCACCCAATTTACTACGCTAGTAGAATATTGAGTGGGGCCCAATTGAACTACAATGTGGATGAAAAGGAGATACTGGTTGTGGTGTCCGCATTCGACAAGTTCAGATCATACTTGATTGGCTCTAAGGTAATTGTATATACTGATCATGTTTCTCTCAGGTATATAATTGAGAAGAAGGAGTCCAAACCGCTCCTCATTTGGTCGGTGCTGTTTCTTCAAGAGTTCAACATGGATATTCAAGACCACAAGGGCACAGAAAACCAAGTCGTTGATCATCTATCGCGACTTGAAGGAGCTAAAAACTCAGTTGAGGTAGAGGATATTCTGGAAACTTTTCCAGATGAGCAGGTACTCACCACAAGCCTTGAGGAAGTACCATTGTATCTAGAAACTGAAAATTACTTGGCAAGCAGTATAATTCCCTATGGCCTCTCTTTTGTGCAAAAGAAAAAGTTTTATCGACTGCCGCATGTATTACTGGGATGAGCCTTATCTGTTTAGAATATGTGTTGACAATATGATTCAGAGGTGTGTCCCCAAGGTAGAACAATCTTCTGTATTGGAGGCATGTCACACATCGGCATATGGCTGACATTTTGGAAGAGTCAGGACGGCAGCAAAAGTGCTAGAAGCCTGGTTCTACTGGGAAACAGTGATAAAGGATGCACATCAATGGGTGAAGGGCTGTAATGAGTGTCAGTGAACTGGGAACATTTCCTGTTACCATGAGATGTCCATGAACCCAATTTAACAGGTTGAAGTGTTCGATGTGCCGGGGATAGACTTCATGGGCCCCTTCGCCAGCTCCTTTGGTAATAAGTACATACTTGTTGCTGCAGATTACGTGCCCAAATGGATGAAAGCTGCATCACTCCCCACCAATTATGCAAGGGTGGCGATGGGATTTTTGAAGAAAAATATATTCACCCATTTCGGGACCCCGAGAGCTATTAGCAGTGACGAAGGCACTCATTTCTGCAATCGAGCCTTTGAAACAATGCTATCAAAGTATGAAGTGCGCCATAAGGTGGCAACCCCATAACATCCTCAAACTAGTAGACAGGTCGAAGTGTCGAATAGAGAAATTAAGAGTGTGCTGACTAAAACTATGAACGTCATAAGAACTGATTGGGCGAAAAAGCTAGATGATGCACTATAGGCCTACCGAACTTCTTTTAAAACACTAATTGGAATTTCATTATACAAGTTGATATTCTAGAAGGCTTGTCACTTGCTAGTGAAACTAGAACATAGAGCTTGGTGGTCAATGAAACAGCTAAATCTTGACATTGAGGCTGCGGGAACAAATAGAGTCACAGAATTGCATGAGCTAGATGAGTTCTGATTTCTTGCTTTTGAGACCACGAGCTTGTACAAGAAGAGAATGAAGATGTTGCATGACAAGAACATTGTTGAGCGAAATTTCAATCCCGAAGACATTGTGTTGCTTTATAACTCAAGATTAAGGCTATTTCTAGGTAAACTCAACTCACAATTGTCTGGACCATTTCAGAGTGGTCGAAGTGTTCCCTTCAGGTACCATAGAGATTGCCTTAGAGAAAGACTCTCATACATTTAGAGTCAATGGAAAAGCATTGAAACCATATGTGGTCATGGATGAACCCAAGAAAGTGTCAATGATCCATTTGATTGAACCTCATAGGTCGATCGAGCCTTAAATGCGCTCATCTGTGTAGTGCCACGATGTTAATCCAAGCATTGCATAAGAGGCAACCCATTGACTTGTTGTAACAGTCGTGCCACGACATTAACTAAGGCGCTGGTTGGGAGGCAAGCCAATGCATAGTAACATCAGTATAGTTAGTATTTGTTAATTTTTATTTTGGTAAGTACTAACCAACGTAAGTGAGGTTGGGCGAGTGCTAAGTCCATTAGACGCTGAAGGAACAAGTAAAAAAATAAAATTTTGAACTCCAAGAGTGCGCTTGCACTACAAGACGCGCTATAGGCCACGCATATGGCCAAAAATTCTGCCTCAACTTTACGCCCAGGAGCGTGCCCACACTATGACCGCGCTAGAAGTGCAACCGCACTAATGTCCACGCTAGTGACTGCACATACGGACAAGTACACTGTTTCACTAGCGCGGCCGCACTTGAACTCTGCTATGACCGCGCTAGTCCTGTCCGCCTGACACTTTATTTAACTTAACAATTTTTTTTATTTTATTTTGTATGTTAATTATTTAACTATTTATTCCCCCTCCCCCAACTATTCCCCTTTCTCCTATCAAACACCCAACGAACCCCAGCCCTAATTCCCTTCTTCTCCAAATTCCCCTCTTCTCCATTCCCAACAAATCCCAGCCCAAATTCCCCAAGGTTCAAGCCACGCCCTCCCCTACTCTTCTTCACTTCTCACCATCTTCTCTCACCACAGGTAAAGTCTTCTTTTTGCTATTTCTTTTTATGGCAGATTTTCATTTTAATTTCTTAATTATGTAGTAACTTTTTCTTTTCTTTTCTTAGAAGTAAATTGTAGTGTATGTGTAGTGCTTGTGCGTGTTGATGTTTGTGGAGTTGTATATATTTACTTAGTTGGGTAAATTTGGGGAAATTGTGGTGGTAATTGGGTTACACATGTTTAAATTAGAGGTTCGGTATATAATGTCCACAAGGTGTTTGTTTAAATGGCACAGTGAGTGTAAATGGGTAATTATGACCAATTGTGCAAGTGAAGTCTGAGTAAGCGCAGTTGAGTCACATCTTTTGTATAATGCTAATACTATTCTTCTTCCAGGTACTATGGCTGCATCCAAGAACACTGCACCACCGGTGCCTCATCTAGTGATCAAGCTGGATCTTCCAGGGCACAAGATTCGACTCTTACTCATCCTTTTGACAGCAATAGGTTCATCTCCGCCAAGGCTCAGGACTGCTTTGCTGATAAGGCCCCTAAGAAACCAATACCAGATAGGGGAATATATATAGGGTCACTCCAGCTGGGTTTCCCTAGCTTGTATCATGAGCTGGCCAGGCGGGGGCTGCAAATCTTCTTTGAAGAGCTAGATGATGGGAGTTTGATGGTTGTCCGTGAATTCTATGCCAACTTAAATAAATCTGTCAATGGCATAGTACCAGTGCATAGAAAGCCTATGGATGTCTCTGTTAAGGCTATTCGGAGGATTTACCAATTGCCCGCATCGGTGATGAGTATGAAAACTATTATGAAATATATGGAAGAAAATGCAACTAGTGGGAGATGTTCTTTAAAACCATTTATGTACCCGGCAAGGAAATTGTATGGACAAAGTATGGGAAGAAGCTTCATTCCGTAGTGCTCACTTTTTAAGAGAAGTGTTGGTTGTATGTCATCAACAACCACCTGATCCCTTCTTCCAACACCATGAAGGTAAATGCTCCTCGAGCGACTTTGATTTGGTGATTTATAAATGTTCACAACTTTGATGTGGCCAAGCTCATTCACGATGAGATGTTTACACGTTGTTCGGTGAAGAGGTATGGCTTCTTCTTCCTTACCTTAGTCACTAGACTGTAATGGCAGCTCGGGTGCCGGAAAGTTTGAATGTGGATGGGATAGTGCCAAGAGACTCTAAGTTCCAAGCTGATAAGGTAACTACTGGAAAGGATCTTATAGCAGCTAGTGGTGATGATAATGTAGAATCTGATTACTCTGAGGAAGGGGAGGACGAGCAAGATGAAGTAAGGGCCGAGTTACCAGCCCATGAGCAGATTACGGAGGATGCAGTACCATTTGGGGCTGCTCGGGTTATCAGGTTCACAGCCTTAGAGCAGGATGTGGTGGGATTGCGTACCTAGGTTGCTAACTTAGGTACATGGGTTTATGGAGTGGCTGCCCAGCAGGTGAAATCAGAGTAGAAAATATTAGGCTAGCTAAGAGCTCTAGGTCGTGCATGCAACTTGAATCCAGAGACGCTCTCCGATCAGAAGTGATCAATTAAGGAAGTTTCTTTACCTCACTGTTCTTTATCTTCTTTGCCAATGAGGACATGTCTTCCTTTAAAGTGTGGGGTGGGGGATACTTTAATGTATGTGTATATATGTATGAACTTGATTGTTTTATGTTTTCTTGATTGTTTTTGTGGTTATGAGTAGCAGTCAAATTAGGTGTCAACTTGTCCCGATGATGGATCTCTTTCAACAAGGTTCTTGAGGGACTAAGTTGACGTGAAAACCCTAGAAAAAAAAAGAAAGAAAGAAATATGTTGGAATCTTCCTAATGACAGATCTTCTAGATAGTTTTCTTCAGTGAAGTAAGTCTAAAGAAAATACCAAAAAGATTTTTTTGTTTTAGGTAGTGTAGTAACTTCCCTTTGTTTTTTCTTTAGGCCATGATTCTTTTCCAAGGGTTTTGCTTGAACCTGGTATGGTTAGTTTTTTTTTGGTTTATAGTTCTTAGTTAGTACTTATGGGTGATCAGCTGAAATAGGAAGAGAAGCCCTTGGAGTTGATACACCTGAATACAGTAAGCACTAGAGTGTGACACTTAGTCTCAGTGGTTGATTCTTGTTAGAGTGCCTTAAATTGCATATTTGTAACTGACTTGAGTACTCAAACGAGAGTGTATTGATTAGCCAATCTGGAGTCTGTCATATGCCATGTGTGTGTGAGTTGTGTTGTATTCTATGCTCTGCACTTGATACCTAGAACTTGTTTTGTGTGTTTGCGAAGTGAAATAGTAGTTCTATTCAGTTTTCGAAGTGATATAGGAATTTTGTTGTTAAGCTAGATATATAAAGTAGACCCACCTAAATGCAATACATCATAGTTAACCCCGTTGAGCCTATAAGCCTGTTTCTTTAGCAACCACATTACAAACCTAACCCAATTGTTTGAACAACCCATCTGTTTGAATCCCTTTACCTCCCATGAGCACTTGAATGGTTATGAAATATGAAAAAGTTAAAGTGTGGGGTGGTGGTTTGGTTTTTTAGTGGAACCAATGAAATAGAGAAAAAGGTGCAGTATTTTTGAAAAAATAAAAGAATAAGAGCCACTTAAAAGAAGAAAAAAGTGAAAAGAAAATAAGTAAATGTAGTACTGGATAAGTGGTGACTTGATATAACTACACCTACTGGAATGTAGGGTATTATAAATAGAAGTGTGGTCGAATGTTTGGTCTGACATAAGTGTGGTTTTGAATGCGAAGGTATTGTACTAAAAGTTCTTAGGGAGGTTAGTCATTATATCCAAATATATCCTACCCGTCCCTTAGCCTATATTACAATCAAATAAAGTCCTAATTGATCTTAGGCTGAATGAGCTCGATTAGTATAGTAGTACACTACGGGCAAGCCTATGGTGCATCTATGTGGCATATTAATTTTCTTTCTGAGAGTGAGCGAATTTTATCTATCTAAGTTCCTAGTTATTCTTAATATTATTATTTTTGGAACTACTCTCTTGTGTAATGTGAGGGCATTTGATTCACGAAGGAAAAACAAGTCTTAACCTCTGTATAGAGTAATTTAAGTAAGTATACATATTGCACGGCATGTGAGAGTTGACTCTTGAGGAAAAGATGTTACACTAGTAGGTGTAACTTTGATAATTCATTCTTGGTGTGATACGTTAAGGAAAATATCAGTGAAGGAACCTTTATAAAGTATGGTGGATTTCTTGGGGACTAGCAATGATTTAAGTGTGGGGTATTGATAATAGGCTAGATTTATGTAGTTTGGCGACTATTTATGCCCCAACATGACTATGCTTCACCATTCTAGGATAGTTAAATGATAATAAATTGGCTCTAATTGTGAATTTCATGTTATGCGGGAGCAAGTTCCGCATATGATGACTTAGGACAGTGTTTAGAGCTAAATTAAAGTAAGGGAAGCCCCTATAAACTGAGTACGTCCGAAAGAAGAAAGAAAAGAAGAGATAAATTTTGAACCACCTTAGCGCGATCGCTATAGTCCAGAAAATTGAGGTAGAACATTATGCAATATGTGCAGCCACTAGCACGGTTGGAGAGCGGCCGCGCTAGTCCGGTCTGGAGCATATAAGTTCAGGGGTAAACTTGGAAGTTTAGGGGAAGTTCTACTTAAACTATAAGAGGTCCGGCTCATCCAAAAAGATATTATCAAGGTTTTTACAGTTGAGTTGAAGGCAAGAAGAGGCAAAAGGCAGGGAGGATAATTCGACATCGAGTTCTACTTTTCTTCCTTTTTATATTTATCATTCATGATAAATTTTGTTGTTGTTATTATGAACACGATTATGAGTAGCTAATTATTTAGTCTAGGGTTTGGATGGAACCTGTTGAAGGATGAAATTCGTGTTATGTTAATATAGTGTGCCCAATTTAATCTCTTGTTATTCAATTATGTTCTTGTTGTAGTTAATTGATAGGATCCTCAATTAGCTTAGTTGTGCCTATTTAATAATCCCTCCGTTTCATAATAAGTGAGGTAGTTTGACTCGGCATAGAGTTTAAGAAAAAGAAGACTTTTGAAACTTGTGGTCTTAAAAGATTAAGGGGTAAGAAGTTTGTGGGGACATGCTATTTGTGTGACTATAAAAACTTCTCATTAAGGGCAAAAATGGTAAAATAAAGAGTTTAAAGTTAAATTATTTCCAAATTTAGAAATATTTTATTTAATTTTGGAACAGACTAAAAAGGAAAGTACCTCACTTATTATGAAACGGAGGGAGTATGTATTACTCAGGAGAGAGTGTATATTTAGGTAATTACTGAACAACACCACTCCCAAAGTATATGAGGAATCAATAACCGAGGGTTTAAAGGTGGGCTTAGGGATAACGAAACCTTGGGTGCGATCTTAAGTGAGCTATAATAAAAGCTAGCTAGCGTAACTCGAGAGAGCGTGTCTAGTAAATTGTCGTAATTACTCGAGAGAAATTTATTGTAGTAAGAGTATTCATGATTGATAGAGATGATTAGGCAATTCTATGCGAAACGTAACAGGAAGAGATTCCATCAATAAGGGAAATCACAACCTTAGATCCCTTTGTCATTCGTTTACAACTCCATCATAGTTAGCTTTTAGTTTACTTAAATTTACTTCATTATAGTTAGTAAAAACATCACCAATTGTTATTCAAAATATCGGGGAAGATGATTATGAAAAATTCAGTGAGCGTGACAAAATTAATTGGTAGGTTAATTCCATGTGGGATTCGACTTTAGGCTAAATTACTTGGATTATATTTGTAACAACTGCTTGTCCTTTTTATAAGGCAAAGTTAGGCGTGATCAAATTTCAGCGTCGTTGCCAGGGAATTAATGGAATTATCAATTACAGTTGAAAGAAATACAAAATTCTTAGTGTAGTCAGTTCTCTTTATTTTCAATCTCTTGGATGTACAGGTGCATGCCTAGAAACTCATCAAGAACTGGTGAAGTATTAGAAGCATTATCAGATCTAGAGAAAAATTTTCAGGGCCTTGAATTGGGCCGACCAGAAACATAAACAACAACAATTAACTAAAGAACTCGAAACAGACATGGGGTATAACGTGGTAGACCCAGTTGCGCCACTATTGGTGCCTCTTGAGCCACATGATGCTTTATTTGACTGGGGGCAACCCACAGAAGAGAACATGGCCACAACGATATTAGTCCCGCAGGTACAGGACAAATATTTTCAAATCACAAACAACATGCCGCACTTGTTGCAAAACAGGGGACTATTTTTCGGTCATACATTGAATATCCTCCATAGCACTTGACGAATTTCCTGTCAATATGCAAAACCCAAAGGTAACCCAACGTAACTCAGGAAGCAATAAAGTTGTTGTTATTTCCATTCTCAGTGACAGGAGCTTCCCGGGCTTGGCTAAATTCATTCCCCATTAATTCCATCATGACTTAGGAGGAGTTAGTCAAGAAATTTGTGAATAAGTTTCATCCACCCAACAAGACTACTCAGCAAATTGACAAAATTTTGAGCTTCAAACAGAAACCAATGGAAACACTGCAAGAAACATGGGAAATATTCAAAGGGATGTTGGTTATATATCTGCATCATGGTGTTCCATATCAGATGTTGAGGTAGCGGTTTTACATGGGTCTGACAGATAGCGTCAAGGCTAATGTTGATGCTTCAGCTGGTGGAGCATTCTTGAACAAAACATGGAGAGAAAGCCAGAGCCTGCTTGAAAAGCTGGCACAGAACTCAGGGTGGACAACCAGGAATGCACCTATTATTCCAGTAGTTCACTCAGTGCCCTTAGATAGATCCAACACTCTTGCTGAAAATAGGGCCACCTTAATGACACAGAAGAATATACTCACCAAAAAGATGGAAGAGTCGATGGAAGAGTCCGGGCAAAGGTAGGAGCACATTGTATATACAACCAATGAGGACTTATGCACATCTTGCATTAGTCAACCAATTGGTAGCCAATGGAATGTAGAAAGTGATCATCATCATTACCCTAATGACATGAATTATCTGTCTAACTATGGGGGGCCAGAGACAGGGTGGTCAGAATTGGGGCTAACAGAATCAGCCACACTGGCCAGTCCAACCACATCACAATAATGGAAATATGGGAGCCATGATACCTCACAATAGTGTGACTCCCTACCAAAGGCCACATGGATTTAACAATCAAAATCAGCAGCAAGGTGATCATCCTCCTCAACAGCAACATGGTGGGAGACAGGAAGATGGGTTTGCTAGACTCGAGGCAACGATGTAGCAGGTTATTGGGTCAAATGCAAAAATGAGTGAATTAGTAGATGCACATGAGTCAATTATAAAGAATATTGAAGTGCAAATAGGCCAGATCTCGATGTCTTTGAATAATTGTCCTCATGGGACAGTGCCTGCAGACACTCAGGTAATCCAAAAGATCAGGATCTGAAGTAGATGAAGGCAGTGAGACTATGTAATGGCAGATAATTAGACTTGGAGAAAAAGAGGGATCGAGAAAGTAGACATCTTGAGACACTTGTACAAGTAATGGCAGATAATTAGACTTGGAGAAAAAGAGGGATCGAGAAAGTAGACATCTTGAGACACTTGTACAAGTGCCCATTAAGCTAGATGATTCAATGAAATTGACAGAGGTGACAGTACAACCTACTCAGGAAGAAACTAAAACACAAATTGAGACTGAGAAAGAAGCCGAGACATCCGAGGAACCGATAGTTTAGATTGTGTTTGATAAAGAGAAACCCATATCATTGGGAATAAGAGAGCTCCAGTACCATTTCCATAGAGGCTGGCCAAATACCAGAAAGAGTAACAATACACGAAATTCTTGGAGATGCTGAAACAAATCCAGGTAAATATTCTATTCATTAATGCTTTGAAGGAGATGCCTCGTTCTGCAAAAATGATTAAGGACTTGATGTCCCGAAAATTTGACTTTCATGATTTGGCTACATTGACTCTAACTCAGACCTGCAGTGCTGTAGTGACTAGACCAGTTGTTGAGAAGTTATCTGATCTAGGGAGTTTCACAATTCCCTACACTATTGGTAACTTTCCTTTGTCAAGGCACTGTATGATTTGGAGGATAGCATAAATCTTATGCCCCTGGGGATCTATAATATATTGGGGATTAGAAGAGCTAGACCCGTGTCTATGTTGTTACAGCTGGCTGAGAGAACGGTGAAAAGACCCTATGGTATTTTGGATGACATGTTGACACAGGTAGGAAAATTTGTGTTCCTTGCATATTTTGTGATTCTGGATCATAAGGTAGATGAAGAAATTCCCATAATTTTGGGAAAGTCGTTCTGGGGCACAGACCTTCTAGTGAGCATCAAACAAGTTTGAACCCCAACATGAAGGAAGTGGTGAAGAAAGAGGTGATTAAGTGGTTGGATGCAGTAACCATTTTTCTCATCTCTGACAGCAATTAGGTTAGCTCGGTGCAATATGTTCATAAGAAGGGTGGTATGACAGTGGTCAAAAATGATAACAATGAGTTGATCTCTACAAAAAGCATCACAGGATGGAGAATTTGTATGGACTATAGGAAATTAAATCTGGCCACCCCGAAAGACCACTTTCTACTTACATTCATTGATCATATGCTTGACAGACTGGCAGGGAGGTCCCACTTCTATTTTATGGATGGGTACTTAGGGTACAACCGAATCTCCATTGTACTAGAGGATAGAAAGAAGACCTCAGTCGCATGTCCATATAGAATTTGTGCCTTCCAAATAATGCTTTTTGGCCTATGCAATGTACCCACCACGTTCCAAAGGTGCATGATGACCATATTCACTAACATGGTTGAAGACATAATGGAGGTGTTCATGGATGATTTCTCAGTGGTCGGAAACTCATTCGATGAGTGCCTTACCAACCTAACCTAGTGTTGAAGAGATGTATAGAGACTAACCTTGTACTTAATTGGAAAAAGCTCCCTTTCATGGTACAACAGGTTGATTATAATGATGATGACCCTAATACCTATAAAGAGGCTATACAAAGTTCTGATTATGAGAAATGGCAACAGGCCATGGAATCCGAAATGGGATCTATGAAGGAAACTAAAGTATGGACTTTAGTATAACCTTCCAAGGATATAAAACCTATAGGTTGTAAATGGATTTTTAAGAAAAAGATTGGAGGATACGGAAAGGTGGAGACCTACAAATCCCGTCTTGTTGCCAAGGTATATCATCAGAAAGAAGGAGTCGATTATGATGAGACTTTCTCTCCCGTGAAAATTCTCAAATCAATTCAGATTTTGCTTGCTATAGCAACACACCATAATTATGAAATATGGAAAATGGATATGAAAATAACTTTCCTTAATGGTGATCTAGAAAAGGATGTGTACATGACACAACCTGAAGGTTTCACATCTTCATCCGATCTTAATAAAATTTGCAAGCTACAAAGATCCATTTATAGACTAAAGCAAGCTTCTCGAAGTTGGAAAAATGATAAAGCAAGATCCATTTATGACATCAAATTTTACAACTATGATCTTAGACTTATTCCTACATAAATTACAATATCCAACTAATTTATTAGTATTTAAAGACTATAAAATAGAAGCTAAATCAATAGACACTTTAGGAACTAGGATAGAATATGTAAGAAATTGGATAAATGATAGATGTACTCAAGCGACACATCTTAGAAACTTATTGCAATCAGATATACAGTTATGTTGTGCAAAAGATAAACCAAGTAAATACGGATGTAGTAAAAAATACCCTAAACAAATAAGAAAACACTACAAGAAAAGAAATAAGAAGTACATTAGAAGAAATTACAATTTAAGGAATTTTACAAGTAATAATAAAAAATGAAGATATATAAATAAAAGAAAATACAGAAATTACTTCAAAAGGAATCCTAAAAAATGTAAATGTTATAATTGTGGAAAAATAGGACACATATCCACAGAATGCAAAGAACCTAGACAAAAACAAATAAAAGAAATTTAGTTAGATAATGATGAATTTATAGATATAGATATAGCTAAGCAAGAAATAGATACAGATAACTTTTCTAGTAAAGATGAAATAATTGAATCAGATATAACAAGTAAGAAGAAGATGAATCAGACTAAAATAGGAGAAACAAGTGACAAAGATATAATAATAAACTATACAGAAGACATAGATTATGAGAAACAACAGATAATATTTGATGAAAAAATTTATGAGAAATTTAGGAAAGAAGAATTAGAACTTACACCAGACTTAGTTTTTAAAAATCAATTATGGAATGAAACCTTAAAAATTAAAAAACAAAATTATTATATAATCACTAAAAAGGAATTTACATTTAAATGGAAAAACAATGATACCTTTAGTATCTAATATCTAATTGAAGAAGAAACTAAAAGTATTAAAAATAAACATAATCTAAGATATTGCTATTTTGGAGGAATACAGATTATGTTATATGCACATTTTAAAGAAGGTATAGATACACCAATAGAAATATATTTAGCAGATGATAGAATAACTCATCCTATAGAACAATCCATATTAACACATTTAACCGAAAATCTAATATACCAAAAAGCTAAATTCTTATTTAAACCTGATTTTAATATAAGTATGACATAACAAAATATAGACAAAGCATTGACGATTTATTGGAAAATTAATGGAATAGAAATGCTACCAGAAAGTAAAGTACTAACTATCAAAGCAAAACAATTATACGTATTAAGTAATAAACCAGGAATAAATAAAAACAAAAGAAAAGGATTAACACATATAAGTAAAATCTTTGAACCTATCCTAAAGGAAATACCTAGGAAAGAACAATTATATATACTACCTAACCAAAACCAAGACTTAGAATTAGTAACTTATAATTTAGAGCAACGAAGAAATCTTCTTAATAAAAGTATGAGCAGAAGGAATCTAAACATAATACCTAGAATTAGGAAAAATATATCAGACCAATATTATGAAAACCAATATTATATAAAAGGAAGAATAATAAGAAATGGAATAAGAATACTAGTACCAATCTTAATTGCTACTAATGCAGGAGAAAATTATATAGCTGAACAACTAATAAGTAAGATTGACAAGATAGAAGAAAGTAATCACACATATACTAATTTTATTACACAACAAGAAGTAACAAGTATGGGAAAAATAAATAGCCCAATAGAAATAGAAGGATTATTATTCAACATAAATCTAGAAGTAATGGATAATGAACCAAAAATTATACTAGGAATTAAATGGTTAAATATGGTAGAACCATGGAATCTAACAGAATCAGAATTAGAAATAACAGTTAATACAATAACAAGTAATATAAAAAGAGAAACAATTAATGCTATAAATATAATAAAAGAAATTATATGAGTCATGAAGAAATACATATATTAATTAAAGTAAAATGTGAAGGATATAACAGTAGATATTATACAGCATATATAGATACAGGAGCTGGAACTAATATATGTAGAAGAAAAGTATTACCAGAAGAATATTGGAAGGAATTAAAAAATCCAATCATAATTACTGGATTTAACCAAGAAGGAAATCTAGTCCGACACAAAGCTATAAATATAACAATACAAATATGGGATAAAGAACTAGTAATAAATAAATTATACCCATGTGATGAAATATTTCATGATATAATATTAGGATATAAAAAATTCTTAAAAAATTATGAACCTTTTACAATTACAAGAAACTATTTATTATTAACTACCCCTTGCAAGCAAAAAATAATAGCTAAAAGAACCTTAGAAAAACAAAGTAAACTGATACCTTGGATTAAAGGAGATAGTAAAATTAAACAATCACTACCTTGTAAAAGTAAAAATAATAAATTACAAATAAGTGAGATTAGTATTGAAGAAGAATTAACTAACGAATTTAAAGAAGTATTTAGTGAAGACCCATTACAAAATTGGCAAAAACACAAAACCCAAATACCTATTAAATTACTAAAAGAGGATGATTTAGTTTATAAAAAACCTATGAAATATACTGAAGAAGATATGATTCAATTCAAGTTACATATAACAGAATTATTAAAAGGAAATTTTATTAGATCTAGTGAATCTAAACATAGTAGTCCCGCATTCATAGTAATGAAACACAGTGAACAAAAAAGAGGAAAATCTAGAATGGTAATAGACTATAAAGACTTAAATAAAAAGACAGAAACATTAAATTATCCAATTCCAAATAAAGCAGTAATACTAAACAAAGTTAAAGGTTATGAGTGGTTCAGTAAATTTGATTGTAAATCAGGATTCTATCATATTAAAATAATAGAAGAATATAGACATTTAACAGCCTTCTCAATACCCAATGGATTTTATGAATGGAATGTATTACCCTTTGGATTTAAAAATTCCCCAGGATTTTTCAAAAATTTATGGATACATATCTTGAAAATATAGATGGAATTATTGTATATATAGACGATATATTATTATTCACTAAAACTAAGGAAGATCATATAAATTTATTAAAAAGATTTAAGAAAATAATAAAAGATGCAGGAATAGCTCTAAGTGAAAAGAAAGCAGAAATATTAAGGAATAAAATAGAATTTTTAGGAATAAAGATAGATAGAAATGGCGTAGAGATGCAAGAACATATATTAAAAAAGATTGCAGAACACATGGAAGAATTAAAAGAAAAGAAACAATTACAAAGTTTTTTAAGATTAGTAAATCAAATTAGAAATTATGTTCCTCATTTAAGTGAAAAATTAGTACTTTGCTACAAAAGAAATTAAAAACAAAAACAACAGTATTTAAATGGACTATGGAGGATAAAGAAAACCTGAAAAAAGTAAAGGAATATTGTAAGAAATTACCCAAATTACAAATCCCAGAAATAAATGAAAAAATAAAATGGATAATTTATACAGATGCATCAGATTATGCTTTTGGAAGTATGTTAACATATGTAAATATAGAAAATAACACACAACATATTACATCATTCAACTCAGGAACTTTCAAAGAAAATGAAATAAAATGGGAAATAAATAGAAAGGAATTATTAAGCGTATTAAAAGCATTATTATACTATGAGATATATATATCACATACACATTTATATTAAGAACAGATAATACCCAAGTTAAATTTTGGTTAACAAAGAATTTAAAGAATCAATCAATTACTACCAGAAATATTAGAAATATAGTATGTCAAATATCTTTATTTAATTTTGATATTGAACTAATCAGTACTAAAGACAATTTTATTGCAGATTATTTATCTAGACATATGATGCAGGGATAGCTATAAGCTTATAAAGAAGCATTTTATTATGATTGACAGGTACAACCTGAACAAGGGGAAATAGTACAAAATCTATTACAAGACATATTACAAAAATTACAAGGAATGGAGAAAAATATAAAAAAGCTGGAAAGCAGAATTAGCCATATGGAAGATAGCAAAAAAGAGCAAGAAATAGACCTGCAAGAATTTAAAGAGATAACAATTAGCCAAGAAAAATATGACAAAAAAGATAAAGGAAAAGGGATAGAAGTTACTACTCACCAAGCCAAAAAACTTAAACCTTTCAATATCCAACTTAGACCAGAGCAACCCATACCTAAAAAGACAGACTTTATTTACCAATTACCAAAACCCCTGACAAATACGTACAGTGAAATCACCAAAAAACCTACACAAAATCAGTTCGTGCAGAGAATACACAACTACCTAAACCAATTCATACAAGTTGCCAACTACCTAAACAAAAACATACAATCACCAGACTATAACCCAGAAAAAATTATTGGATGGCAAACCAAACCTTTGAAGGGATATAACAAACTAGTAGCATTAAATAAGACAGACCCAAAACTTATAGAGACCATGTATAATTATGGACTATTGCATGCGGTGTATACGCAAAATGGAGATAATCTACAACATATTCCAGAGCTATACCAAGTGGTAAAGAAATACTTGGGAATTACCAAAGAAGATTTAATTTTTGTTCGGTTTTATTCAGCACCCTGTGAAGTAACACCACAAGAAATATATTATTCTATCACAGCAGTGAAGATAGGACTGACAAGAACAATTATGTGTGAAGAGCCTATAGAACAACCTGATCTAACTATTCAAGAAATAGTAGAATTTCTACAACACAAAAGAGCTATTATGATCAAAGTTATTATTCAAGAGCTAATAAACAGTTATGAAGAAGGAGGAAAGTGGATCTACAACAGCAAAAATAGCATAATTATTTACTCAAATGCCAAGACAACAAAGGACATAGAAGAACTACCAAGATGGATTACTACCCTTGCAAATTGGGAAATTACGCCGACAACTAATGCATTAAGGACATATCCGAAGCAGATGACGGAAAAGACAAAATACCTACTATGTCAACAATTGAAGGATTTATTCAACCTACACCATTGCAATTATTGCAATCAAAAAGAAGATATTCCTAAAGTTTATCTTCCACCAACTATGGAAAAGAAAAAGAAGAAGAAGACAAAGAGCAAATTGAAGACTAGAACAATTTACGTAAAAGTTTTGTTAGCCAATTTCCAAGAAAAATGTAGTATTTAGGCTAGACTCTCTAGGCTAGCATTTTTCAAAGTTTTTGTCTTTTAGTTTTGTTTTTTAGTCTTGATTAATAGTTTTGTTTCCTAGTCTTAATTAATAGTTTTGTTTTTTAGTCTTGTACTTTTTCAAGAAGTGTAGTATTTTTAGGATAGATTTTAGTCTTATTAGGAAAAGTTTTTTGTCTTGATTAGGGTAGTATTTATTCTTTGCCTATATATGTAGGACTTTGTAAATGGAAGAGGAGGTATCAGCTCTTCAACTCTTGTATAATAAAATCACTCTTTGAAAAACACTCTCTCTCACATACTCTTACCCTTTCAAAAATCTAGCATCAACTAAGGAAATAATGGAGCAAAATACGTAATTCTATGGCTAGCTAAATTTTCTTTGGCAAGATTTTAGGAAAGTAATAATAATACTAAAATGATAATGATCCTGTGAACACCGGAAGTTCGGCGTAACATTGGTTTAAAGGTTTAATAACAGCCAGTAATGAAAGCTAAAGTGGATTTAGCCTTGCACTTTATCCGCTCAAGGCAGGTGGCCGTTATGCGGTGTTGTGGTGCTTAAATTGGCTTGGGATCCTTACCTGCTTTACTTACTGCTACTGAAATTGTTCCTTTAGCCCACTGTTATTCCGTTCCCTTCCCTTTTGGTATCAGAGCCTCAGTATCAGATTAGTATTATCATTATCGTCCTAAAAAACTTGCCTTATTGAAAAATTTGAACTTGTCAAAAAAAAATTGAATTAATTTTGCCTTATTAATTATTTTGACATGGATTTAAATGCTTGTTTGTATGCTTATAATAAAATACTTGTTTATACTGGAGATATAGAATTTGCTAAAGTTACAAGAAACTAAATGGAAACATATCCTATTACTTTCCAGATTGGATTAGCAACTACTCCTTATTTGCATCAATTAGAGAATAACTTTGGAAAATTTTTAATACACTTAAAGTGTGGAATAGAATATTTAGGTATACATCAAATAGTTAGAAAATATTTAGGAACCCGACCTAGACATATTGGAATAATTAATGATTATTTTACATACTGTCAAAGTATATTTAGTTTCCTTAACCTACAGGATAAAAATAAAGAACATAAGATTAAAGAAATATTTCATAAATATTTTAGAAATCATACAGTAGACAAAAAAGATATAAAATTTTTCATTGATATTATTTATAAATATACTTTAGAAAAATTAACTATGGATGAAAAAGGTGAAGATAAATTAGTAGAAGAACATATAGAAATACTATATAATATTATAGAAAATATGGAATATATAAATGACACCACTACCTCAGTATCTACTGAAGACTACCTAAGTGATGGTTAAAATGGAAGCCATTAATAATAAAATAGAAATAATAAATAATAATATTTTGGAATCAAATAAAGTAACATTAGAACAGATAAAAGAAATAAGAAAAAGGATAGAAAATATAGAAACAGAAATTAAAAATATAAAGTTAAGAATACTACAAGAAAATAATAAAAAAGAAAAAGAACCTATAAATAAAACTGGCTATGTTAATATACCAGGATTAGGATGGATGCCAATTAAAGTATCAATA
Source organism: Nicotiana benthamiana (assembly GCA_034376525.1). Classification (NCBI taxonomy): domain Eukaryota; kingdom Viridiplantae; phylum Streptophyta; class Magnoliopsida; order Solanales; family Solanaceae; genus Nicotiana; species Nicotiana benthamiana. Next base: position 79,445,482 of record CM067326.1, on the reverse strand, counting down.
ACTACTGAAAAAATAAAAGAAGAATTATGAAAAGAGGAGAATACGTAAAAATTACATATATGGAAAATAACAAAATAAAAGAAATGTCAAATTTGAATAGAATATTTATTAAGCTAAATGATAATTATAGACTTATGCAAAAACAAGATAATACTATAGAATCACCTTTAGAACAAATAGTAAGATTAACCAGAGAAAATAATGAGGAAAACAATAACGAATCATATAGTAATAATAGTGATAGTAGTACAACTAGTTATGGCATCACTAAAAGAAAGCTACATCCAACTAATAATAAAATTTGCAAGCTACAAAGATCCATTTATAGACTAAAGCAAGCTATAATTCAAAAGTTCAATTTTGTTAGATGCGAAGAAGAACCTTGTGTGCACAAAAAGGTCATTGGGAGCTCAATTATATTCTAAATATTGTATGTTGATGATATATTACTAATATAGAATGATATACCGGCATTGCAAAGTATCAAGATTTGTCTATCTGAACAGTTCTCCATGAAAGACCTGGAAGAAGCAGCTTATATATTAAGAATAAAGATCTATAGAGATAGATCGAGGAAGCTTATTGGACTTTCCACTCTTTGTACATTGATACCATTCTAAAAAGGTGTAATATGGATAATTCCAAAAGAAGCTATCTACCAATAGGTACTAGAATTACTCTCAGTAGGGAGGATTGTCCTAAAAACCCTGAAGAGAGAGAGAACACATGAGTAGAATCCTATATGCTAGTGTACTGGGAGCTATAATGTATACCATGACATGTACACGCCCTAATATGGCTTATGCACTTGGAGTGACTAGCCTATATTACGCAATTCCTGGTGAGGAACATTGGAAGGTGTTGAAGACCATTATTAAGTACTTAAGAAGGACTAAAGACTAGTTCCTAATTTATAGAGATTCTGAGTTGAAACTTAAAGGTTATACTGATGCAAGTTTCTCTTTAGATAAAGATGATAGCAAATCTATTTCTGATTATGTATTAACAAGCTACAATAGTCGATTCAGTGACTGAAGAAGAATCTATAACAACTAGTGACGATGTATGGATGAAAAAGTTCTTAACTGAACTTGGTGTGGTTCCTTCAATAGAAGGTGCAGTTTCATTATTGTGTGATAATAATGGAGCCATTGCTCAAGCAAAATAACCAAGATTATCCCAACAATCCAAACACGTTCTGTAAAGGTATCGCTTGATAAGAAAGATCATTGAACGTGGAGACGTCGAGATTCAAAAGGTTGATGGAAAGGAAAATGCTACAAACCCATTCACTAAAGCTCTTGGCGCTAAGGAGTTTGACAAGCACATGTAGAAATTATGAATAAAGTACAAGAGCGATTGGCTCTAGTGCAAGTGGAAGATTGTTAGTGATATAGTAGATATGCACGTTATTTGATTTTATATATATATATATATATATATATATATATATATATATATATATATATATATATATATATATATATATATATATATATATATATATATATATATATATATATATCATTTGATATTTTTTTATTATTGTTATTAATTGCTTGATTACTTTGATAAGGTCCTTGATTAAATTTTAAGACTTGACATCGTGATGGAGATCATGATGAAGAGAGCGAAGTTTCTTATAATTAATCTAAATTTATTCTTGATCGTAGGATTATTAATTTGGATATTAGTAATCCGGTTAGATCAATATTTATGTGTGTCAGCACATGATTTTCACCCTGTTGAGACGGCTCCTACAGGACTCTCAAAGTTTAGGATTTTCCTTAATATTTATTTTTAGGATCTAATTGCGCATGACAATGTGTTTTCATTAATGCATGCATAAAATCACAAAATACACAAAAATTGCATAGGCATTTAGGATTTAATTTTCATATTTTTTTCTAGATTATTTGGTAATTAGGTTTATTTTTGCAAATACAAAATTCAAAAAAAATTGATTAGTATTTCCGGCATTTTAATTCTGTCGCATTTTTGTTTTTTAGTTTGTTGCATTTTTATTTTGTGTTGAAATATACAATTATTAGGTTGACTAAAGTTAATTAGAATTTTTATAAAATACAATTAGGAATTAATTAATAATAATAAAAGAGAGAGAGAGAGAGGAAAATAATAATAGAAGAAAACAAAATATATATATATATATATATATATATATATATATATATATATATATATATATATATATATATATATATATATATAACCACCCAGGCTGGCTACAATTGGGGCAGACCTGGGTGGCCCAAACCCTTAAACCTATAAAACACCCATGCCCAGCCCAAAATAAGTCCCCAACTTAGTCCACACACTATCGCCCCAAGACGACACCGTTTTAGGGACAAGCCATCACAGCCATTGAACTCAGGCCATCCGACGTCCATGGATCATCCCCAAAATACCCATAAATATGTCCAAACGTCTCTATAGATTCAGAGACATACCTTCTCCTTCCTCTTACAAACACGCCGATTGTAACACCTCCCCATCTCCACCATATGACCGCCATTGACCACCCATCAACAACCTTAATGCCGCAGTCGGAAATTGCCTCACGGCCGTAGACGGTCATCAAACCGCCCCAAATTTACATCACCAAACAACAACAATGCCCTCTTTCCCGTCCTGTCGTTGGTTTCCTTCGAAATCCACATCTCTTCGAATATTCAAAAGAAGGGTCACCGGAACCACCGTCTACGGCAACCCAACCCCAAACCAACCTAAAACTACACCCCTGAACCACATCCTCTTCCCCTTTCCAACCATCCAAGCCGTGTCCTTCAACTCCAAATGAGATTGCTCGAATATTAAATCTAAGCATACCCAAAATCCTAAAACCCATCGAAATTTGTTCAAAATGGCCTCAGACGACCCCCTTTCTGTCCCTCTCCCAAACCATACCAACCAGAACCCTCGAGCCCAACTAACCACAAAAGAAAATCAGATCTGAGACCTCACATGGTCTCAGAATATATGAACTCCACTCTGAGCCTGTTCGATACCTAAGGCAAAAGCATTAGAGAGTGCAAGACCTCTCAAAAGAGGTCATAGATTCGTGGAATCGGAAATTTCGAGTTAGAGCTACATGCAAAAGCTAAGTATTCTATGTTTTAATTACTGTTGTTGCTTGTATATATTTAATTGCTTTGTTTCTTTTAAATTTTAGTTGTTTTTCACGATCACATCCTGAAGTATGATAAGTAGTCGTCTTTGCTTGCTATATGCTTTGAATCTTTTGGGTGTCACTGGTTTGAATTCATCTTCTATAATGATCTGATATCATGCTTGCCTCTTGAAATGTCAGTTGTTTCACCTCTGAAATTTTACATGGCTTGTGATTCCTGCCTTTTGACTCTTCAGTAGTTTCACTCTGAAATATTACATGATTGTTGATCCTTGTCTCTTGATTCTGTATTTGTTTCACCTCCGAGGTTCTGAATGGCTTTGTTAGATTCTTATCTTTGTGGATCCAACATGCGTTATATCATGATTCTCAGTAGGTGTCTTCTTTTAAGAGTTTCATATAAGTCATATTTCTTTCCCAGTAAAGGTGATCTTTAGTATTTACATATGTTCGGATAAAATGGTTTTCTGAATATTATAACTACTGATATTAGCTTTTTTTAATTTCTTAGTTTTTAATTCTAAGTTTTTTTACTAAGTGTTATAGTTTGGCCATTGTTCCTGCATAGTCAATTGGGTTTCTGATTGTTTTGTTCATCTTGAATATTCATATAATCCTGAAGTGGAGATAGTTGTCTGCTTGAATCCATGAAGTGCATTGTTTAATCCTTAAATTCTTTGAGTAGCCGCTTCTACATAATTGAGCCTATACTTTAGATTCAGATTTTTGACCCATAACCTGAAGGCAATTAACTAGGGTCAGATTTGACCAAACAAATGGAAACCAAGGTTAAATACCTTAGGTCAGTTAATTAGGAAAAGGGACAGGGGTATAGAGGGTATTTGAGGCTAAAGAATCCTGTAACAACCCCTAGAACATTCTAGTGGGGGGTTTAAGCATAATTTCTGCCTTAAAACTTGAGGCACAAGTTAGAAAACTAAGGACTATATAGGTAAATATGAAAATTAGGTAAGGGATTAAAAGGGAAATAAGGAAATGGGTGTTGCCCTAAGGCTTCAATTATAAAAGGGGGCAATCTGAACATTTGAAGAGGAATTTTTGATATTTTTCGAGAAGATTTTTCTTCTGAAGCTTTAGTGAATTAAGATATATATAAATATATATTAGGCTCTACTATATTCTTCAGAAATCCTTAGTACTATTTTATTCCTGTTGAAATTTTGATTTTCTCAAACCTTCCTGAATCCCTGGGTGCTTACTGGTTGATTGGTTTTGCTTGCCTGCTACTTGCCTCATTACTCATAGGCTTTATTTCCTTTTGGCATTCCAGGTACCATTCCTTACTAAGATTCTGAAACTACAGCCCTGTATGTTCAAGCTTGTAGCTGATCATGAAGTTAATACATTTTGTTTCCCAGTTCATACGGCTACTGTCATTTACTTTCTGTTAGTACTATTGGCTTTGTATTAAGCATAAACATGTACTCGTTTTGGACTGATGCCAGGAATGTGCTTTAAATTCGTTTAAATTCCATTACATTTAGAAATACTCTGTTCAGATTTGTTTAGTATATTGTAACTTGAGTTAAAATAGAGGTTTGATAACTGAATTTGTATATTCCGACTGATGAGCATTCTAAATTGTTTTATTCAAATTTAATACTGAAATCTAATAAAAAATCATTCTCCAGTATGTTCGTTGTAAAAATATTGTTGGTACATTTCATAGTGGTCATGTAAATAGTTTTAATAATTAAGGCATAATTAAAAGAAGGACTGTTGTGATTTGCTCACGATGGACTCGTTAGCCCAGTGCTTATGAGCACAATTGAAAGGCCCAATAGATGCCAGTGGTAGTGTAGCAATACACGTTCCTGGGCTGACTGAAAATGAAGCCCAAATCAGCCACGAACGAGGCCCAAAAAAATGCAAGTATTGATTGTTTTTTCAGAATATATTACCCATGTATAAATGGCTAGGATATTGTAGATACAAGAATAATAGAAGACTTAATTGCTTTAGGATGTCCTTATAAAAAAATCGAGCCTTGTTAACTAAATCAAGCACAACACGAGGCTCCTTAATTTAATAAAATACTTAGAAAATTGGATGTGCCGATTAGCGAATTTCATAGCCTCTCACGAATTTCTAAAGACGTAGTTGCTATAGGCGCGAATTTATTAATAAAATACCTTCCTAAATTTGAATGCGTATTTATGTGACCCAAATCCAAATCTCAATGGAGTTAGAATATGTCTAAATTGTGTGTGCATTTATGTGCATTCAAGATGTGTTTTAATGTCCTTGCAAATTTCCTAAAAAATATATTAAAAGCGGTTAATAATTTAAAATTGCATTATAGGTTTGCACATGTATAACAAATCAGATTTTGGCCACATATAATAGTTAAGCGACCATGCTAGAACCACGGGATCCGACGGTGCCTAACACCTTCCCTCGGGTCAACAGAATTCCTTTCTCAAGATTTTCTGGTTTGCAGACTCCGTTTGGGCAGTCGGAAAATCTCCTCGATTTGGGATTCTAAAAGGAAAAATCCGGTGACTTGGGACACCAAAAGCCAAACTTATCCCAAGTGGCGACTCTTAAATAAATAAATAATCCCATTTCGAATAATGTCACTTTAATTGGAAAAACTCCATTATACATTTTATCCTTCGGGGTATCCGTGTAAGTAAAAAGGAGGTGTGACAGCTCTAGCGACTCTGCTAAGGATGCGAACCCAGAATTTCGGTTCAGGGTTCAAGAATTCAAGCTTACAATTACTGTTATATTTGGCTTCTTCTGATTTGCGTACATGTTCTGTGCTAAATGCCACATGCTTTATCGCTTTGATATTATATGAACTGTACATATAAACTACTAAACCATTCACTTCTCACTTCTGAGGATGTGCTTACTGGTTGAGACTCCCTATTATGTTAGTGTCTTACCCTAAAAATAAGAAAGAGGCCCGGACAAGTTACAAAGCTGGACGATCTTGCGGGTCCCCGGTACGTAGCCCCCTCCTCGACTCGACTTGTCCGCTCGCGTGCACAATCTAGACCCTATACCGAGGTTCTCAATTTAGTATAACAAAACCTCATGCCGGATCCCTAGTAGGAACGTTTATTTGCATCATGCATTTGACTTAGGGACTCAACACAGGGGTTGGGTCCGTCTAGGACATGTGCCCTGAAAAAAAAGACCATCCTGATGCATTTTACGTACTACTTGTGCATTTATTTGCCTTGGATTTGCATGTTGACCGGCCTGTAAACAAAGAGAATAAATTGAGGAAAATAGCAGTGCTAGGGTGATCACTTGTAAAACCAATGCTTAAAATAGCGCCAAAATGCTGCCGGATTTTTTTCAAAATAAAACAAAGATAAGAAAAAAAAGAACAAAAAAAACAAAAAAAAAGATTTTGGGAGTTTTTCAATAATACTTTCGGGTTTGATAAATTATTTTGCCAAGTCCAACCCCTTTTTCGAAAAATGCCAGAACAAAAATATGTCTGAGTTAATTAATTTGTTTTGAAATAAGTCGAGTGGTGCCATTACTGCCGGTAATAACCGAATGTTACCACAAGGGACGACGAAAGGCTAATCTTGCACAAATGGCCACCTCTGAATTTTATTCTGACTGGAAAGCAAGCACAACCTGGAAAACGTTCTCTCCGAAGTGTTGAATGGCTGCATTCGCAAAGCCGGTCCTTGTTTTAAAATAAATTCCATAAAATGTCGATGTTTAATATTTTGAGAATACTAATTCGCTTAATAAATGTGCAGAATGAGCATGATAATGAACAAAATTCCCTTGGAGTTGCGACTATGGTGCAATGATCTCGGGTAAGCAGGACAGAAAAGGGTCAACGCACATCTGGGAAGCCTCACTGGTTTATTGAAAATTAACCCCATGGGAGACATTATAAAGGCCTTAATCACTTTCTGGTGTTAGGATTTATGCCTGTCACTAGAGGGGGGTGAATAGTGCGGCACGAGAATATTGATAAATATTGCGGAATTAAAATTGCAGGAGTAAAGTAAATGCGGAAATTAAAAGATTAAGGAAAGGACACACCGAATTTATCCTGGTTCACCACAACATGTGGTTAGTCCAGTCCCAGAGAGACTCTCTCGAGATTCCACTAACTCCATTAAGCTTACGGGTGCCTAACAAACCGTTACACTTGCTCGTAGATGTACACTCTACAAGAATTCAACTTGCTCGAGGATACCGCACCTCAAGACTTCACTTTTCTCGTGGATACCGCACCACAAGACTTCACACACTAAGATTGAGGGTATTTAGCAAACCCGACAATCAATGAGAAGATTTGGTCTTCTCAAACACCTTTCTCTTTTACAACAAGAACTCTCTCAAAAGAGTAGATAAAAAGATACAATATTAGCTCTATGAACAACTCAAAGTTGTCTCTCAAATGGCTCAACAAAAGCTCTACAATGATGCACAATTGATGATCAATATGTATATGAATAATGAGAGGTGTTGTGTGTTTCAATTCAGCTCAAAAGACCTCTATTTATAGGTGGTAGAAGTAGTATGTCCGTTTCTTAATTGGCAATCAATTATGCTGATTTTATGCCAAGATAATCAATTATCAGATTTTGATAATCGATTATCAGCTTACCGTTACAAAATCGGAAGCTGATTTTATGGAGGATAATCGATTATAGAATATGCATAATCGATTATTTTGTTACAGTGTTCAAAAACTTGGCAACGGATACAAGATAATTGATTATGCACTTCTGATAATCGATTATTTTGCTGTTTTGTAAATTCCGGTTTACACTGTCTTAACATAATCGATTATCAACATAAGCATAATCGATTATTGCTGTCCAGCTTTGAAAAACATGTTTAAAATTCATTTTGGCTGAAACAAAAATGTTTGAAATCATTTTGTTTGAAGTATTTGAAATATGATTTGATAAAATGATCTTATGCATATTTATGATGACCTATGTTGAGCCAAAAGACGAGATAACTTTAAACGTTGCTCTTACATTTGTTCTACCTAACGACCTACGCCTTGGGTCTTCGGTCTTGAACTTTTGAGCTCGTCTTTGGCTTGTCTGTGAAATTCCGTCATCAATATGCTTCTCGGCATTCAATCTTGATTGTTTATCATATAATAACTTTGTTCGACACTTGACTTCATTGTTTGTCATTCATCGACTTCGTTGTTTGTCATTCATCAAAACCTATACCTGAAAATCATGCTAATACAACCAAAGCACACATATCATGGATAGAATGATTTTCTACAATTTTTCCCTTTTTGATAATGACAAACAACAGGAGATATGCATATCGGATTCCCCCTAAATTCATGCTACATCTCAACATACAATTCATGCAAACAATTCCCCTTAATGATAATTCCCCCTCAAATAAGGCATACTACATTCCCCCTTATTTGATGCATATCGCCTAAAATCTTCCCCCTTTTGGCATTAGAAAAAAAAAGAGAGTATACAAAGGCTATTATCCCCTTTCGACACTTCCCCCTTTTGGGTATATCAATTGTTAGTGTCAAATATAAGATAGGGAATACAATGAGGAATATACATTGACGATATTTAAAAAATCATACCAACATGAAATACTACCAAATGTTAGTAAAAAATATAACAACCATATCAAAGGTTATTTTTAGCGAATATACCAACTGTTATTCAAACTAGAGAGATATTCATCAAAACATCAATCATTATTTTTAACAAAAATAATTGATACCAATTGTTATTCAAGATAAAAGTTATCAAAATATGAATCAACAAAAATAATTAATATCAATTGTTAACAAAGATATATTAATTGTTAACACATATCAACTATTACGTTTTTATAAAAATGATAACTAACCGAAATCCCCTCGATGCAATAAGGTTTCGTGCTTGGTGCATCTACTACGATATTGTAGTCTTCAAGCACACCTGCAAAAGTACCTAAAAATAGGTTTTCGGTACCCAACTGCTTTTGGGTCCTTGGGGGTTAGGAAAATAATAATAATAGCCAAATGGTAAATCTCTATGTTTTGCAAAACATACGGGTGCTATGTGTCCTACCCGGTTGCAATAATGACATATAACATTCGGGTTGTGCATATGTCTTGGTTGAGCCAAATACGTTCTAGGTGATCTAAAGTCGTTATTCCTAGAAGCGTTGAAATTCCTAGAGTCATTTCTAGGTGGTCTAAAATTATTCATTCTAGACTCATTAACAAGATTCCTAGAGTTGTTTCTAGGTGGTCTAAAATGATTATTTTTTGACTCATTAATGAAATTCCTAGAATTATTTCTAGGTGGTCCAACCTCATTTCTATCATCCTTTCTAATTTCTTCAATTGTTTTAGGATCATCAGCACTACGTTTTTCTAGTGTGTTCCTAAGTTCAATGTTCTCTATTTTCAAAGACTTACAAGAAGAACAGTTTGAACTTTGATCAATTGAAGAGGCTTCATTCATCTCCTTAATTTTATTTCTAAGATCAATATTGTCATTTTCCAAAAATTTATTTTTCTCTTCTAAAACTTTAAATTTAGCCTTGGCCTCTTTGGAGATTTTTGAAGACTTTTTCAATTCATCATATAATTCTTGAAAAGCTTCTTGTAATTCTTCAAAAGAATAAGAGTTAGAATTACTTACCTCTTCTTCCTCGTTGGCCATGAGGCATAATGCAGCAGTTTCATCGCCCGAGCTGTCCGAATCCCATGTCACACGCCTTTGGTGTTTGTTCTTCTTCTTCTTGTCCTTGGATTTTGGACAATGTGATTTGGTGTGGCCAAGTTTTCCACAATTTTGGCATGAGGGACTTGGTTCTTCCTTCTTTATTTCCTTTTTCATACACTTATAAAACTTTTCAATTATATCATTGGAAATAATATCATCATCGCTTTCCGAATCACTTACCTCTACTCTTTTAGAAGATGAGGCTTTGAAGGCAATATTCGAACTTTTACTTCTAAGATAGGGATTAAGAATTGTGCTTTCATAAGTTTTGAGGTTACCTCTTAGTCCATCAATTGTGACATCCGTGATTCTTATCAACTCTTAGATGGCATTAGCTTTGGAACGCCATTCGGGAGTGAGACTCCGTAGGATTTTTTGAACAAGATCTTTGTTCGTGTACACTTTCCCGAGAGCATGAAGATCGTTGACGATTTTTGAGAATCGTTCGAACATAACACAGATGGGTTCGTTCTCCCTCATTTTAAAGAGTTCATATTCATGTGTTAGAAAATCAACTTTAGATTCTCGGACTTGAGACGTACCTTCATAAGTGATCTCGAGTTTATCCCACATCTCCTTGGCGGTTGTGCAACAAGAAATCTTCTGATAGTCATCCGGATTCACTGCACAATATAATAAGTTGACGGCCTTTGCGTTATTTTCAACTTTCTTGATGTCCTCGGCATCATATTCATCTTCCTCCTTTGGAACCGTGGTTTCCCAAACTTTCTTTGTTGGCATTTTTTCACCGTTCTTGATGATTTGCCACAAGCGAAAGTTATTTGGTTGGATGAAGATTCTCATCCGCTCTTTCCAGTATGTGTAATTTGTTCCGTCAAATAGTAGAGGCCTATAGGTGGAGTGTCCTTCGCCCATCATTCCTGCGTTCAATATTCTCAACAAAAAAATATATATCGTTCTCTCAACCGGTTAAGGCTTTCAGAGAGTTAGGCTCTGATACCAATTGTTAGGATTTATGCCCGTCACTAGAGGGGGGGTGAATAGTGCGGCACGAGAATATTGATAAATATTGCGGAATTAAAATTGCATGAGTAAAGTAAATGGAGAAATTAAAAGATTAAGGAAAGGACACACCGAATTATCCTGGTTCACCACAACATGTGGTTAGTCCAGTCCCCGAGAGACTCTCTCGAGATTCCACTAACTCCGTTAAGCTTACGGGTGCCTAACAAACCGTTACACTTGCTCGTAGATGTACACTCTACAAGACTTCAACTTGCTCGAGGATACTGCACCTCAAGACTTCACCTTGCTCGTGGATACCACACCACAAGACTTCACACACTAAGATTGAGGGTACTTAGCAAACCCGACAATCAATGAGAAGATTTGGTCTTCTCAAACACCTTTCTCTTTTACAACAAGAACTCTCTCAAAAGAGTAGATAAAGAGATACAATATTAGCTCTATGAACAACTCAAAGTTGTCTCTCAAATGGCTCAACAAAAGCTCTATAATGATGCACAATGATGATCAATATGTATATGAATAATGAGAGGTGTTGTGTGTTTCAATTCAGCTCAAAAGACCTCTATTTATAGGTGGTAGAAGTAGTATGTTCGTTGTTTAATTGGTAATCAATTATGCTGATTTTATGCCAAGATAATCGATTATCAGATTTGGATAATCGATTATCAGCTTACCGTTACAAAATTGGAAACTGATTTTATGCAGGATAATCGATTATCAGATATGCATAATCAATTATTTTGTTACAGTGTTCAAAAACTTGGCAACGGATACAAGATAATCGATTATGCACTTCTGATAATCGATTATTTTGCTGTTTTGTAAATTTCGGTTTACGCTGTCTTAACATAATCGATTATCAACATAAGCATAATCGATTATTGCTGTCCAGCTTTGAAAGACATGTTTAAAATTCATTTTGGCTGAAACGAAAATGTTTGAAATCATTTTGTTTGAAGTATTTGAAATATGATTTGATAAAATGATTTTATGCATATTAACGATGACCTATGTTGAGCCAAAAGACGAGATTACTTTAAACGTTGCTCTTACATTTGTTCTACCTAACGACCTACGTCTTGGGTCTTCGGTCTTGAACTTTTGAGCTCGTCTTTGGCTTGTCTATGCAATTCTGTCATCAATATGCTTCTCGGCATTCAATCTTGATTGTTTGTCATATAATAACTTTGTTCGACACTTGACTTCATTGTTTGTCATTCATCGACTTCGTTGTTTGTCATTCATCAAAACCTATACCTGAAAATCATGCTAATACAACCAAAGCACACATATCATGGATAGAATGATTTTCTACATCTGGGACCCGGTCCACAATGTCTTCCACTTCTCAGACTTTGAGCTAACCCCAACTTTAGAGGAAATGGCCGAATATATCGGGACCCATACAATCCCTTTGAGACATCAATACTTGATCGCACCCAGATCCCTCGCTGTGCACAAATTTCTGGATTCCTTGAAAATTAGTAGAAAAATTCACAACCCCGACTTATCGGCTGGCTTCTGTACCCTGCAATTTATATATCAGTGGTATGGCCAAATTGGAGGATTCAACAACCCTGAAAATCTTATTTATAGCAAGGGTAATCAGCTCAAGTGGGAGGAGCATCGATGTTTCGCATTCATGGTGACTTTCTTGGGTCTTTTAGTATTCCCGTGAAAGGACGGGAACATGGACATACAAATAGCGGGAGTCGTTAGCACATTGATGACCCAAGCTAAGAGTACTCTCTCTCCAATGATCTTGTCCGACATCTTCCGTGCTCTCACTATCTGTAAAGCAGGAGGATATTTCTTCGAAGGTTGTTACTTACTACTACAAATATGGATGATTGAGCATATATGTCACCGGCCTCGGTTCATGAATTACGGGTCGCCAACCAAAAGCTGCATAGAAGAATTTGGCAACTGGTTCGACGGGTTTAAATTACCAAAGGGTGTCGCAGAATGGGTGTCGCACCTCCGGACCATCACTACAGATCAAATAGGATGGACATTCGGTTGGTTCTCTGTGGACAAAGTTATGTATATTCCCGCAACAGAACCACATTTTCTCTTGATGGTCCTTAGGAGCATCCAGCCTTACGCCCCGTATCGAGTCTTGATACAATTTGGAAGATGCCAGATAGTGCCAAAATACAAAGATCTCAGCATACGGGTAGTCGAGATTGGGCATGGTGGTCAGTTCCCCGAAGCAATGGTTTGCAAGATCTAGAATGAGTGCCAATACCTAACCGCTGACACTTGTGTACAGGATCCTCTTAGAGGTGAAGTGTCACCGGGATACCTCGCCTGGTACAGGAGAGAAATTGAGTTTGAGAGACCACCGAAAAGGCCTTACCTCTAAGAGTTCATTGGAACATCGCAAGAGCAGTGGGATTGGTTAGCAAAAGAAAATGAATATCGGGCTACTATAGGAAGGCTGGAAAACAAAATTCAAGAATTACAATTTAAGAACAGTTTGCAAGCTGCAGCCAGTGAGGGAGAAAAGAAGGTGTTAACCAAAGAAAACGAAGCCCTACGGGCCTAAATCCAGAAAATGAAGGCAACCCCACAAAATCCTCCGATGAGTACAAAAGATGAAAAGCTCATAGAGAACCTGCGACGAAAAGTAACTGAATATGGGTTCGACTTGAATAAGGCGGAGGGTGAACTTTCTAGAGCTCGAAAGAAATTAATTAAAAGTGCAGAAGAATGGGCCCGCATACTGGAGCAATTAAAAGAAGGAAGTGGCAATGAAAGCGTCGGTTTAAAATAGAGGGTTGTCATAGCTGAACACAAAATGGCCAAACAAGCCAGGGATTTCAAAGCCGAGAGAGAGCATTGCTATGCAGTAATAGCGGAATAGGAAAGAGATTTGTGACAGTTCCAAAAGCTGAATCAAGAAGCTAAACGGACTTTAGAAGCACGGGCCGAGCAAATAGGGCGTCTGCTACAAGAAAAAGGGGTTATCAGGGAAAAGGTGCGGGCAATCGTGGAATATATTACCATAAAGTGCAATCACTAAGAAGACATGACAAAATCTACATTCTTTGCTGGTGCCATGACATTAGTCCGTCAAGTGATGGAAGATCTCCACTACCTCCAGGGAAGTTTGGCGCGAAAACCTGCGGCAAGGCCGAACGATGCCTGCAAGCTCCAAAAACATTTGAAGTTTTGATGTACTCATAAATTTGTATTTTTCTTAAAAAGCGTATGTCTTTATGTTCTGTTACTTACCTTACGAGTCTGTAAGATTATTGAATCCCAGTTTGGTAGTTCGCCTTTGTAATCCAAGTTTATGTCTTTATAAAATTGGAAATCCAAAAAATATATTATGTCACGTACATAACATTTTTTCCAGGAACTATGCTCGATCTGATTCCTGCAATGTCATGATACATAGGCAATCTTTCTAGAATTCGACCGTATTCTTAAAAAGGGAAAGCTAACGAGGAATTAGAAGTAGCCAACAAAAGAAAATTCGGAATAAATGTCGGGATGACACATGCGACCATTGCAAACATATAGGAATCCGTTAACTGCATAGGTGCATCATATCCAATGTGTGATTTCTGGTTTGTTATTTGTCCCAACATAACCGTTTGGATTCTAGTGTCCAGTCCAGGTGTTTTAAAAAATAGTGATTGGTTTGCGGTAAGCTGGCTTCACACGGATTCTTTACGAGATCAAAAATAAGCACAAAGATGTCGACTGAAATGACTCTACCAGCAGTCCCTATCCCAGAGGACAACCCAATTACATGAATCCCACCCTCTGAATCTGCAACGGCTGAAGAGAACAGGATCCTGCGGCTCCGAGTTATGGAGATGTGAGTCGCCTGGACAAATGGGAAAGAACCTCCAAGTGCTATCCCCGGATTTCCCGAGCTTTTTCCAAGGTCAGGGGGTACCTCCACCATCCCTCTCAGTCACCCAAATATTCTCCTGGGCAGCCCACTATATCAACCAATTTTGTTGGAGCGCCCTCTGAAACCAGCCCATTGATATTTACATCCGGTCCAGCTCCCAACATTTTTACAACCCCTCCGTGCGCAGCCACAACGCAGCCTGTGGTACCGAGGCCCATGTTTGACCACACAACTTTTACATTCCAAACTCCTAACTACCAAATTGATCCTCCCCGGTACCCCACATACTGTTAGAATATACGCTTAACGCTAGAGGGGGGGTGAATAGCGTTTCAATAAAAATCAAGATAAATTTGCGGAATTAAAATTGCAGTAATAAAGTAAGTGCAGTAATTAAAGTAGTAAGGAGAGAACACACCGAATTTTATACTGGTTCACCACAACGTGTGGTTAGTCCAGTCCCCGAGAGACTCTCTCAAGTTTTACACTAACTCCGTTAAGCTTACGGCTGGCTAACAAACCGTTACACTTGCTCGTAGATATACACTCTACAAGACTTCAACCTGCTCGAGGATACCTCACCTCAAGACTTCAAGTCAAGGAACTAAACTTTCCTTCTTACAACAAGGGATTAGAACTTCCCTTCAAGTGTATGCAAACACTTAGCACTCAAGACAAGACTCTCTTACAGAGTAGATATGAGTAAAATTAATACGCTCAAGAAGACAACAACTTCGTCAAGAGTTTGGCTCTCAAAAACTATGAAATGAATATAAAATGATTGATATGAGAGTATGTAAGCTTAAGCAAGAATGTAATCAATTGTTGTACTTAAAAGAGTGATTTTGAGGTGTATTTAATTATTTATAGTCCTCAAAGTCACCAAGACCGTTGCTTAATTGCCAATCACTAATTGCTGATTTTGTTCTAGGATAATCGATTGTCTGATTTGCATAATCGATTATCTGCAAATCGGTAGAAAAATCATATGCAGATTTTAAGCAGAATAATCGATTATTCAAATTGCATAATCGATTACCTGATAACGTTTAAAAATCAGACGCTGATTTTATGCTAGCATAATCGATTATTGCCTTGTGCATAATCGATTATCTTTCAGCGTTTAAAAATACTTTGGCAACGGTCTTAATATAATCGATTACCTAAAAGACATTATCGATTATTTTGCTGTTTTGAAAATTCCGGTTATACACTATCTGGACATAATCGAGTATCAAAAAAAGACATAATCGATTATTTTTCTGTTTTGTAAATTCCGGTTCTGTCTTAACATAATCGATTATCAGAATAGACATAATCGATTATTTTGCTGTTTAGATTTGAAAGACATGTTTAAAATTCATTTTGGCTAAAATGAAAATGTTTGAAAATCATTTTGTTTTAAATCAAAGATGCATGGTTTGATGAAAATGATTTTACGAGAGAAGCCAAGTCTTAAATCTATTGTCGGATCAAGATCTCAATATAAATGACTCATGTATAACTTTGTTGCTTTACTTGATCTTGTTCTTTGTTTCTCTTGTGCTTGGACTTCGGCATATGTCAATGTTCCATGCGCGTCGGTTTGTCATTTATCAAAACCTACAAAGATGAACACACGTTTAGTTTTAGCGACTTGAGAACGTGTTTCAACACATACAATTACCCTCAGCCAGCATACGAACTCACCCGCGTGCAAGACAAAACCCCTTAAACACCCGAACAAGATGAAATACCAAGGAGAATGAAGAGTCTTGAACAAAGTCTGAAAAACATGCAAGGATTAAGTGGGTAGAAGAGTATCTTACTCAGACCTATGCATGTTCCCACACGTACATCTTACTTTGTGGTTCAAAATGCCAAAGTTTGAAAAATACGACGGCCACGGCCCCATCGCTCATTTAAAAAAGTATTGCAATCAACTACGTGGATCCGGTGAGAAGGAAGAATCTTGATGGCGTATGTTGGGGAGAGCTTAGTGGGCATTGCATCTTAATGGTTCATAGACCAGGATATTACCCGATGGCATATCTGGGATGACCTCGCCCGGGACTTTGTAAGGAAATTCCATTACAACATCGATATTGCCCCAGACAGGAATTCCTTAGCCAACTTGAAAAAGAAAGCTTCAAAGAATATGCTATTAAATGGCACGAGCAAGCGTCGAGAGTAAAGCAACCCATGGACGAGACAGAAATTGTCACCGTCTTCCTACAAGCGCAAGAGGTAGATTATTTTTAAAATATAATGTCCGCAATGGGAAAACCTTTTGCAGAGGCAATTAAGATTGGGGAGATGGTACATAATGGCCTCAAGACAGGGAGAATTCTGAGTCAATCCGTACAAGGCGGGGCGGGAGGAATCCCAAGAAACAAGAAGAACGAAAAAGCGTCCATGGCAGCCTCTGGGATGAAAAAACATCATGTTCACATATCTGTATTCTCAGAAAGGGCATCTGAACATTACTATCCCCACCATGTCACTATGCTCCTTAGTCTTATGCAATCATGAACGCGCAGCCTTTCGCTCGGCCACAACACTAGAATAAACAAAGCCCCAAGAAATCAGCCTCCTCAGAATCACTACAATCCCCGCCCTCTACAAAATAATTATTGTCCCAGGGAACCACCCAGGAGATAGAACTTCATTCCAATAGGGGAATCCTATGCCATCCTATTCCCAAAGTTGGTCCAAATGGGTCTCCTGCAGCCCATACCCTCGAACACACAAAACCCTGAATCATTTTCCTATCAAACGGGAATATGTTGTGCTTACAACTCTGGGCAGAAGGACATGACACCGATTAAAACGAGCAATGGAAGATTTTATAGACCAACAGAAGATAGTATTGAGAGATGAAGAGGTCCCCAATGTAACTAATAACCCGTTGCCGGCTCACAACAATGGGCTGGTCATCGGAATTATCTACGAGGACAAAGAATTTGATCCCGCCCTGAAAGCCATAATAGCCACCGCCAAGGCAGATAGAAAACCAGAAGTTACCCCCAAAAAGACTAAAGAAAAGAAAATGAATGAAGCCAAGTGCCCAGAAGAAGAGAAGAAGTCTGAAATCAAAACTGAGACGATCCCTACCAAGGAAACAATACTCTACATCCCATGAGGGCGTCAAGAAAAGCAACCCACTCTGAGTACCCCAAGAAGGTTTGAGCTGAACAAATCCATTTATGTACCCAAGAAAGACTATGTGGTACAGGGATCGATTAAACCTTCGGTGCTGAATGAGCCCGTGGTAATCAGTCGCACACCGTAGAAGCCCACGACAAACCCTTCGGTAGTCCCTTGGAATTACCAAGAAACCATAGTTACCTACAAGGGCAAAGACATTATCGGGGAAACTCAAAAAAGCTATCCCACAAAGAAATACTCAGATATGGAAGAGGTGAATGCTGCTACCAAACGGCGATTTCCACCTAAGAGGCCAATAAATGCTGAAGAGGCAGAAGCCTTCTTTAAAAAAATGAAAATGATATAGTACGAAGTGGTGGATCAGCTCCGAAAATCTCCTGAGCAGGTCTCTTTATTGTCGCTTCTGATGAAATCTCCCGAGCACCAGCAGGTGTTGGACAAAACTCTGAATGAAGCTTACATATCGACACGAACCTCCGTAGAGAAACAAAAGAAGATGACGGAGAGATTATTTGCCATTAACCAGGTCACGTTCAGCAAGAATGACTTACCTCCGTACGGAGCTTCCCACAACAAAGCCTTGCACCTCAGTATCAAATGTGAGGGATATTACGTCAAGAGAGTGATGATATACGAAGGCTCTGGAGTAGACATATGCCCACTGTCTACATTGCAAAGAATGGAGATTGGGACGGAGAGGATCCGTCTTAACAACGTTTGTGTCCGAGCTTTCGATGGAATCGAGAGAGACACCATAGGGGAGATTGACTTGGTGCTAACCATTGGTCCGGTCGACTTCGAAGTAACATTTTAGGTGTTGGACATGGAAACATCCTATAACTACCTCTTTGGAAGACCGTGGATTCATGCAGCAGAAGCGGTGCCTTCTACCCTGCACCAAATGCTGAAGTTCGAACATGAAAACTAGGAGATTGTAATTCATGGAGAGGACGAACAGTCAATTTACCGGGACCCCTCTGTCCCCTGTCTCGAAGCCAAGGAAGGGAGTGAGCACATAGTTTATCAAGCTTTTGAAGTCATAGCAGCCGATCAACATGAAGAAGGCAAGCCAATCCCCAAGCCTTTCCTATCAAATGCTTCAATCATGGTGGCAAGGGAGATGACGCGCCAAGGTTTTAAGCCAGGCAAGTGACTCCGAAGTTCCTTACAAGGCATAACTGAGCCAGTCGCTTTGCCTTCCAAAAAAATTCTTTGGGCTAGGCTTTCAACCAACATCAGAAGATATCACCTAGGCCAATCGTAGAAAGCGTCAGGGATAGGCCTTGCCACGACCCCTACCCCTCTTGTACAAAACATTTGTAAAACCAAAGTACAATGAGGAGGAGGAAGAAGAAACCTTCACCATAGAAGAAATTGATGAGATATGCAGAGCCATGAGGGAGTTGTTGTACGATGCCAACATGGTCCAGCTGGGAAAAGGTTCAAGCACTGCTAAACTACTCTATATAGGGCCAGATGCTAAGCTGCAAAACTGGAAGGCCACACCTTTATCAGTCAGGCGCGAGACCCGGTAGTCCCGCCTTGCTACCTCTTCCTACATCATGAGCAATTACAGGGTGTAGCTCGGTTGTTTTCTTTAGCATTTTTCCCTTTAAATTTCAATTGTAAAACATGTTATCTTACAAGTTCAAAATAATGAAATCAAAATTTCATCATTTGTGCTTCTTTGTCTTTCTCTTATTTTTATCTTTCTTTTATTTTTTTTTCATCTGTCTTTCAGTCCCAATAATGTGGCTTTAAATAAAATGACATGCTTGCGGACTTCATGCCACGACCCAAACATACTGCCCATTTGTGAAATAATGAACCAAGAACCGGAATACAATGAAGAAGAGGCTTTTAGGGAAATCAACCGAGAGTTGGAACACTTTGAAAACAAACCTAAGCCAAACTTAAATGATACTAAACCGGTTAACTTGGGCAATCCAGATGAAATCAAAGAAACTAAAATAAGCATCCATGTGAATAAAGAAATACGGGATTCATTGGTTCAACTCCTTTGGGAATTCAAAGATGTATTTGCGTGGTATTACGATGATATGCCTGGTTTCAGTATGGATCTGGTGGTTTATAAGTTGCCCACATACCCTGAATTGCCTCTGGTCCAACAAAAACTAAGAAAGTTCAAGCGTGATGTCAGCGATAAGATCAAAGAGGAGATTACAAAACAGCTAGAGGAAGGGGTAATCCGAGTGGTTCGGTACACCACATGGCTGGCCAATGTGGTCCCGGTAGCGAAAAAGAACGGAAACACTCTAGTGTGTGTGGATTACAGAGATTTAAACAAGGCGAGTCCCAAGGATAACTTCCCTTTACCCAAAATCCATATCCTTGTCGATAATTGTGCCAAGCACGAAATTCAATCCTTCATAGACTGCTACGCAGGATACCACCAACAGTTGATGGATGAGGAAGATGCTGAGAAAACCTCCTTTTACCGCACCTTAGGGAACCTATTGTTACAGAGTTATGCCTTTTGGATTGAAAAACGCGCAACATACATAAGGGCCATGACCACCATCTTCCACGACATGATGCATCGAGAAATAGAGGTATATGTGGATGATGTGATTATCAAATCCAAGACTCAGGGCGATCACGTAAAGGACTTAAGGAAGTTCTTTGAAAGGTTTCGCAAATATGATTTGAAATTAAAACCAGCCAAGTGCGCATTTGGAGTCCCGTCAGGTAAACTTCTGGGATTCATCGTCACCCGAAGAGGTATCGAATTGGATCCAACCAAGATCAAATCCATCCGAGAGTGGCCTCCGCCAAGGACCAAAAAGGATAATGAGTCTATTGGGAAGATTGAATTACATCAGCCGATTCATCGCCCAGTTGACTTCCACATGCGAGCCCATATTCAAGCTACTAAAAAAGGATGCGACAATTAAATGGACTGTTGAGTGCCAGGAGGCTTTTGACAGAATCAAACAATAATTGTCCAATCCACCATTTTTGGTTCCGCTAGAACCAGGAAGGCAATTATTTCTCTATCTAACAGTCTTGAAAGGCTCTTTTGGTTGTATTCTCGGGCAGCATGACACCACGGGAAAGAAAGAGCATGCCATTTATTATCTGAGCAAAACGTTTACCAGTTACGAGGCCAAGTACACACTGTTAGAAAGAACTTGTTGCGCCTTGACGTGGGTGACCTAGAAGTTAAGACATTATCTGCGAGCTCATACCACTTACCTCGTAGCCAGTCTAGATCCACTAAGGTAAATATTCCAAAAGCCAATGCCCATAGGGCGACTGGCCAAATGGCAAATCTTACTCACTGAGTTCGACATAGTTTATGTCACTCGTACGGCAATGAAGGCTCAAGCATTGGCGGATCATCTGGATGAGAACCCATTTGATGACGAATATCAGCCTTTAAACACCTACTTCCCTGATGAATAAGTGAATTCGTTGGAAGTAACAACTGAAGACACACCCATTTGGAAAATGTTCTTCACCGGAGCAGTAAACGCAAAATACGTAGGGATTAGGGCAATTTTAATCTCACCCACAGGCCAGCATTATCCAGCTACCGCCAGGCTCCGTTTCTTCTGTACCAATAATACAGCTGAATATGAGGCTTGCATCATGGGCATGAACATGGCCACTAATCAAGATGTCAAGGAATTACTAATCATGGGAGATTCCGATCTGATCAACTGACAGGCTCAAGGAGAGTGGGAGACAAGAGATGTGAAGCTCATCCCATACAAACAGCATGTGGAAGACCTTACCAAATGGTTCAGGTCGGTACAATTCAGGTACATTCCCTGTTGCCACAATGAGTTAGCAGATGCCCTTGCAACATTGGCCTCCATGTTACCATACCCTAGAAACGCCTATGTTGATCCTTTACAAATCAAAATCAAAGAAAGGCATAGGTATTTTAATGCAACCGAAGTAGAATCCAGCACACAACCCTGGTATTATGACAACAAGAGATTCATAAAAACACAGGAGTATCCCGAGCAAACCACCGGGGAACAAAAGAAAACCATCTGACGGCATGCAAGCAATTTCTTTTCGAGGGGTGATACTTTGTATAAAAGGACTCCGGATCTTAATATGCTAAGATGTGTGGATACCGAGGAAGCCAGGAGAATTATGCATGAAGTACATGCGGGAGTGTGTGGGCCCCATATGAATGGCTATGTACTGGCAGAGAAGATACTCCGAGCTGGCTATTACTGGATAACCATGGAGAAAGATTGTTTCAGATTTGTTCGAAAATGTCATCAATGCCAGGTGCACGATGATTTGATTCATGCACCACCAAATGAATTGCATCCTATGTCAGCACCCTGGCCATTTGCCGCATGGGTCATAGATGTCATTGGGCCGATTGAGACGAAAGCCTGAAATGGATACATATTCATGTTGGTCGCTATTGATTAGTTCAAAAAATGGGTTGAGTCCATCACCCTTAAGTCTGTTACCAAATAGGCAGTAGTGGATTTTGTGCATTAAAACAACATCTGTCTCTTTGGGATTCCCGCTACCATAATTAAATACAATGCAGCTAATCTAAACAGTCGCCTGATGGGAGAGATATGTGAACAATTCAAGATAACACATAGAAATTCCAGTCCCTACCGGCCCAAAGCTAATGGCGCCATTGAAGCAGCTAACAAGAACATCAAGAAGATCTTAAGGAAAATGATTCAAAGCTCGATGCAATGGAACAAAAAGTTGCATTTCGCATTAATGGGATATCGTATCACAGTACGCATATCGGTAGGAGCAACTCCTTATTTGTTGGTCTACGGGACTGAAGTTGTCATACCCGCTGAGGTAGAAATACCTTCGCTCCGAGTGGTTGTCGAAGTAGAAATTGAAGATAGTGAATGGGTTAAAACTCGTTTGGTGCAGCTGGCATTAATTGATGAAAAATGAATGGCTGTAGTGTGCCACGGGAAATTGTACCAACAAAGAATAGCCTGCGCTTACAACAAGAAAGTACGCCCTAGGAATTTCGAAGTCAGGCAGTTGGTAATGAGGCGCATACTTCCTCATCATCGAGAAGCCAAAGGAAAATTCACTCCAAACTGGAAAGGGCCAAACATTATCAGAAAGATATTTCTAAAAGGAGCATAGTACCTGGGTGACATTGAAGGAGACGAGCCCGAGGCAGCAGTAAATGCAGATGCAGTAAAAAGGTATTACGTTTAAACTCCCTGCAGCAATGACCCCGGTTGATTGAAATGACGAAGGTTGTTCTTTCCCGCTACCATAAACACTATCACTCCCTCGCAAACCCTTTGAGCTAGTTACATTTCTTTGATCACCCTCTTTGGAACCAAGAAATGCTGTTCAAAAAAAATAAGAAGAAAAGAAAGGAAAAATGAAAAAAAAGAAAAAAAGAAGAAAAAAAGAATATAAGCAAATTAGTTTAGGAAATTTCCTGAACTACGTCTGACTTGATTCCAAAAGGATACGTATGCAGCCTCTCCCTGAGGTTCAGTCATATTAAAACAAAACCAAAACCCCATCTACCCAAGAAAACCAAAACTGGGGTAGAAATATATTGATTCGGTTACAAATCCGTTCGAGTGGTTCCAAAGTTATAGATCCCCCAGGGAAGTGAAAAATACCTTCGTTGGGATTCGGCACAAATCAAAGTTTGAGAGAAAATAAAATGAGAGAGTCCTATCGGTGAAACCTCCAGGAACCATAAGGTGAAGGCGAGCAAAGAAAACAAAATGAGAGAGTCCGTTTAGCGAAAACTCGCAAAGAGCGCTATCGGGCGACGGGAGAAGGGAAATGAGAGAGGTCTATTGGCGAAAACCCGAAAAGGGCGCCGTCGGCCGAAAAGAGGAAATATTGCTGCTCAAGTCTGAATGAGTTTCTTTGATTTTGAAAGCTGAAATCAGAAAGCAGAAATGGATCTGGGCCGGGTATTCAGTCCAAGAAGCACGTCGTTGTCATTTAAAGCGGTTCATATTTCCAGATAAGTCCCTTCTTTTCCCTCCAAAAGGAACATACCTCTCTAAAATCCATGTTTCATTCGTTTCCACTTGAACTTTAATGTCTTGACCATTCCCTAAGAAAGGTAGCAGGGCTGGTCTCACAGGCTCCTCCTGGCAAGAACTAAAGGAATACTCGGCATCGTCGAGTGCGCTTATCCAATCACGGCTGATCATGATGGCTGACGCCCCAAAAGCAGGAAAATAAAAGAAAGGAAATTCAAAATCAAAAGGTCCATGAACGTAAAGCAAAATCAGAAGGTTTTTAAGCCAAATGGGATGATGGTTCTTATCAAAAGCCCCAAAAGCAAGCCCTGAAATCAAACTGGGATAAAACTCATAACAAAAGGCCCAGAAAAAAAAACCAACCCGAAAATGAGGACCCCCGGACAACCAACAAAGCAAATATTGGAAGTCAAGGGTTTGTCTTCTGACAGAAAGGAAGCTGAAATGAAGCATAACAAGGACGCAAACCCAATCACTGTTCAAACTTACAGTTTGTTTTGTTTCTAAACTAAAATAGACGCAGGTGTAATCTAGAAAAACAAAAGGAACACGGGACAAACACAACCAAAGAAATGGCGAAAGGGCAAAGAATGGTGTTGCAGCAACAACAAAAGGAAAGTTTTCTTTTCATTTACCTGCAAACTCATAAATAAGCATGATAGCATGGGATTCCAATCCTTAGTTTCCCCTTGTGCAACTTGTGGATTTCCTCGGCATGATCCAAGGATTGAATTCCACCCCCTCCAGCATAGACCAAGAAGTCTCCTTCCTTCACTCCTCGGCACAACCCGGGAAATTCCTCTTTACATCCCCAGCATAACCTGAGGACCCTTTTTTTCCCGCTTTCTACTCCCCAGCATAGTCCAAAAGTTAACACCTATCTATCCTTAGCATAACCTAAGGGTTTTTCCTTCTCTTCTCTATCCCCAACATGGTCAAAATGATCTCTGTGGTCCTTCACTTCCTTATAATCCCCTGGCATAACCCACGAATTTTCATTCATCCCGGTATAACCCGCGGATTTCCCTGGCATAACCCAGGAATTTTCCATTCATCCCGGCATAACCCGCGAATTCCCCTAGCATAACCCAAGAATTCTCATTCGTCCCGGCATAACCCGTGGATCTCCCTAGCATAACCTAGGAATTTTCCATTCATCCCTAACCTAGGAATTTTCCATTCATCCTGGCATAACCCGTGGATCTCCCTAGCATAACCTAGGAATTCTCTTTCAATCCCGGCATAACCTGCGGATTCCCCTAGCATAGGAATTTTCCATTCCTCCCGGCATAACCCGTGGATTCCCCTGGAATAACCCAGGAATTTTCATTCATCCCAGCATAACCCGCGGATTCCCCTGGTATAACCCAAGAATTCTCATTCGTCCCGGCATAACCCGTGGATCTCCCTAGCATTACCTAGGAATTTTCCATTCATCCAGGCATAACCCATGGATCTCCGGGCATAACCCAGGAATTTTCCATGCATCCCGGCATAACCCGTGGATCTCCCTAGCATAACCTAGGAATTCTCTTTCAATCCCGACATAACCCGTGGATTCCCCTGGCATGACCCAGGAATTTTCCATTCATCCCGGCATAACCCGTGGATCTCCCTAGCATAACCTTGGAATTTTCATTCATCCCAGCATAATCCGTGGATCTCCCTAGCATAACCTAGGAATTCTCTTTTAGGCATAACTCGTGGATCCCCTGGCATAACCCAGAAATTTATTCATAACCCATGACTCTCTTACCCCCGGCAGGGACTATTTCATTTATATCCCGGCATAACCTGTGGATCCCCCTCTCATCCCCACCAAGGACCCTTTCTCTTTCCCAGCATAACCTTACGATCTTTCCAAAAGGATACACAATCCCGATTTTTATTGTTTTCAATAAAGAAATAACTTGGATTTGTTTTGCAAATAACTCACGAAATTTTCCCAGTGAAAACTGGGGCAGAAAAATTTGTTCGTATGTTTGTGTTGGTGTCCGAGCAGGTTTCACCTTAAGGCACAAGATTCGAGATGACCAAAAGCATGAGTCTCAATCCAGAATAAAGGAAAAGAAGAAACTAACAAAAAAAGTGAGTTCAAAACGATGAAGTGGACAGAGATGAGGACTGCTCAACATTGGGATGAAGTCACAAACTCCGCATGTCCCGCTTTGTTTCAAAAACTGAAGAATAAACCAGCAATTGCAGCTAATGGGCATCAAGATTCAGATTGAGGTCAACAGCAAAATCAGCTAAGATGCAACATCAAAATCCTAGAGATTGATATATAGAAATCTTGTAAACCATAGTTGATAGGCCCATCCAGCTTAGCTTTTGGTTTTTCTTTTGTGTAATAAAGAGTCGGTAAGCAGTAGCAGCAGCAACAGCAGTGAAATCACAGCCCAGGGTAGTCCCAGCAACCAAAACTTCCAGAAATACACTGACCTGATTCCTTTATCGACAAGGATATGTAGACAACCTTTGAAGCAAGGTTCGGTCAGGAATTTTTCAAAATGCTTCGCATGGAGTATTCAGTCGGACGAAAATCGCTCATGTTTGTTCACTTGTCTTTGCACGAAAACTCTTTGTGTTCCCACGCAAAGAGGGGCAGCTGTGAGCATATGATTTTTACCCTGTTGAGACGGCTCCTACAGGACTCTCAAAGTTTAGGATTTTCCTTTAAGTATTTAATTTTAGGATTTAATTGCGCATGACATTGTGTTTTCATTAATGCATGCATAAAATTAAAATATACACAAAGATTGCATAGGCATTTAGGATTTAATTTTAATATTTTTTGCTCGATTAATTGGTAAGTAGGTTTATTTCTGCAAATACAAAAATCAAAAAAAATTGATTAGTGTTTACGACATTTTAATTGTGTTGCATTTTTGTGTTTTAATTTGTTGAATTTTTATCTTGTGTTGCATAAATAGATAATTATTACGTTGACTTAATTTAATTAGGAGGTTTTTAAAGTACAATTAGGAATTAATTAACAATAAAAAGAGAGAGAGAGAGAGAGAGAGAGAGAGAGAGAGAGAGAGATAGAGGAAAATAATAATAACAACAAAACAAAACAAAACAACTATATATATAACACCACCCAGGCTGGCCACAATTGGGTCATACCTGGCTGGCCCAAACCCTTAAACCTGTAAAACACACATGCCTAGCCCAAAATAAGTCCTCGACCAAGTCCACACACAATCGCCCCAAGACGACACCGTTTCAGGGACAAGCCATCACGGCCATTGATCTCAGGCCATCCAACGGCCCTGGATCATTCCAAAAATTCTCATAAATATGTCCAAACGTCTCTATAGATTCAGAGACATACCTTCTCCTTCCTCGTAACAAGTTGATTGTAACACCCCCCCCCCCATCTCCGCCATATGAACGTCGTTGAACCACCTTAATGCCGCCACCAGAAATCGCCTCACGACGGCAGCCGGTCACCAAACCACCCCATATTTACACCACCAAACCATCACGATCCCCTCGTTCCCATTCTGTGGTTGGTTTTCTTCGAACAAATCCCCATCTCTTTGAATATTCAAAAGAAGGATCGCCGGAACCAGCGTCTCCAGTGACCCAACCCCAAACCAACCTAAAACTATACCTCCGAACCACCTCCCCTTCTCCTTCCAAACATCCAAGCCGTGTCCTTCAAATCCAAATGAGATTGCTCGAATATTAAATCTAAGCTTACCCTAAATCGTAAAACCCTCCAGAATTTGATCAAACTAGCCTCAGATGACCCCCTTTCCGTCCCTCTCCCAAACCATACCACGCACAACCCTTGAACCCAACTAACCACAAAAGAAAGTCAGATCTGAGATTTCACTTGGTCTCAGAATCAATGAGCTCCACTATGAGCCTGTTCGATACCACAGGCAAAAGCCTTAGAGGAGTGCAAGACCTCTCAAAAGAGGTCATAGATTCGTGGAATTGGAAATTTCGAGTTAGAATTGCATGTAAAAGCTAAGTATTCTATGTTTTAATTACTGTCGTTGCTAGTATATATTTAATTTCTTTGTTCTTTTAAATTTTAGTTGTTTTACACGATCTCATCCTGAAGTATGATAAGTAGTCGTCTTTGCTTGCTATATGCTTTGGTTCATTTGGGTGTCACTGGTTTGAATTCATCTTCTATAATGGTCTGATATCATGCTTGCCTCTTGACTTGTCAGTTGTTTCACCTCTGAAATTTTACATTTCTTGTAATTCCTGCCTTTTGACTCTTCAGTAGTTTCACCTCTGAAATTTTACATGGTTTTTGATCCTTGTCTCTTGATTCTGTATTTGTTTCACCTCTGAGGTTCTGAATGGCTTTGTTAGATGCTTATCTTTGTGGATCCAACCTGCGTTATATCATGATTCTCGGTAGGTGTCTTCTTTTAAGAGTTTCATATCAGTCGTATTTTTTTTTATTTAACACTAGATTTTCATTGATATCGAATAAATATACAAGGATGAGTTCTTTGTAGTACTATAGATTAACTACTACAATACAAATCTGACAAAACTAATACATTCCTATCATTAGCTAAGGATAGTGATTTAGTTGTCGCAAACCCTTTTTCCATCTCTTATATTTCCTGCCCCGAGCATGTATAAGCATTGCAATTTCTCGGCATATTTGATTTTCATCAAAAGACTTCCCCTCAAATCTGATAACATTCCTGCATCTCCAAATGAGTGACACTGTGGTGACAAAAGCACTGGCCACCACAGCCTTCTTCCATACTTTGCTTCTAGCAAGGCTACAGATCCAAAGAAGTTCATCATTCCAGCAGCCAATTGTTCTGTTGCATCCCAGCCAGCAGCAAATTCTATACCATATCTTACTTGTAACTGGACAAGTAAAGAATAGGTGGCCAAACTCTTCAACAACTTGTTGACAGTATACACATTCTTCCTCCACACTTATTCCAAACTTCAATAATCTGTCGACAGTAGGAAGTCGACCATGAGCTGCCAGCCATGTAGTAAACTTATGTCTAGGCAAGACATTAGTTGTCACCATTAGGTTCTTCCAATCCACCCTAGGGAAAACTGGAAGCAAAGTATGATATAGAGTCTGTATTTGGACAGATCTACACATACCTGCCAACTGTGCAATAGATCCCCTTGCATATTATTATCAGCCAGAATAGGAGTCCTGCAGTCTATAATTTTCCTGACTACCCAAGAAGCATTATTGGGAGTAGCCATAGTCTCAATGTCACAACTCTTTATATAGTAATAATGGATCCACTTGATCCACAGGCAATCCTTTTTCCTTGCCAAGTCCCACAACAGTTTAGTAATAGCAGCCTTGTTCCAAATCTGTATGTCAATAAAATTGAGTCCTCCTGCAGTGACAGGTCTGCAGATTTTGTCCCAGGCTACCAGTGATCTTCTGGACACTGTTGCATTGCCAGTCCAAAGAAAAGATCTACACACAGCTTCAATTACTTTTACTACCTTCTTAGGCAATATAACAACCTGTGCCCAGTAGGTTTGGACCCCAAATAACACTGTTTTAATTAGTTGGCTCCTGCCTGCATATCAGTCATATTTCTTTCCTAGTAATGGTGATCTTCAGTATTTACACATGTTAGGATAAATTTCTTTTCTGAATATTGTAACTACTGATATTAGCTTTGTTTTAATTTCTTGGTTTTTACTTCTATGTTTTTTTTTACTAAGTGTTATAGTTTGTCCATTGTTCCTGCATAGTCGACTGGGTTTCTGATTGTTTTGTTCATCTTGAATGTTCAAATAATCCTGAAGTTAGATAGTTGTCTGCTTGAATCCATGAAGTTCATTGTTTAATCCTTAAATTCTTTGAGTAGCCACTTATACATAATTGAGCCTATAGTTTAGATTCAGATTTTTGATCCATAACCTGAAGACAATTAACCAGGGTCAGATTCGACCAAACAAATGAAAACCAAGGTTAAAAACCTTAGGTCAGTTAATTAGGAAAAGAGACAGGGGTATAGAGGGTATTTGAGCTTAAAGAATCCTGTAACAACCCCTAGAACATTCTAGTGAGGGGTTTCAGCATAATGTTTGCCTCAAAACTTGAGGCACAAGTCAGAAAACTAAGGACTATTTAGGTAAAAATAAAAATTGGGTAATGGACTAAAAGGAAAACAAGGAAATAGGTGTTGCCCTAAGGCTTCAACTATAAAAGGGGGCAATCTGAACATTTGAAGAGGACTTTTTGATATTTTTTAGCAGACTTTTCTTCTGAAGCTTTAGTGAATTAAGATATATATAAATATATATTAGGCTCTCCTATATTCTTCAGAAATCCTTAGTGTTGTTCTATTCCTGTTGAAATTTTGCTATTCTCAAAAACTTCTTGATTCCCTGGGTGCTTATTGGCTTATTGGTTTTGCTTGCCTGCTACTTAATTCATTACTCATAGGCTTTATTTCCTTTTGGCATTCCAGGTACCATTCCTTACTAAGATTCTGAAACTACATAACTGTATGTCAAGCTTGTAGCTGATCATGAAGTTAATACATTTTGTTTCCCAGTTCATACGGCTACTGTCATTTACTTTCTGTTAGTACTGTTGGCTTTGTATTAAGCATACACATGTACTCATTTTGGACTTATGCCAGGAATGTGCTTTAAATTCCATTACATTTAGAAATACTCTGTTCAGATTTGTTTAGTATATTGTAACTTGAGTTAAAATAGAGGTTTGATAACTGAATTTGTATATTCCGACTTCTGAGCATTATAAATTGTTTTATTCAAATTTAATACTGAAATCTAATATAAAATCATTCTCCAGTATGTTCCTTGTAAAAATATTGTTGGTACATTTCATAGTGGTCATGTAAATAGTTTTAATAATTAAGGGATAATTGAAAGAAGGACTATTGTGATTTGCTCGCGATGGACTCGTTAGCCTAGTGCTTCTGAGCCCAATTGAAAGGACCAGTAGATGCCATTGGTAGTGTAGAAATACACGCTCCTGGGCTGACTGAAAACGAAGCCCAAATCAGCCACGAACGAGGCCCAAAAAAATGCAAGTATTGATTGTCTTTTCAGAATATATTACCCATGTATAAATGACTAGGATATTGTAGATACAAGAATAATAGAAAACTTAAATTCTTTAGGACGTCCTTATGAAATAAAGCGAGCCTTGTTAACTAAATCAAGCACCACACGAGGCTCCTTAATTTAATAAAACACTTAGAAAATTGGAAGTGCCGATTACCGAATTTCACGGCCTTTCATGAATTTCTAAAGGCGTAGTTGTTATAGGCGCGAATTTATTAATAAAATACCTTCCTAAATTCGGGTGCGCATTTATGTGACCCAAATCCAAATCTCAGTGGAGTTAGAATATGTCTAAATTGCGTGCGCATTTATATGACGTGATTCGAGATGTGTTTAATGACAGTGCAAATTTCCTAAAAACATATATTAAAAGAGTTAATACTTTATAATTGCATTATAGGTTCGCACATGTATAACAAAATCAGACTTTGGCCACTTATAATAGTTAAGTGATCGTGCTAGAACCACGGAATCCGAGGGTGCCTAACACCTTCCCTCGGGTAAACGGAATTCCGTACTCAAGAATTTCTGGTTCGCAGACTTCGTTTGGGCAGTCGAAAAATCTCCTCGATTTGGGATTTTAAACAAAAACAAATACCGGCGACTTGGGAAACCAAAAGCCAAACCTATCCCAAGTGGCGACTCTTAAATAAATAAATAATCTCATTT
The DNA here is from genome assembly GCA_034376525.1 of Nicotiana benthamiana. Taxonomy (NCBI): domain Eukaryota; kingdom Viridiplantae; phylum Streptophyta; class Magnoliopsida; order Solanales; family Solanaceae; genus Nicotiana; species Nicotiana benthamiana. Next base: position 79,413,880 of record CM067326.1, on the reverse strand, counting down.
CGAATAATTTCACTTTAATTGGAAAAAACTCCATTATACGTTTTATCCTCGGGGTATCCGTGTAAGTAAAAAGGAGGTGTGACAATGTGATCTTCTTTATGTGATAAAGGTTAGTTGATCTCATTAACTAAATTACATAGATAGACGATAGTATATAGAGATATGATCATTGAACCGACTCATTGGATGATTCGTAATGGTTAGAATTACCATAAATGGTCAACATGATATTCTCTTGAAGAATACAATGTAAAAGTTTCCTTTGACCAGAGATTCTCATAGTAATTCACAAGGTATTTATTGTGCTTTGATACTAGACACATATGACCCTAGGATGATAGTTGAAAGGATATTGGGTGCGATTAAATACTTGTAGAATTAGTAATTGATCAAGAAGGAATCTGTCCAACTCTTGGTAATAGGATTAAGCTCCATGTTGTCATGAATTATAAACGACCAAACTAAGACCTAGGTCGGGGCAATTGAATGAAAGAAGAAAAGAGTTTCTCAGGTCATTCAATGTCAATTATGTTTGACATGAACACATAGTTGGTCACCTATTATGATTTGACAGTTAAACCATATCCTATGGCGATCCAGAGTTATAAGGACAGAAGGAATTACTACATTATTCTTCTGGTTCTTGAGAGTAAATTATATACTTCATGTTATCTGGTCATTAAGGAGTGTTGCTAGAAGCTACCCTTCATTAGTATATTGATATGATCGATTTACTACCTGCTCAGTATTGAACCTATAGGGTCGCACACTAACGAGTGTTCTGATCTTTACTAAAGGATTAATTATTTTATTATTTGATAATTAAATTAAAGAATTTAATTATTCAAAACAAATTAGTTATTAGTCCAAAGGAAATATTATTATATTCTTTGCTAGCACAAAGAATATAATTAATATTGTGAATAAATTGAAATTTTCTATTTTGGAATAAAAAAGATTAAATTATTTCTCTTAGTTGAAATATATATATCATATATATAATATAAATTATTATTGATTTATATAAGGGTAATACATAATATTAATTTATTCTCCAATTTGGAATAGAAATTGTAAAGACGTGAAAGTCCAATTGGACTAAGTAGCATACTTCGACACTTCAATCCCTCTGAGAATGGGATTCGAATTTCTGTAGAAAATTCCATTAAGGGTGATGGAGAAAATTTGCCGTATTATTAATTCTTGAGAAGAAAAAATACTTTGTGAAAGTGATAGTGCAATACAAAGCGAAGAGAGAAAATACAACTACAAAAAAAAGTATTTCTTGTTCTTCCAAAATTGAATAGAGAGTTTTAAGAAAAAATTTAATACTATATTTTCTTCAATTTGTTCGTGTGTTTCACTGATCAAAGAGTTGATAGCAAGGATCCGTCTTAATTGGATACGCATAGAGTCTTCGCACTATCGAAATTTTTTTGAAACGAGACTCTCTTCACCATTTACGTTTTAGATTCAATCTTTGACATATAAATAAATTTTAAACACGAAAGATCTACCTAGAATTTTTATTATCTTCCGCGGCGTGTTACGAACATGTACTTAACCTTCTGGTTGCTGCCCTCCAAGTACTTAATTCTGAAAATTCATTTTGACAAACACGCTTTGTAGGGATAAGTTGAAAAAACTTTATCAAACGGGCCAATTTTTAATCTCATTAAAAAAAAATGCTGACTCAAAATAAAGTTTGCAAAACTTAAGTATCCATATATATAATATCTAAATAAGAAAAGCTTTTTACTAATTCCTAAGCAAATTGCCATAAGAGCAACTCAATATAAATTAAGTACTCCGTATTATAGTGCTAAAGTTAAAACTTAAAAGCACATTAATAATAGTCTGTATGAAACAATTTATTAGTAATAGGAAATAGAAAAAACAAAAGGTCTCGTATTTATCTTTGTTATTGAACCTGTTAAAAAGACTGAGCTTTCTCTCTCCTCTCTTTCTTCGATAAAGCATGCATGCTACTTCTCTAACGGTAACATTGCCATCTTCTATGGTAAAGCTCAGCGCCACGATCGCACAGGTGAGCCAGGTAAGTTCGACCCTCTCTTTCTCTCTCCTCTCCTCTCCTTTCTCTCTCTTTCCTTTTCCCCTTTTTCTCTCTCGGGCCTCTCTCTTTCTCTCCCTCCCGTTAAACCTAGCAGCAGCTAGTCCGCGACCGGCAACCAACCGGCGCAAGCTAGTATCCCTTCTGATCTTCCGGCACAATTACCCCACCCTCCCCTGCGTTTCCCCCTTTCCTCAAACCCTTCTTTGGCGTACCACTAGTTCTCGGGCAGGTACTGTTTTCCGGCGACTTTTTCGGTGACAGCCCCCCACTTTTTTGTTGGCCTCGGTATTTTCTTGTGGTTATTGCAGATAGCATCTTTGTTGGCAGCTTAGTCACGGGTGGAAGGTGCACGGACAAGCGTAGCGGAGCAGGCCATTTCGACAGCCACAAAGGACGTCGAGTATCACAATACCCAGGTTATATTTGCGGGAATTGTTGTAGCTGACCCGGCAAGCGTGAGGCATACGGGCAAGTTGACCAGAGCATCTCTGGGTGCAGCAAGGCATACTTCCAGGTTCTGCCCATCGGGAGTTGGTACCTCTCGTTCTCTCGTCTCTTTCTCTTTGTTAGATAATTTGTGGCTATCTAATTAGCAACATTTTAAGCGTCTTCTTAGTGTTTGTAGTATACTTGTAGTTGCAGCTGGCTATTTCTGGTTTGGGCCCGGTTAGTGTCTTCCGAAGTTTATTATAGGTATAGTGGCTGTAGTGTGGGATGGTAGAGTAAGGTCATGTCCTCTAGGGTGCCAGGGGTGAGGACCGGGGTGGGGAGGGGGTCAAGGGCTGGGACGAGAGGTAAGGAGGGTGGGGGAAAGTGGAAGGTTGTACATTGAGGATCGGGTCGTGCAACATAGGCACGCTAACGGGTAAGTCAATTGAGTTGTCCAAGATTCTCCAGAAGAGGAAGGTTAATATAGCTTGTGTCCAGGAGACTAGGTGGGTAGAGTCGAAGACGAGAAATGCGGACTCTTATAAGTTGTGATACTCTGGAGTCACGAGAGGTAAGAATGAAGTGGGTATCTTGGTGGATAGTGATCTTAGAGAGTCTGTGGTTAAGGTTAGGCGAGTGAATGATAGGCTAATGTTTATTAAGTTAGTGATTGGTGAGTGCACCCTCAATGAAGTTAGCGCTTACGTGCCGCATGCGGGCTTGGATATGGAGGTCAAGAGGCGATTTTGGGAGGGCCTGGATGGCATTGTGTATAGTATTTCATCTACTGAAAGGTTATTTATTGGAGGGAATTTTAATGGTCATATCAGGGCGGCTGCGGGTAGTTATGGTTAGGTGCATGGTAGATTTGGCCTTGGGGATAGGAACGAAGGAGGTACGCCGTTGTTAGACTTCGCTGAGGCTTTCGAGCTGATGATTGCGAACTAAACTTTTCCGAAGAGGGAGGAGTATTTTGGTTACTTTTCGAAGTTCAGCGGCGAAGACGCATAATCGATTACCTCCTCCTCAGAAGGTGTGATAGAGGGCTGTGCAAGGATTGCAAGGCTATCCCGGGAGAGACCCTCGTGACGTAGCATAGAATCTTAGTGATGAACATTGGCATTATGATGAAGAGGAAGAAGAGGTATGCTCGTGGCTGTCCGAGGATTAGATGGGGAACTTTGACTAAGGATAAAGCCCAGGAATTGGAGGGGCGGTTATCGGCTATGGGAGCTTGGAGGAGTAATGGAGACGCGAGCACTATGTGGTCGACTACGGCGAACTATGTGAGGGAGGCGGCGAGGGAGGTGCTAGGTGTATCGAAAGGTTATTTTGGAAGGCACCAAGGAGGCTGGTGTGGAATGACATAGTCCAAAGTAAAGTGGAGGCGAAGAAGGTAGCATACAGGAAGTGGGAAGGGAGCTCAAGCGAGGAGGAGAGGAGAGCGAATAGAGAGAGGCACAAAGTGGCTAGGAAGGAGGCGAGGCTGGCGGTAACGGAGGCTAAAAATGCAGCGTTTAGATAACTATACGAGGAATTAGGGGAGAAAGGAAGGGACATGAAGTTATTTCGGCTGGCTAAGGCGAGGGAGAGAAAGGCCCGAGATCTGGACCAAGTGAGGTGCGTCAAAGATGAGGATGGTAGAGTTTTGATAGGAGATCCCCAGATTAAGCAGAGATGGCAGACGTACTTCTATGGTCTTTTAAATGAGGAGGGGGACCGGGATATAACGCTCTGGGACTTGGGGCATTCGGAGATTCCCCGAGATTTTAGGTATTGTAGGCGCATTAGGTTGACGAGGTCGTTGGGGCTTTGCGTAAGATGAGTAGGGGTAAAGCGACCGGGCCAGATAAAATTCCGATTGAGTTTTGGAAGTATGCGGAGAGAGCGGGATTAGAATGGCTAACTCGGTTGTTCAATGTGATCTTTAGGACGAAAAGGATGCCGGATGAATGGAGGTCGAGTACAGTAGTACCGTTGTACAAGAACAAAGGTGATATCCAGTGTTGCAACAATTATAGGGGTATCAAGCTACTTAACCATACCATGAAAGTATGGGAGAGGGTGGTGGAGGCGAGGGTGAGGAAGTCGACGTCTATATCCGACAATCAGTTTGGGTTTATGCTAGGCTGCTCCACCACGGAAGCTATCCACCTTATTAGGAGGTTGGTGGAGCAGTACAGGGATAAGAAGAAGGATCTGCATATGGTGTTTATTGACTTGGAGAAAGCGTATGACAAGGTCCCTAGGGAGGTGCTCTGGAGGTGTCTTGAGGCGAAGGGTGTGTCGGTAGCCTACATAAGAGCGATCAAGGACATGTATGATGGAGCTAAGACTAAGCTTAGAACTGTGGGAGGCAACTCAGAGCATTTCCCGGTTGTTATGGGATCACACCAAGGCTCTGCGCTTAGCCCATTTTTATTTGCCTTGGTGATGGATGCTTTGACACACCATATCCAAGGAAAGATGCCATGGTGTATGTTGTTTGCTGATGATATTGTCCTAATTGACGAGACAAAGGCAGGTGTTAACGAGATATTGGAGGTTTGGAGACAGACTCTCGAGTCTAAGAGTTTCAAATGAGCAGGTCTGAGACAGAGTACATGGAGTGCAAGTTTAGCACTGAATCGAGGGATGGAGGCGGGGAAGTGAGGCTTGGGTCACAGGTCGTCCCCAAGAGAGCTAGCTTCAAGTACCTTGGGTCGGTGATTCAGGGGGATGGAGAGATCGACGAAGACGTCGGTCACCGCATAGGGGCGGGATGGATGAAATGGAGGCTCGCATCTGGAGTCTTGTGCTATATGAAAGTGCCATCGATACTCAAAAGTATGTTTTATAAAGTTGTTGTTAGACCGGCTATGTTGTATGGGGTAGAGTATTAGACAGTTAAGAACTCCCATATCCAGAGGTTGAAAGTAGCTGAGATGCGGATGCTGAGGTGGATGTGCGGGCACACTAGGATAGACAAGATCAGGAATGAAGATATTCGGAGGAAGGTGGGTGTCGCCCATGTGGATGACAAGATGAGGGAAGCGAGGATCAGATGGTTTGGGCACGTGCAGAGGAGAAGCATCGATGCTCCGGATAGGAGGTGCGAGCGGTTGGCCGTGGTGGGTATGAGGAGAGGTAGAGGGAGATCTAAGAAGTATTGGGGAGAGGTGATCAGGCAGGACATGGTCCGTCTGCAGATTTCCAAGGACATGTCCCTTGATAGGAAGGCATGAAGGACAAGCATTGGAGTTGTAGGATAGGGGTAGTGGTGCTTCCCTTCCTGCATACCGGGGGGTGAGGCGGGTTGGATTAAGGTTGATCTTAGATGGCCTGCAGTTTATGTCGAACCCACATTATTCTTATTGTTTATCTTAGATGCCTTAGATTCTGGTTACCATTATTGCATGTCATTCATCTTTTGATTTTTATTTTTATACCTTTTTATGCTTCTGTTACTTTAATGGTTTTACTGGACTAATGAATTCCCTTTTCTTTTCTTTTCTTTTCTTGTTTTCCTCTATTTCAGTCATTCTGAGCCGAGGTTATATCAGAAACAGCCTCTCTGCCCTACCGGGACAGAAGTAAGGTCTGCGTACACATTAACTTCTCAGACTCCATTTTGTAGGATACTGGATAGTCGTTGTTGTTAAAAGGTCTCGTATTTATTATAGGTGTCAACCGGGCCGGTTTGACCCGGGACCGGCACGGACCGGCCCGGTCAAAACCGGCCCGGACCGGACCGGTTTAGCGCGGGGGGGGCCGGGCTGGGTTAGGGGGGGAAGGGGGTTGGGACGTAAGGCCTTACCGGGCAATTAACCCGGACCGGACCGGCCCGGGAAGAGAAATACCGGGCGAACCGGCCAACCCGGACCGGTTATAACGGTAAAATTTTTTTTATTTTTTTAACTGCTGGGGCCCACTTGCTCGTTGGCAACGGTCCAGAACCGTTGGCCAACGGGTGTTTTTGCATTTTTGGCCCTTTTTTGCTTTTTTTTTGTTTTTATTAAATTACATTAATAACCCTTCTAAAAATCTATAAATACCCTCCCCTCTTCTTCATTTCCTCACTCAAAATTATCTATCTCTCTCTCAATTCTCAAATTAGCAAATATCAATCACTCTCTTCTCTTCAATTTTCAAGAATTCATATTCTACTTTCATAATTTTATTGTCTTTATTTTCCCGAATTTAATTTATCGTAATTTCTTATTTGGAAATCGGCATTCGAAGCTTGATTCTTGAAGTTCAAGTGTTCAACATTCTTGAAGTTCAACTGTTCAAGTGCTCAATTTATTGTCGAATTCGGTGCACTCTCTCCAACTCTTTCTCTTATTTAATATTTTAATTGCATATTTGATTTTAGCTTATATATTAAATTTTCCAATATGTTGAATGCTGCTAAAAGAACGTGTAGAAAAGTTACTGGTAGGAGTGGAAGTGGTAGTGGAAGTAGTCAAAAAAGTCCTATAGCTTCTGGTAGTAATAGTAATAATGAACCAATAACACATGTTTCTGAATCATCGCCTAATTTGCAAGATGTAAATATTGATTATGAACAATTACACCAAGATTTCGGAATAGAAGATAACGAAATTGGAATAGAAGATGAGATACCACCTACACCTAATAGTGCAAATGTTGGTAGTATTGGAGTTGGAGTTGCTAGTGCAACAAGGGGTAGAAGACCACCAGTCGCTCCAACTTCTAAATCTAATCGTAGAAAAAGAAGTCCTGTTTGGAAATTTTTTGATGAGATAGAAAATAGTGATAGAGTTAAGTGCAGACTTTGTAACGAAACGTTTAAACATTTGACCGGAGGTAATTTAGGGGGGACTGGCACACTAATTAGACATATGCAAAATTATCATCCTATAGAATGGGGGGTTAATGGGGATGGAAGTCAAACAACCGGTAACTCTACTACTGCAGGTCTCCTAAAATATGATAAAATGAGGGATCGAGAGGAATTAGCGAAAATGATCGCTTTGGGTTGTCTACCTTTTTCTTTTGCTTCTTCCTCTTATCTTGTTACGTATATTCAAAGGATATACAACCCTATGTTTAAAGGTATCCCTAGAAGTACCTGTAGATCTGACATCTTTAGACTTCACGGCCAATATCAAACATACATACGTTATTTGTTTAGTCACCTTCCTTCTAGAGTATGTCTAACTTCTGATATTGGAGTAATTCAGGGAAATAATAGACAATCTAGAATAAGAGAATTTAAGAACAAGTGTATGCAATATAACCTTACACCTAGATTCATGCCCGACGAAGTAGTTACTAGATGGAATTATACGTATATATTTTTAAAATGTTGCTACAAATATAGATTTCCAATAACAGAAGTTGCTAATGCACATTGTACTGATCCTAGGCGTATGTTAACCGGTGATACCTGGGAGGTCATTAGTGATGTGATTAAATTTTTACATAAATTTTATACTGCTACTGTTGTGTTTTCTGGGGCATATTACCCAACTATTACTGTGGCTTTAGTACATATAGCTGAAATTTCTTTGCTACTATTTGAATTTAAGAAGAAAGATAGATATACGGATGCTGTTGCAAGTATGCAAGCAAAATTTAAAAAATATTTCTTTCCAATTCCTCCTGTTTACTTAATTGGCGCAGTTTTAAATCCTTCAATTAAAATGTCTGATTGTCAACAATTAATGAATGCTTTATACAATTATATGGAGATTGGGCCCACTGAAAGCCCAAATTTGTATGAATCTATGAACCAACTAAATGAACATTTACAATATCTATATACTTATTATGCAACTCAATGTGATAATGCTCGTGCTTCAACTGCTGCAAATCCCACTATGCAATGTAGCACTTCTAATGTAGTCGGAGATGATGATGAAGGCTTTGATAGTTTTAATATTTTTTCAACTTTTTCTAACACTCAAAGTAGTAGTAGGAATATAGATGAACTGCAATTTTACTTGCAGAAGCAAAAGGAGCCTCGCACCAAGGAATTTTCACCGTTAGGCTGGTGGCAGGAAAATTCAAAGCAATTTCCCGTTCTTTACGCTATGGCGCGGGATGTCCTGAATGTCCCAATTTCCACTGTTGCATCCGAGAGTGCATTTAGCCAAGCAAGACAACAACTTGGAGACACGCGGCACTCATTGGGAAGCAATGCTTTGGAAGTCTTAGTGTGTCTAAGAGATTGGATAAGATCTGAACGAAGAAATCAAGGAAAGGAAGATCTTGATAGCCCGGAAGACGAAGAACTTGGAGATATATTAACGCACGGAAACCCATCCGAATTTAACACTCCAGAAGAAGGTCCAGAGGTTCATATTAATATGGAAGAACTTGCTATTGCAATGCAAGCCATTTGATGTAAATTGTAAACTAATTATGATACATTTTAGTTTTTCAGTTTGAAATTTTGAATTTAAGAAATAAAGTAGCACTTGCAATAAGTGCAATTTTTTCCCCATCTTTTGTTATGTTCATTCAATTATTACAAAGTATTAATATAACTTAATATTTATACTATACGTAATTCAAAAAAAAAATAAATAAATAAATCCGGCCCGGCCCGGCCCGGACCGGATCAACCCAGCCCAATTGCAACCCGCCCCCAATTGAACCCGGACCGGACCGGCCCGGACCCGGACGGGTCATAAAATTTGGACCCCGACCCGGCCCGGCCCACCCGTTGGTCACCTATAGTATTTATCCATTACGCTTAAAATTTACTCAAAGAAATAATTAAACTAAAATTTCAATTGCAAAAGGAAAACCCTGAGCCTCCTGAACAAAATCACGTTCCCTACCGCGTCTTCTCCATCTCTGCAAAAGCGGGCCACTTTATATCTTAATTAACCTCCTGAATCCAATTTAAGCTTACCCTTTTCTTTATTTTTCTAGAATATGGGCAAAAAATAGGATCTCGGATGCAGTCAATCAGTTCTCTGAGCTCATTCACTCTTCTACTGGTAAACAATTTAGCTATCTCCTACATTTTTTTAGTGATATCTCTTATTTCACGCTAATTTTTGTTGCCATTTATTGGAAAATCTTTCAGCAGTTTTTATGTCGTTCGTTCCAACAACAACAACTACCCAGTCTCACATAGTGGGGTCTGGGGAGGTCTGGGGAGGGTAATATGTAGACGGGCATTACCCCTACCCGAAAGGGCATAGAGGCTGTTTCCAATCGACCCTCGGCTCAGTGGAGGAAAGGAAAAATAAAAACAAAAACAAAAATAAAAGAGCATTTAGTAACTTCAGCAGAAATAGCGTAAATAATTATGTAAACATAAGAACCATAAATGTCGTTCGTTCCTTCACCATATATTTGTTTGTTAGATTTGTCGCTACTCTTGATATTGTACGAATTGTTCGACTTGATTTTGATTCTGGAGTCAGGGTTGTAGTGTGAAAAAAAAAGGTGTCTTTCTTTAGGGAATGACTGGTGTTTAAATCTGAAAAGTATATGATATAGTTGAATTATGCAACACTTGAATGGAAATGTCTTACACCATTCGATGTTAAAGATTCATTCGAAGCAAGATATGGGAAATATTCATGTTCTTGACGTATATTTTTTAAGCATTTGATGCGAAAAACTTCAAGCAACTGGCAACTGTAGTTCTTTCATAAGGCATTCAAAAGAAAACACATGCTCGTCGTTACCTTTTGTCACCCCTATATTTGAGTTGTTAGCATTTTGAAAAACAATTTTTACTTGGGTATCTTGCTTCTACCAGATGGTTAGTTCCAGAGGCGGAGCCAAACTTTAAGTTTATGAGTTCTCAATTGCACGGAACCCATAGCTCATCTTAGTTATTGGGTTTGCATTTAACAGTTGATACATATTTCTTGAATTTTCTAATGGAAATATAGTGTTTAAGCAAATGTGACTGGGTTGGTTCCGAACCCGTACCTAATAGGCCTGGTTAGTTCGTATGCATTATCTTAATTGGTGGTAAATTCATTTATGAGAAAGGGTAATGTTTAACTCATCTCACTAACTGTATGTCCTATAAGAGTAACAACTATTTGACTACTTCAAATATTTGAGGGGAAATTTGGCATTTTGTTGAAAGAGGGGAAATTGAGTTGTCTTTCTGCTTGAAAATTAAATGATATATGTATTGCCGGGATTTGAGGGGGGCGGTGTATTTACACATGAAAAATTGGGAATAGTCAAGATTTTATCCTATTTTGAGGGACTGATTTTAGTCTTTTCTTTGTTTCCTTTTTCTCTTAACAAATCATTTCCTGCTTGAAGATCATTGATTAGCTACTAGAGTAACTTCCTTCTCATGTCTGATGAGAGTTCGGATGCGACATAACTTTTTTTCCTCTACGCTGACAACCACCTATATTACTCTTCAGGTAGAATTTGAGTCACAGGTCCAGGAGTTTTCTTAACTTGGATGAGAGTTATTGGGCACAGGAGATGCAGTCTCTGCTCTTCACCTAGGCTATTCTCATCTTCAGTTCAATGGATTTCTACTTTGAATTACCAGAGCAGGAGTTCCCCGAGGCGAGATGCTGCTGTTGAAATAGACAGCAGTACTGTAGAAGAAGTTCCAAGAAAACGCAAGTATATATCTCATGAGTCTGCAGTCAGCTTGATAAAACAAGAGAAAGATGCTAAACGGGCCCTGGAGATTTTTAACAAGGTTTCTGATCAGAAAGGTTTCAATCACAATAACTCCACCTATGCTGTTCTTCTCCATAAACTTGCTCTTTGCAAGAAATTCGAAACAGTCGATGTTGTTATTCATCAGATGAAATATGAAACTTGTAAGTTCCATGAAGGTATATTCATTAACCTCATGAAACATTACTCCAAATCCTCTCTCCATGAAAAGGTTCTGGAGATGTTTAACGCGATATTGCCTATCGTTCGGGAAAAGCCGTCCCTCAATGCCATTAGCACGTGTCTGAATCTCCTGATTGAAGCAAAACAGATTGATGTGGCCAGGGAGTTTCTCTTAAATGTGCAGAAGCATCTAGATTTGAAGCCCAATACATGTATTTTCAATATCTTGGTCAAGTATCATTGCAGAAAAGGGGATGTTGAAGCTGCATTTGTAGTAGTAGAAGAGATGAGAAAGACCAGAGTTTCTTATCCTAACTTTATTACTTATAGCACCCTTATGGATGGCCTATGCCGATGTGGAAGGCTTCAAGAAGCAATCGACTTGTTTGAGAAAATGCTTGCTGAAGATAAAATTCCGCCCGATGCATTGATTTACAATATTTTAATAAATGCATTTTCTCGTGCGGGAAAGGTGGATAGAGCTATGAAAATAATAGATTTTATGAAGAAAAATGGATGTCAGCCAAATATAGTTAATTACACAGCTTTGATGAATGGATTTTGTAAGGAGGGGAGAGAGGAAGATGCCAAAGAGGTATTTCATGAGATGAAGCGAGTAGGCCTAACACCTGATATCGTTGGCTATACAACATTGATAAATTCCTTCTGTAGGGCTGGTAAAGTTGATGAAGGCATTGAGTTACTTGAAGAAATGAAGGATAAAGGATGCAAAGCTGATGACGTGACAATAAAAGTTATACTTGGAGGATTGTGCAGAGCCTCTAGATCAAGTGAAGCTTTCGATATGCTTGAACGGTTACCTTATGATGGTATCCGTCTAAGTAAGGGAAGTTATAGGATCGTGTTAAATTTCTTGTGTAAAGAAGGCGAGCTAGAAAAGGCAATGGAGTTGTTAGGTCTGATGTTGGCTAGAGGATTCGTGCCTCATTTTGCTACGTCAAATGAATTGACAGTTCAACAATGTGAAGCTGGAAAGGCAGCCGATGCAGCTATGGCATTGTTTGGGCTGTTAGAAATGGGGTTTAAGCCAGAACCTCAGACATGGAGTTTATTGATTGATGTGATTTGCAGGGAGAGAAAGTTGTTGCCTGCATTTCAGTTACTTGATGAGTTGGTTCTGCAATAGTTACATATATGTATTGTGATTGTGGCCTTTTGCTTTTCTTTGTTCAGTTGTTTCTTTAAAGAAGATAGTTACATCATTAGCTTGCATTAGAAACTTGCGAGGGTAGCAGATTCACTTGCCGTATGCGTTTTACCACCCCCATTGTTCGACTGAATTGCTACTTGTAAAACTTAGAGATACGCTACTTCGTCTTTGTGATGCTGCAAATCAGCCTATCGATACGTGATTTTTTCGTCCAAAAAAGGCAACAGCTTGCATTTGAATGAGTTGAGGAGCTATGCAAGAAGTCAAACTAGTTAGGAAAGAGCTACAACTTGCTTTTCAATACGTTTTTAATTTAAAAGAGTTTAGTTCAATGCCTCAACCAATGGTCAATGCAGTAATCCACTCAGTATATGGATAGGAAGAACTGTCATTGTGCTCCGTTGAGGTCCAACATGTTCGGAAAGATACTCCCTAATTCCGACTGTTGAAATTTTACCATTGCTTGCTCTGATAAAGCAAACGTTTTGCCCAGATTGAACAAATTTGAGTTTGTAATTAGATATATGTCTCTAGATATCGTCCTTCTGCATGTGTGGCTACAAACTCTAAGGAGAAAGCACATAAAAAGGGTATGCACTTCCCACAATTCATTATAAACCATGAATTGATACAAAATCCATTGATACTCTAGTAAGAAAATCTACCAAAATAAGAGGTCACCAATTCTTTAGTCGAACAAGAAGATTTCATATAGACAGCCCTCTGAATGAGGTTGGTCACTTGGCACTTAGCAGTGGTGTCGGCTTCTCTATACATGCACAAAAGATAGTACACTAGCCTAATTGATGTAAACTACAGATCCAACTTTGCATCCCAGCTCCTGTAATAATGTGAAGGTGCCAGTAGGATCATGCGATGTACTACAACGGGAAGGTGCATATCTTGGCTTTACCATATTGAATGCTTCATGCCAAGACCATTACACGTTAAGATAAGACCCTTGTAGCGGTTGAGGTATTCCTGCAATCAAGATGGACAAATGCCAGAGCAATATTAATAATCAAGACATAGTTAAATACTTAAACTAACCAGAAAGAAACAATCAGGAGGAGACTCACAACAATGTTGTAATCATAGGCTCGTAGCATCCCTTTCTTGTCGTATTCTTGTCGTTTCACAGGATCAATCAGAACTGTTTTGAGACAATTGGTAAAATATAGGGAAACACGACAAATGATAAGATTAATCAGAAATAGTCGCAGTAAAAGGTGAAAGTAAGAGCAGGTTTAAAATCTTTGGCACAAAAGTTGGTGACCTGCTCATTACAGTTTGTATAATCACGTTATCCAACAAAGATAGTTCAATACTACTGTCAACCATATTGCACAATGCTTGCATAAAACTATGTATCATGAAGTAAGGCAATGACATTACACAGTATGAAATACTTGCCTATTAAACAGTTTGGGGAACTTTAAATATGTTAATGGTGTTTCAATAATAAAGCACCGGTTCCTACTGTGAAATGCCCTACCCCTTAATTTTCATTTTCTTTTGAAAGTCATTGATATCAAGAGGACAACACTCCAAAACTTAGAATAGCTTTAAGTATACCTATATAAGTTTGAGTTATGTTCAGAATAATGAATTATTACAAACGGCTGCAAGTATACCTATATAAGTTTAAGTTTGGTTCAGAATTATGAATTATTATAATAACTTTTAAGCTTCTGAACTAGTACAAGGGTCCCTGATCTTAGTTGATAATTGCAGAATATGGGAAATGCAGAAGCTCTCAATATTTCTTCTAATCAGTTTCATGTAATTTTACTTTTTGCCGCATTTTACTAGCCTTACAAAATCCTCAGAGCAAAACGAAGAGAAGTTCCAAGTGTAAACTCATTGCACTCTGTTATTTTAGGTATATCGATTAGGTTTTCTGCATTTTCTAAGCCTTCAGAAGCTTCTCTACTGGAAACCCTATGATAAACTGATACCAACTTCAAGCTTAAAATTTGCCCTCTTTCCCCCATTCACTCACAAACCATAACAGATAGCATTACTGCCATTACTAGTATTTTTCATTTTTCACTAAAGATGACCTATATTCCTGCTATTTATCTTACACACTAAGGGATTATCATTATTGTTCAGCTTATTAATTTGTGCACAGAATCTGTATGTAATATGAACTTTAGAGCATCAGCGAACTATCTCATCACGTCGCCATCCTTTTACAAGCAATTGGATATATATATATATCAGTTTTCATTGGATTGTGTAGAATAGGCAGCTTCAGAAAATATAGACACACTTGCAAGAAAATCCAAGAAGCTAATACCAGTCCTTATTAGGGAATTTAGCTTGGTTTTAAGTTTCTCATTTATAATTCACTAAGAAGATCATGATGAGGGTCCTCTCCTGATATATTCGTAGTTCGTCTAACAAACAATTATTGGAGTCTCAACTTTTTGAGCTTGTAAATTCCTAAGTCACTCCGCCTACATAAAAAGCATAGCTGAGTCCAACACAAACCACCCCTCCCCCCCCCCCCCTCCCCCCAAGAGGATAAAGGAGAAGGTTACAGTAGATTGATGCTTACCCTAAAAATAGTCAATCTTCCGCATACTAATTAATAGAACGGATGAATTCAAAGATTTCATACAATCAACCGCAACTAGTTTGGAACTGAGTGCAGTTAATACTGTAAATTCTCAAAACAAGGCCAGTGGAAAAGCTAAATCTTGACAAGCTTGTTATGGCATAAAATGACCAGTCTTTGCACCAGATTCAAACCTCATTTGCACTCTTGAAAAATTCTAGAACCTTCAGAATTGCTCCATGAGAATAAGCTCAAATATTCCTTGTTCACTATTCTAAGCTGTCACAATTAGTTGGAAAACGCACACACAAGAATGTGGAAAACTGATGTTAGTCATCGGATGACAGGAACATTCAAGAATCCCTTAGTTTAACTTAAGCACAAATCGTGTCTTTCCAGAGAATAATCATTTACCTGAGAAACAAATCCGTCTCGGAGACTTAAGGGACTACCTATGATTTTTTATTATTCTACTTTTTCAACTTAACTGATTTTCAAATAATCTAAACCTGTAACATGGCCGAAACAATATGATATTTGGCATATATCCGATACATGTGTTAGTATCATTCAAGACAAAAAAACACTTGGCGTCATAATTCAATACAGCCATGTATGGCATGATTACATCAGCCTGGCCATTCAACTCAAAAATAACTGAGATGTGTATATGCACACCTACCCCTTGAAGCTTACATGTACAATGATATTCCTGGCACCCAGAAAGTTGACTTTTGTTTAAATAAGGATAGTAAAAGAGCACCAGGTTGAGTGCAGGTTACAATAATATTTATAGTTGAATAAGTATTGCAATGAGACAACACTTTGCTACCTTCTCACTCCGATAATATCGTCACACTGCCTATTATGTTCCTGCCCCAGTTGCACTAGTCTTTCTTTTGGGTTGATATAAGCAGGAACAGTTGTGTTTATAAGGTTTCCACTGTAATATTAGTGTGTTAGGACACTCCTTACAAGATGGCTCTTTGCCACTTGTGCATCACAGTTGTTGAGAAGTGAATTCTATGACTCATTTTCTTAGAAATCAAACTCAAAGGATGGCCCATACCTCGTATAAAATACACTGAATTCGCATGGAAAATTCTCTACCCTAACTCTTTTGTACAATTTTTTTTTATCTTTACGAATTATGGACCTGAATCCTCTTCTGCAGGCTTAACCAAAATACAAGCTACTGAGTATATGTTTTTGCTTAAAATGGAGGCAACTAAGTCGCACAAGTGGAATATCAGTTATCCACACCCATTCCTCATGGGATAACCGGCCATAACTTTTAATTCCTGCCTGAATATAGATAGGAAATAAGCTTTTCTCAAGCTACTCATTCAAACATGTTGCTTCCAGTAATACGTTATTAAACAAACCAACTTAAGGAAAACACAGACATGAACCAAATATTGACTAATCGCAGGCTGAAAAGTCCATATCAAATCAACTTCGATTTGTAAAAGGCTTAAAGAAGCCCGACAAACACAAAATAAATTAGTAAAGCTTAAACGTGAAAAAGAACTAACCTTGGTAAGCCTCATTAATTTCCTGAAACTTTGAAGTAGCACTATCCTGATCTTTTTGCTTATCCGGATGCCATTTCTGTCCCCATAACGAAAATCGTAAAATAGATGCCAAGACTCAGAAAATTAGATATGCACACCACATAGATCAGATACAATGAAATGTTTAACACTCACAAAGCGGGAACATCATAAAACATGTACAAAGGAATTGGTTATAAAATGGATAGATTGAAAACTAACCAAAGCAAGACGGATATAATTTGATCGAATGACCTCCTCTGTCGCATCATAATCCACTTCCAGTATTCTATAGTAATCCTACAACACATTCAAGAAATGCAAAACCTACTAGTCAAAATTGCAACTTGACACAATTCCAGAAAATCAAAACCAAAATCCACTTCCAGTATCTCATAATAATCCTATATACACATTCAAGAAATGTAAACCCCGCCAGTAAAATTACAAACTTGGAACAAATTCCAGAAAATAAAGCCAAAATCCACCACCAGATCCTATGATAATCCGAAACACACTGACACACATTCAAGAAATGCAAACCCCACCAATCAAAATTACAAACTCGAGACAAAATAAAATACAAAATCCGCAGATAAGCCTTGGACAAGAAGCAGAGACATTAAAGAATTAAAACACATGAGATAGTGCGAATACCTTAGGCATAGATAAAACAGACAAGAAATCGAATTTAAGATAAGAATCCTCCTCTTCTTGCTGCTGCTGATGCTGTTCTTCCTCGTATTCATGTCGGAAATCATTGCCCCACTCGTCCCACATCATCTTTTCTTCTCAAAAAGCGTTTAAGCTCAAGAAAAATAGGCAAACCAGAAAGGATTTATACGTGAGCCGCCAGCCAAGAAAGCCGATGGAAAATATTTTAGCTGAAAAAGCCCAGAAATATAACAAAAATCTGATCTTTTATTTTATTTTTAACTTTTTCGGTTTACAGAAAATAAAACGCAGCTCTAGATACCCGCTAAAGATGAGGAAATTGTGAGATTATTTATCTAATCCGAAGGGCCAAGAGACATTCCCCACATAAAGAGGCAGATCTTTTTTTAATGAACAAAATTGATTTTGAACAAAATAAGGATAATTGGATGAGTAATTAGGGATTAGGTTGATACCTTTTTGTGTTTTTACGTATTTTTGAAAGTGTAGATTTTTTATTTTTATTTTTTTTGGCTGTTCGAGAGATTGATGTGATAACACGAATGTACTTTTTGGTTAGGACACTTGGCTTTCTGATTTGCTTTATTTGTCTCACCGGATTATCAAAGGTGACAAATTTCGCTCCTAAAAAAAAGCAAAATAGTTTAAACGGAAAATGGTCAGAATTGCCCTAACGTATTGACTCCAGATTAAAAATGCTCTCTGTTAACCTATTTTGAAGAAAATACCTCTACCGTTAACATTCTGGCATATTTGTGCCCCTAAATCTAACAAGTCAGTTTTAAAATGCCCCTACTGTTAACCTATTTTGAAAAAAATGCTCCTACCGTTTTAAATATAAGTACAGTCAGTTGTTAGACTTAGGGGTACAAATATGCCACATTTTTAACGATAGGGGTATTTTCTTCAAAATAGGTTAACGGAGGGCATTTTTAACCTAGAGTCAATACGTTAGGGGCAGTTTTGACCATTTTTCCTAGTTTAAATGATGTTTATATTTGTTCCATTTTGTCATGACGATCTTTATAATTTATAAAATTTTATTCAAATACTTATAGTAATTAAAACACACTATTTTAAATTTGTTTGACCGTTGACCTAACTTATGTGAAGTAAATAATGTTGAGGTGGCTAAAATGACTGGTACACACGCGCAAAAATAGTGTGAATACAATAATTTAGCAGAAAATGACTAAAATTAGAAGAAGAAGAAGAAAAAATTTGAAAAAAGAAGACTAGCGAAGAACCCATGTTCTCTTCATGTTGCTGCCATTGTCATAACTTTTTCTTTTCATCAGAATCAAAGATAGAAGGCAAAATTGTTCGAATAAAGATAAGTTATCAGCAGGAACTTCGTCCAAAAAAAATCAAGCAGACTACAAATATCATTGGAGCTTGTCAAAAATTCATCACTGATTATAGATGAAACCTCCGAAACATCAGTGATGAGGAATACATCGGAAAAGTTCGAACCATCATCGGCGCGGAGACCATCAATGACCACCATAATTTTTCTTATGTATCACCCCTCCATAATAGAATATAAAACAACCCTAGTAGTTTAATCAAATCGAATGAGAAATACTAAAATGGGTGCCTGAATCTGATCTAAAATGGTATGTGAGCACCCAAATCTTGCTTGATTTGTGAAAATTATTAGATTTTATAGTGACTGCAATTTCAATTGTTCCTCTTTCATTTTTAATCTCTCGAAAAATTATAACGGATATTCACAACCCCTCTTTTTTATTTTTTGTATCTAATGAGATAGAAATAGCATGATTTCAGCATTTTATTTCGGATAGGTGGCTGTGATTTGTAATGATTTAGGAAGTATTAATTCTATTATCTATTTGATTTACTTCATTTTTTCTTTTTTTTTGGGTAAAGCTAGAGAATTTTTAGGGTTGTGAAGGTGAATTAATGGAGGGGACTGTTTGGGGTGGTGAGGGTGGCGACATACAGGTAGAAATAACAGGAGATAGAGAGTAGAGGGAAGGAGTGAAGCGAAGTGAAAATAAAATAAAAAATAAAGTAGAAAGTTCTGAAATGAATTAAAAAAATAATGATGTGGCATAAAAAATGTGAGGTGGACATGGATGTGTCATCCACATTGGATCGTTGAAGAGTATGCGAGGTCGGAAGGGTTTAAAAGAGTTTTTTAGAACGAGTAGATGTGTCTAGATGAAACTTTGTGGAGTATAGGAACCGGCATGACAAAGTGAGCAAGTATAGGTGCCATTTAGGCTATTCTGCCAAAAAGAATAATCTAGACAAAAAATATAGCAATAAATATTATATTCGATTTCAAGTGATGGGTTATAATATCTAAAATATCTCTAAATCTAAAGAGATGTATCTCTCCAATTCTTCTCCACACTGACGATGGTTCAAAAGTTTGATCTTGAACTTGACAGATTTCGGATTTGTAGTACGTCACGAACAATTTGAAGGTTGTCACGAAGATTGCTATTCTTCAGAGCTTATCTAGCATTTCCTTCTACTTATTTGCTTGTGTCTTAGCCTTCTCCTTTGACCCCTTTATATAGTTGTGGTGGAGTAATCTCCAAGAAAATCCTAGTAAATCATTGGGCTTGAAGCTTATAGGCCGACCTATTTGATAGAAGACCAATCAATTGACAGGCTCGCCCAATATTATATTGGACTTTTATTTAAATCAATTCATTTTAGATTTAAATAATCAGCCCAATTATACTTGTTCATAGTATCATTTGGACTAATATGTATGTAATACATGATGAAATCTAAATTACTTGTAGATTTAAATTTTGATAAAATTTTATTTGTCTACAAATGCCCCATACTTCAAGACTTATAAGGATGTAGGCTTGCCAAAATGAATGACGAGACTTGAAGTATCAGTAATGATGATAATATTTTCCCCATCATTTTGTAAGATACCATACTGATAGTTGTTTACATGTTCTATTTTCGAAGAGTCAATTGACATTATCACCAATTGGATTGGCAACTCTTTTGCTTCATTCAAAGTGAGCCAAAACGATCCCTAATAACAAGCTTGGCTCTTGTAGTTTAATTCCCTTCTTAAGTGAGAAAACAAATTTGGTAGCCTTTATTATGTAGTATTAACTTAGTTAAAGAATAACTAAGTTCATATTGAACTAAGTTAAACACATCCATCCAGGACAAATTAAAATTTAAAGCATTGGATATACGAGAAATATTTGGTTTATTTACTTGAATTCCGGTTCAAAAGATATACTTTCCTTTGATGCGCTTGGAACATTTTTTCAAAGAAAACTCTCACAACATAGCGGTCTTTCAATTTGACTGCTATAATAATATATTTTCCTTACTCGTTAGTTTCTCCTATGAATTGGAGAGACTCCACGTTGGTCAGCATTATTAGTACCACAAAATGATTCTTATTATCTTATAGTGGAACATAGTTCGGTTTGAAGAAAATACATAGTATTGCATATTCATAAAACAAGATTAAAACATGAGAACCCATAAAAATATATTAACTTTTGGAACAAACTTTACCATCGCAAATCTATCCCTCGTTTGATTTCTTTTCATCTTTGCCTTGCTCCTTTTGATCTACCTTAGGATTCAAGTTGTTTCTTTTTTTTGCAATTTCTGCCTCGATCTCCTTCATACACTCCTCGGTAAATGGAAAAGTCTCAGCACCATGACACATGATCATGTTTCTGGCTGCAGTCATTTGACTATATCAAACATAGAAAATTTTAAAGCATTTCCCGTTGTCCCATGGCATCAAACATGGAATTTTAAAGCTTTCCCCACTTTTCCGTAACAACACTTAGGCTGACAAATTTTTTTTTCTGCTTTCGATTTTCTAGTTTCAAACCTATTTATATACCAATCGGACATGATATTTTTTATTTGCACATGTTAATAGCTTAAACATCAAGAATTTTCTTATTTTCTTCCTTGCTAGTTCTTATAAATTTGCCACTTTTTTCTTGTATCGTTGCCATAGCAGCAGTCCTCCACTCTTGATGAAAGTAACAGTGCCACCTTTTGGTTGGTTTTAGTAGGTACTCTTTAATAGTTGGCATTACGCATTTCCGTCGCTCGATTCTCTAATTATTAGCTTTGTGCGTCTATCGAAAAAATCATATCTCGTCGTAGGAGATTGCAAAACTCAATCCATTTGATTCTCCTAAAAGTAGACACTAAGTGGGTTCAAAAACTTAGGTTAGATTCGCTTTGTACTGTCTCGTATGAACTTCTTAAACTTGGATCCAAGTCATGTCACGTTCGATATTTCATCTATGCACGTCTTAACAAAAAAAAATCATATCTTGATGTTGGAATTTTAAAATCACAAGCGGAATACAGATACAGAAACTAGCCTTAAAGTAATGCAACATATAAAAAATTTAGATTTAAATTCGTATCATATAATCCTAGGTGAGCTTTCTAAACTTGGTTCAAGCTCTATCACACTCGACAACTTTGCGCTTCTTAACCAAAAAAACTATATCTTGGTGTAGGAATGCTGAAATCACGAGCGATTTGCAGCTATAAAAACTAGTCCCTGAGCTACAACATAGGTAAAGATCATAATCAAAATGTGCTACTATCTTCACATATATTTTCTCGAATTTAGGCAATATACTGTGACATGTTGCCCCTTTCAGTCTTATCGATTTTCAGAGATTCTCCCCCCTTTTTTGCAAACTCTCAGAGCAGCACATCGAACTGTGAATTCCATCAGCAAGGATACATTTTACCGACCATGATACACTATATACACACCTTGGGACTACTAGCGACAAGCAGAATCCGTGCGCCCAAGTTCTCGCTTTAAAAGTTCATCCTCTGGTGATAGGTTCTTTCGTGATCGTTAGGAAGCCGTTTGATGCCTCCCTTGATCTTGCATAATGGCCGACTAGACAGATGAAGGATTCCTTGGATAGATTTTCAGGCAAAGAAACTAATATGAAGGTCCTACTTTTGAAGTCCTCCACCCATCAGAAGGTCGCGTCTGCTAATCCTCCTTATCGTGATCACGATGGATGTCTCGCCACTTGGAGTGTTCCTTCTTCCGCTTTGGTGAAGTTTGCTATACGTCAAAATATTAGGAGTGGATATAAGATGTTCTTTCCCATAACAAGTTGACACTAGATGGCATCAAGGTCTATGACACTATCTTTACTTCGCTGTTCACATATGACTACAATAAGAATGTCCTCTGTGCCTTTTGTTAGCATTGGCGTCCATCTACCAATATAATTTCTACCTCTATTGGTGAACTCTCTATCTCTATGTAGGACTTTCAAGCAATCGGAGGCCTCCCGGTGCATAGGTCCTTCTACGACGAAGTTATCCCCTCCGCTAAGGAGATGACAAAACGGACGATCAATGAAAACATGTTATCCCAAGAAGTTGTCTGCACTTGTTCTCGGTGTTCTAAAAACTCTTGGAGGATGATGTTCACAAGGGCTCCTTTCGTGATTGGTTGGAGTTTTAGTTTCGAGGTTTGAGTAGGTATGCCAAGCCTCCGCAAAAGTCATCAACGAATCGGACTACAATGCCGAAGTTGAATCATAATGCTTCTAGAAATATTGACGCAAGCTTCCTATCATGAATCGATGAGGAGAATGCACCCTTTATTGAGCTTGGTGCGGAGGAGTCACTTAGAGCTAAGACTTATTTGGCGGCTTTCCTCACATGTTGGCTTTGCAAATTTGTGTTCCCCAACGAGAAGATCGACTACATTCATGCTAGTGTCTTCAAAATCGCGAGTTTGATGGCTCATAGAGATAAGTTTTCCTTGGCGGTTCTAGTCCTTGCAAGTATCTACCATGGCTTGAAGGAGGTCTCCAATTCTCAAGATTTGGGCACCCGTAAAGCACTCTTTCTATTCATATTGTATATGGATGGATATAAGCATATTTTGACACTTATTACCATGTTAAACGTCCACAATGAGGTTCGCAAATATGCAAGGTTTCTGGCGAGAAGATGACCAAGCATTTTGACCTTAGTAATGCCCGTGAGTTGTTTCAACAAGTTAGTGCACGACAACTTCACCATTTGGATATGCTACAAGGGTGGGAACTGCATCTTACCGATCGTGACGAACAATTGCATTCTTGGAGTGACTTTTTTATAAGTCTTCGCTCAAGCTTCATCACCCTTATGCATGATAATATTCATATTGTGGAATCTTATAGACCCTATTGGTTTTAGTCGCCAATTCAGCTTTTGTCAAGATGTTCTTAGCAACCTCATAGAGCGACCTTATGACGACTCACTAAAAATGCTAGTGCAATTCTAGGACTCATGTGTTCGTCTTGGAGTTTCATTAAAGGTTATTTTCCTTACACGTCCTTTGGAAGAGGGGCCTTTAATGATTCGTCAGTATGCAGATTGGTGGTCAGCTCGTCGAGAGCAC
Organism: Nicotiana benthamiana; assembly: GCA_034376525.1. NCBI lineage: Eukaryota > Viridiplantae > Streptophyta > Magnoliopsida > Solanales > Solanaceae > Nicotiana > Nicotiana benthamiana. The sequence continues at coordinate 79,390,213 of CM067326.1, read as the reverse complement.
TCTTCCAGATAAGGTACTCACATTATTTTGAAAGTTCCAAGGAAATATGATATTTCTTTATCCTCCAAAGATTATCAACGTCAAAAGAACACTCACGAAGGATCTTCAAAGTCCACATTAAGGTCAAAAGATCCTTCGCCAAGCACCAAGTGTCTTATCCAAATCTATTCCTTCGACGTGCGGGGATGCTCGTATGGACAAAGGGGCTAAACATGTTTTGTTGACTTCCAAGACAACTACTGCCACTGTGGAGGTGACAAACAATCCTTGTAAAGGAAAGTTGCCTCTTACTTCACCAAACAAATATTTTGCAAAGACAACCAATGTCGTGCCAACAATCGAGGAAAGTACTCAAGCTTCTGCATTTCCCAATGAGGTAGTGAATGTTAGTGCGACTTCCAATTCGAACGCGAGTGATGTTAGTCACGACATATATTGGAATCATTCAAAAAAGAAGTCTAAGGACACAAGCCATAGTGAGTTTGCTGACTTGAATGCTCTTAGTATTGATATTGGATTTTCCGTAGAGGCTGACCCTAGCCCAACGATGTCATTGTCTGAACTGGAGAAACGAGTGAATATTATTTCCTTCAATTTTACTACTTTCTTTGGAAAATCGAAGTTATTATTTTAATTGAAGTTGGGTGTCAATGAGTTGTATGATAATGTACTTGGTGGCAACATGGTGGAGGACTGTGTTACAAGCCTAAATTCCCTCAGTGTGGCCGCAAAAAGTCCTCACACTTCATTTGATGGTGTCAAACATCATGCTGCAAATAATGCTTCATTGACAGATTTGAGTCAACCAAAAGAGTCGTACCTCGTTCTTCCATAAGATTTTATTATTTCCAAGCCAGTTGTGACGAGTAAGATGGAGGCTATCGCAAGTTAAGAAAAACGTCCAAAAGCCTATGAGCCTACTCCATGGTCATTACATCTTGATGCTCCAAACTTCAAACCGCAAAAGACTATTTCCCGTTTAAATGCTCTTTTGATAATACAATGTGGCTTACCTTGTGTGAATAGATCAAAGAGTTCTCTCTTGATTCTCTAGATAGATTCACAAAGTTGGAAAAAAGTATCACTTTGACTCTTGATAAAATTAAGAAAGAAAATATTATTGATACTTCTACTTTAGAGGCTCTTGTTGAGACTTTCTTTAAGACGTACGCAGATTAAGATGCTTTAAGATCATCCAAGATAAACAAATAATTTCACCAAGAGTCACTTTCTGATGCACGACGACGCCTAATTGATGCAAAAATAGGAATATGAAAAAGTGAATGAGTCTGTACAGAAACTTCTATCCAATCTTGCGATTGTTGAACAACAGCTAGCTGTCTTGGCCTCCAGAAAGAAGATGATTATTGCTCTCTTGGGTAAGCAATAAGTGAAGTTGGCTAAAAGTCAAGAGAACATTGACATTACCGAAGGAGAGATTTATATAATTGAAGCCAATCATCCATTATGTGATGATGAAGCAGAGAGAATATCCCTCCTGAAAGGGGTAGTTGCGACAATCCGCTAATAAATCCTTAGCTTCAAACCTTTTTCATGATTTTAGAGTTTTTTTTTACTTAGGATTCTCAACTTGCAATTTTTGTTTTCTGCGTTTTATAACTAATATCATGTAATGGAGTATTCATCCCTTGGAAAAATAATAGTATCTTTATTTTTTAGTATGTGATATCTCCCCTTGAGTACCTAGATTTCCACCGTTACTCCCAATTATTTCTTTCTTAAATTTCAGCATATGTCTTGTATGTTGGCTTTGTTGTTTCTTGCACTCTTCTTAAGGAAAGTCATTTCTTGAGTTAGGAGTGCCAGAATTACAATCCGTTTGCACCGTTAGAAAGAAACTCAGAGACCTGAAGTACCTGCAAGTTTCATGCCAGAACCCTTTTCGGTCTACCAATTGAAAATTTGCAAAGTCGATGCAACTGTAGTGAATTTTCTGATTTGTGTACCTTTGGCACAAATAATTGTATCTTGCGCTAGGAATATCATAATTACAATTCGTTTATGGTGTCAGAAAGTAGACTCAGAGATCTAGACCTCATATAAATTTCATAATAGAACTCCTTTCGGACTATCAATAGAAAATTTGCGAAATCTACAATGAATTTTCAGATTTGCGTACCTTTCATTTTAGCTCGACACAAATTGCTTTTTTTCTTAATGCAATATGTGCCTATTTGAGTAATCAACAAGATGCTTCGGCTAGAATTTTGATGATCCTATCATGTTGAAACACATTTTTTTAAGCTTATGCGTCTGAACTTAGAATAAAGCTCTAAGTTGCCTATGTACCTCGGTGAAGAAGATCAAGTCATAACATAGTTCATAATAAGTGAGTTTTTTATGTCCTAACTTTTGTGTACGCCGCCTCTTTCGAGGTTTTCAACATAGCAGACTCCTTTTTTTGGGCGTGGTTCACAGTTTAGGTTCATGCGGTCGAGGAGCATTTATTCTTCAAGGATAATACCTCTTCAAAAATTTCTCATTGATAGGGCCAATTCTCATGCCATCTACATCAACTAACCTGTAGATCCACTTGAATAGGCTTCTTGCACAACATATGGGCCATCTCACTTTGAAGTGAATTTGCCCTCAGATTTGCGAGAGGTGATAATAGGTCTTCTTACTGCAAGAACTTGATTGCCAACTTGGAAGGACCTCAAGCAAACCTTTTTGTTGAAAGCACGAGAAAGATGAGCTTGATAACATTCAAGACTTTGTTGAGCTTCTTGCTTTTTTTCATGAAGGAACTCAAGTTCTTCAAGGCACAGACGAGCATTTTCTTCTTCAGTAAGACCTTCTTGGACAGCGAGTCATAAGGATGGTATTTGACGCTCAAGAGAAATAATTGATTTGACCCCATAAACAAGAGAATAAGGAGTTGCTTGTGTCGGCGTGCGATGAGTAGCCGGGATATGACGACAAAGCTTCTTCCATTCTGTCATGCCAATCTCTTTTAAACTTGGAGATGATTTTCTTTAACAAGTTGCAAAGTGTATTGTTAAATGCTTCGGCTAGTCTATTTGCAGCAGCGTAATACATTGATGAATTACGTAGCTTGAAGCCAAAAAGTTCACAAATCTTAGTCATCAATTTTTTATCGAATGGTTTGCCATTATCTGTTATTATATAATTAGGAATGCCGAAACAATATATGATGTTCACTCGAATGAAGTTTGCAACATTCTCTTTCTTCACTTCCTTAAGAGCGACAAACTCAACTCATTTTGAGAAGTAATCAATTGTAGCCAAGATGTATAGATGTCCTACAGAAGATTTTGTAAGTGGTCTAACAACATCTAATCCCCAAGCGTCAAATGGCCGATGCGACAGTAGGGTTTAACATTTCAGGTGGTTGGTGTAGAAAATTTGTGTAAAACTGGCAAGCCTTGTATCTTCGAGCATAATCTTAGCAATGTGTCACCATTGTTGGCCAATGGTAACCCATCCTCTTAATGTGGAAGTGGAGTGTTGGACCGGATTGATATGATCCACAAACTCTAGAGTGTGCCTCTTGCGTAGCTTGAGTTGCTTCATATTTCCCTAAACAACGGAAGAGAACTCCCTCAAATGATACTCAATACAAAATGTCTTTGTAGTAAAGAAAGCAAAGGGCACGCCAACGAATTTTGATCTTTCTTCTTGGATCTTCTCGAATATGGTAAGGCTTCTCCTCAAGAAATGACAAACACAACACCTGCACCAGCTCCTTCACGATGTGCGACACCATCAAAATACATTTTCCATGGTGGTTTCACTTCGATGACCAAGTAGTTCATTAGTCAACTCCCAATCATCAGGAATTGGATGACCTGCCAAGAAATCTGTCAAACCTTGTCCTTGTCACAACTTTTTATGGGATGTACACAATCTCGAATTGTCGAAATTGGAGGTACCACCATGCTAATCAATTATTGAGGACGGGTTTTGACATGAAAAACTTGATCAGGTTCGCCCTTGAGACAAGGCGGATGACATGAGCTTGAAAATAGTGCTTCAACTTTTAAATTGCAAAAACCAATACCAGACACAACTTTTCGATCGGAGAATACTTCAGTTCATTTGGGGTTATCATCCTACTCAATTAGTAGAGGGAATGTTCTTTACTTTCACCATTTTCTTGGGACAAAGGGCTCCATTTCACGACCCATTTCCAAAATAGGTCATGATGGCACCCGACACCATTATCAAGCAAGCCGACACAAAAAATATCATTAAATTCTCATTCTACTTTTATCAAAAATAAGTGAAGCATATTCTCGAATTTAAGTTTAAAGTAAAAAGTGATCAATAAAGTATAAAAAACGATTATACAACCCAAAAATAAATATCTACCAATTTGTGTGCCAGGACCTGGTGTCGGCATCTAGTATAATATATAAAAGAATGTTTCTATCCTACTGTCTGAGATAGAAAAGACAACAAAAGTAAGAAAAGACCCCATCCGGTTACTGAACCGCATGGGAAGGAAGTAGCTCGCCGTGGAAGTCTCAGTCTATAACTCAGGGGCACGCACCAGACTGGTAACCAGATGTACCTGCCTCAAATCCTGTACAATTAAGTATAGAAGAGTAGTATGAGCACATAAACAATATGTACTCAGTAATTATCCCGTCTAATCTCGAAGAAGTAGAGATGAGAGATCGACTTGATACTTACTAGGATGAAATAATATATCAAAGTTCTATACTAAGCATGTGATTTACCAATAACCAATAGTTTATAACAAGAAGTATAAGTCATGTTCTTCATAATATTCCAGTTAGCTATTTACATTTCGAAATATTAGCAAACAATTCAAGTATAACTTTTCACTTCGAAATCATGCGCACAGTATGCCGAGGGCGATGGCCCGATCCAACAGAGAATTAACTGTGCACTGTTGAGGGTCGAATGGCGCGAACCATAGATGCATCTAGTCATACTGAGGCGATCTGCCAGATCTACAAATAGCAAGCAATATAAAGAATACATACGAAGGCACATTAATATTCAATCATGTCATACAAGAGTTCACAACTATACATGTTCGCTCTTATTCCTTTCCAAGTCTCTAGCATATCCTAAGTGATCATATTAGCAAGATAATATAGAGATATTCACAAATATAGCATGACGTGGGTCCTAAACTACCCAGACAAATAACATAATAGTAGCTACGCACGGAGTCTCGTCACCTGGTGCGTACGTAGACCGGCATTTAGCAACAATTACTCAATTATTATTTCTATGGGGATAACTCCCTCTTACAAGGTTAGAAAGAAGACTTACCTTGCTCCAAAGTATACTTCAAATGCCAAGAACGAGCCCAAACCCTCAATTCGGAGCCGAACGATCCCAAACTAGTTAAATGAAGTATGAACTAATTAACATAGGCTCACAAGATCGAATTCTAGCTATTTAAGCAATTTCCCAACCATTAAAACGAGTTCCTTAATTCCGACCCCAGGCCCACGTGCCCGGATTCCGAGATTTTTCAAAGGAAGTTGTTCTCTACAACCTAAGGATCATAATATAGTATTTCTAGTTCATTTCATAACAAATTTCGTGGTTAAATCTATGTTTTACTAAAACCCTAGGTTTAACTCTAACCCCTTTGATTTCTCCAAATCATTAGGTGTTAATCTACCCAAAACTCGAGTATTAAAATTGCATTAAGTTGAAATAACTTACCTCACGATGCTATGTTGAAATCCCCTCTTCAAAAGTTCCCAAATCACTCAAATGTCGAGACAAAATGAAATAAATGGCCCAAGTTCTATTTTTAAAAGTTGTGTCTAGGTCTCTGATGTAGCATTTGAGACACCTGGTTCGCAATTGAAAAGTCGCAATTGCGACAATATGTTTGCAAATGCGAATTGGGTCTCCCTCTACCTTGATCGGAATTGCAATAGAGGAGTCTCAAATGCGGACCCTGTTGGGTTCGCAAATGCAAAACAAAAGTCGCAATTGCGACTACTTCCCCTAGCCAGCCTCATCACAAATGCGGTATTTCCTTCGCAATTGCGTGATCGCAATTGCGATCAAGGTCTCGCAATTACGAAACCTACAGCAGCAGCTGCAAAAACACCAGAAAAGTGGTGTGTTGATCTATTCCAAACCTATGCCCGAAACTCGCACGAGCCTTCAGGGCTCCACTCTGAATGCTCCCACAAGTCCAATAACCTTGTACCAACTTGCTCGAGTGATCAAATCGCCAACATAACACCTAAACCCACGGATTCAAAACCTAAAAGCATGAAATCCTTAAGAACATCCAAATTTCTGTCTTTACAACTGGGCATCAGAATCACGTCAAACCTGTCTCATTTCTCACCAAATATTACAGACAAGTCTACAATATTATACTGGACTTATATGGGGCTCCGAAACTAACATACGGGACCGATACTAATGTAATTAATCATTACTTAGTTTATTTAAATCCTTAATATTTTAGATTAACAATTTCAAATAAAAATTCATTTTCGGGCTAGGGACCTCGAAATTCAATTCCTGGTATATGCCCAGGTCCCATATTTTCCCACGGATCCTTCGGGACCGTCAAATTATAAATACGAGCCTATTTGCTAAAAATATTAACCAAAGTCATATTTAGTCTTTTAAGAAATCTTAAGGAATCACATGGGCATATTTCACCGGAAACTCTTCTAAATCTCGAACCAACCGTCCCCGCAAGTCATAAATTAGCTAAAACAAGTGCGGGAAGTTTCATTTAAGGGAATGGGATTCAAAAGGCAAAATGATCAGGAGTGTCGTTACACTATAATTGACCTTTCTTGGGCTGCACTATATGGAATCAATAGCTTTCCTAGTATAGGGGTTGCTTGAACTGGAGGTTTCATCACGTAAGATTTGATGCTTTGGAATGCATTGCTCCAAGCTTGGTCCCATTCGAAAGGTAAACCCTTCTTCATGTGACGGCTAAAAGGTTGGCACTTCCTTGCTAGATTTGAGATAAATCTTCTAAGGTACGCCAATTTTCCTTGTGGACTTTTCAGTTCATGTATATTTCTGGGCTCGGGCATCATCAAGATTTCATTAACTTTGGCTTGACCTATCTCAATCCCTCGATGTCAAACAATGAAACCAAGTAATTTTCCAGAAATAACTCCAAAGGAACATTTCAACGGGTTCATTCTAAGTTGATATCTCTAGAAGCATTCGAACACCATTCTTAAGTCTTGCAAGTGGTCTCCTCCCTTTCTTGATTTCACCACTAAATCATCCATATAACATTCCACATTCTTATGGAGGATGTCATGAAAGATATTTTACATCGCCTTTTGATATATGGCGCTGGCATTCTTCAAGCCAAAAGGCATTACTTTGTACCAATAAATGCCTTTAAGAGTGCAAAATGCAATAAGCTCTTCATCTTTCGGTGCCATACATATTTGATTGTAGCCACATGATCCGTCCATGAAAGACATCGCTTCGTATCTAGCTGTGGCGTCAATCATAAGATCTATGATGCGAAGTGGAAATTCATCCTTAGGGCATGAATAATTGAGGTCTCTGTAATCGACACAAACTCGAATTTGGCCATTCTTCTTCTTCACAAGAACAATGCTTGAAATTCATGTAGGATGCTTAACCTCCCGAATGAATTCATCTTCGATAAGCTTATTAACCTCGGCTTTGATTGATGGGATCAATTCTGTCCTGAAGTGTCTTTGGGCTTGCTTAACTGGACGAGCTCCTTTCTTGATCGCGAGATGATGAACTGATAATTTAGGATTAACCATGCATCTCTTTGTATCTCCAAGCAAAGACATCTCTATTTTATTTTAGTAGCTCCACATAAGTTCTTTATTCATCTGTGGTTAGTAGGGCACTTACATAGGTGGGCTAGAGTCATTTACAATGCCAAGGTTGACTTCTTTCAATGTATCACTGTCATTTTAATTCCTTCTTCTAGTTTTGAGGAGCGTCATCGACATCTTCGTCTTTTTGGGGATCACCATCATTGAAAGATATATGGCCACACCAAGAGGCATCTCCCAAATTTTCATCGACCTTCCTTAGAAATGAAGTGTATTGCTCCTCATTCACAGTAATGTGATATGAAGATCAAACACTTTCCTCATCTTCTCCATGCTCTCTAGTGTGGACCACCGTGCGAGTCTTTACTTTGAGTACCTCTCTGCATGAAATCAAAAGTTTTGATTGTCGCCTCATTATGGAAAGGATCAGGCTTTGACACTCTTTGGAGATACATTGGAGTCTAGATGGCAAAGGTCTTCTTATTTTATTTTTTTTCATAATTTCTTTGGGAGAGGTACTCAAAACTTTCATTTGTGGTTTCATGCTGAGTGCCTTATTTTGAGGCACGTTATGGGCCACAAACTTTTCCAGTAACTTTGAAGATAACTTTATGGTATCAATCTTCTTGATATGGAGGGTTAATTCTCTTAGTGCATTTTTAGAGGCTTGATGATTCGCTTTCATCTTTCTTCACTTTTGGGACATAACGAAATAAAGGAGCTATTTTCTTGCCTGCAGTTGCAGAATTCTTTTTGTGAGCTTTCGAAACTTGGTATGCTTCTATCATAACTTTATCTTCACTACGAGATACTTCGGCCCTTTAAGACACGATATTATCACCTTTGGCCTTTGTGATGTCATCAACTTTTACTCTCTTTATGATGTGGTTCTTCAAGTAGAACTTTACATCAGCGAAGTATGCCTCGGCTTCAGCGAACGGCTTGTCGTCATCAATTATCTTCTTTTCGACTCCATACTTATTATATTTAAAACATTAGTAAGAAGTTGATGGGACAACTTTGTTCTCGTGTATCCAAGATCTGCCAAGCAACAAATTGTACAAAGTCTTTGCATGAATCACATGCATTGATTGCATATCTCCTATGGTGATTTCCAGTTTGGCAGATCATGTGGCCTTTGTCCCACTTGATTGAATCCTTGAATCATCAGTTGGCTTTCATAAAGTTCTTCAGTTGAGATGTCGAGTTGTTTCATTATGCGAATGGAAGAATGTTAAATGCAGATCCGTCATCTATCAAGATTCTGTTTATCCTCCACTCGAGCACATAATCCACCATAAACAAAGGCTGATTGTGTGGTGTCTCACCAAGTAGGAGATCATTTTCAGTGAAGGTGATATTTCTATTACAGACATCAACTTCTTGGGATGAGGACTCAACAAGACTATTAGACAGTGATGGAGACAGTGTTGATGTGACTTTGTTCTTTTCCACATTTTCTTTATCAACATTACAACACAAGGCCTTGTCATCATCGTCAGAAATCCTTATGCAAAACCAACTTAGCAAAAATTCTCCCAAAGTCACTAGGTGGCGTGGCTTTTAGTGATGGTATGTCTTTATCTCCACCTTTTTGGGTTCTTAACCATTTGTTGCTTCTTTGGTCTTCTTACCATCTTATTCCTCATATGTTGCTTCATTATTCCTTTTTGCGGACTCAATTTACGGCGTCTTCGGCGAGTCACTAGGGTCCAACCTTTTTCATCAAGTTGATCAACTTGGAATTTGTCATCCTCCAACAATTCTTTATCTTCATTCCCTTTACATATGCATATCTCAATCAGATCGAATGAACCAAAGTCAATGGATACATGGTTTGTGCTCGCCTTTTCATCTTCGAGCTCGATCTTCTTTTGACGAGCCAAATCCATAACTTTGTCCTTGAAATAAAGAACTTCTCAAGAGGGTGACCTACAAGACGATGGTATTTGTAGTAATTCGAGTCCTTGCTTTTTCCAGCTTCATCTGACCGCTTCATCTCTAGCAGCTCAATAAGCTTTAACTCGAGGAGTTCTTCAAATATTGCAGGCACATCGTAGTCTAGAAATGGGTACTCCTTTTCTTGCATCTCTTTAAGAGTCAACTTCCAATTTTCATTGTCTTGAGAGGAAGTTGTTTTCATAATCTGTTTCTTGCTCACCTTGGTAGTAAACTTCAAAGGAGAGGTATTGACGTTCGTGGATTTTTTGCTTTCATTCCTGTGTACGAACTTTCTCCAGTTCTTGACTTCTTGATTATAACTTCCCTTGCGAGGTTCGTAGATGGGAAGCCCTTCATTTCCCACAGAAGCCATACTTAAATCCATATCCTGAGCACGAGTGGCAAGTTCTTCAAATGTCCTGGGATTAATTCCTTGCAAGATGTAACAAAGTCCCCATTGCATTCCTTGGATGCACATACTCTATTCTATAAGCTTCGGTTAGCCTATCTTGTAATTAGGACTTGCATTCCTCCATCAGTTGATAAAGTCGGTAACTAGTATATCTTTTTGTTGGCGAGTGTTCGTAAGTTCCACCATGCTCACATTACACCTTGTGCTATAAAAGCGATTGAGAAACTCTTGCTCCAATTGGTCCCAACTATCAATGGATCCATTCTCAAGGTCGGTATACCAATCAAAAGCATTCCCTTTTAGTGAGCGAACAGGCTTCATGACAGGGTAATCTCCATGAGTCCCTGCATTGTTTCATGTCTCCAAAAAGTGCGTGACATGTTGCTTTGGATTTCTTTTGCCGTCGAACTGCTAAAATTTGGGAGGTTGATAGCCGGCAAGCTTCTTCAAGCTATCGATTCTTGCAGTATATAGCTTTGCGTACATAAGAGAAGACTTTGAAGTGACCTCAGATTTATCTTTGATAGTTCCTATAATGAATTCCTTCAATTGTTCTATGGGAATTGATCCTCGGAGGAGATATGGAGTTATTTGGTGGATGGCACTTGTTTTGTTAGAGGATCGTCCTTCTCGTGGGCTTCAGGAAGCTTTCCAGGTGCATGACTTAATTCTCCATCCAAAATGCTTTCAACTTTGTGGATCAATTTTACGATACAAATATCCTGATCTTGAGCATACTTTGTTAAGCCATCAATCGCCTTTGTCAGGTTTGCGAGTTGCTCCTCCATTGTTGAAGTGTTAGTCATTATTGCCTCCATGATTATTGCAGATGATGTAGAATAACCGAGACCTTCCCACAGATTGATATTAATGTGGAACATGTCATGTGGCGAGATTGGCATAGAGCCAACACTTAAGACTTTATCATCAGGTTGGGTAAGTTGACTCTTGGTATTGTATAAAGTAAGTTAAGCAAGAGCTTTCTTCATAACTTGTGCAATGCTATCTCCTCTCTTTGATTTGCTAGTAGAGGACCTTTTTTCTTTGGATGACGAAGATCTCAAAGCATTCATTGGTAAGACACTTGGTATGCTTGCTTTCCCAAAACGCTTGCCTTGCTTCGGGTGATTGGCCCAAGACTCCCCATAGTAGCGTTCAGGATACTTTTAACGTCAGAAGAAAACTTGGAGTCAGCAACTTATAAGTCGATCTTCTTTGAAGCTATCTTAGTAATCTTGAATGTTAAGAGTTGAGAAGAGATGAGAGGTAGAGACGGTCCCACCGGGCATACCACAATTTGTAACAAGTAAATGTCGCTCCTAAAAATAATAATCAAGACAAGAAATATAGAGATAAAATATTATATTAGATTTCAAGTGATGAGGTTACAATCTCTAAAATATCTCTAAATCTAAATAGATGTAGTCCTGTGATTCTTCTCCTCACGGATAATGATGCAAGAGCTTGAAATCTTGATCTTGAACTTGATAGATTTTAGATTTGTAGTACGTCACAAATAATTTGAAGGTTGTCATGAACCAGATTTGGTATTGGATTATCACGAATGGAAGATTGAAGCCGCCCGCCTATGATTTGGGTTCGCCGTTAGAATTTGACCACAGACGACGATTGCAGATATGGATGAAGACTGTGATGCTATTCTTCGGAACTTATTTAGCCTTTCCTTCTGCTTACTTGCTTGTGTCTTAGCCTTCTCCTTTGACCTCTTTATAAAGGTGTGAGGTGGAGTAGTCTCCAAGAAAACCCTAGCGGATCATTGGGCTTGACGCTTTATAGGTCGACCTATTTGATAGAAAATCATTTAGCGGGCTAGCCCAATAATATATTTGACTTTATTTATTTATTTATTTTAGATTTAAATAGTCGACCCGATTATATTAGCCCATATTATCACTTGGACTAATATGTATTTAATACATAATGAAATTCATATTAAATATAGATTTGAATTTACTAAAATTTGATTTGTCTACACTCTTATTCCTCTTTTTTGGTTAAGTGATCCCAAAACATACATTTTGGAGAAAATAATTCATCAGCAGTAAGATGTTTCAATTAAGTTATTTTGGTTATTTTAGGGAACCACATAAAAATGTTTTATCAATAGAGTTGACAATAATGCAATATATAAACAATTACGCAATTATTCGAGCATTTAATATTTTTCTTAATTGTGAAACTATAGATTGGTGGTGAGTTGACTAAACACGAATTATCCCGTAAGTTTCATGCAATAAAATGTTAGTACGAGTAATTAAAGGTGGAGGCAGAATTTGAAACTTATATATTCAATATTGTAATTCTTTTAAGTTATTGGATTATAAATTTATAATTCGTACATAATCCAATAATTTTTAAAGATAAATACATAATTTAAACAAATATTATCGGGTTCAGCCAAACTCGTATCCAAGGACTAGCTCCGTCCATGCAAGCAATTCTTTCTTGTTTTTCCTTTTGAGATAGTGAATTATTGTCCGAATAAAATCTATGTCAATAAGCTGGTAATTGGTATTGCAGTTGAAATAGAATCACAAGTTGTTCTCGTTACTAGGACTATTATAAACTAGAACAATTTGAATGGTTGCACAATACATCCAAATCAGGTGGCCCATAAATCATAATGCAAAATGGGAGAGCTGAGATTGCGAGATTGAAGCAAATAACCATCAGCGACAAGTGACTGCATTGCCGTGGAGGTCAATTGGAGGAGAAGAGGATTGATTGCACATCTCCCTTGTGCTGGCTGCAACTTGCGACTCTATTACCTTTTCATCCATCGAAGACTACCTACAAGAGGTGGATCTAGAGTGTTGGAACAAAATTTAATTGAATAGTGTTCATTTATAATATAGATTATTAATATGTACGTAAAGATTTCTGAAAAGTATTTTAAGTATTAATTTTATACCTAATTTTTTATTAAAAAATCATAAACTTGAATGCATTACGTTTAAACCCTAAATTCATCTTTATTATTAATTGAACAACTTGAAAATATAGAACTTCTTATAGTGCAAAATCGCTCATTGACCCCGTCCAGGATAGTTAAAGAAATTTTTACCTTCCTATACTACATATGAAATATTATTACCCTTTCTAATTAAGTTTTAATTTAATTACATGATTTAATACAATTTACCAATTATATACAAATAAATTTTAAATGAATATACCTTTATATTAGGAATTAAATAAGGAATATTAGTTATTTCTCCATCCCTTTATACATGCCCCCCTTCTCTCTCTCTCTATCTCTCCTTCTCTGTCCCCCCCCCCCCCCCCCCCAAAATTGTTCTTCCGTTGATGTTCTCTGTTATTTATGATTTCTTGTTGTATAAAGTTTTAATGAAATTCATTAATGGATTTCAATCGTTTTACTATAGAGTTTTAATTTAGCAATTTTTTTTCATGTTGCACGATTGATGTTCGACAAAGTTGTCAATCAATAAATTTTGAAGGTGTTTGATTCTCCACTATTGACAATCATTAAAAAGTTTCGAAACTTTGAATTCAAAGTTAAATTTTCAAAAACTATTATTTGTTTGGATTAAGTATTGTTGCAAATAATTGAGAATATTCTTTGGAGTTACAACTCAATTTTGAGAGTGTCTGATGAGGTTAGACTTGATTTTTGCTGAATTTTAGATTGAAAATAGTAGAAGAAGAAGAAGAAGAAGAAGAAGAAGAAGAAGAAGAAGAAGAAGAAGAAGAAGAAGAACACATGACATATAATATACTTACGAAATTATATTAAAGTTTTATTATAGTTGTATGTAAATTGTATTTAAGTAATTGTATTATGTTGTAGTTATATATTTTTTTTATTTGAATGTTGTATGAAGTTAAAAATAATTGTATAATGTATGAATCGTTGTAAGAAATTTGTATTTAGGCTATAAATACTATCTTTTCATATAAAGCTGTTGATATGTATCAAAATTGTATTAAGAGAGAAAGTTTTAGTTGGAATTTTAGAGAGGATGAAGAACACACCATATACAAAATATATATAAATCAGATACAAAATACATACAAAAGACATAATGTATAAATTTTGTAAGAAAATTATATTTAAATTGTATGATATTATAGATGTATTTAACTGGGTAAAAATAATATATGAAAGTTATAAATAAATCGTAAATATCTGATGTACTATATAATTAGTTGTATAAAATTTATTTTTAATTTATAAATTGTTGTAGATGTATCAAATTTGTATGAAATTTATTTTTTAATTTGTAAATGTGTCAAATTTGTACGAAATTTAATTTTTCTTACCGAAAGAATTAAATTTACGAGCACCTTGTTAATACTCCTACTTAAAAGTACTAGTTAAAGTCATAATACTTAAAAATAATTAGCTACTGTCACCTTAATTAATAGTAATAAAAAGAATTAATTTGAGAGATTTGTTATGAAATAATATAAAAGACAAGGACAATAATGCAAGAACAAGAGCAAATAGAGAGAAGAGTAGAGAGAGTTCTTCTTATTGATACTTAGAGAATGTTAGGAGTGATTTACAATGGTAGAGGGTACCTCTATTTATAGGGAGGAGGATGATTTAGCTACCAAGAATAGAACTCTAGAATCTCTCTAATTAAAGACATTCACCTTAAATAGAAGTGTATTTATAACACTCCCCCTTGAATGTCTATTCAATGATGTGCCTCGTTAAAAACCTTAAAAACAAAACCCAATGGAAAAAATTAAAGTAAGGAAAAAGAGTACACATGTTTGAATATGCGCCTATTGGTTGCCTCGTTAAAAACCTTGCAAGGAAAACCCGGTGGGACAAAACCTTGTAAGGGAAAAAGAGTGCAACGCGCATTAACTCCCCCTGATAAGAACATCAATTTATGTCCTTAAGTCTTCGCATCCCGATCTTGTGAACTAGCTTCTTGAAGGTTGACTTTGGTAGAGATTTTGTGAACAAATCAGCCATATTGTCGCTTGAACGAATCTGTTGAACATTGATATCACCATTCTTTTGAAGATCATGTGT
Organism: Nicotiana benthamiana; assembly: GCA_034376525.1. Taxonomy (NCBI): domain Eukaryota; kingdom Viridiplantae; phylum Streptophyta; class Magnoliopsida; order Solanales; family Solanaceae; genus Nicotiana; species Nicotiana benthamiana. The sequence goes on along the minus strand of CM067326.1, from coordinate 79,375,044 downwards.
GAAGAATAACTTTGGTGAAATATGCTTCGTTCTATCTCCTTTTATGAATCCTCCCTTCAATTGAGCTATACATGCTGCATTGTCTTCATACAAAGTTGTGGGTAGTTTATCACACTTCAAACCACATTTGTCTTGGATATGATGTATTATCGACCTTAACCACACACACTCCCGACTTGCTTCATGAATAGCAATTATCTCGGCATGATTAGATGAAGTAGCCACAATTGATTGCTTAGTCGATCGCCAAGATATGGCGGTTTCTCCACAGGTAAACACATAACCCGTTTGAGATCGAGCCTTGTGTGGGTCGGACAAATATCCAGCATCAGCATAACCAACAAGATCCGGGCTGCAATTCTTGCCATAAAATAAGCCCATATCGGTAGTTCCCTTTAGGTACCGCAATATGTGTTTGATCCCATTCCAATGTCTCCTCGTAGGAGCCGAGCTAAATCTTGCTAAGACATTAACTGAAAAGGATATGTCAGGCCTTGTAGTATTTGCAAGATACATTAGTGCGCCAATTGCGCTAAGATATGGTACTTCAGGACCAAGTAGCTCTTCATTCCTTTCTTGTGGTCGGAATGGATCTTTGTTCACATCAAGTGATCGAACAACCATCGGTGTACTTAAAGGATGTGCTTCATCCATGTAAAACCGTTTCAGTACCTTTTCTGTATAGGTAGATTGATGAACAAAAATTCCATTTGCCAAATATTCAATTTGCAAACCAAGACATAGTTTAATCTTTCCGAGATCTTTCATCTCGAATTCATCCTTTAGTTAATCAATTGCCTTTTGGAGTTCTATAGGGGTTCCAATAAGGTTTATGTCATCAACATATACGGCAAGTACAACAAATTCCGATGTTGTTTTCTTTATAAAAACACACGGGCAAATGGCGTCATTTATATAGCCTTCTTAACAAGTACTCACTAAGACGATTATACCACATTCGTCCAGATTGCTTTAGACCATACAAGGATCTTTGCAATTTAATTGAGAACATTTCCCGAGATTTTGAATTGTGCGCGTTTGGCACCTTGAGTCCATCGGGAATTTTCATGTATATCTCATTATCAAGTGAGCCATAAAGATAGGCAGTAACCACATCCATTAAGTGCATGTCAAGCTTTTCATGGACAGCAAAACTTATGAGATAACGAAAGGTTATCGCATCCATTACAGGCGAATATGTCTCTTCATAATCGACACCAGGCCTTTGAGAAAAACCTTGTGCAACAAGGCGTGCTTTATATCTTTGTACCTCGTTTTTCTCATTTCTTTTGCGTACAAAAACCCATTTATAGCCGACAGGCTTAACACCATTAGGTGTTTCAACTATAGGGCCAAAAACTTCACGTTTTGCCAGCGAATTCAATTCTGATTGAATTGCTTCTTGCCACTTTGGCCAATCATGTCTTTTTCGACATTCTTCAACAGATTGAGGTTCGAGATCCTCACATTCTTGCATAATGCTAGATGCTACATTATAAGCAAAGGCATTATCCACCACAATATCCACTCGATTAATATTTGCCTCAATATTAATTGGATTTAGGGATAGTTCCGTATTTTCCAGAGTCTCGGGCTCAATGGATTCTTCATGAATCTCAGAATTTGTTAAATCATGAGATTCTTTCGTGGTGTCATTTTGATCATTCTTTTTCCTCTTTCTAGGATTTCGATCTTTGGAACCTAATGGTCTGCCACGCTTCAGGCGTGCATTCGACTCATTGGATATGACACTAGATGATTGTCCAACAGGGACATCAATACGGATTGGAACATTTTCCGCGGGAATGTGGGATTTCGTTATCCTCTTCAAGTCCGTAAATGCGTCAGGCATTTGATTTGCTATTCTTTGCAAATGGATAATCTTTTGTACCTCTCTTTCACAAATAGAGGTATGTGGATCAAGATGAGATAATGATGCATTTTCCACAAAATTTCCCGTTTGGTTTCACCAACTTCTCCCCCTAATTTTGGGAAAAGTGTCTCATCAAATCGACAGTCTGCAAATCGTGCAGTAAACAAGTCGCCTGTCAATGTTTCGAGGTAGCGAATGATGGAGGGCGATTCAAACCCAACATATATTCCTAACCTTCTTTGCGGACCCATTTTGGTGCGGGATGGCGGTGCTATAGGCATATATACTGCGCATCCAAAAATTCTTAAATGGGATATATTGGGATCATGACCCAAAACCAATTGCAACGGGGAATACTTGTGGTAATTCGTCGGTCTGAGACGAATTAGCATTGCTGCATGTAAGATGGCGTGACCCCATACCGAAGTGGGCAGCCTCGTTCTCATAAGTAATGGCCTTGCAATCAACTGCAGGCGTTTGATTAACGATTCTGCAAGACCGTTTTGAGTGTGAACATGAGCTACAGAATGTTCAACTTTTATCCCGATTGATAAGCAATAATCATTAAATGCTTGGGATGTAAACTCAGCAGCATTATCCAGTCTAATGGACTTGATTGGATTATCTGGAAATTGTGCTCGTAGTCGAATTATTTGTGCCATTAATTTCGCAAACGCAAGGTTGCGTGATGACAACAGGCACACATGAGACCATCTACAGGATGCGTCTATCAAGACCATGAAATACCTAAACGACCCACTAGGTGGGTGAATAGGTCCACAAATGTCCCCTTGTATACGTTCCAGAAACGTGGGTGACTCAGTCCCAACTTTTGTTGGTGATGGCCTGATAATCAACTTGCCTTGATAACACGAAGTGCAAGGATATTCATTATTCGAAAGAATTTTGAAATTCTTTAACGGATGCCCATATGAGCTTTCTATAATCCGTCTCATCATGACCGATCCTGGGTGTCCCAATCGATCATGCCAAAGTACAAAGGTATTGGAATCAGTAACCCTTTGGTTTACTGTTGAATGTGCCTCAATTGCACTAATTCTTGTCCAATACAGGCCACAAGATAAAGACGGGAATTTCTCAATAACCCTCTTTTGGCCGGAGACATTCTTTGTGATGACGAGATATTCAAGATTATATTCATCCATTGTCTCAATATGATAGCCATTCCGGCGTACATCTTTAAAACTCAACAAGTTTCTCTTAGACTTGGAGGAGAACATTGCATTCTCTATGATTAACGTCGTGCCTTTGGGCAGAGTTACAATTGCTCTTCCGGAGCCTTCAATCAATTTACTACTTCCAGAGATTGTAGTAACGTTTGCCTTACACATATTTAGTTGAGAGAAATACTTCCTTTCTTTGAGTATTGTATGTGTAGTACATGAATCAACTAGGCAAATACTTTTACAGTTGGACGTTGATCCAAGTTCGCTTTGTGAGATATCCATATTTGCTTAGATTTTTCGAGAATGGTTCTTGAGACGGTAGAGTCTCGTGCTGATAACGTGTTATGAAATAATATAAAAGACAAGAACAATAATGCAAGAACAAGAGCAAATAGAGAGAAGAGTAGAGAGAGTTCTTCTTATTGATACTTAGAGAATGTTAGGAGTGATTTACAATGGTAGAGGGCACCTCTATTTATAGGGAGGAGGATGATTTAGCTACCAAGAATAGAACTCTAGAATCTCTCTAATTAAAGACATTCACCTTAAATAGAAGTGTATTTATAACAATATTAAGCTTTTCTTTCTCTTGGCGATCATTGCCATCTCTATGCTGTAGGAATTAAAGTGATTTACTGGGCGAATGTTAGACAAGAATGGATTTGCTATTCAAAACCTAGAGGCTGTCAATCTCTCTTGTATTTGTATATATGGTAACGTTTTTTTTGTTATTTACAACTCATAGAAAGAGGAGATGAGAAAAAATAGGAAAAAGAGATAACTATATCCCTTAATTAAGGTACTAATATGGATAGTACATATAGAGAGGCAACAAAAAATAGGGAAAGAGAAAAGGAGAGAAAAAAGGAAAAAAGTGTAATTTAATTTCACTAATTTAAGGCATTAATAATGTATTGTATATAAATTATAAGCAAACCTTATTTAGGGCGATTAATTTTCAAAATGGGAATTTTTTGATAATAAAGTTTCATAGAGTGTATAGGAAAGAAAACCCCCTTTAAAAATGATGGATTGAAATTCTAGAATTACAACTCCAATTCAAGATCATACACACAATCCCAAATAACCTTCAAGCATATATACAATCTGACCTCTCTATAACACTATTTTTATATAATATCCATGTAACGATACGATCGGTCGTTTTTAGCCCTAGCATGTCATTCAACAGTCTGAGCCATGAGTAGCTTCATTTCAGATGTTATGACTTATACACGTGGTCGGAATTGAATTTCGGGAAGTTCAAGGTTGATTTGGGAAGAGCATTCTCATTTTGGAAGCTTTAAGTTGAAAGAATTAACTAAGATTGGATTTTAGAGTAAACAATCTGGGAATCGGGTTCTGAAGGTTCCAGCAAGTTTGTATGATGATTTCGAACTTGGGCGTATTCCTGGATCGGGTCTTGGATGACCCGAGAATATTTTGCCACCTAATGCGGAAGTTGACATTTTGAAAGAAATTTCATAAGTTTGGCTTGGAGTGCATTTCAGTGTTATCGATGTCCGTTTGGGATTCCGAGTCTGTGAATAGCCTCGTATGGTTTGGAGTTGGGAGCGCGATTGGAAGTAAATTTGGATGTCCGTAAATCATTTTGAAGTCATTTAGCTAAAGATAAAAATTTGAAGGTTTTTGAGAAGTTTGACCGAAAGTGGACTTTTTGATATCGGGGTCGGAATCTAATTCCAGAAGTTGGAGTAGGTCCGTATTGTCGAATATGACTTACGTGAAAAATTTGAAGTCAATCGGATGTGATTTGATATGTTTTAATATCGAAAGTACAAGTTCGAAATTTCAAAGTTCCTAAAGCTTGAATTGGGGTGTAATTCATAGTTTTAGCGTTGTTTGATATGATTTGAGGCCTCGAGCAAGTACTTAATGTGTTTTAGGACTGGTTGGTAGGTTTGGTTGAGGTCATGGGAGCCTCGGGCCCGTTTCGGATGCTCAACTGATCGATTTTTGCCTTGTGAGGATTGCTGGTATTCTGGCATAAGTGCATAAGGTTTTTACTCTATGCAATCGCGTAAGAAGGTCTACGATCGCATAGAGCAAGAGTTGAGGAGCTAGAATTTGGCCTATGCGATCGTAGGAAGTGCATTTGATCGTAGAGGAGGAAAGGGTGGGGCTTATGTGATCGCAGGGTTGGTGTTGCGATTGCACATTGTGCGTTTGGAGGCTGGGATGTGTTTGGCATGTGCGAACGCGGGAGCTTGTATGCGATCACACAGAAGGATTTTGGGAGGCAACGTAGATGGCCTATGCAATCGCGGAGCATTGTTTGCGATCGCATAGAAGGGGCGTCTGGGCAATGTTCTTTTAAAATCAGATTTTGGCTTATTTTCACTTCATTTCTTCCATGGGAGCCGATTTTGAAGCAACTTTGGAGGATCATTTTCTTCACCAAGCATGAGGTAAGTGACTCCTACTGGTTTTGAGTTAAATACAAGGTTTATATATGGATTTATACATGAAAATTGGTAGAAAACTTGGGGTTTGAGGAAAACCTAGAAAATTAGTATTCTTGAATTTTGACCATGATTTTAATTATGAAATTAAGAGGAAATCATATATTTGAGTTCGTGAGTTCCTGGGTACACTTTATTTTCAAAAAATTTCAGAATCCGGGCACGTGGGCCCGACAGCATTTTGGTCAAATTTTCGGGTGGAGTTGAGAACTTATATAATTTGAATTGTTACAAGTATTAGAGTAAATTTTTATTGGTTTGCCCGTTATTTGAATAGTTTTGGGGGAATTGCGCATAAATTGTAATCGTCCCAAGGGAATTGGAAGCTGGTTATGGATGTTCGGAGCGAGGTGAGTCTCCTTTATAACATTGTAAGAGGCAATTGTCCTCATATGTGAAATGAATTGTTATGTAGTCTTATCTATGGGGACTACGTGCGCACGAGGTGACAAGAGTCCGTCTACTATTATACTATTGTACGGGCAGTGTAGGACCCAAAAGCATGTTATATTTCTATTATTTGTGAACTTATTGATAGCTTGAATTGCTTAAATCACATCGAATTAGTAAATAAATTTTTAAACAGATAAAATTTTATTTTTCTTAATAAGTTGAAAGAGGATTTGTTTTCATTGGATAATTCCATGTGGACTTTTTGATTGACCGTCTCTGTATTTATTTTTGGAGTCAGCTGAATGCCTCGGTATATTAAATATATGCATCTATGGTTCGCGTCGTTCGATCCTCGACAGTGCACAATTTATTTTCTGTTGGAGTGGGTCGTCGACCTTGGCATAATATGCGCATGCTTACATTGCTTGCCTGAGAATCTTAAATGTTGATTTTGCCTTCATGGCCTGACATAAATTGATAAAGAGAATAAAAAGTAAATCTTGAAAATTCTTTATTATTTTTTAAAGGTGCTTACCTGTTTTCCAGCTTTGTGAGTTAGAACTACTATATAAATACATAATTTTCTTACATTTTAGTATATTATTAATTGACCACTAGCAAGTATTGAAGTCGACCTCTCGTCTCTAATTTTTCGAGATTAGACGGGCTACTCATTTGGTACATGTTGTTTTCGTACTCATACTACACTTCTGTACATTTTTGTTGCACAGGTTCATGTGTTATTAGTGGCCTGCTGAGCGTAGCAGCACGGATGATTCTGGGACTAGGTGAGTTGCACTATTCGAGACAGCGCGCAGCTAGTATAGTCCCTTTCCAGCATATTATATTTACTTTATGTCCACTGTATTCCGGACGGATGTTTTATTTTATTTCCGTCTTAGTAAATGCTCGTGTACTTGTGACATCGGGTTCTGAGATGATTTTTGAAATATTTTGTATTAATTGCTTAATATTTAATTTGAATTGAGGCGGTTACTTTCTTTTTATTTTAAAAAACTGAAGGAAAAGCTTAGTTTTCAATATTGTTAAAATGAGAACTTCAACAAGTAATTTGGTTGGCTTGCCTGATAGCGGTGTCCGGTGCCACTACGACCCTTAGTTGATTTTGGATCGTGATAAGCCATTCATTATAAAAGTCGAATTATTCTCGAAACCGAATATTATATTATGTTATAATATATTTCCTCTATAACAATACTTTACTGTAGCAACAATTTCTTTTTGGAACAAACGAATCTATTATAGAAAGATTTGTTTGTAATGGTAAAGTCGATGGCTGTGAAACGCGTGGAGTTTAATCTACTGCCACAGTGCATAAGGAGTCATTTGGTAAGGTGTATAAGAATAATGTGGAATAAGGTGTATTAGTAATACATGGGTTAGTAATGCAAACATTAGTTATGTAGATATTATTTTATATCTACTGTTTGGTGTGGTGTATTAAAAATTATAATGCACAGCATAACTTTTAAGAAAAATAGTTGTTTACAAAAATGCCCTCCATATTCTCTAGCTTTAAGGTCCTTTAAGGACAATTTTGTCTTTAACCATGCTAATGCATGCATTAATAGCCTTGGTATTACTAATGTCATGATTTTCTATGCATTACTTGTACACAGAATAACACTAAGTGTGATGTGTAATTAATACAAAATAAAGTATTAATAATGCACAGAACTAATGTTTGCACTATTTTTAATAATACCTCCTACCAATCGACCCCTAAGAATAAGAGGCATGATATTTGTGCCTTAAAGATGCAAGTTTATTATATAGGAAAAATCCTTTTGGCCACACCATTTTTGGTCAGATTGACCCAAATGTGGGTTATTTAGGTAATTTTACGCCTCAATTAGGATTTCAGGCATATTTATATACCAATAATGCTTTTTCAGTTAATTTTAGATATTCTCTCCCACCATTTAGTATTTGTCTTCTCAATGCATGGAAGATCTGAAAGGTACAAACCCTATTTCCTATAAAGTTTTTTTTCCTTTTACGTATTTCCAGCCTTTTTTGTAGTATACATTCATATAATTCGTCTATATACATGTATTTGATTGTGCAATTCATATATTTTTTGGATTTAATTGTGTTTTTTGGTATATTTTTTTAGTATAATAAGGTATTCAAAGCCGTACTATTTAAACAAACTTACACTATAATATTATGTATATAGTACAAATTCTTAGTCAGACCCCACCTGGTAAGAGTATACTGGGTAGTTGTTGTAGTACAAATTCTTAGTTATATAGATATAAATCGTGGATAATAAATAAAAATATCCACAAAAATTAAAATTCCGTGGCTATTTACAGTTTCATAAAAATATTTAGCTACAAAATAAAATAAAATTGGCAAAGCTAATTTATCATTTTTGCTATATTTGGTAATTATCATGGCAATAATTACACAAATAGCTACAATAAAATTTCGTAGCTAATCGTATCTTTTTGCCACGCATTTGAAGTTATTGTATCAAAAGCAGTTATATAGCCACAAAAACTTACTTATGACAAAGTCTTATAGCTAAATAAATATTTTTGCCTCGAGTTATAAAAGCATGTGGCAATAACTAGATTAATAGCTTTAAATTTATTGTTACAACGATATTTTGTAGCTAATTGTGAATTTTTGCCACACGTCTGAAATTACTATAGCATTATTAATCTTTTAGCCGTAAAATATTACTAGAGACGAAGTGTTATAACTGGATGGGTATTTTTGCTTCAATTATGAAAATTTATAGCAAAAACTAACTTAATAGCTATAAAATTATTGTGATATAATAAAATATTATAGCTAAATATAAACTTTTATCACGTGTATGAAGTTACGGCAACTATAATATATTAATCACAATAATGATTTGCAATAAATATTGAATATAAAAGCTATTTTAAAATTCAAGTTATAAAAAATCGAGAACATTATTGGCCTAATAGCTACAATTATCTGTTATGATAGATTGATATAACCGCGACAATCAAGATAGCCAATGAACTTTCGTAATTAGTTACAATTTTTGTCATGCGCTTGAAGTTACCATATCAGTATTATTTACCGTAATATATTAGTTGTAAACAAATTCATAGCTAAAAAATATTTTCTTTGATTATAAAATCAATAAGAGCTTGTCCAGAAATCAGAGATGTTTTATGAAAATAAATTTCAAATATAAAAAGTTAGATTTTTCCTACAATATAGAAAAGTTAGTAAGTGCATATCATTAAAAAATATATTAATTTTCGAATAACAAATATTAAAATAAAAAAATTAGATTATGTGTACACTTACTTATGGCATTAATGCGTAACTTCTTGACTTGTTAAGCTCATATTTTATTTAATGTATATTAGGTCCTTTATTATTTTAAATAAGAATTTAGCATAATTTATTATATTTAAGCACTTATTTAAAAATAAGTATTCATATAGAAGACTTTAATATAACACATAATTATTTTAAATAAATACTTAAAGCAATTTCATATATCTAAGAATTTATTTTTTAAATAAGTATTAATTTTCATTTTAGAGTTTCAAAACTAAGTTTTCCGATTATATAAACTTAATATTATAATATGGTTAATATTTAAGTCCATAACAAAAATAACTATATTATCATTCTTACAAAATAAGTATTACTCATAGGTTCGAATTATACTTATAAAAAACGAATTTAATATATTTATCATGTATAAGTAACTAATTATATGGAATCTATACAATTATAAGCTCGTATCCATTACTTTGTATATAGAATCAAGCAGACAAAAAAAGTCATATAAATTTGATCCTATACTAATCTAATAATTTATTAATTATAAATTTGATCCTATACTAATCTAATAATTTATTAATTATCATAAAACTCATTATATATCAAAACAATTGAGAGTTTAATACGATTCTCATACTATATCATGTTTCATCTCTTTTGTGACTATAAAATTTTATTTTAAAAATAAGAATTTAATATATTTGATATTAAAGTATATGACTCGACTAACTTATATTATATTTTATATTAAATAAATTATTACTTTTAAATTTTGAATTAGTTTAACTAACTATGTGATCTAGTTAGTTTATTTTAAGTATTTAATTATCTCGTATTTGAACAAATATGTTCCTATATGTAATTATATTGATAACTAATTTATATTCAATATAAATAACCATAAAAGCTATTGAATACGAGCATATGATAAAAATAACAATATCATAATGCAATATCCAAAAAGTATTACTACATGTGAGTTATAAATATATATATATATATATATATATATATATATATAGGATATAATTAGTAATTTAATTATGAAATATAAATAATATGCAGATATTGATGCTAGTTAATTACATTATTGTGCTTTATATATAGTTACATTGAACATCTCTCTCTCTCTCTCTCTCTCTCTCTCTCTCTCTCTCTCTCTCTCTTTATATATAAATAAAATAAATAAATATATATATATATATATATATATATATATATATATATATATATATATATATATATATATATATATATATATATATATATATATATATATATATATATATATATAATTATGTAATTATGAAATATAAATTATGAATATAAATAATAAGTAGATATTGATACTAGTTAATTATATTGTTACACTTTATATATAGTTACAATGAACGTCTATATATAATAAGTAGATATTGATAGCGACCATAAATTACATTTACTATGGTTCCACTAGTCAATTGACGCCAATCGTTATATTTTGGGATATATTAGCAATTTAATTATGAAATATAAATAATAAATAGATACTGATGCTAGGTAATTATGTTGTTGCGCTTTATATATATATATATATATATATATATATATATATATATATATATATATATATATAATAAGTAAGTATTGATAGAGACCATAAATTACGTTTACTATGGTTTCACTAGTCAATTAACACCAATCGTTATATTTTTATAATTAGCAATTTAATTATGAAATATAAATAATAAGCAGATATCGATACTAGTTAATTATATTGTTCCGCGTTATATATAGTTACAATGAACGTCTATATATATAATAAGTAGATATTGATAGCGACCATAAATTACGTTTACTATGGTTCCACTAGTCAATTGACGCCAATCGTTATATTTTGGGATATACTTAGCAATTTAGTAATGAAATATAAATAATAAATAGATATTGACACTAGTTAATTACATTGTTGCGCTTTACATATAGTTACATTGAACGTCTATATATGTGTGTATAGTAGCCAGCATAAAATCACATTCATTAAGGTCATGTGTATATTGTTAACAACCATATAATTACATTTACTATGGTTTCTGTCATGATCTTGGTTCGCCTCCGTGAACCATCATGGCGGCACCTAGTCTCTACGACTAGGTAAGCCTAACAATGCAAAAAAATAACTAAAACTTGCGGAAGAAATAATTAAAAGCTGAAATAATGAGATAAAACGGTGTTTAAAAGTGTCGCTCGGCATACGCAAGAACAACTCTAAAAAAACTAAATACATTTTCCGAAAATCCGAAATCTCATGATCACAAACCTTTAAATATCTACGAATGTCTAACTCCAGAATGTCTAACAAAGAAATGAAAGTACATAAGGACTAATACAAAAGGAAGAGTAGAAAGAGACTCTCCGGTCTGCGGACGGGACAGATATACCTCGGAGTCTCTAAGCGTCTTGCCTCACAAGTGATAAGTTTGAGTAGAGGTACTTGGATCTGCACATGAAAAACATGCGTAAAAAGGGCATGAGTACACCACATCAGTACTCAGTAAGTGCCAAGCCTAACATCGATCGGGTAGTGACGAGGAAAGTTAGGTCTATACTGAGATTAAATAAAATATAATGTATAATAGTATAAAGTAAAATAGTACAATCAAAAGAGCAGGATAGTAAGGATAACAACAATAACTAAAACAGAGACAAACAATCACGAGAAATACCACTTTTCACAAGGATAATTATCCGTGGATCTCTCAGTATCCTCAATATATACTAGGTATCTCTTGGTATCCTCAATATGTGTTAGGGATCTCTCGGTATCCCGAGGATCTCTTGGTATCCTCAATATGTTCTAAATCTTGGTATCCCGAGGATCTCTTGGTATCCTCAATATATGCCGGGGATATCTTGGTATCCCGCACTTCAGCTCAAATCATAATTACATATAGAGGATCTCCCGAGATGTCGTCCCGTAGTCCCAAAGTAAAATACACGGCAATAGCACAAAGAATACTCAATTAAACTCAACTTCACACCAAGGTAAAACATGAAATTCTAGCCTAGCATGCTTCACGTAATACAAATAAGGTAGTTAAAGTAAATAGAGCAATTAAGCCAATTAGACATGCTTCTTTAAGCTAATAGTAGGCTTAAATTCTAAATAATGTAAGAAGGAAAGGAAAAATAAAGCTATTTTTTTATGAAAATAGGATTTTCAACAATTAGCACAAGTACACACTCGTCACCTCACATACAAGGCATTTCATTTATCACGATATCAATTCTAAGGGGAATGTCTCTATCACGACCCTAAACCCAACCCGGTCGTGATGGCGCCTCTCGTGAAGACAAGACCAGCCGACACAACTCAAATTCACTTTACGCAATTAAAATAATAACTACTAAGTCTTTAATCAGAATTAAAATCACAAAATAAGCAATGAACAGTATAATTTGTGGAAATAAAAAAAATAACATAGCGCGATATTAGGGTGTCACCAGTCATGAGCATCTAATACAAAACTACAAGTCTAGGAGTCCACTCCAGTACTACATAACTGAATGAAAAAGGAAATAAAATAGAGGAAGATTGCACTGGGGTGCGAATCGCCAAGTAGCTACCTAATAAATCTCTGAAGACCTGTTGGAACTATCAACCCTTAGTAGCAAGACCTGTCGTGCCCGAATCTGCATACAAGGGTGCAGGGAGTAAAGTGAGTACTTGCAACTCAGTGAGTCATAAAAATAAATGAAGATTGGAACGATATAAAATCACGTTAAACACAACATTTAGTTATCAAAGGCATAACCAAAATCAGTAAACATAATTTAACAATAAAATCTCATAAAACACCTTTTTAAGTAGTTTAAACAATGTATGCGGAAAACAACTAGGAATGGTACGCACATAAGAATTTCCCCTCGGGCACAATGACATCAAATCAGCTCCTCAGGCAATATAACAGAACAATACCAGCCCATCGGGCTATATCTCATGTCGCAATAGGTATCAGCGTTCACTGGGGGTGTGCAGACTCCTTGAGGGGCCCCTTACGGCCCAAGCACAATATCAAACCATCTCGTGACCTCATATCAATAGCAAGCCACCTCGTTGCGTATAATCTCAGGTCATTGGCCTCATTATCATAATTGGTGTATCAATGTTCTGGCACGCATCCCGACCCAAAAACATCCTCATAATACAGGCCCTCAGTCTTTCTCAGCCAGAATCTCATAAGCCCTTCGGGCAAAAGTAAAAATATGCAGCTCGCTTAAAATATCTTTAAAATATTATTTAAGGTTTCTAAAATAGATTAACATAGCTGAGTTTTGAAAACATTGAAGGATCTGGCATGACTAAGCACAAGTATAAAATTAAAAAGTAAGGAAAATATCATTAACGATCCCCTAAGGATTCAAAAAGTTGGCACGACGCCCAAATATGGCACTTAGCCCAAAGTATAATAATATCAAATAATTAGCTACCAAATATACAGAAAAATAGTCATTCGGGATGGACTAAGTCACAATCCCCAACGGTTCACGATCCCACGCTCGTCATTTTGGCGTGTGTATCACCTCAACACAGCCGAACGTTGTGTAATCTAGGATTTTATACCCTCAGAACAGCATTTAAAATCATTAATCACCTCAAACTATCCTAAAAAGCTGCTCTGTAACACACTTGCCTCTCGAACCAACTTCCGAGTGCTCTAAATCTACCAACTTCAGATTTTTATCATCAAATCATGCTAAACAAATGAATTCCAATTGAAAAATATTGATTTTACACACAAAACCTAAAATTAGTCAAAACCCAATCCCCGAGCCGGCATCTCGGAATTGGACAAACTTTATACCAAAATGTTCTTCATCATCTCACGAGTCTATACATTTAAAGAACTCTAAAACCGGAGTTCGTTTGACCGCTCAAATCATCCTTAGAAGGTCTCATAATCTTAAGCCCTAACTCCACATTTTCTATTGATTTTCATGAATTAAACACTGATATTTTGTTCTTTAATCACAGATAATTCAAGTTTTAAGGTCCAAAATCCTTACCTCAATAAAGAATAATGATTTTCTCTCTTCAAAATTACCTCAAAGCTCTTTTCCCGTTCAAATATGGTGGAAGTTAGGTTCAAAATCATAGAATAGCCTTTCAAAAACATTCTGCCTAGGCCTTAAAAACCTTCTTTGTGAACACGGTCAAAGCCTCGCATTCGCGAAGCATAAATTACTTGACCAAGATTTCCTCTTTCACTATTGCGACCAACCCAACGCAAACGCGATGCTTTACTAGCCATACCTTTGTGATCGTGTTCTCCCTATCGCGAATGCGATGAGTTAAATTCCCTTAAAGCTCAGCTGCCCACTTGTTCTATGCAAACACGACTACACTCCCGCGAACGCGATGCACAAACGCCCAGACCTTCACGAACGTGAAGCCTACCTCGTGAACGCGAGGGCTAAATTTCCAACTTCTTCAATTGACCCTTCATGAATGCGAGGACCCACACACGAATGCGAAGGTCATTTTTTCTGCAGCACTGACCTGCAATTTTCTGCAGGTTCTAACATCATGGAATGGCCCGATTTACCACCCGAAACTCACCCGAGGCCCCCGGGACCTCAACCAAAGGCACCAACATATCTCAAAACCTTATTCAAACTTGTACCAATCTTCAAAACACCTCAAACAACATCAACACCACCAAAACACACCAAATTCAAGCCTAAGGTTCGAAAATCTTCCGCATTTCGCTTTTGATCAAAAACTCAATCAAACCACGTCCAAATGACCTAAAATTTTGTACACATATTCCAAATAACATACGAAGCTACTGCAACTTTCGAAATTCCATTCCGACTACCATTTCAAAATCTCACCTATCATGGAAAACGCAAAAACTCAATTTCGCTAATTCAATTCCAATTCTACTCTAGACTTTCAGTACACATTCTGATCACGCTCCAAAGTCCCAAATCATCTTTTGAAGCTATCCGAACCATTGAAACTCACATTCTAGCCCTCTAACACATAAGTCAACAACTGGTTGTCTTTCCAAATAAAGTTTTCTAAAGAGAGACTAAGTGTCTCAAACCTTACCAAAATCATTCCGTATTTGATCCGACTAACCCAATACCACATAACACGAATAAACAAAGCATAAAGAAGGAGAAATGGAGAAAATGGAGTGATAACTCATGATACGAATGTCCGAGTCATCACATCCGCCCCAACTTAAACAAATATTCGTCCTTGAACAAGTCAAGAAACATACCTGAAGCCTCAAACAGGTGAGGATATCTGCTTTGTATCTCCCGCTCGGTCTCCCAGGTAGCCTCCTCCACGGTCTATCCTCTCCATTGCACTTTCACTAAAGCTATTTTCTTTGACCTCAACTTTCAAACTTGATGCTCCAAAATAGCTGCTGGCTCCACATCATAAGTCAAGTCACCATCCAGTTGAACTGTGCTGACATATAGAACATGAGACGGATCTCCAATATACTTTCGGAGCATAGAAACATGAAATACTAGATGCACAATCGATAAGCTGGGTGGCAAAGCAAGCTCATAAGCCACCTCCTCAATCCTCATAAGAACTTCAAAAGGCCCAATGAACCGAGGACTCAATTTGCCCCTCTTTCCAAATCTCATAACACCCTTTATGGGTGAAACCTTCAACAAAACCTTCTCACCAACCATGTACTTCCCAAACCTTCCTGTCAGCATAACTCTTTTCTCGACCGTGCTATACGAAGCCTCTCCTGAATCACCTTCGCCTTGTCTAAAGCATCCTGTACCAAGTTTGTCCCTAATAGCCTGGCCTCACCGGGCTCGAACCAACCAACTAGAGATCTACAACGTCTCCCATACAAAGCCTCATATGGAGCCATCTGAATACTCGACTGGTAGCTGTTGTTGTAAGCAAACTTTGCAAACAGTAGAAAATGATCCTATGAACCTCCAAAATCAATAACACAAGCACGCAACATGTCCTCCAATATTTGAATAGTGCGCTCGGAATGCCTGTCCATCTGAGGGTGAAAAGTTGTGCTTAACTCAACCTGAGTGCCCAACTCTCGCTGCACAGACCTCCAAAACTGCAAAGTGAACTGAGTGCCCTATCTGAAATGATGGAAACTAGGACACCATGCAATCGAACAATCTCCGAATATAGATCTATGCCAATCACTATGAAGAGTAGGTAGTACATATTGGAATAAAGTGCGGAGATTTGGTCAGTCGATCCACAATCACCCAAATAGTATCAAACTTCCTCAAAGTCTGTGAAAGTCAAACTACAGGGTCCATAGTGATCCTCTTCCACTTCCACTCTGGAATATCCATCCACTGAAGCAAGCCACCCAATCTATGATGCTCGTATTTCACATACTGACAATTGAGACACCGAGCTAAAAATTCCACAATGTATATCTTCATTCTTCTCCACCAATAGTGCTGCCTCAAATCCTGATACATCTTCATGACACCCGGATGAATGGAATACCGTGAACTATGGGCCTCCTCCAGAATCAACTCCCGAAGCCTATCTATGTTGGGCACACAAATCCCGACATGCATCCTTAACACCCCATCATTGCCAATGATCACATCTCTGGCATCATCATGCTAAACTCTGTTCATAAAGAAAAGCAAATGAGGATCATCATACTAGTGCTCCCTGATCCGATCAAATAAGGAAAATCTAGAAACCACACAATCCAACACAATTGGGCTCTGAAATATCCTACTTCACGAACCGATTGGCCAAGGTCTGAACATCAACTGCAAGAGGCCTCTCCCCAAATAGAATATATGCCAAACTCCCCATACTCATCGCCTTTCGGCTCAGAGCTTCAGCCACCATATTGGCCTTCCCCCGATGGTACAATATAGTGATATCATAATCTTTAAGCAACTCAAACCACCTCCGCTACCTCAAATTAATATCCCTCTGTTTTAACAAGTAATGAAGACTACGGTGATCTGTAAACACCTCACAAGACACACCATACAAGTAATGCCTCCAAGGTTTAACGCGTGCATTATAGTTGCCAACTCCAAATCGTCAACGGGGTAGTTCTTCTCATGGGGCTTCAACTGACGAGAAACAATAACTCTACCCTCTTGCATCAATACATAACCAATACCAACTCTCGAAGCATCACAATACAAGGTATATGAACTTGAAGCTGACGGCAAAAGTAACACTAGAGCTGTGATCAAAGTTGTCTTGAGCTTCTAAAAGCTCTCCTCACACTCGTCCGACCATACAAATGAAACACCCTTCTAAGTAAACTTGGTCAAGGGCGATGTGATAGATGATAATACCTGAACAAACCGGTGATAATAACATTCCAAACCAAGAAAACTACGAATCTCTGTGGCTGAGGATGGTCTGGGCCAACTCTGAACCGCCTCTATTTTCTTTGGATCAACTTGAATACCCTCACTGGACAC
The DNA here is from genome assembly GCA_034376525.1 of Nicotiana benthamiana. Lineage (NCBI taxonomy): Eukaryota > Viridiplantae > Streptophyta > Magnoliopsida > Solanales > Solanaceae > Nicotiana > Nicotiana benthamiana. Next base: position 79,357,351 of record CM067326.1, on the reverse strand, counting down.
CACGTGCCCCAAGAATGCCATTAAACCTAGCAAAAACTCACACTTGGAGAACTTTGCATAAAGCTTCTCCTCCCTCAATCTCCGCAACAAAACTCTCAACTGCTCTGCGTGCTTCTCCTGGCTATGCGAGTATCTAGAATATCATTGTCACACCTCTTTTTTGGCTACTACTACCCAGCAAATGGCGTAGATAAGGGAGTTCCAATTAAAGAACAATCGAAACAGGATTCAATTATTTAAGAGATTTTAGAGTCGCCACTTGGGAGATTTATTGTGTCCCAAATCACCGTTTAGAATCCCGAATTGAGGAAAGAATGACTCTGTTTAACAGTCCGCGAACAAAAATCGGAGTAAGGAATTCTGTTAACCCGGGAGAAGGAGTTAGGCCTTCTCGAGTTCTGTGGTTCTAGCATGGTCCTATTATACTTTGATTAAATTATCTGATTTTAGAACATGAAACTATGTGTATTTTTTAAATCTTTAACCACTTTTATTATTGTTTTTTTAAAGAGGATTGCAACGTTGTTAAAACATGCCTCGAACCACGTCACATAAATGCACCTGGGGATTTTGACACATTCCAACTTCGTTGAGATTTTGGATTTGGGTCACATAAATATGCACCCGTATTTAAGAAGATAAATTTATTAAAGACGTGCCTAAAAGCGACTACCGCATTATTATCTTTGTGGGAAGCCGTAAAATTTGCTAAACGGCGCGGCGTGCCTCGTTTATTATTTTGAAGGCTAGTCCTAGAGTCGACTATTTTTTATTAGTCAAGCCTAAAAAATTAATGAGTTCTCCTTTTTAAACCTGCTACTTTACTCAAATCCAGACATATACATGGTAGACCAAACTAATAAGATGGGTGTGCAGTCAATATTCAGCGTGTTGGGCTGTTGGGCCTAAGATTTCTGTAATGTTTTTCAGCATATGCCATCAGCTACAGGAGCTGCTGGTTCGAATCTTGACGTGTTGGGATTCCAATTGAGCCAAAAAGAATACTAAACATATGATCTACTTTAGAAACAACACACAAACAACCTTTTCCCAAATTGCCCAAACAGAAATTCAATTACTCTACACCATGGTGATAGTGACACGATCGAAGAGGTCTTGTATTATGACATGAAACTTAATATGGGAACTATAAGAGTGTCAATTTACATCATCCAATCGGGTATCAATTAAATATAAAGTACAACTAGACCTTGGACCACTATTCAGTAGCAATTGCTGCGAGTTATCATTAAATAATTACCACACAAAGACCCAAATGGAATACTCAATAACTAACACAGGTACTACTGTCATCTAACAGTCCAAATGTCCTATTTATACAAATCAACCACCATAATAAGCATATTAATAATAAACAGAAACTAATAAAGGAAATAATAGCATGCATCGTCAACTTGGGTACTCATTAAGCTTCAAACTTCATACATCATTGGAGGTTTGAAAACATGTATCTGGAATGAGTGAAAAATGAAATTGAGAATCAGCAATGATTAAGCAGTAGTGATATTCACAAACATCCACATCTTATGAGCAACTAATGCACCAGAATACCAAACGATTAGAGAAGTTTTTTTTTTAAATAAAACCAAAATGAAGCTAGTAAGAGACCACCAAGCCAAAAAATGACTCACATGAGCCTCAACCAACCAGAAATGAACCTAGGAAAGGTTTAACACATAATCAATATGTATACTCAGTTTGTTGTTTTTCCTATTTTTGTATAACAAAATTCCTACTAAATTATTGAAACTAGGATTATTTCAGGAGAGGAAATCTAATAGAACAGTAAAGTTAGGACTACTAGAGGTTTTAGGAATTATTTGGAGACATTTTAGAGCTTCAAAACTGTGAGAAATTATAGAGATCCCTTCAAAATGTCCAACCCCCTTTTGAATGATTTTCAGTCCCTTTTTCAGCCAATAGCTAGGGCACCACTTTTATTTTGTTTTAACTAAAGGCCCCTCTTTCAATTTCCAGATTTTACCTACTTAGACCCTTATTTTTTGACTTGTTTCCCAAGTTACTGCAATAAGACTACTGATTTTATATTAAAGACCCCTTCTAGAAGGGCTAAAGGCTTCTAACATTTTCTTCCATTTATAAACTACCTATACTACCCTTATTTTGTTCCTAGAATTACCAAAGCCAAGTTAAAACTCTATATTAGCCCTATTTAATTCTGAAATTTACCAATACTAAACCAAAATTCTATATTCATCCTTTTACTACCCTGAAATTACTGTGAAATTACCAGACCCAACCCTCCTTTGTCTCAATTCTGCTAGAGCCAGTCAACTTACACCCAAACAACCCTTAATTCTAAATATATCAGCAGAAATGCATTTGAAAACTACAAACCAACTCATTTCACTCATTTCACATAAACAGGCTGAGATTCAACGATCAAGAAAAAAATGCTAAACTACAGCTTTTTGGAACTAATCAGGATTGAAATCAATTCTACTTCATACTACAATTGAACATTAGAATAAGCTAAGCCAAGTAATAATAGGAGAAGAATCAAAGACTAAACTAAATTTAAGCTAACAATGAAACTAATTAGACATGGAAATTAAACTAAAAAAATGAGTAATTTAGAAAATAAAACTGCAACTGAATCAAATTTAACTAAATTACTAGAGAAAACTGAGTATTCCTAAAGTTGAGACCTAACTATTATCTCCAATTGAAACAAACAATCAGAACAAAAAGCAACCAAAGAAGCAAAACAATCGAAAAATGTCATTTTTAATTTAAACTAAAAAAAATAAGACTCAATTGTTAAACCAGGCAAGCAAAAAAACAAATTAAGAAGGAGTGAACTTACTAGTTTTCTTCAAATGGTCTGCTGAATTGAATTGAATCCCAAAACGGAGTTACATGTTTGTTTTGGCCAAAACAAACATGAAACTCCATTTCAGGACTCAACCGGCTTCGAGAATTTCCATCTCAAAATTAGGTCTAATCCTAGATTTGAAATTTGAGGAGTTTGGAAATTATTCGAAGGAAGCTAGACTTGTTTTTGGGTAGGGGGGCTAAGGGGGTGGGTGGTGTTAATTTGGGAGTCATTGGCCACCGGGTGCCACCGTGGACGGCGAAGCTGCTGGGCTTTAAACAAATATTCGACACGTTCCATAGGGTTTCAAGGGCCGATCTTAGGAGGGGTGGGAAGAGGAGACAACGGGAATTCTGGGGTGTAAATTTGGAGGTTATTGGAGTTACGCCGCCGCCATTGGAGATTTCTGGCCGGCGGCGGACGATGGTGGTACAGTGGATTGGCGACGGCGTTACACTGGCTAGGGATGGTACGAGGTGGATGAATTTTTGTCTCTTAGGTATCACAGGGGGTTTGGACAGTTATATCTAAAATGTGAGGCTCAATCTGAGCCGTTGGATTAAGGAGTATGGATGGTTGAGATGAACGGACGCCAAAACATCGTTGTTTTAATGAGGGGTGGGATTGGACCGGGTCTAGGCATGATTTTGGGCTGGTTTAAATTGCAAAAATGGCCCAAGTTGGCCTTTTAAAACAAGACCACATTTCCAAATCCTTTTTTTTCTTATTTGTTTTAATTTCTAAATTATTTTATTAAAACCAAATTAACATTAAAATACCAAAAACCGACTTTAAATCCAAAATTGGGCTAATCAAATAAAATGCTATTTTTTGTATTTTTGTGAATTAAAATGCACCCAACACACAAACACATAATTTATGCAATTAAATTCTAAATATTCAGATAATAAAAGAAAGATGCAAATAAACACAAAATCACACAGTTAATAAGGAAAATTGAAAATAAACACGAAATCACACAATTAACCCCTAAAAATTCAAATAATAAAAGAAAAATATAAATACGTGCAATTAATTCCTAAAATTCAAATAATAAAAGAAATAATTCAAATAAATCCAAATTCACATAATTAATTTCTAAAAATTCGAATAATAAAAGAAAAAATGCAAATAAACACAAAATCACATAATTAATTCCTAAAAATTCAAATAGTAAAAGAAAAATTCTAGTTTAACGAATTTATAGGAACATTTCAAGTGAGGCAAAAATCACGTGCTCACAGCTGCCCCTCTCGCTCGGAGACACAAAGGGTTTCCGGGCAAAGATAAGTGAGCAACTGAGAGATTTTTTCCTACTTGGCATTCCATGAGATGCGTTTTGAAAACTGTCTGACTGAACCCTACTTTAAAAGTTGCCTACATATCCTCGGCTAAAGAGGAATCAGGTCAGTGTAGTTCTGAAGTATTTTGTAGCTAGGACTACCAGAAGCTGTGATTGCACTGCTGATGCTGCTGTTACTGCCTGCTGACCTCCTTATTACACCTTATGAAAAAACTAGACTAAGCTATAAGCTATGGATTACAAAGAAAAGCCTATCAACGTCTTCAATCTTGATCCTTGTTGCTTTGTTGCCTTGTATTTCTTCCTGCGAACTCTTTATGGCCTCGCTGACTGCTTGCCTTTTCTTCCTTCATGTTTGATGCCGGATTGTTGGAATTGACAAGTATTCCTGTTGAAAGCTTTCCCTCGTTCTACTGGTGGGCGCCTGACTGCTAGAACATGAAATTTGAAAGATGTTCCCTTGTTCTATAGGTGGGCGCCTGATCGCCAAGACTTGACTTCTGAAGAATATGCCCTTGGTCTCTAGGTGGGTGCCTGATTGCCAAAGCCTGAAATTTTGAAAAGTATTCCCTTGTTCTACAGGTGGCTGCCTGATTTTCGAAACTTAAAATCTTGAAAAATATTCCTTTGTTCTACAGGTGGACGCCCGATTTTCGAAACTTAAAATTTTGAAAAATATTCCCTTGTTCTATAGGTGGATGCCTGGTTGTCTAAACTTGAATTTTGAAAAATATTCCATTGTTCTACAAGTAGGCGCCTGACTTTCGAACCTTGAAATTTGAAAAGTATTCTCTTGTTTTATAGGTGGGCTCCTGCTTTTCGAAACATAAAATCTTGAAAAATATTCCCTTGTTCTACAGGTGGGCGCCTGAAACTTGAAATTTAAAATTTTGAAAAATATTCTCTTGTTATACAGGTGGGCACCTGATTACCAAAATTTAGAATTTTGAAAAATATTCCCTTGTTCGATAGGTGGGCGCCTGATTTTCGAAACTTAAAATTTTGAAAAATATTCCCTTGTTCTATAGGTGGGCGCCTGGTTGTCGAAACTTGAATTTTGAAAAATATTCCCTTGTTCTATTGGTGGGCGCCTGATTACAAAAACTTGAATTTTGAAAAAAATTCCCTTGTTTTTCAGGTGGGCGCCTGATTACAAAAACTTTGAATTTGAAAAAATATTCCCTTGTTCTACAGATGGGCGCCTGATTTTCGAAACTTAAAATCTTGAAAAATATTCCCTTGTTCTACTGGTGGGCACCTGAAACTTGAAATTTAAAATTTTGAATAATATTCCCTTGTTCTACAGGTGGACGCCTGATTTTCGAAACTTAAAATTTTGAAAAATATTCCCTTGTTCTACAGGTGGGCGCCTGATTGTCAAAACTTGAATTTTGAAAAATATTCTGTTGTTCTACAAGTGGGCGCCTGATTACAAAAACTTAAATTTTGAAAAATATTCCCTTGTTCTCCAGGTGGACGCCTGATTACAAAAACTTTGAAATTTGAAAAATATTCCCTTGTTCTACAGGTGGGCGTCTGATTGTTAAAAACTTAAAATTTTGAAAAATATTCCCTGAGACTGTTGCATGTATACCTTATCACAATAAAACCAATCAAACAAAGCACAAGGCATTGTTTTCTTGCCCCAGTTTGGTGCTGGGCGGATCCGTGAGTGTTAATCAAATCCTCTTACCAAGTATCTCTAAATCTAAGCTAAGTCCCATTATCCAGGAGGGCCCTGACAATTCTTATCTGATGACAACTTTAAGACTACATTATGTCTTTCAAAAGGTATTATTTTCCACTATGTCTTGTTATGAATTATATCTGCTGGGGATATGTTGGTGACTTGTGATTAAAACTGCTTCCCATTATCCGGGCGGGTCCTGACAACTCCTGATTTGATGGAAAAATGTGTCTGCCGGGAGTTAGTATTTAGGGTTATGTCCCATTATTCATGAGGGTCCTGATAACTCTTGTTGACTCTTGCCGGGGAAGTATCTAAACTAAGTCCCATTTTTCAGGAAGGTCCTGACGACTCTTGTTGACTCTTGTTGGGGAAATATTTGAGTTTGACCATGCCACCTGACTGTTTGTGTTCTAAGCCAAGTCCTATTTTCCAGGAGGGTCCTGAAGATTCCGCTTTAAATTCTAATTCTAACTTCTGGTTGTTTCTGCTAGTGATTATTGCCCAGGAGGGTTTCGGCGACTCTAACCGGGGAAGGTGTTGATGCAGTCCATGTTACCCGCACTTGTTTGAGTTTTAAACTGCATTCCATCTCAACTTCTATGCCTCTTTTAACCCTCGGTTGTTTCTAATGGGGTTTGTTAGATAAAGTTTGTCCCCCTATGCTCTTTGCTGGGGAAGGTGTTTATGACGGACTATGTACCTTTTGGGTTTAACTGAACCCTCTTCCAGGTGGGCCCTGAGATTTCAATCATACCTGTCGTGTGGCTTCCTTCACCTATGGACGGCCTCCTTTAGGCTCTTCCGGAATTTTTTGCCCCTGTGTCAATCAAAGAAAACTTGTCAGCTTGAAAAGTGGTGGTTGGCTTGCGACATTCTTGTTGGAAGCGGCCTCCTCACTATCATATTCCGTTGTGTTCAAATTTCCACATTGATGATGAGCTACCTGAGTTGGTTGGCTGACCTCTCAAACCTTTAGGCCTTACTTTGCTCCCCATAATTGTATTACATTTCTAGCCCTTTTTCCAGAATCCTTGCACCTTTCTCGAGATCGTTAAGTCAATGTATTATGCTTGGCTGACCCTTTGACCTATGTACCTTCACTCTGCTCCTCATCTTTGTGTTGCATTTCCGACCATTTGCTAAAATTCTTACATCCCTTCCCGATGATTGACGGGTTGATATATCATGCTGGGTCAGCTCTCATAGCCATTTAAACCTCTGTGTTGTGCTGTTGCCTCTTTTGCTAGAAGCCTTATGCCTCTCTCGGACGATTGCCAAGTTAGGATGTTATGCTTGGTTGATCCTATGATCCGTGTGGCTTTGTTTTGTTTTCTCATTTTGGTGTTACATTTTCGAGCCTTCGCCAAAAATGCTTACCCCTTTCTTGAGATTACCCGGTCCATTTGTGATGCTTGACTGACTCTTGATCTTTATGCCCTCACTTCGCTCCCCACCTTGTGTTGCACTCTTGATCCTTTGCAGGAATTCTTTTTGTCTTTCCCGACGACTGATGTATTATGCTTAGTCAAACCTTGCGACCTCGTGACCTTTCCTGTCTTTGTGTTGTGCCAACTTTACATCACATCTGAGATAGCCCGATCGGTGTATGATGCTCGGCTGACCCTACAATCTTTGTGGTTTTGCTTTGCACGTCCTTTTCTGTGTGGTACTCCTTCACTTTGCCAACTCTTGTCTCTTCCATCAATTGCAGTTTTTATGAATCCTTCCTTTTGTTGTTCCACACTTGTTATCTTTGTTACGCCTTTGGGCGTCATGCGATTTGTCCATTTGGGAGTTGATAATCGACTTTGAAATTCCTTTCGTTCGCTTAAATAAAAGGAATTAGATTTGGAAGAAAAATGAAATGCAAAGACTCCGAACGGTGTTTAGGGTGAAGAATTCCAGACTTGTTGATTGTTAAAAAGACAAGAAGGAGGACTTATCTGAAGAGGAACCGCTAGTTTTCGTGATCACGGCATGCACTTCGGTCTAGTCGACCCAATCTTTTTCGATGACCGACCTTCCGTTGCCGTGCTTTTTGTTGTTGTGACCCTTCAAACCCAATTCTTTCAAGAAACCCTAGCTTGGCTTACCCTGCAATGTTCATCCACCAATAGACCCTTTTGAGTTTTGCTTTTGCCTTACCTTCGCCTCACAGTGCTTGTGAAGGTTTTCACCGATAAGACTCTCTTATTTTATTTCTCTCAAAATCTCGTCGCCTTATGGTGTCCGTGAGGTTTTTATCAATAAGACTCTCTCATTTCATTATCTCTCCTGCCTGGCTAGGAGTGCTGTCCCTGACACGAATAGCTTCTACTTGCTCAGCTTGGCATCTTTTGAAGACTTATCAGAAGGTCTTCCTTTGGACCGAAACGTGGCTTTTGGATAAGGTTAGAAGGAAAGACTATGAATGGCTCAAAACAATTTAAATGAGTTCAGAATTACAACTTTCGGAATCATATATTTACAACAACCACCACTTCTGCCCCCGTTTCCTGCTTGGGGACTTCTGAATTTTTATTTCGATGAGACCGAACCGTGAGGCTGCCTACGTATCCTTTTAAAAGGAATCAGGTCAAACGGAGTTCACACTGATTCCTTATTTTGTTGTTGTTTTTCTTCTTCTTTTTCCTTTGTTTTGTTTTGTTTTCTTTCTTTCCTTTTCTTTTGTCTCTTTTTCTTTTATTTTCTTGTCCCCCCACCCTCCCTTTTTCTTTTCTTTTCCTTTTCATTCTTTCCATTTTTTTCTTCCTTTCTTTTCAATTTTTCTTTTTCACTTTCATTTTTTTTCTTTCCTTTCCTTTTATTGCCTTCTCACACTTGCTCTTCCGACTTTTGTTACTGATTTTGAAAGAGGGGTATGAAAAGAAAATAACTAAAGCTCAAAGAGGTTAGGGAAGGATATAGTGTTTAGATAGAAGAATATAATGCCTTCGTCATTTCAATTTTTAAAATCTGCCAAGTAGAAACAAGTGTCGAGCATAGACAATGATCTAAAAGAAAATCATACATAATATCTTTGACAGTGTCCACATTGATAGCCATTTCCACTCATTTTCCTTCCACATCCATCAGATACAATGCTCAATGGACAACACTCTTGATACGATGAATGGCCCTTGCCAGTTTGGAGCGAACTTGCCTTTTGCCTCGCCCTGGTGAGGGTGAAAGCGCTTTAATACCAATTGACCTACTTTGAACTTCCCGGGGCGCACTTTCTTATTATATGCCCTGGCCATTCTCTTGATACAATTGGCCCTGGCAGACCGCCACCAATCTTTTCTTGTCAATCAGACTTACTTGTTCCAAGCAAGCTTTGACCCATTCTTCGTCGTCGATTTCTGCTTTGGCCACAATTCGAAGAGAGGGGATTTCAATTTCGGCCGGGATTACCGCCTCTGTGCTATATACTAACAAGTACGGAGTGGCCCCCACTGAAGTGCGGAAAGTGGTGTGATAACCTAACAATGCAAAAGGCAGCTTCTCCTGCCACTACCTGGACCCTTCCATCATTTTACGAAGTATCTTCTTTATGTTTTTATTGGCTCCCTCAACGACTCCATTTGCTTTGGGGCAGTATGGAGTAGAATTTCGATGCGTGATCTTAAATTGCTGACATTCTTCCCTCATTAAGTGACTGTTGAGGTTTTCCCCATTGTCCGTGATGAGCGTCTTAGGGATTCCGACCGACAAATGATGTTTGTGTGCACAAAGTTGACCACGGCCTTCTTGGTCACTGCCTTGAAGGTTTTGGCTTCAACCTATTTGGTGAAATAGTCAATAGCAACCAGGATAAATCTGTGTCCGTTAGAAGCTGCTGGCTCAATGGGCCCGATAACGTCCATACCCCAAGCAACTAAAGACCATGGTGCCGACATCGTATGCAATTCCGACGATGGAGAATGAATTAGGTCTCTATGAACCTGACACTTGTGGCATTTGCACGCAAGAATGATACAGTCCCGCTCCATGGTGAGCCAATAATATCCTGCCCCGAGAATCTTCTTTGCCAAAACATATCCGCTCATATGTGGAACGCAGATGCTAGCATGCACCTAATTCATGATAGTTGTCGCCTGCCCAGTATCTATGCATCTGAGCAAACAAAGATCTGGAGTTCTTTCGTATTATATTCCTCCGTTGAAGCAAAACCCACTCGACAACCGACAGATTGTTCTCTTCTTGTCACTCGTGGCTTGCACCGGTACACACATCTCCTGATATATTCCTGGATGTCGTGGAACCAAGGCTCGCCATCAATCTCTTCTTCCGCCATATTTCAATAAGCATGCTGATCATGGACCCAGATATGTATCGGGTCAACGTAAGCCTTGTCCGGTGGATGTAACATTGACGCCAAAGTAGTCAGGGCATCAGCGACCTCATTGTGAATTCTGGGGATGTGCCTGAACTCTGTTGACCGGAATCGTTAGCAGAGATCATGCAAGCAATACCGGTATGGTATGAGTTTTAAATCTCTTATTTCCCACTCCCCTTGAATCTGGTGTACCAGAAGGTCCAAATGTCCCAAGACTAAGAATTCTTGGACACCTATGTCCACTGCTAATCTCAAACCCAAAATTCATGCCCCATATTCTGCCATGTTGTTGGTGCAATAGAAGCAGAGTTGAGCTGTGACTGGGTAATGATGCCCTTCTTAAAAAATGAGCACTGCTCCTATCCCAACGCCTTTCATGATGGCAACCCCATCGAAGAACAATTTCCATCCCGACTTCTCATCCCGTTCCATTTCATTGATATGCATCACTTCCTCGTTCGAGAAATATGTGTTCAAGGGCTCATATTCCTCATCTATTGGATTCTCCGCAAAATGGTCTGCCAATGCTTGTGCCTGCATAGCAGTCGTAGTCACATAGATAATGTCAAACTCAGTGAGCAAGATTTGCCATTTTGCAAGCCTTCCTGTGGGCATGGGCTTCTGGAAAAAGTATTTCAATGGGTCCAGATGTGAGATGAGATAAGTGATATATGATGACAAGTAATGCTTTAACTTCTGGGTTACCCATGTCAAGACGCAGCACGTCTTTTCAAGATGAGTATACTTAACCTCGTAAGCCATAAATTTCTTGTTAAAGTAGTATATGGGCTACTCTTTTATCCAGGTGAAACCGTGCTAACCTAACACGCACCCAAATGAGTTGTCCAAGACTGTCAAATATAAGATAAAAGGCCTTCTTGGTTCCAGTGGGACCAATACCGGTGGGTTTTACAAATATTCCTTTATCTTATCAAAAGCCTCCTGACACTCTCCCGTCCATTTTACCACAGCGTCCTTTTTCAATAGCTTAAAGATGGGCTCGCAGATGGTTGTGAGCTGAGACAATGAACCTACTGATGTAATTAATCTTCCCAGTAGACTCAATACTTCTGTTTTATTCCTTGGTGGTGGTAGCTCCTATATAGCATTGATTTTTGATAGGTCCAGTTCGATGCCTCGGCAGCTGACTATGAACCCTAACAACTTTCCCAAGGGGACCTTAAATGCACATTTTGCTGGGTTGAGTTTGAGGTCATACCTGCAGAGCCTTTGGAAGAATTTCCTCGGGTCTTTGACATGATCAGATTGCTTTATGGACTTGATTATCACATTATCCACATAGACCTCAATTTCCTTATGTATCATATCGTGAAAAATGATTGTCATGGCCCTCATGTATGTTGCCCCGGCATTTTTCAAGACAAAAGGCATGAATCTCTATAACAGTATGTACCCCATGGTGTGATGAATGTTGTTTTCTTCGCATCTTCTTCATCCATTAAGATCTGGTCGTATCCTGCGTAACAATCCACGAATGACCCAATCTCATGCTTCGCACAATTGTCAATCAATATGTGGATGTTCGGCAGGGGGAAGTTGTCTTTTGGACTTGCTTTGCTGAGATCACGGTAATCAACAAACACCTTGGTTTTACCATCCTTCTTTGGCATAGGCACAACATTAGCTAACCAAGTGGGGTATCGTGTGATCGGATGACTTTTGCCTCAAACTTCTTGGTCACTTCCTCTTTAATTTTCACACTCACATCAGTTTTGAATTTTCTCAACATTTTCTTGACAACCGGGAAGGCTGGGTCAGTGGGTAACTTGTGGACCACCAAGTTAGTGCTCAATCCGGGCGTGTCATCGTAGGACCATGCAAAGACATCTTTGTACTCAAGCAACACTTCAATTATTTCTTCCCTAAGCTATGGCTCCAGATGGACACTTATTTTTGTTTCTCTGATATTATTCAGACTTCCTAAATTGATTGCAGTATCATTCAGGTTTGGTTTGGGTTTCTCTTCGAATTAGGTCAACTCTTTGCTACTCTCATCCTATTCCCCTTTTTCATCATACCCTGGTTCATCCTCATGTTCTATTTCCTGAGTTATTATTTCTGAACTAGACCTATTTTGACAACTGGGCCAAGGAGTCCTTATGCATGTCAGATCACTGGAACTAGCATAAAAATAACTGCACAAAAGAGAAAAGGAAGAAAAGTAAAGAGAAATGGAAACTACCAGCATTGGTGAAATGGAAACTGCATTTCATTAGAATCAAAGATAGCAAAGTTTACACATCCAAAAAGACGGAAATAACAACTGAATTAACAACTCTGACGCTAATCCAAACTAGACTGAAAGGAAAATCAAAGCTGACTATCATGACTCACTCCGAGTGGGAAGAGGAGTGGCTTCCCAGTTATTGAGTTTTGCGCGTGCTCCCACAAACTGCACATCCGTCCTGCTTGATCCTTCTCCTGCCTCGACCATATTCACCTCATTTAACAGTCTTTCCCATCCTTTATCAAGATCTCCGCCCGTGTCGATCAGCGGGCCGGAAATCTTTTGTCTAGGGCCATTGCTAGCACTGGATTTGACGAATGATTTGGACAACCTTGGTATGGGCTTTGGGAGAGCCCAAACCTTCTGCCTTATTTTGTTGGTTTGCCTTATGTCTGCAGCTGTGGGCTTGAACCCTAGGCCAAATGTGTCCAAATTTTTGGAATGGGACACTGGTTGCACAATGCCTTGCAGAGAAGCTCCCAACCCCTTGCCGGGTATAAAATCATTCTTCAACATTTCTAAAGCCACCATGACGGTCGCGGTTGCTATCTTTGGAGTCGTGACAACCTCACCTTCTGGTATTTTCTGCACTGACACCGTATCAAACACCTGGTAGACCCATGACCCTTTGTTGTCCTCAAATTCAATGAAAGGTACGATCACGTCATCTGAAGTACACTGATTGTATTCACCATGCACCACAGTCACTTGCCTGTACCATTCAAATTTAACCATCTGATGCAGGGTAGAAGGCACTGCTTTGGCTGTATGAATCCAGGGTCTACCCAACAATAGGTTATAAGAGACTGCTACATCTAGCACTTGGAATTCCATGGTAAACTTAACGGGTCGTATGGTCACTTCCAGCACAATATCCCCTACAGTGCCTCCGCCATCGAAACCTCAAACACTGATGTTATTCTTACGGACCCTTTCATTTTCCACCTTCAGCTTGGTCAATGTGGATAGTGGGAAAATGTTTGAACTGGACCCGTTGTCGACCAAAACTCGGGTAACCATAGCATCTTCACATTTCACGATCAGATAAAGAGCTCGATTGTGCTCAGTGCCCTCCGTAGGCAGTTCATCATCCGAGAATGTGACCCGGTTTACCTCAAATATCTTATTTGCAATCTTTTCCAAATGATTCACCGTTATCTTATTTGGGAAATGGGCCTCATTTAAAATCTTCATCAACTCCCGGTGGTGTTCATCTGAGTGGATTAGTTAGGACAACAAAGAAATCTGAGCTGGTGTCTTTCTCAACTGCTTAATGATGGAGTAGTCCTGCATTTTCATTTTCTTCAAGAACTCTTCCGCCTCTTTTTCTGACACATCTTTCTTCACTAGTTCTGGGTTATCTGTAAAAATTCTGCCCTTTCTCAATTCTTCTAGGGCAAAGTACCTTCCTGACCGAGTTAAACCTCGTGCCTCACACACTTCCTCTCTAACTTATTTCCCCTTGTACATAACTAATGCTTGCTCATATCTCCAAGGAATGGCTTTGCTGTTGAAAAATGGTTGCTAGATCACGAGTTTTACAATAACTGGCTCTATGCGAACACCTTCCACAACCACGACAGGTTCTCTAGCTGCCCCATGTACTGTTACTTTTGCCTGTTCCTGCTTTGGCGCAATCGCGCATGATGAGCTCCCCTGAACTATGACGGGTTTGCTGCCTTTTTCTTTTTCCCTGGTTACTAGCTTCTCACTGCTTGCAACCTCAGCTGGTTTGCACTCACTGGCTTTGATCATCATTAATTTTTGTGAAGGCCTTCTGGACTCTCCCCTTATTTTCACAATTTAATTCATGTTAGTTTCTTGATAGGCCTGTTAGGATTTATGCCCGTCACTAGAGGGGGGGTGAATAGTGCGGCACGAGAATATTGATAAATATTGCGGAATTAAAATTGCAGGAGTAAAGTAAATGCCAAAATTAAAATATTAACGAAAGAACACACCGAATTTATCCTGGTTCACCACAACTTGTGGTTAGTCCAGTCCCCGAGGGATTCTCTCGAGATTTCACTAACTCCGTTAAGCTTACGGGTGCCTAACAAACCGTTACACTTGCTCGTAGATGTACACTCTACAAGACTTCAACTTGCTCGAGGATACCGCACCTCAAAACTTCACCTTGCTCGTGGATACCGCACCACAAGACTTCAACTTGCTCGAGGATACCTCACCTCAAGACTTCACCTTGCTTGTGGATACCGCACCACAAGACTTCACACACTAAGATTGAGGGTACTTAGCAAACCCGACAATCAATGAGAAGATATGGTCTTCTCAAACACCTTTCTCTTTTACAATAAGAACTCTCTCAAAAGAGTAGATAAAGAGATACAATATTAGCTCTATGAACAACTCAAAGTTGTCTCTCAAATGGATCAACAAAAGCTCTATAATGATGCACAAATGATATCAATATGTATATGAATAATGAGAGGTGTTGTGTGTTTCAATTCAGCTCAAAAGACCTCTATTTATAGGTGGTAGAAGTAGTATGTCCGTTGCTTAATTGGCAATCAATTATGCTGATTTTATGCCAAGATAATCAATTATCAGATTTGGATAATCGATTATCAGCTTACCGTTACAAAATCGGAAGCTGATTTTATGCAGAATAATCGATTACTGGATTTTGCATAATCGATTATTTTGATACAGTGTTCAAACACTGGAAACGGATACAAGATAATCGATTATGCATTTCTGATAATCGATTATTTTGCTGTTTTGTAAATTCCGGTTTACACTGTCTTAACATAATCGATTATCAAAGTAAACATAATCGATTATTTCTGTCCAGCTTTAAAAGACATGTTTAAAATTCATTTTGGCTAAAATGAAAATGTTTGAAATCATTTTGTTTGAAGTATTTGAAATATGATTTGATAAAATGATTTTATGCATATTTATGATGACCTATGTTGAGCCAAAAGACGAGTTAACTTTAAACGTTGCTCTTACATTTGTTCTACCTAACGACCTACGCCTTGGGTCTTCGGTCTTGAACTTTTGAGCTCGTCTTTGGCTTGTCTATGCAATTCCGTCATCAGTATGCTTCTCAGCATTCAATCTTGATTGTTTGTCATATAATAACTTTGTTCGATACTTGACTTCATTGTTTGTCATTCATCGACTTCGTTGTTTGTCATTCATCAAAACCTATACCTGAAAATCATGCTAATACAACCAAAGCACATATATCATGGATAGAATAATTTTAATTTCCCCCTTTTTGATAATGACAAACAACAGGAGATATGCATATCGGATTCCCCCTAAATTCATGCTATATCTCAACATACAATTCATGCAAACAATTCCCCTTAATGATAATTCCCCCTCAAATAAGGCATACTATAACGTAGATACATTCCCCCTTATTTGATGCATATCGCCTAAACTCTTCCCCCTTTTGGCATTAGCAAAAAGAAGAGTATACAAAGGCTACTTTCCCCTTTCGACACTTCCCCCTTTTGGGTATATCAATTGTTAGTGTCAAGAATAAAAATGGGAAATACAATGAGGAATATACATTGACGATATTTTTTAAAAAGTCATACCAACATGAAATAATACCAAATGTTAGTAAAAACATACCAACCATAATAATGGTTATTTTTAGCAAATCATATGTCAACTGTTAATTTTTAACACACCAATAGTTGTATTAAAAAAACATGAATCATTTATTTTTCAGAATATATCAACTGTTAATTAAACCAAAAGTAATATTCATCAAAACATGAATCAATTATTATTTTTAAGAAATAATTGATACCAGTTGTTATTCAAGATAAAAGTTATCAAAACATGAATCAACAAATAATAATTAATATCAATTGTTAACAAAGATATATTAATTGTTAACAGATATCGACTATTATGTTTTTATCAAAAATGTGATAACTAACCGAAATTCCCCCTCGATGCAATAAGGTTTTGCGCTTGGTGCATCTACTACGATATTGTAGTCTTCAAGCACACCTGCAAACGTACCTAAAAATAGGTTTTAGGTACCCAAACACTTTTGGGTCCTTGGGGGTTAGGCAAATAACAATCATAGCCAAAAGATAAATCCCTTTGTTTTGTAAAACATATGGGTGCTATGTGTCCTACCCGGTTACAATAATGACATATAACATTCGGGTTGTGCATATGTCTTGGTTGAGCCAAAAACGTTCTAGGTGATCCAACATCGTTATTCCTAGAAGCGTTGAAATTCCTAGAGTCATTTCTAGGTGGTCTAAAATGATTAATTCTAGACTCATTAATAAAATTCCTAGAATCATTTCTAGGTGGTCTAAAATGATTAATTCTAGACTCATTTACAAAATTCCTAGAATTATTTCTAGGTTGTGCATCGCAATTTCTAACATGATTCTTATTCTTTTTACGCCTTTTATTTTTCCTAGTCTTTTTCTTCTTAGTTTCTTCAACAGCTTTAGGAACTTCTACACTACGTTTTTCTAGTGTGCTCCTAAGTTCTATGTCCTCTAATTTCAAAGAATTACAAGATGAACAATTAGAACTTTGATCAATTGAAGAAGTTTCATTCATCGCCTTAATTTTATTTTTAAGATCAATATTATCATTTTTCAAAAAATTATTTTCTTCTTCTAAAACTTTAATTTTAGCCGTGGCCTCTTTGGCGATTTTTGAAGTCTTTTTCAATTCACCAAATAGTTCTTTAAAAGCTTCTTGTAATTCTTCATAAGAATAAGAGTTAGAATTACTTACCTCTTCTTCCTCGTTGGCCATGAGGCATAGTGCGGCAGTTTCATCGCCCGAGCTGTCCGAATCCCATGTCACACGCCTTTGGTGTTTGTTCTTCTTCTTGTCTTTGGATTTTGGACAATGTGATTTGGTGTGGCCAAGTTTTCCACAATTTTGGCATGAAGGACTTGGTTCTTCCTTCTTTATTTCCTTTTTCATACACTTATAAAACTTTTTGATCAAGGCATTGGAAATATTATCATCATCGCTTTCCGAATCACTTACCTCTACTCTTTTAGAAGATGAGGCTTTGAAGGCAATATTCGAACTTTTACTTCTAAGATAGGGATTAAGAATTGTGCTTTCATAAGTTTCGAGGTTACCTCTTAGTCCATCAATTGTGACATCCGTGATTCCTATCGACTCTTGGATGGCATTGGCTTTGGAACGCCATTCGGGAGTGAGACTCCGTAGGATTTTTCGAAGAAGATCTTTGTTCGTGTATACTTTCCCGAGAGCATGAAGATCGTTGACGATTTTTGAGAATCGTTCGAACATAATACCGATGGGTTCATTCTCCCTCATTCTAAAGAGTTCATATTCATGTGTTAGAAAATCAACTTTAGATTCTTAGACTTGAGACGTACCTTCATAAGTGATCTCGAGTTTATCCCATATCTCCTTGGCGGTTGTGCGGCAAGAAATCTTCCGATAGTCATCCGGATTCACCGCACAATATAATAAGTTGACGGCCTTTGCGTTATTTTCAACTTTCTTGATGTCCTCGGCATCATATTCATCTTCGTCCTTTGGAACCGTGGTTTCCCCAACTTTCTTTGTTGGCATTTGTTCACCATTTTTGATGATTTGCCACAAGCGAAAGTTATTTGATTGGATGAAGATTCTCATCCGCTCTTTCCAATATGTGTAATTTGTTCCGTCAAATAGTGGAGGCCTATAGGTGGAGTGTCCTTCGCTCATCATTCCTGCGTTCAATATTCTCAACAAAAAATATATATCGTTCTCTCAACCGGTTAAGGTTTTCATAGAGTTAGGCTCTGATACCTATTGTTAGGATATATGCCCGTCACTAGAGGGGGGGATGAATATTGCGGCACGAGAATATTGATAAATATTGTGGAATTAAAATTGCAGGAGTAAAGTAAATGCGGAAATTAAAATATTAAGGAAAGAACACACCGAATTTATCCTGGTTCACCACAACTTGTGGTTAGTCCAGTCCCCGAGGGACTCTCTCGAGATTTCACTTACTCCGTTAAGCTTACGGGTGCCTAACAAACCGTTACACTTGCTCGTAGATGTACACTCTACAAGACTTCAACTTGCTCGAGGATACCGCACCTCAAGACTTCACCTTGCTCGTGGATACCGCACCACAAGACTTCAACTTGCTCGAGGATACCTCACCTCAAGACTTCACCTTGCTCGTGGATACCGCACCACAAGACTTCACACACTAAGATTGAGGGTACTTAGCAAACCCGACAATCAATGAGAAGATATGGTCTTCTCAAACACCTTTCTCTTTTACAATAAGAACTCTCTCAAAAGAGTAGATAAAGAGATACAATATTAGCTCTATGAACAACTCAAAGTTGTCTCTCAAATGGATCAACAAAAGCTCTATAATGATGCACAAATGATATCAATATGTATATGAATAATGAGAGGTGTTGTCTGTTTCAATTCAGCTCAAAAGACCTCTATTTATAGGTGGTAGAAGTAGTATGTCCGTTGCTTAATTGGCAATCAATTATGCTGATTTTATGCCAAGATAATCGATTATCAGATTTGGATAATCGATTATCAGCTTACTGTTACAAAATCGGAAGCTGATTTTATGCAGAATAATCAATTACTGGATTTTGCATAATCGATTATTTTGATACAGTGTTCAAACACTGGCAACAGATACAAGATAATTGATTATGCATTTCTGATAATCGATTATTTTGCTGTTTTGTAAATTCCGGTTTACACTGTCTTAACATAATCGATTATCAAAGTAAACATAATCGATTATTTCTGTCCAGCTTTAAAAGACATGTTTAAAATTCATTTTGGCTAAAATGAAAATGTTTGAAATCATTTTGTTTGAAGTATTTGAAATATGATTTGATAAAATGATTTTATGCATATTTATGATGACCTATGTTGAGCCAAAAGACGAGTTAACTTTAAACGTTGCTCTTATATTTGTTCTACCTAACGACCTACGCCTTGGGTCTTCGGTCTTGAACTTTTGAGCTCGTCTTTGGCTTGTCTAAGAAATTCCGTCATCAATATGCTTCTCGGCATTCAATCTTGATTGTTTGTCATATAATAACTTTTTTTGATACTTGACTTCATTGTTTGTCATTCATCGACTTTGTTGTTTGTCATTAATCAAAACCTATACCTGAAAATCATGCTAATACAACCAAAGCGCATATATCATGGATAGAATGATTTTCTACAGGGTCGGCAGTGGGTTTTTGTTAATATTGGGTGCCTCTGGGGTCTGCACCTCAATCCTTTCGGGGTCAATAAGTTCCAGGATAGCATTCTTTTAATGCCAACACTTTTTGGTGTCATGCCCAAGTGCACCAGAACAATATTCACAGCTAACTGAATAATCTAAATTCTTCGGGGAAGGATTTGGCAGTTTCGCTTCAATTGGTCTCAACATATCCAGTTGTCGCAGCTTGTAGAATAAGCTAGTGTAGGATTCTCCCAGTGGAGTGAAACTCTTCTTCTTTTGCATCCTCTCATTTCTCAGGATTGGATTGGCTCGGATGGCAAGCCTCAGGGGTTGTTGGTAGGCTTTTGGAGGTGGATTGTGATTTTGTGGAGTTTGGTATGTATTTTGTGGGGGTGGTGCACGCCATTGCGCGTGAGCGGGAGGTTGGTATATGCTTGCGCGTGATGGACTGAGAAGCGAGGTTTTGGTGGTGGATAGTAATGTTGTGGTAGGCCGTATGGGGTGTGTTGGTATGTTTGGTGGTGAGGACGGGGCTTGGCGTAATGAGATGGTGCCTGAGATCTGAACGAAGTTCCCGACTCCACTGTCGCTACTTCCTCTTTATTTTTTTTCCCGAAGGTTCCCCCAGCTCCACCCTGGATGGCATGAGTAGTTGCCTTAATTGCAGAGTAGCTCATGATTTTATTGGATTTGAGGCCTTCCTGACAATACTTCCCATCTTGACCACTTCATTGAAATCCTTCCCCATTGCTGACACCAAATGTCCAAAATAGGTAGGTTCCAATGCCTATAGAAAATGATCAACCATCTCACTCTCATTCATGGGAGGATCAACTCTAGCAGCTTGTTCCCTCCACCAGAAACCGTACTCCCTGAAACTCTCGTTATGTTTCTTCTCCAGCTTTGTTAGAGATAGACAATCCGGGGCAATCTCGAGATTATATTGAAAGTGGCAGGAAAAGGCTTGTGCCAGGTCATCCCAAGTATACCACCGATTGGGATCCTACCGAGTATACCACTCCAGCGCCAATGCGCTTAAACTCTGGCTAAAGTACGCCATTAGCAATTCATCTTTCCCCCCTGCTCCCCTTATTTTGCTGCAAAACCCCCTTTGATGTGCACTCGATCGTCATGACCATCATATAACTCAAATTTAGGCATCTTGAAACCTGGAGGCAACTGCACATCTGAGAATAGGCAAAGATACTTGAATGCCACACTTACCTGGCCACCTAATCCGCGCATGTCCCCGAAGGATTGTTCCAGACTCTGGACCTTTCTAAGCATCTCTTCCTGCTCAAGCTTTTTGATTGGTTTTTCAACTCCCGTCGGGATTTCGGGACGGGGAGCATAGGAGTAAGGCTCATGGGAGGTTCTGGTGGATAGTATTGAGGGTCATTAGCTTGAAGCAGGGGTTCACTTGACGACCTATGAAGTGTAGGAGGCGGAGGTGCCACATAGATGGGAGCAATTGGCGGGGGTGAGGAGTGACTTTGGTTAGTGGAGTTGGTGGTGACTGAGAGGTAGTACCCTGATGTTGTGATAAATAGGAAAACTTGAGGGTGGGTCAGTGGCAGACTGGTCAAGTGCTTGGGCCAGTGGCAGGATGAAGGTTGGATTAGAAGGATAGGTCGGGGGCGACTGTCCTCTTGCCCATGCCTGGTACATCTCAACCATTTGGTGCTTAAGCTTATACATTTCCTCCTTCATAGCATTAACGTCCAATTCCTCTGCTTCCTTCGAGGGGTCAATAATGATGACATCGGCTTCTTGATTGGCCATGACTTGCTTGCTTTTAGACCACGTGTTGTAGGAGCGGGTTGCCAGAATGCTGCGAGTACTAATCACCTGTCTAGTTTGAGACTGGAACAATACCAAAAACTCGTTAATGGTTAGGTTCTCACACATAAACGGCCATATATTGGGTATGAATGCACATAAATGACAGTCGGTCCCTACATGCCTTGGTAGCTTGCGTCATCCCGGCTTTTATTTGCGAAGCTCCCTTTTGTTTTAGCCTTATTCTCTCTCTCTTTCCTATTTCATTCACTTTTTCTTTTATTTATTCAATTATGGTCGAATCCTATGTAGATTGCCTACATATCATGTCCACGCATGAATCAGACTGAGCGTAGTTCTTGAACGTAAAAAGCGTAGCATAAAATATTTGGGAAAGTTTCCATTTTTATAATAACAAACTTCAGCTACAAGGACTCTAAATACTGACAGATTAAACAAGCAACTAACAAGCTTTGATAAAAAATGAACTATAGACTCGAAAAATAACTAACTATGCATGAAAAAAATACAGACTGTTGGTTAAACTAATAGACTTTTTAAATATATTTTTACAAAAAGAAGTGCAATATTTATGAATACATTAATGCTTCAAGTGCTCCTGGGCTCGCGGGGCATAATTCAGCCTTGCCGCTGGCTTACGTGCTAAACTCCCTTGGAGGTGGTGGAGGTCTTCCATCACTTTCCGGACAAAGGTCATGGCAGTAGAAAAGTATATGGATCTAGTCATATCCTTGCAACGTTTTCACTTTGTGGTGATGTATTCTGCAATCGCCCATACTCTTTCTCTAATAACACCCTTTTCTTTCAACAAATGCCCAATTTGCTTAGCCCTTGCCTCTAGAGTTCGTTCGGCTACCTGATTTAGTTCTTGGAATTGTTGCAAATCCATCTCCAACCTTGCTATCACTGCATAACAATGTTCTCTCTCAGCTTTGAGGACCCTTACTTGCTTGGCCACTTTGTTTTCAGCCATGATGACCCTCCGTTTTAACCCAACAACCTCATCGTCATGCTTCTCCTTTAATTGTTCAATGATGCAGCCTCATTCCTCCGCACTTTTAGATAATTGTTTCCGAACCCTGGATAGCTCGCCTTCCGCCTTATTCAAGTCAAACCCATATTCGGTTACTTTTCGCCTCAAATTGTCTATGAGTTTTTCATCATTCGCACTCCTGGGGGGATTTTCTGCGGCTATTTCCATTTTCTGGATTTGGGCTCACAACACCTCATTTTCTTGGGTTAATCTTTTCTTTTCTCCCTCATCTGCTAATTTCCATGCCCTCCTTTTCTGTGACAGTTATTTCCTCGTCTGGGAAGCAATCCTTAAACTCGTGTTCCCCCCTCTTCAGTCAATGCTTTGGCCTTCGTCTCTTTTGCCCTTTTAATTAGTTTTTTGCATGTGTATGGGCGAAATGAGGCCACCCTAGCCCATTGAGTGCTCTACCTCAGGCCATCGACATCATACGCTCTACTGAAATAGATTTCGCGGAAAACCAGCAGCCGAAAACGGCTGTCCCTATTGTATTTTAGATGGAGTCATCTACAGGGCTAAGAATCGCCCTTTACTAATATAATAGAAGGTAAGGCAAAAGCAAGAGTGAAACTACGAGCTAAAAGCAGGCGTGCCGAAAATCAAAGTCTATCCGGTCCCTGAAAAATTCGCTTTTTATGATTACATCGGCAATAATCCAGAAAGGGGTGGAAAACCTCTGAAAGGCGAGGCAGATTTAACGCTACGCCCTTCCAGTCTTTTTCACCAAGAGCTTGTTCCGAAATGGGGCGCATGGGGGCGATGACAGGATGTTAGGTCTAGTAAGGAGACTTTTTGGATAATTTACTTCCACGGAAGAGCCTGAAGTAGAGAAACCTACAAATAAATAAAAGAATACCTAACCATTTTCAAATTGCATCTCTTTGACTTGCTTTTCTAATCTTCCTATGGTGGTCCTGTATTCATTTTCCTTGGCTAGCCAATCCCATTGCTCCTGCGATGTTTCAACAAATTCTTGGAGATGCGCTCTTTTAGCCGGCCTTCCGGGCTCTATTTCTTTTTTGTACAAGCAATTTATCCCGGTGCAACCTCGCCTTTAGATATGTTGCGTACTCGGGTATCCGCTGTCAAGTATTGACATTCGCTCTAGATTTGATGCACGACGGCTTCAGGGAATTGACCATTGGGGCTAATCTCAACTGCATGGCGGCTAATATCCTCGTCCCTAGGAATCAATTGGCATCTACCTAATTGTCTTAGTACTCTGTATGGCTCGTAGGGTTGGATACTTCGGAGACCCATCAGAAGGATATGAGGTCCGGTGGCTGGCATATATATAATTTCATCCATGGGAAGCCACCCGAATGTCCACTCTATCTGATTTGCAGTGACAACCCGGAGATACGACACCCATTCTGTGACACCTCAGGTACCCTAAGCCCATCAACCCTGTTGTAGAATTCTTCTATGCAGCTCTTTGTTGGTGACCCATAATTCATGAATCGAGGTCGGTGGCATAAATGCTCGATCATCCATATTTGTAACAATAGGTTACATCCTTCAAAGAAGTCTCCTCCCGCTTTATAGGTGGTGAGAGCACGGAAGATCTCGGATAAGATCATAGGAGCGAGGGTGCTCTTGGCCTGAGTTATTAAAGTGCTGACGACCCCTACTATCTGTATGTCAATATTTCCATCCTTCCACGGAAACACCAAAAGACCCAAGAAGAATACCATTGAATACAAAACATCGATGCTCCTCCCATTTGAGTTGGTTTCCTTTGCTACGAATATAGTTTTCCGGGTTATTGAATCCCCCTATATGCCCATACCTCTGATATATAAACTGCAGAGTACAGAAACCGGCCGACAGGTCCGGATTGTGAACCTTCCTACTGATTTTTAAGGAGTCCAGGAACTTGTGCACGGCAAGGGCTCTTGGCGCAATCATGTATTGTTGTCTCAAAGGAATCGTAGGGCTCCTAATATGTCCAGTTATCTTCTGTGATGTCGGTGTGAGTTCAAAATTCGAGAAATGGAATACATTGTGAGACGAGTCGAGGAATGTGTTAAATGCCTTTATGATATCTCCCCTCGGGTTAATTTTCAGCAACCTAGTAAGTCCTCCCAAATGCATGTTGACCCTGTTCTGCCCCGCTTCCCCCAAGTCATTCCACCACATGTGTAGCTCCAAGGAATTTTTCTGAATATTATCACCGAATACTGATCCGTGCTCACTCTGCACATTTATTAGGGCGAATTAGTATCTCAAAATTTGTTCTACTTGACCTCGAAAATCATTAAAATTGACATCTTTCTTTTATGAAATTTATTTTCTAAAATCAGGGCCCAGCTTTGCGAATACGACCTTTCAGCACTTTCGAAGGAAGATTTTAAGGATGTGCTCGTTCGCCAGCAAAAATAAGACTTAGAGGTGGCCATTTGTGCAATGTCAGCCTTGCGGCGTCCCTTTCGGTAACATTCGGCTATTCTTGGCAGTAACAGCATCACCTGATTTATTTAAGAAAATAAGTAAAATTTGACATTTTTGGTTATTTTTGCAGAAGGGAGGTTAGACCCGATGGGGGTTGCCTACGTATCTCGTACCTGGCAAGAATCAAACCGGCGTAGTTCGGGCAAAACAATTTGTCAAAACTAAAAACTTTGTTAAAAGCCCCCTTTTCTTTTGTTTTTCCTTTCCTTTTTTCAAAAATCCAGCGGCATTTCGACGCTATTTGAGCATTGGTTTTACAAGACAAATGATCAATCTCGACCAACCCTAGTACTACTCATTTTCCCAATTTTCTTTCCTTATTTGCAAACCGATCAACATGCAAATCCCAAGAAGCTAAATGCACAAGTAACACGTAATATGCATCAGGATGGTCTTTTCATTTCGGGTTACCTGTCCTAGACAGACCCAACCCCTGCGTTGAGTCCCCTAAGTCAAATGCATATTGTAAATAAGCGTTCCTACTAGGGATCCGGCATGAGGTCAACTTATTCTAAGTTAAAAACCTTGGTATAGGGTCTAGACTGCATACCCGAGCGGACAACTCGAGTCGAGGAGGGGGCTACGTACCGGGAACCAAACAGCCATCCGGCTTAGTAACTTGTCCGGCCTCTTTCTTATTTTCAGGTATGACACTAACAAAATAGAGAGTCTCAACCAGTAAGCACATCCCCGGAGATGAGAAGATTAGGGTTTCGTAACAGTTTATTTGTACAGTTCAGATAATAACAAACCGGTAAAAGCATTATTTTGCACATTAAGCCAACATGTAAAATCAGATAATAAACAAATCCAAATACAGCACTTATTCTAAGCTCGAATTCTTGAACCCTCAACAAGATATTCTGGGTTCTACGTCCCCAGTAGAGTCTCCAGAGCTGTCACACCTCCTTTTTGACTAACTACAACACCGCGAAGAGCGTAGATAAGGGAGTTTTTCCAATTAAAGGACAATCAAAACGAGATTCAATTATTTAAGAGATTTTAGAGTCGCCACATGGGAGATTTATGGTGTCCCAAGTAACTGTTTAGAATTCCGAATCGAGGAAAGAATGACTCTGTTTAACAGTCCGCGAATTAGAAATCCGAGTAAGGAATTCTGTTAACCCGGGAGAAGGTGTTAGGCATTTCCGAGTTCCCTGGTTCTAGCACGGTCGTTAACTGTATTTGGCTTAAATTATCTGATTTTAGAACATGAACCTATGTGTATTTTTAAAATTTTAACAACTTTTCTTATTGTTTTTTAAAGAGGATTGCAACGTCGTTAAAATATGCCTCGAACCACGTCACATAAATGCATCAGTGGATTTTGACACATTCCAACTTCGTTGAGATTTGGATTTGGGTCACATTAATGCGCACCCATATTTAAGAAGATAAATTTATTAAAGTCATGCCTAAAAGCGATTACCGCATTATTATCTTTGTGGGAAGCCGTAAAATTTTCTAAACGACTTGTCCCAAATTTCTAGATATTTTAAAATAAACATTTCACGAGGGCCGCGCAATTTGTAGTTTGTTTGGCATGGCGTGCCCCGTTTATTATTTTGAAGGCTAGTCCTAGAGTCAACGATTTTTTATTAGTCAAGCCTCAAAATTAATGAGTTCTCCTTTTTAAACCCGCTACTTTACTCAAAACCCAAACATATACAAGGCAGACCAAATTAATAAGATGGGTGTGTAGTCAATATTCAGCATGTTGGGTTGTTAGGCCCAAGATCTAACCTCTGTAATGTTTTTCAGCGGATGCCAATAGCTACAGGAGCTGCTGGATTGAATCTTGACGTGTTGGGCTTCCAATTGAGCCCAAAAGAATACTAAACAAATGGTCTACTTTGATAACTACACACAAACAGCCTTTTCCCAAATCGCCCAAACGGAAATTCAATTACTCTACACCATGGTGATACTGACACGATCAAAGAGGTCTTCTACTATAACATGAAACTAAATTGGTGAACTATAAGAGTGTCAATTTACATCATCCAATTGAGTATCAATTAAATATAAAGTACAACTAGACCCTAAACCATTATTCAGTAACAATTGCTGCGAGTTATCATCAAATAATTACCACACAAAGACCCAAATGAAATATTCAATAACTAACACAAGAATTATAGTTATCTAACAGTCCAAATGTCCTATTTATACAAATCAACCACCATAATAAGCATATTAATAATAAAAGAAACTAATAAACGAAAGAATAGCATGCATCTTCAACATAGGTACTCATTAAGCTTCAAACTTCATACATCATGGGAGGTTTGAAAACATGTACCTGGAATGAGTGCAAAATGAAATTGAGAATCGGCAATGATTAAGCAGCAGTGATATTCAAAAACATCCACAACTTATGAGCAGCTAATGCACCAGAATACCAAACGACTAGAGAAGTTTTTTTTAAAAAAACAAAACCAAACTAAAGCTAGTAAGAGACCACCAAGCCAAAAAATGACTCATAGGAGACTCAGCAACTAGAAATGAACCCAAGAAAGCTTTAACACATAGTCAATATGTCTACTCAGGCAGTTTTTTTTTCTATTTTCGTATAACAAAATTCCTACTACATTATTGAAACTAGGATTATTTTAGGAGAGGAAATCTAAAGGAACAATAAGTTAGGACTGCTGGAGGTTTTCAGGAATTATTTGGAGAGATTTTAGAGCTTCAAACCTTTAAAAAATTATAGAGATCCCTTCAGAATGTCCAACCCCCTTTTGAATGATTTTCAGTCCTCTTTTCAGCCAAAAGCTAGAGCACCACTTTTATTTTTGTTTTAACTAAAGGTCCCTCTTTCAATTTCCAGATTTTACCTACTTAGACCCTCATTTTTTTACTTGTTTCCCAAGTTACTACAATAAGACTACTGATTTTATATTAAAGACCCCTTCTAGAGGGGTCTAAAGGCTTCTAGCATTGTCTTCCATTTATAAACTACCTATACTACCCTTATTTTGTTCCTAGAATTACCAAAGCCAAGTTAAAACTCTATATTACCCCTATTTTATTCTGAAAATTACCAATACTAAACTAAAATTCTATATTCATCCTTATACTACCCTGAAATTACTGTGAAATTACCAGACCCAACCCTCCTTTGTCTCAATTCTGCTAGGGACAGTCAACTTACATCCAAACAACCCTTAATTCCAAATATATCAGTAGAAATGCATTTGACAACTACAAACCAACTCATTTCACTAATTTCACATAAACATGCTGAGATTCAACGATCAAGAAGCAATGCTAAACTACAGGTTTTTGGAACTAATTAGGATTGAAATCAATTCTACTTCATACTACAATTGAACATTAGACTAAGCTAGGCTAAGTAATAACAGGTGAAGAATCAAAGGCTAAACTAAATTTAAGCTAACAATGAAACTAATTAGACATGGAAATTAAACTAAAAAAATGAGTAATTTAGAAAATAAAACTGCAACGGAATCAAATTTAACTAAATTATTAGAGAAAACTAAGTATTCCTAAAGTTGAGACCTAACTATTATCTCCAATTGAAACAAATATTCAGAACAAAAAGCAACCAAAGAAGCAAAACAATTGAAAAATGCCATTTTTAATTTAAACTAAAAAAATCAGATTCAATTGCTAAACCGTGCAAGCAAAAAAAACAAATTAAGAAGGAGTGAACTTACTGGTTTTCTTCAAATGGTCTGCTGAATTGAATTGAATCCCAAAACAGAGTTACATGTTTGTTTTTGCCAAAACAAACATACAACTCCATTTCAAGACTCAAGCGGCTTCGAGAATTTCCATCTCAAAATTAGGTCTAATCCTAGATTTGAAATTTGAGGAGTCTGGGAATTATTCGAAGGAAGCTAGAATTGTTTTTGGGTAGGGGAGGCTAAGTGGGGTGGGTGGTGTTAATTTAGGAGTCATTGGTCACCGGGCGCAGTGGACGGCGGAGCTGCCGGGCTTTAAACAAATATTCGACATGTCCAGGGGGTTTCGAGGGGCGATCTTAGGAGGGTCGGGAAGAGGAGACAACGAGGATTTTGGGGTGTAAATTTGGAGGTTATTGGAGTTACGGCGCCGGCGCCGGCGATTTCCGGCCGCCCGGCAGACGGTGGTGGTACGGTGGATTGGCGGCGATGTTACACCGGCTGGAGATGGTACGAGGAGGATGAATTTTGGTCTCTTAGGCATTACAGGGGTTTGGACAGTTATATTTAAAATATGTGGAGTGGACTGGGTCTGGGCATGATTTTGGGCTGGTTTAAATTGCAAAAATGGCCCAAGTTGGCCTTTTAAAACAAGACCACATTTTCAAATCCTTTTTTTCTTATTTGTTTTAATTTCTAAATTATTTTACTAAAACCAAATTAACATTAAAATAGCAAAAACATTCTTTAATTCCAAAATTGGTCTAATTAAATAAATTTCTATTTTTTGTATTTTTGTGAATTAAAATGCACCCAACATGCAAACACACAATTTATTCAATTAAATTCTAAATATTCAAATAATAAAGAAAGACGCAAATAAACACAAAATCACACAATTAATAAGGAAAATGCAAATAAATACGAAATCACACAATTAACCCCTAAAAATTCAAATAATAAAAGAAAAATATAAATACGCGCAATTAATTCCTAAAAATTCAAATAATAAAAAAAATGCAAATAAACCCAAAATCACAGAATTAATTCCTAAAAACTCAAATAATAAAAGAAAAATACAAATAAACACAAAATCACATAATTAATTCCTAAAACTTCAAATAGTAAAAGAAAAATTCTAGTTTAACGAATTTATAGGAACATTTCAAGTGAGGCAAAAATCACATGCTCACAATCATCAATGAAGACTATGACAAATGAGTCAAGATAAGGATGGAACATGTTATTCATCAAATGCATGAACGTTCTTGGGCATTAGTCAGCCCAAAAGACATCACCAAGAAATCATAATGACCATATCTGATCCTAAAAGTTGTCTTGAGAATATCTAAGTCCCCGAGACTAAGCTTGTAAAACACTCTCGCTCCTTGAAGCTTGTAAAATAAATCACCAATGCGAGGCAAAGGGTACTTGTTCTTAACTGTTACCTTGTTTAATTGCCTATAATCAATGCACATTCTCATAGTTACATCCTTCTTCTTCACAAATAGAACCGGTGCGCCCCAATACGACACACTAGGCCGAATGAACCCCTTATCAAGGAGTTCCGAAAGTTGCTTCTTTAACTCTTTCATTTCCGCTGGTGCCATACAATACGGCATAATAAAAATAGGTTGAGTTCCCGATACCAGGTCTATACCAAAATCAATGTCTCTATCCAGTGGCATGCCAGACAAGTCTGCAAGGAATGCATAGGGAATATCCCTTACAACTGGAACAAAATCAGTACTGGGAGCCTCAGCTCTGACACCCCTCACAAAGGCTAGACACGAAAGACATCCATTCCCAACCATGCGTTAGGCCTTCAAGAAGGAGATTACCCTAGTGAGAACATAATCAGTAAAGCCTCACCACTCAACTCGTAGAAAACCTGGTATAGCCAATATGGTTGTCTTGGCATGACAGTCAAGAATAGCACGACACGGAGATAACCAATCCATGCCTAAAATGACATAGAAATACATCATACACAATAATAACAGGTCCACACAGGTCTCCAAACCCCCAATAGTTACCACATACGACTGGTACATAATCGCAGCTAACTCCGCAATACTAAAGAGTAGAAAAAAAGGGTCGCAATAGCTTATAGGGTCGGGATCAAATCCACAAAGAGCTAGAAATAGAGTTAAGTATCCATCTAGCTTAGAATTATGAGTGTGTTCTTAATTGATCTTCTCATCATTTTTGGATTTTCTTTAATAATCTAGTATTATCAACTACTAATTATAACTAATTATGCTAAGAGAAAATTGCTAAGAGTTGTATATAATGGTTTAAAAGGCACTAGGATAGTGATTTTTACCTAGGTGGCTAATTGACGGGTAATTGCTTTAAAGGCATGCTTGACATGTTTCAGGAAATATGTTGTAACCGTTGCATGATGTTACCCACTCTCACACCTCTCGGTAGAGAGAGTGATTTTGACCAATTGACTTTCTCAAGACCAAATAGGTAGGCAAATCTCCTCAAGCAACTAGGGTTCAAGTCGGGTAATTACTCTCTCGAGGTTTAACCATTTAATTGGGACTATCAATTCTCTTGAGTCCATCTCGATTCGTTGTTGTGTCAATTATGGAGACTTAAGCTCTCTTTCTCAAGAAGAGCCAAGTCAACTAAGCACACACCAGTGTTTGCAACTACCAATTCTTAAATTAAACCATAAATTGACCCAAATAATAAACACCCATTGTCAATCTAGTCTTAAATTGCAACACCCATAAATTACCCACACTAGGGTTGAGCCACAACCCTAGCTAATGGATTTAACTACTTATTCTTGAAGAGGAAAACAGATAAATAGATAAAGATAAAGACATAATAATTAATTGCTAAAGTAAATATAAAGATTCAATGATAAAAGCTAAGTTAAATGCCAAAAATGGGTATAATAGGTCTTCTCATGAGCGCAGCTAAAGCTCAAAAAATGTCTGGAAAAATGGAAAAAGGTTCTATTTATACTAGGCTGGAAAAATTGGACAAAAGTACCCTTACAGGGTCAGTGCGACTCTTTAAATTTACTCATCTGAACTCAGGTTCCGCGGCCGCGAAGGTCCCTAATGTGGTCCGCACAAACATGACCACGAACCACGCTGGCTTGATCCTTGTCAAATTATATCTCTCTGATCTTCTCTTCCACGGACCACACATAATGGCAATGCGGTTGCAAAGCCTTCCGAAGGGACCGTGCAAGATCGAATGCGGCTGCACTGCCTTGAAGCTCGATTTGCCAGCTCTTTAAATCCCCTAGTGCGGACTGCACAAAGTGTAGTGCGACCGCATTAGGCTTTATTCCTGAGTTTGCCTCGTCTTTTGTACTTGAGCAAGTTTCACTCCTTTAGAGTCGATCTTTGACATTTTGTCACTTTATCGATCAAACATGCAATCAAGCATAACTTATAAGCCTTTTGGAACTATTTTGTAAGAATTTATAATTAAAGCGTAAGCAAGAAGGAGCATGTAACATGCCAAAATCACTAGTTATCAAGTCCCCCAAACGTAAGCTCTTGCTTGTCCTCAAGCAAATAAAATAAGACCCACCTCTTAAGGAAAAATTCAAGTATTTTCAAATATCCTAAATTAAACTCAACAATCATTAATTGGATTAACAATTGCCCTCAATACGAATGAATCATTAACAATATTTGACCTTCGAAAAACCTTGTATCAAGTGAAACACAAGAGCATCAAGTGTTGACTCATTACATCAAAGAACTCTCTCAATCACTTTGGTCATTGTGGAACCAAAACTCACTTATTCTAAACTCTCCCTATGCAAACCTAACCTTTTAGAGTATTATCCCCACAAACCAAGGTCAATGGTAATTCACTCATCTCTCTCAAGGAAAGGTTACAAGTCCGGTTCTAAGTATCATATGCTTGCTCATCGTGTAAGTATCCATTAATGCAAGCTTCATTCAACTCAAAACCATATAGGGCTTTTGCAGATTCATTGTGAAGGCTTTTGGTTCAGGGTAGGAAATGTTTTAGTCTAAGTGGGTTCCATATTCCCTTAAGCACTTCTTTTGATTCATTTGACATAATTCACTTGACTCTTTGAGTCATTTCACCTCTTTCTAAGGGTTTAGAGAGACACACTGTCACTCTTCCTTATGCATTTCAATTCTTTTCTCATTTTTCAACTTTGCACACCTTTCTTTCTTTTGCTTTTCTTGAATCCCTTTTTATTCTTTCTCACATTGATCATTCTTTTTGTCTTTTTGCTTTTCTTTCTTTTTCATTTCCTTTCCTTTTCTTCACTTTTGTGCCTTATACCACTTTGTTGTCATCCTCGTCTCTCCCCCCAAACATATACTTTTGCCATGTTCTCAAGGAAAGATCGGGTGCCAAGAGAGGGTATCTTTTACAACGGGTCTAGGCTTGCAACATAGTTCTTGAAAAAAAAGGTTTAAAGCTCAAAAGGGTTAACTAGTTATTATATCACTAGTAGGCTATGGAATTGTTCAACTATCCTTTGGATCAAGGAGAGCCTATAATCACTTCTCAAGTTAAATTTCACTTAAGATTTCGCCTCAACAGACATTCAGGACAAGTTCTAGACCATTGGCTCGGGACTTGGACTCGCAATTTGATTTCTCACCACACAAGCTAAGGATTGATAAAGACATAGAGTCGAGGACCCACAACAACCTTAGATATGATTTGAGCACGCAATGGTCCCGAAAAACCACATAATTATTGGTTAATACAAGAGTCTCAAGGCCACGACTTTCACCACCCTAAACACAATAATTTATCTTTGGCTATGGGATCAATGGCAAATGTGCTAGGCCCAAGTGAAGCTTTGCTTGAGGTACCCTTAACTACAACCTACCAAAAACAAAAAAAAAGAACGGACTCAAACCCTTAAGAAGGTTGTCACGCCATCTATCATTGGGAAGAGCCATCCGGTCTACACAATACTCTGCCTTTGGAAAGAACCGTGGCATTAAGAAAATCAAAGTCTTATTTAAACGTTCAAAACAAAACAAAAAGCTATGAACATAAAAAAAACTAACAACAAAAAAATTTTCGAAGATAGAAAGAATATATAAAATAGGGGATTTGAATATACAACGGGAAATGAATATATACAATGATATAACTTTATATACAGGCCAAATGAAAGTCAAAAAGACGATAAAAGTAACTAAATGTAAGATTATATACAGACCAAATAAAAATCAAAAAGGCATAAACTAAATCAGCATATATGCACAGTCATCCAAAGATAAAGAGAGCACCCCCTCAAATAAAAGCTGGCATTGGGGGCTAAAATAAATAAGCACCAAAAATAAAATAGAGGAAGGATATGAAGACTCCCTAAGCCATGTCCATCTGCATAGAATCATGGGTGGTCCCTTGGTCCTCTGTGTGCTCAGGAACCTCAGACTGGTTCCTAGTATCCTGCTGCTCAGCTGCTGGGACTTGGGTCTGGAACTGTACTAGCTTTGGTACATCCTATGGCTAACTAGAGGAAACCTCCGATGGGTCCGCCAACTGGATGATGACATCATCTGCTCTAGGGATCTTCCCTCTCTTCTTCGGAGGCCTCTGTGTCTACTCCGAATCTGTGGCTGCTATTGGAACTGCAGCTGGAGCTGGGTCCTTAAACAATAAGTCTAAAGGCAGGTGGTCTGCCTTCAGTCTATCCACATCCGCCCACAGCTCCTTCACGAATTCCTTGGAAGCCCGTGTCTTGTGCAGCTTTTTGTGCTCCTTGGCGAGCTCCTTTAGAGCCTTGCCATGTGAATCCACTACCCTTGCCACATTAGCCTGGGTCTTGAGGATCTTCTCCTGGTTCTCAAGTATTTTCTTCAAGGCATCCTCTATAGACTGCAAGACGTGTACTAGCTATGGTACCAACTGAGCCGCAATGGTAGAGGTCAAGGTAGACAACTTGGATGAAGCTATATACATCCAGTTGTTCAGGCTCTGAAGAAACTCGCTCAATCAGTGGGCAGTGATGGGATGGGACCGGGATGATGGGATCTCCGGGCTTGCTGATGTAGAATGGCCAAGAAGAATGGATGAAGATGTAGAAGGGCCGGGAGGTAGATCAAGAGCAATGGCGGCAGGCTTAGTAGGGGCCTCTACCACAACTGGCTCTTTAGACTGGCTAGTTGGGGCGGAAGCAAAAGCTTTGTAATTCTTATCTTTGGGGTTGTCATTCCCCTTCAAGTTGTACTAGGAGAAGGGGGATATCGACTTACCCTTGACATTGTAGGACTTTCTTCTCCACCCCCAAATCCCGAAAATACATAGAGAGTGTGTTGGGGAAAAGGGTAGTTCATGTCCGTATCTAATCCCACCAATGAGATAATGCGAGATATCACATTCCCAACATTTATGGGGTATCCCGCCATAATTGACGCGATCAATACAACTCGATAGTGAGGAAGTGTCCGGTCATGTGTAGTAGGGTCCAACCGGCAACAAAAAAAAGTTACCCAACCCCTTGCATCAAAGTTCAAGGTCCTTCTCAGTATTTTGACCGTAGTAGTCAACCAATCAGGAATGGTACCTGGGATTGACAGGTACTGAGCTAACCATGGACGAACTTCCTCACCCATCTCCAGCTTTGCCAGATATAAAGTCTCCTCCTCTTTATTGAAGCCCAAGTACTTATTCAGCGGCTTCCTGTTGAACAATACCTTTTTGTAACGAACCTTGGTCACTTTGGAGCCCTTGACAATGTGGGCTACATTACAGTAGAACTCTTTGACAAAGTGTTCATTTGCATCTATACATTCGTCCATGAAGTGTTCCCAGCCAACTCTAGTTTTAAATTGCCTCTGCACGTCAGGGTTGTGGGGTAGTAAGTCTTTGTTAATGAAACTCCAGTCCGATATCAAATGTCTCACTGGCCACCACAACCTAAATTTGTGGTATGCTACTTGGCTTACAAATCTGTCCTCACAGACTTCGGGTTTCCTAGTACGGTTAATCTCCCCAACCTGAGGTTTACCCCCTCAAATACTTTCTCTTCCCCTTGTACCTCCTCCTCATCTGCGTCTGCACTGTTCCCAGATAATGAAGTTGTGGGGGAGGTGGAGTACTCACCACTGCCGACAGCTGAGCCCTCAGACAACTCAGTGGGGACATGATATGCTGCTTGGGCAGGTGGTGATGGAGGTGGGGTGTCATCAGTCAATCTCATTCGCGTGAGCCAATCAGGAATATGTGAAGGAATAGAATCTGAGGAAACCTCCTAAGATGGCTCGTACTCACTCCCCGATTGGTCAGCTGCTATGTCAACAACTTTTATCAACTTTCTTGTTCTTTTTATGCTCTCCCGAACTTCGAGAGTGAGCTTAATCATATTTTGCTTTCCACCCCGAGAGGATTCACCTCTCCTGGGTTGTTTTGATCCTTTTCCCTCTCATTGTTAAACCATTATATGCAAGTAGAAATATTTAAATTTGTTAGTATCAATAGAACCAATGAAACATTTGTGCATAATGAATTGCAGAACAGAAGCAGACATAGTTGCAGACAGGCTAGTGCGGACCGAACAAAAAGGAGTGCAGCCGCACTAGGGCTACTGAAACGCATAAAATGACCATATTCCGCACAGGTATAAGGTCCCAAAAGTAAGTTCTATAAATCTCACCACTGTAGCCCGCACAAAGTAGTACCGCGACCGCACTAAGCTAGTGCAGACCACACAAAATGTAGTGCGGCCGCACTGGAGAAAGGTCATCTTTCAGAAGCTCAACATCACGGTCCAAACAAACATGGTAATGCAGCCGCACAGAAGCCAACGCAAATCGCAAAACTATGACCGCGGTCCGCAGTGGGTGCCTAGACATGGCACTGAGTTAGGGTTCCTAATTTTTGATTTGTTAGTTAAAATTTCACCTAATTAAAGTCCCTACTCACGTATCCAATTCATTGTAGTCACTACGTACATCTGAATCAGTATTTGAACTAAACTAACCTAAAAATCGAAGAAATACGAGAAGAAAAGAACTACAAGCTATAAAGAATGAAACTAAAATTAAATTAAACAATTAGGCTAAAAAGAGTTAGGTGAAATGTCACCAGATATTGAGCAGGAAAGAATCAACACAACCCAATGAGTAATTATGAGCAAGGAAGAAGAATGAATAGTGTTTAGTCTCTTTGAGTTTAAAATTCGCGAAAAGTGTAAACAAGGTT
The DNA here is from genome assembly GCA_034376525.1 of Nicotiana benthamiana. Taxonomy (NCBI): domain Eukaryota; kingdom Viridiplantae; phylum Streptophyta; class Magnoliopsida; order Solanales; family Solanaceae; genus Nicotiana; species Nicotiana benthamiana. Next base: position 79,320,613 of record CM067326.1, on the reverse strand, counting down.
CCCTGGGGTCTAATTATAGAAAAATCACTGGGACACATTCTCACCTACCAGCACGGCTGCCCAAAATAGACTGTGGTCCGTGCTGGGTTTATTTAGAAGAAGTTTGAGAAGGCAACCTCTGCTGTCCGTACAAAATATACCGTGGCCACAAAGGTCTACCGCGGTCCACACAAAATGTAATGCGGCCGTGGTGGAAAATTTTAGAGACTCCTCATATTGGCTCGCACCACTGCGAACCGCACAAAGTGTAGTGCAGTCGCACTGGCAACTTTAGAGACTTGTCCAATTTTTCCATCATGTCTTACACTACATCAACATAAACCTACAATATCTCACAACCAATTACCATAAAAATCAATCCTACACTACAAAGAAAATCAAAGAAAACAAGAAAAAAAGACATGGGTTGCCTTCTAAGAAGCGCCTAATTTAACATCGCGACACGATGCATGTTACCATATCACTTGAGATGAAGAAGCGCCACCACGTGGCTATCATCAATCTTTCCTAGATAATGCTTGACCCCGTTCCCATTAACTTTATTTTTGTTCTTGGGATCAATAGCACCAAATAGGGTTAAAAATACAACTTCAAATGGCCCACTCCACTTTGATTCAAGCTTTCCCCGAAACAGACATAACCGAGAATTGAACAAGAGAACCAAATCACCAACTTTGAACTCCTTTCCATGAGCATATTTATCATAGAAGGTACTTCATTTTGTCTTTATACAAGGATGAACTAGAGTATGCATGGAACCGAAATTCATCAAGTTCATTGAGTTGTTCAACACGAAGATTTTCCACAACATCCCGCTCAAGATTAAGCTTCCTCAAGGCCAACATGGCCTTATGCTCCAACTACACTGGTAGATGACATGCTTTCCCAAACACCAACCGCTACGGTGACAAACCAATTGGGGCTCTTGTATGCAGTCTGGTAAGCCCATAGAGCGTCATCTAACATTTTTGACCATCGGTCCTATTAGCATTGACCGTTTTTGACAAGATACTCTTGATTTCCCTGTTGGAGACATCCACTTGACCACTAATTTGAGGATGATAGGGGGTAGAAACCTTATGATTGACACATTACTTGGAAAGTAACGCGTCGAAAGCTTTGCAAAAGTGAGACCCCCATCACTAATAATCGCACGAGGAGTGCCAATCCTTGTGAAAATGCTCTTCTTTAGAAATGCCACAACACTCCTAGCTTTATTGTTGGGCAAAGCCATGTCCTTAACCCATTTTGACACATAATCAACCGATACAAGAATATAAGTGTTACTACATGAGCTAATAAAAGGGCCCATAAAATCGATACCCCATATATCAAATATATCAACTTCAAGAATTAAGTTTAGAGGCATCTCATCATTCTTGAAAATCTCGCCCGCTCTTTGGAATTCATCACATCTCTTCACAAAATCACCCGCATCTTTGAACAAGGTTGGCCAATAGAATCCACAACTAAGTACTTTCTAAGTCGTCCTCACCCCGCTATGATGGCCACCATAGGGAGAGGAATGACAAGCCTCCAAGATACCCAATTGTTCTTCCTCTAGGACACGTCATCCGTGTAAATCTTGAACAAGTATAACTCATCCCAATAAAATCCAAGCTATCCCGCTTGAGCTTCTTCCTTTGGTCACAAGGTAATTAGCAACATCTGTAAACCATGGCGTATCGTTCATTGACGCCGCAAGGAGTTACTCATCAGGAAATGAATCATTGATCTCTAGGTCATCACAAGGCCTCCCCTCCTCCTCCAAACGGGACAAGATGTCCGCCACTCGATTCTCACTACCTTTCCGGTCCATAATTTCTAGATCAAACTCTTGAAATAGTAACACCCATCTCATCAATCTTGCCTTTGAGTCTTTCTTTGTCATCAAATACCTAAGGGCGGAATGATAGGTGTGCACTATAACTTTGTCCCCCATAAGATATGGTTGAAACCTTTCCATAGCAAACACTATAGCAACCAACTCTTTCTCGGTGACTGCATAGTTCAATTAAGCATCATTCATTGTCTTTCTTGTGTAGTACGCCGGATGAAACATCTCGTTTATCCTTTGACCCAAATCCGCCCCAACCGCAACATCGCTAGCATCACACATGAGCTTATAGGGCAAGCTCCAATTAGGTGAGGTAATGATAGGAGCGGTGGCCAATTTGTGCTTGATAAGTTCAAAGGCCTCCATGCATTTCTCATCAAACACAAACTTAGCATCTTTCTCTAGCAACTTGCACAAGGGGTTAACTACCTTCCAAAATCTTAAATGAACCTCCGGTAGAATCCCGTGAGCCCAAGAAAACTCCTCACCCCTTTGACAGAAATAGGGGGAGAAAGCCTCGAATCACCTCTATTTTGGCTCTATCCACTTTAATTCCTCGCTTTGAAATTTTGTGACCCAACATTGTACACTCTTCAACCATGAAATGGAATTTCTCCCAATTGAGTACAAGGTTTGTGTCTTCACACCGGGCCAACACTTTATCCAAATTATCCAGACATTCATAAATGGAATCACCAACCACACTGAAATCATCTATGAAGACCTCCAAGATATCTTCCACCATGTCGGTAAAAATAGCCATCATGCATCGTTGGAAGGTCACCGAAGCATTACACAATCTGAACGGCATCTGAGAGAAAGTGAATGTGCCATACGGACAGGTAAAAGTTGTCTTCTCTTAATCCTCCAAGGCAATTAAAATTTATTTGTATCCCGAGTAACCATCCAGAAAGCAATAAAAAGTACACCCCGCAAGACGATCTAGCATTTGGTCAAGGAATGGCAATAGGAAATGGTCCTTTCAGGACACATTATTTAGCTTTTGGTAATCCATACATATACTCTCCACCCGCTAATTGTCCGAGTAGGAATAAGTTCATTGTTGTCATTGGTCACCACAGTCATACCTCCCTTTTTCAGTACGGATTGCACCAGAGAAGTCTACAAGCTATTATAAATGGGGTACACAACCCCGACATCTAACCATTTGATCATATCTTTCTTGACCACCTCTTGCATAGCCTCGTTCAATCTTCTTTGATGCTCCAAGGAAGGCTTTGCATCATCCAAAAAGATAATTTTGTGCATGCAAAATGCAAGGCGTATTCCCTGAATGTCATCTAGCGTCCATTCAATTGCCCTTTTCCGCTTTTGAAGTACTACCAATGTGGCCTTAACCTATATGTTAATAAGGCAAGAAGAAAGAATAATTGGTAAAGTAGAATTTGAGCCCAAGAACTCATACCTGATGTATAGAGGAAGTGATTTCAACTCCAACACTGGTGGCTCCTCGATTGATGGCTTTGTTGGTGGAATGTTTCGGTTTTCAAGATCCAAAGATAATTTTCTTGGCTCGTAAGAATATGAGCCCATCCCATGTAGGGCATTCACACACTACATACTGCTTATATCATCATTCACATCCATAGTTAAAAACACGGCCTCTAGAGGATCCTCCATGTTGATCATTGCACTGCGTCATCCACAATCAAAGTTGTGACAAGGTCCACAAATGAGCACACCTCGATGCTATTGAGTTGCTTCATGGATTTGAAAACATGGAAGACAACCTTTTCCTCACCCACTCGAAAAGTGAGCTAACTCGCTTCAACATCAACCAATGACTTCCCCGTTGCAAGGAAAGGTCTACCCAAGATAATAGTGAGTTCGTAGTCTACTTCACAATCCAAAATGACAAAGTCGGCTGGTAATATGAATTTGTCCACCCAGACAAGCACGTCATCAATAATTCCCAATGGTCACTTCATCGATCGATCTGGCATTTGAAGCCTCATTGAAGTTGGTCTAGGTTGCCCAATACCCAAAGTCTTGAAAATCGAGTACGACATCAAATTGATAATAGCTCCCAAGTCACATAAAGCTTTGGCAAAGTCCGCACTTCCAATAATATAAGGGATGGCATAAGCTCTGGATCTTTAAGCTTTGGTGTCATTGTCGCACTCACTTGGTAAGTCATCTTTATTGTTTAACAATCCATAGACCTCTTTTTTGTAACCAAGTCTATCATGAATTTTGAATAGCCCGGCATTTGTTCCAGGGCCTCCACCAAAGGCACATTTATGGACAAGCTTTTTATCATATCAATGAACTTCTTAAATTAATTATCATTTCTTTGCTTTGCGAGCCTTTGAGGATAATGTGGAGGTGGCCTAGGAAAGGATGCCTTGGCTTTTAGCACAACCGGCTCGGGCATATCAACCACAAGTTCCCTAGATGGGTTCACGACATCTTGAGTTTCTACCTCGGTTTCATCTATGTCAATCCTCACATCATTGTTCACGTTTTCTTCAACCACATCATCAATAATCAAAGGTCCCTCATCATCCCTCAACTCAACATCATCATCTACAACTTGCTTTTCTCTTGAGGAATTCACATCACCTCCTCTCCCACCTCTTGTTATAACTGCCATCACATGATTGTTGTTCCCGCCCTTCGGGTTCACTATCGTGTCACTTGGTAGGGCACCCTTAGGGCAAGTGTTCAATGTTTGAGAGATTTGGTGTAATTGCACCTCCAAGTTAGGGATGGAGGTATTGTGAGAAGTAATTGAGCATCAGACCTTGGTTCGTTTTCATCATTTGCTCGAACATACTTTCAATTCTGCCCATATAACTTCCAGAAGAACTAGGACCTTGAAAAGGGAAAGGGGGTAGATTGCTCGGTTGTTGGTATATTAAGGGCCTTTGAAAGTCTTGCCCCCAATTGCCTTGGTTCCCATTGTTGTTCCACCCACCTTAGATGTTTTTGTTTCTCCAATTATTGCAATTTCCATTCCAATTGTCTTGGTTCCCAATTATCATTTTGATTGTTGTTGTTCCAATTGCCACCACCTTGTTGTTGATTGTTATTGTTCCAATTGTCACCACCTTGTTGTTGATTGTTATTGTTCCAAGTACCACCACCTTGTTGTTGATTGTTGTTGTTCCAATTGCCACCACTTTGTTGTTGATTGTTGTTGTTCCAATTGCCACCACCTTGTTGTTGATTACCCCAATTTCCTTGGGGTCGCCATTGTTTGTTTGAAGAGTTGCCTCTATTTCCTTGATATTTGTTCAAATATTGAACCTCCTCGCTTTGGTCATCATAGCACTCATTTGAAAAACCTCCACCATCATTGTCATATTGTTCACAATTCCCTTGAGATTGTTGTCCTCTTTGTCTTCTCTTAAGCATATTGGCACCTTCCATGGTGTTGACTTGGCGCAGATTTTGGACTTACTGAAACTGCGGCTTCGCTAATTAGTTCATAGTAGTAGTGAGCCTGACAATAGCTTGACCATGATCATGCAATTCCTTGTGCAAATGGATGATCGTATGGTCACCTTAGGGCATATTTTCTCTACTTTTCCATGCCGAAGACGTGTCGTTCATCTCATCAAGTACACTACATGCCTCGTCATAAGAAAGTTTCATAAAATTCCCCCCGGCCAATTGGTTCACAATGCATTGATTTGTGGTGTTGATGCCCCGATAAAAAGTTTGTTGAATCATTGCCTTGGTCATATCGTTATTCAGGCACTCTTTCACCATAGTCCTATACTGTTTGAAAATTTCATGCAGTAGTTCCATTGGCCCTTGCTTGAAGTCTAAAATTTCATCTCGAAGTGCCGCCATATGACTCAGTGAGAAGAATTTGCCAATAAAGTTATCTGCTAACTCATCCCAAGTTGTGATGGAATGGTTGGGGAGTCTCTCAAGCCAGTCTAATGCCTTTCCCCGAAGTGAGAATGGGAAAAGTCTCAATCTTAGAGCATCCTCGGACACATTCGTCTGCTTGCTCCCCCACCATGTATCTACGAACCCCTTTTAGATATTTGTAGACATTTTGATTCGCAACACCCGTGAAGTACCCACGCTGCTCAAGTAAGGTCAAAATCACATTGGTTATTTGAAAAGTACCCGCTCAGATTCGGGGAGGGATAATAGAACTTGCATACCCTTGATTTGGCAATACTCTGGGAGCCGCTCTTGGAGGCAGCGGAGAAGGGACTGGAATGTTATCATTTAGAATAGCAATTGCATTGGTGTTCCAACCTCTCCGTTGTGCTTGAGGTGCCATAGGCACCTCATCTTGCTCATGATCATCTACCTCCTCCCCGCTATCACGTTTCCAAGAGGGTCATTAGCATATAAAGCCATTTGGTACCTGAATAATTGACACAAACAAATAAGTAAAGATGAACAACACATAAAACTAACTAAATTGATAGCTAAAACCGTTAGCTTCTCGGCAACGATGTCAAAAAGTGATCGCAGCCAACTCCGTGCTACTAAGGAGTAGAAAGAGAGGTCGCAATAGCTTTTACTCGATTTTGGGTTGGGATTGAATCCAAAGAGAGCTAGAAATGGAGTTAAGTATCTATCTAGCTTATAATTGTGAGTGTGTTCTTAATCGATCTTCTCATCATTTTTGGATTTTCTTTAATAATCTAGTATTATCAACTACTAATTATAACTAATTATGCTAAGTGAAAATTGCTAAGAGTTGTAACTAATGGTTTAAAAGGCACTAGGATAGTGACTTTTACCTAGGTGGCTAATTGATGGGTAATTACTTCTAAGTCATGCTTGACATGTTTGGGGAAATATGTTATAACCATTGCACGATGTTACCCACTCTCACACCTATTGGTAGAGAGAGTGAATTTGCCGAATTGACTTTTTCAAGACCAAATGGGTAGGCAAATCTGCTCAAGCAACTAGGGTTCAAGTTGGGTAATTACTCTCTCAAGGTTTAACCCTTTAATTAGGACTATCAATTCTCCTAAGTCCATTCCAATTCCTTTTTGGTTCAATTTTGGAGACTAAGCTCTCTTTCTCAAGAAGAGCCAAGCCAACTAAGCACAAACCAGTGTTTGCAACCACAAATTCTTAATTTAAACCATAAAATTGTGCCAAATAACAAATACACATAGTCAATCTAGCTTTTAAGTTGCAACACCCATAAATTACCCACACTAGAGGTGAGCCATAACCCTAGCTAATGGGATTAACTACTCATGCTTGAAGAGGAATACAGAGAAATAGATAAAGATAAAGACATAATAATTAATTGCTAAAGTAAATATATAGATTCAATGATAAAAGCTAAGTAAAATGGCTAAAATCGGTCTTCTTTCGAGTGCAACTGAAGTTATAAAAATGTGGGATACTCAAAAAATGGAGAAAGGTTCTATTTATAATAGGTTGGAAAAATTGGACAAAAATACCCATGTGGGGTCAGTGCAGGCCGCACAAAATGAATTACGGCCACACTAGGCTTTTGACTCTTCAAATTCACTCCTCCAAACTCAGGCTTCGTGGACCGCACAGAATGGACTGTGGACGCGGAGGTCCCTAATGCACTCCGCACAAACATCACCGCGGACTGTGCTGGTCTTATCCTTGTCAAATTAAATCTCTCTGGTCTTCTCTTTCACATACCGAACATAATGGTAATGTGGCCGTGGAACCTCCAGTGCAGACCACGTAAGATCGAATGTGGCTGCACTGCCTTGAAGCTCGATTTGTTAGCTCTCTGAATCCCCTAGTGCGGACCGCACAAAGTTTAGTGCGTCCGCACTAGGCATTTTTGTCCTAAGTTTTCCTCGTCTTTGTTACTTGAGAAGGTTTCACTCCTTTAAAGCTGATCTTTGACATTTTGTCATTTTGTTGATCAACCGTGCAAACAAGCACAAATTATGAGCCTTTTGAGACTATTTTTTAAGAATTTATAATCAAAGAGTAAGCTAGAAGGAGCATGTAACACGTCAAAATCCCTAGTTATCAGTACACACGATCTATTACAACAATATCACCCACCAGGGTAGATACATGAACAGGAGAAACCAGAGACTCACGGGGTGTACCTAAATAACGAGCAAAGTATTATGACACATAAGAAAAGGTGGAATCGGGATCAAATAATATAGAGGCATCTCTGTGGCATAATAAAACAATATTTGTAGTTACATAATCAGAAGAAATAACATCGAGTCTATCTGGAAGTGCATAGAAATGAGCCTGACCGCCACCTGATCGGCCTCCCCCTCTAGGGCGACCCCTGGCGGCTGGGCGGCTGGCGATGAAGCAACTGGCGCTGAAGCCGATGACTGACCCCTCTACTGAGATGAATTCGCGAGACGACTGCCCCTACGTATGACCCATCTCTCCGCACTCATAACAACTCCCAAGTGCTGGAGAAGGGGACTGAAGGGAACCCCTTGCACCAGAGTGACTAGCAGATGCACTTGGCGTAGAAGAGCCTTGAATTGATGGAGCGCGAGATGAACTTTGAGCTGGAAGGGCACTAAGTGATAACTAACCATGTTGAGAATTGTGATAACCATGATCCGACGATGCCCTACAATAACCTGGGCAAGCTAGCTAAATGGAAGACCTCTTTCGTGCTGAAACTGACCTCTCAATGGAGCACCACTATAACTACCGGATCCTCGAGGCCTTTTTGCCTTTCTCTCCTTTCGCTCCTGAAGACGAACAGATTCAGTCTCACTGGCGATATCCACAACCTCCTTGAATGTAGCACCAGTCACCCTCTCCTTGATCATAAGAATGCGAAGCTGATAAGTGAGACCATCAACAAAGCTCTTAATCCTCCCTCTATTTGTCGAGACCAACCAAATCGCTCGATGAGCTAACTCAAAAAACCCTATCTCCTATAGTGTCATAGTCATCTCTCCCTGATGCAACAACTTAAACTCCCTACGCAGTTTCTCCCTGCTAGACTGAGGCACATACTTATCCAGAAAGAGAATGGAGAACTGCTTCCAAGAAAGAGGTGCTGCACCAACATGTCTACGCCTCTCGAACGCCTCCCACCAAGTGAAGGCAACTCCAGAAAATTGTTGGTCTCCAAAATACATGTTGTATGAAGCATCCTCTGATGCTTATCTAAGAAACCCTAGGCATCCTCACTCTCTGTACCACGGAAGGTCGGAGGCTGAAGTCTACCAAACCTCTCCAAACAATGTTGCTTGTCCTCTAGCATAGCACGAACTACATAATCCTGAGCAGCTATAATCGGCTAGGCAAGATATGCCTCCAGTGTCTACACTCCGTGGACCACCAGATTGGGTGTGCGGGCGTGAGAGTCTGAGAGCCTCTCCCTACCTGAGAAGTGCCTACGGCAGTAGAAACCATGACCACCTAAGCAAGACTCGTACATACTATCAATATCTGAACCAAAGTCTCCTGACGACTCGGAATCACAATGGGCATGGCTGGTGCCTGAGCTGGTGCTGCTGGAGCGTCTATTGCCTGGACTTGATCCTGAACTAGGCCGGCTAGTAGATCAGCAGGTGCTTCCCAACCTGCTACAGGGGCTGCACCTCTACCCCTACCACGGCCTCGATCGCATCCTCAGCCCCTAGTGGCTCCTGCTGGTGGTACTGGTGGTCGTCCATCCTGACTGGTAGCATGTATCCTCACTATCTGTGAGAGAATGGAATAACAAAAGTTTAGTTCTTAGATCAACAAATTCGCATAACGAGAATTTCAAGAATATGGAATTTTCCTAAAGGTTCTGCAGCCTCTCGAGGATAAATACAGACGTCTCCGTATTAACCCGCGAGACTCTACTAAACCTGCTCACGACACGTGAGACCTATGTAACCTACACTCTGATACCAACTTGTCATTAACCTAAACCTAACCCGGTTGTGATGGAGCATCTCGTGAAGACAAGGCCAGCCGACACAATTACAATTCACTTTAAGCAATTAAAATAATAACTACTGAGTCTATAATCAGAAATAAAATCCCAAAATAAGCATTTAACAGTTTTAAGAAAATAAAAAAAACTAACACAACCTGATATCAGGGTGTTATCAGTCAAGGGCAGCTAATCTAATACTACAAGTTTGACAGTCTACTCCACTACTACATAACTGAATCAGAAAAGAAATAAGATAAAGGGAGATTGCACTAAGCTGCGAATTGCCAAGCAGCTACCTAGTAATTCTTCGAAGATCTGCTGGAACTATCAACCCTTAGTAGCAAGACCTGTAGCTCTCGAATCTACACATAGGGGTGCATAGAGTAAAGTGAGTACTTTCAACTCAGTGAGTAATAAAAATAAATGAAGACCGAATGATATAAAATCACGTTAAACACAATATTTAGTTATCATAGGCATAACCAAAATCAGTAAACACAATTTAACAATGAAATCTCATAAGAAATTAAAACAATGTATAGGGAAAATAACTAGGAATGGTAAGCACATAAGAATTTCCCCTCGGGCGTAATGACATGAAATCAGCCCCTCGGGCAATATCATAGAACAATACCATCCCCTTGGGCTATATCTCATGTCACAATGGGTAACCACGCTTACTGGGGGTGTGCAGACTCCTTGTAGGGACCCTTACGGACCTAGTGCAATATCAAGTCATCTCATGGCATCATAAAATAGGATCTCGGCCTCATATCAATAGCAAGCCACCTCGTGGCGTATAATCCCAGACCATCAGCCTTATTATCGTAATTAGTGTATCACTACTACGGTGTGCATCCCGACCCAAAAGTATCCTCACAATACAGGCCCTCGGTCTTACTCAGTCTGAATCTCATAAGCCCTTTAGTCAACAGTAAAAATATGCAACTCGGCTCAAAATATCTTTAAAACATCATTTAAGGTTTCTAAAACAGATTAACATAGCTGAGTTTTGAAAACATTGAAAGATCTAGCATGACTGAGCACAAGTATGAAATCAAACAGTGAGTAAAATATCATTTATGGTCCCTTAAGGGTTCAAACAGTTAGCACGAAACCAAAATATGGAATTTAGCCCAAATTATAATAATATCAAACAATTAGCTACCAAATATGCAGAAAAAAGTCATTCAGGATGGACTAAGGCCTTATTTGTTTCGTTAAGATTAAGACGTCTGAATTTGAATACACATTTGAATATCAAGATGTGTATTAATATTAAGACATCCGAATCTAGATACACATCTGAATATATTAAGATGTGTATTAAGATCTCAATACTAAAAAGTAAGACTGTTTGATTTTAACATCTGAATGCATAAAATTTATCTTTCTTTAAAAAACAATAAACATAAAATTCAAATAAAATACTAACTAATCTAATATTATATCAATAAAATATATAGTCTTTTAAAATATTATAGTTATTGATGGTTATGGCTAATGGGTGAATGCCGACTAGAGGTGGTAGTTGGTGGTAGTTTTGGTTGATGATGGTGATTCATGCTAGTAGCTAGTAGTGATTGGTAGTTGTGGCGATTATGATTTAGGATGGTGGTGGTGGGTGGAGTGTGTTAATCTTGGTGGGCGGTGGTTTGTGATTGAGGAAGTTAGTGGTAGGTTATAATGATGGGTGATACCGGCTGTGGTTGTTAATGGTGATGGAGTGGTTGGTTGTGGTATTTGAGGTGGCTAAGTGTTGACTGTGGGTGAAAATTATGGTGGTTGGAGTGCTGGAGATGGTGGATGGTGATTTTCGATAATGGTGGTGACTATAATTGAGGATGATAGTGGTGGTGGTGGTGGTGGTAAGTATGGTAGTGATGGTGGTGGTTGTGGTTGAGTATGGTGGCAGTGGTGGCGTGGTGGTAGTTGATAATTGTGGGTAGTGGAGGTGGTTAATAATGAATATGTGATAGGATCTTAATGAAATTAAGTCTCTGTTATAGATATTAATCATACAGACCTATTCAGACCAATTAAGTAGTTGTGATTTAAAATAAAAAAAATACACTTATTGGTTAAGATCTGAATAATTAAAATTTAGACTTTAAAATTAAATACACTTAATATTTGAGATCTGAATGATTAAGATTCAGACCTCCACTAAGTGCAAACAAATGAGGCCTAACTCACAATCTCCAACAGTACACGACCCCACGCTCGTCATCTAGTGTGTGCGTCACCTCAACATAGCCGAACATCGTGTAATCTGGGGTTTCATACCCTCAAAACAACATTTAAAATCATTATTCACCTCTAACTAACCCAAAAAAACTACTCTGTAACACGCTTGCCTCTCGAACCAACTTCCGAGTGCTCCAATTCTACTAAGTCCAAATTTTTATCATCAAATTATGCTAAACGAATGAATTCTAATAGAAAAATATTGATTTTAAGCACAAAACCCGATCCCCAGGACCCAGAACTAAATAAACTTTATACCCAAATGTTCTTCATCATCTTACGAGTCTGTATATATAAAGAACTCTAAAATCGGAGTTCGTTTGACCCCTCAAATCATCCTTAGAAAGTCTCATAATCTCAAGCCCTAACTCCACTTTCTCTATTGATTTTCATGAATTAAACACTGATATTTTGTTCCTTATTCATAGATAATCGAGTTTTAGGATCCAAAATCCTTACCCCAATGAACAATAATTTCCTCTCTTCAAAATCTCCTCAAAGCTCTTTTCCCGTTCAAAAATGGTGGAAGTTAGGTTAAAAATCGTGGTTGAGCCTTTTTAAAACACTTTGCCCAGGCCTTAAAATCCTTCTTCACGAATGCGGTCAAAGCCTCGCACTCACGAAACACAAAATTACATGACCAAAGATTTCCTCTTTCATAATCACGACCAACCCAAAGCGAATGTGATGCTTTACTCAGCCAGACCTTCGCGATCGTGTTCCCTCTTCCGTGAACACGATGAGTTAAATTCCTTTGAAGATCAGCTGCCCACTTCTTCTACGCAAATGTGACTACACTCTCGCGAACCCGATGCACAGATGCACAGCCCTTCATGAACGCAAAGCCCGCCTTGCGAACTCGAAGGCTAAATTTCCAAATTCATCAACTGACCCTTAGAAAACGCGAAGGTCATTTTTTCTGCAGCATTGACTTGCAACTTTCTGTAGGTTCTAACTTCATGGAATAGCCTGATTGACCCCCCCCCCCCCCCCCAAAACTCACTCGAGGCTCCCGAGACCTCAACCAAAGGTACCAACATATCCCAAAACCTTAGTCAAACTTGTACCAATCTTCAAAACACCTCAAACAGCATCAACACCACCAAAACACAACGAATTCAAGCCTAAGGTTCTAAAATCTTCCGCATTCCGCTTTTGATTAAAACCCCAATAAAACCACGTTCGAATGGCCTGAAATTTCGCAAAAACATCCCAAAAGACATAACGAAGCTACTTCAAATTCTGGAATTCCATTCCGACCCCTATTTCAAATTCTAAACTATCAACCAGAAGACGCCAAAGACTCAATTTCGCCAATTAAAGCCCAAATCTACTCCGGACTTCCAAAACATATTCCAATCACCCTCCTAAGTCTCAAATCATCTTTTAAAGCTATCCGAACCATCAGAAATCACATTTGAGCCCTCTAACACATAAGTCAACTCCCGGTTGACTTTTCCAACTTAAGTTTCCTAAAGAGAGACTAAGTGTATCAAACCTTACCAAAACTATTCTGGATTCGCTCCGACCAACCCGATACCACATAAAATGAATAAATAAAGCATAATGAAGTAGAAATCGGGAAAATAGAGCGGTAAATCATATGACGACTGGCCGGGTCGTCACAGTCCCCCACACAAGGTTAGACAAGCTACTAACCTCAAACTGGCTCAATAATCAACCTGAGACCATGTTCTTGCCACGAGTACTAGACTCTAAATGGCAATCTATTCAACTCAATTGCATAATGTAAATAACACTATAAGTAACTGATTCTACAAATAAATTCTAAGTTAATACGCGAAATTAGGTAAAAATGACCAAAATACCCCTCTTGTCCACATCTCGGAATCAGGTAAAATATATATTTCCAGAATCCTCACACTCTCACGAGTTCATTCATACCAAAAGCACCAAAATCGGACCTCAAATGGTCCCTTAAATCATCACTCAAACGTCTCTAGTTAATCAAGTCCTAACCCCCAAATTACCATTGATTTTCCTTAAATTTTCATGCTTATAATGATAAATATCACTCCAATAATGAGTTTAGGAATCAAAGACCTTAACCCAATGAAATCCTCTGAAAATCTCCCTTGAAAATGCTCCCCAAGGCTTCTTCCCGTTTGAAAAGACGTGAAAATAGCTAAATTTCGCGAAGGCAAGAATTTATATGTTTCTGCCCAGTTATTCCGCTTCTGCGGCCCTTGGACCGCACCTGTGGTCCCTCTTTTGTGGAAAAAGGGTCGCAACTATGACATTTCACTTAAATTCAGCCTTTCGCACCTGCGATCCCACTTGCGCAAATGATGTGCCGCTTCTACGGTAACTCACCAGCTTCTACGGCTCCTGCTCAACCTTCCCATTTTCGCTTTTGCAATGGAAAATTCCACTTCTGAGGCTACACACCTGCGGGACCCAACCGTAGGTGCGGTTATGATAGAAACCAACAGTTGAAGATGCTCAAACAAATTCCAAATCCTTCCGACAACCTTCCGAAACCATCCCGAGGCCCCGAGGACCTCAACCAAAAATACAAACAAGTCTAATACCACTGTCCAAACTTATACCAATCCTTAAAATACCTAAAACATCATCAAAACGAGGAATTAACCACGGATTCAAGCCTAAGAACTCCAAAGCTCTAAAATATGTTGTCGCTCAAAAAGTCTATCAAACCTCATCTGAAAGATCTGAAATTTCGCACACATATCATATTTAACACTACAGAGCTACTCCAACTTCCAGAATTCCATTCCGACTTTCGGATAAAAATCTCACCATTGGACCGATAACTTCAAAAATTTGACTTTCGGCATTTCAAGCCTAAAATAGCTACGAACCTCCAAAACAAAATCTGATCATGCCCCTAAGCTCAAAATCACTCAACAGAGCTAACGAAACCATCTGAATTCCATTGCGAGGTCATGTTCACACTGTTCCTACTATCGTCAAATTTTCAATACTTAAGCTCTCATTTAGGGACTAAGTGTCCCAAAATTCTTCGAAACTCAAAACCCAAGATCCCGACAATTCAAAATAGCAGAAATAAACACGGGGAAAATAGTTAATAGGGGATCGGGGCATAAGTTCGTAAGATGACCGGCCGGGTCATCACATCCTCAATATCCCATTATCACCAATAGTCACATCCTTGGTATCACTATGTTGGACCTTGTCCTTGAGGACAAGAAAATGACGGTCATTATACTGATGCTCCCTAATACGATCAAATAAGGAAGACTGAGAAACCACTCAAGCTAGAACCCAAATGTGCTCCGAAATATCCAATCTCACAAACTGGCTAGCTAAGGCCTGAACATCCATCGCCATAGCCTCTCTACTGCTGGTAAATAAGACAAACTCCCCAAAATTTCTGCCTAGCGACTCAAAGTATCGGCCATCACATTTTCTTACTCGGGTGATACAAAATAGTGATATCATAGTCCTTCAACAACTCTAACCACTTTCTCTAGCGTAAATTAAGATCCTTCTTCTTGAACAGATGCTGCAAACTTTGGTGATTAGTATAAATCTTAAAAGGTACACCATAGAAATAGTGATGCCAAATCTTCAAGGCATGAACGATAGTAGCTAACTCAAGATCATGGACATGATAATTCTTCTCATGTATCTTCAGCTTTTTGGATGCGTAAGCAATCACCCTACCATCCTACGTCAATACTGCTCCAAGTCCAATCCTCGGGGCATCACAATAGATAGTGTAAGACCCCGAACTTGTAGCAATATCAAAACCGGGGTTGTAGTCAAAGCTGTCTTGAGCTTCTGAAAGCTCGCCTCACACTCTTCCGTCCACTGGAAAGGAGCACCCTTCTAGGTCAATCTGGTCATAGGTGCTACAATAGATGAAAAAGCCTTAAAACATCGACGGTAATAACCCGCCAAGCTAAGAAAACTGGGAATCTCTGTCGTTGAAGATGGTCAAGTCCAAAACTACATGCTTCCACTTTCTTCAAATCCACCTTTCCCCTCACTAGAAACCACGCTACCCAAGAATGCCACGAAATCGAACTAATACTCACATTTCGAGAACTTAGCATATAACTTTTTCTCTCTCAGAGTCTGAATCACAGTCCTCTGGTGATGCTCGTGATCCTCCCGACTCCGAGAATACACTAGAATATCATCAATAAACACAATGACAAATGAGTCAAGATATAGTCGGAACACACTGTGTATCAAATGCATAAAGGTTGTTGGGGCATTGGTCAACCCATATGATATAATAAGGAACTCGTAATGATCTTACCGAGTCCTGAAAGCAGTCTTCGTGATATCTAGCTCCCGAATCTTCAACTGATGGTACCCTGAACACAAGTCAATCTTAGAAAACACTCGTGCACCCTGTAGTTGGTCAAACAAATCATCAATACAAGGAAAAGGATAACGGTTCTTCACTGTAACTTTGTTCAACTGGCGATAAATAATGCACCTACGTATAGAACTATCCTTCTCTTTCACAAATAAGACAGGAGAACCCCAAGGTGATACACTAGGCCTAATAAAACCTTTATCGAGCAATTCTTGTAACAGATCCTTCAATTCCTTCAACTCAGCCATATGATACGGAGGGATATAATTGGGTTGAGTGTATGGAAACAGATCAATGCCAAAATCAATACATCTATCGGGAAGCATGACAGAAAGGTCAGTTGGAAACACATCAGAAAATTCTCGTACTATTGGGACTGAATCAACATAATTGGTATCGATATTAACATCTCTCACATAAGCTAGATATGCGTTACACCCCTTCTCCACCATACGCTGAGGCTTAAGGAAAGAAATAACTCTACTGGGAGTGTGATCTAAAGCACCCTTCCACTCAACACGTGGCACACCTGGCATAGCCAGCATCATGGTTTTGGTGTGACAATAGAGAATAGCATAATGGAGCGACAATTAGTCCATACCCAAGATAATATCAAAATCAACCATGTCAAGTAATAATATATTGGCTCTGGTCTCAAAACCATTGAGAGCAACCAAAAATGATCGATAAACGCAGTATTCAATAAGAAAATCTCCCACATGAGTAGAACTATAAATAAGGGAACTCAAAGAATCTCGAGATTTTCCCAAATGCAGAGCAAAATAAGAAGACATATAAGAACAAGTGGAGCCTGGATCGAATAGAACTGATGCATCTGTGTGACAAACTAAGACAATACATGTAATGATAGAATCGAAGGCAAAAACCTCGGTACAAGTAGGAAGGGCATAGTATATGGCCTGGCCTCCCCCTCTAGGGAAACCTCTACCTCCTTGACCTCAACCTCTAGCTAGCTGAGAAGGTGGGTTAGCAACTAGTGCTATGATTATAGCATGAGAACTCTGCAGAGCGCGCTGTGGCGGAGAAGTCTATAGGGGAGCACCCCACCCAAGTCTAGGGCAATCCCTCACCACATGACGTGTGTCACCACACTCAAAACAAGCTCTAGAAGGACGAGGCGATTGTGACAAGCTCGGGTGAGGTATGCTGGACTGACCTCTGAAAGCACCCCGCTCAGGACGCGCACTAGATACTGGAGATGCAGAATAAGGCTCTTGAGGCCTAGGAGGAGCTGGAATACCACTGGCTGCTGGAAGAGCTGAATGAACATGGTGACTCATATAACCCCCACCATGACGACCTGCAGTTAGGGCACGAGCACCAGATAATGGCCCGACTCTCGAGACCTATTGGACTCTCTCTCCTCTGTCTCCCTAGCATGCATACCCTCAATTAGGGGTGTTCATAAAAACCCGAAAAACCGAAGCAAACCGACCAAAACAACTGATACTTTTTGGTTTGGTTTGATTTGGTTTTGAATTTTAAAAACCGATCAAATTTGGTTTGGTTTTGGTTTTAATAAAAAAACCAAACCAAACCGAATATAGGAGTAGCTATTTCAAATTTATTATTACAACTATATATATGTATATTGTTATAGAAAGTTTCAAAAACTTTATAATAAATATAAACAGTTTGCACTTTTAATATAGTTATTTATCTTTACATTCTAGTATGATTGGTAGTTTTCTTTTGTTTAGTGTATGAATCCATTTCGTGTTAAAAATAGTATACTTTTAGTTGAGTCCTGAAATTATTCATCACTATTTCATTCAATTATCATCAATATATTTTGGTGAATAATAGATTTCTCAAAGGGCAATTGATTTGATAGAATTACATTGAATATGTCGTCGCCGGAATATGTGTTTTGTAATGTATGTATTATATTTAAGAAAAAACCAACAAATAACCAAAAAATCGAAAAACCGACATAAAACGAATCGAGAAAAACCGATTTAATTGGTTTGGTGTAGTTCTAATATTTGAAAATTTGACTTACTTGGTTTGTTTTTTTAGGGAAAACCCGATCCAAACCGAACCATGAACACCCCAACCCTTAATCCTCCTTCCAATGCTCACCACATGTTGATAAGAAATATCCATCTCCAACTCACGTGTCATGCTAAGGAATAAGCCCCTTAATGAGCCGGCGAACCCTCTCGCAAACACTAGAAACTAAGGCTGGTGCATGTCTAGACAACCTAGTGTAACAGACAGTATACTCCGAGACAATTATAGCACCTTGGCGCAAATGCTCAAACTCTATGCGCCATGCGTTCCTGAGGCTCTGAGGAACATACTCTATCAGGAACATATCTGAAAACTGAGTCCAAGTCAGGGAAGCTACCTCATCCGGACTGTCTAACTCATAAGTACGCCACCACTTATAGGCATCGCCTCGAAGCTGGAAAGTAGTGAAGGAAACCCCGCTCGATTCGAAAATACCCATGGCATGAAGAATATGGTATCACTCATCTAGAAATCATAGGACATCCTCTGATGCTAGACCACCAAATACAGGAGGCTTATACTTTTTGAACCTCTCAAGCCTACGTTGCTCATCCTCGGAAGCCGCTACCCTATCCTCGGGCTGATTTGGAGCTATAGGTTGTACCAGAATAACCTCTAGGACCTGATCAACATGAACTCGTTGCTCAGGAGTATGGCGGCGGGAGTCTATGCTCCTCCCCCGGCCTGGGATGTTGCTGCAAGCAAAGGGAAGCAACCCTGCCTGAGCCAAAGTGGTGTACATGCTCATGCACTGTACCAGAGTCTTCTATAGTGCTGGTGTAGTATGAGCAGTAGGCGTAACAGATGCCTAGGCTCCGACTAGCACTATTGGTGGCTCCTCGATGGCAGCTCACGCGAGTGCTCTAGATGCACCGCGTGTGCGTCCTCTACCTCTACCTCGGCCCCGACCTCTAATGACTGCAGTATGGGGTGCGGGTGCCTTATCATCTCGGGTAGCATGTGTCATCACCATATGTGAGAGAATAGAAAACAGAAGTTTAGAATTGCGATAGCAAAAATCTCGCACGACAGGAAATCAAATAAAGTGGAATTTTCCTAATAGTTACATAGCCTTTCGTAGATAGGTACACAGATCTCTTTGCCGATCAGTGAGACTTTAAAAACGGGCTTGTGATTCATAACTCTTATGAACTTAGAGCTCTGATACCAACTTTTCATGACCCCGGTTCACCCTCTATGAACCATCGTGACGGCACCTAGTATCTACGACTAGGTAAGCCTAACAATACAAAAAAATAACAAAAACTTGCGGAAGAAATAATTAAAAGTCGAAATAATGAGATAAAGCAGTGTTGAAAAGTGCCGCTCGGCATACACAATGACAACACTTGAAAAACTAAATACATTTTCCCTAAACCCTGAATCTCATGATCACAAGCCTTTGAATGTCAATAAGTGTCTAACTTCAGAATGTCTAACAAAGAAATGAAAGTACAAAAGGGCTAATATAAAAGGAAGAGTAGATTGGGACTCTTCGGTCTGCGGACGCGGCAGATATACCTCAGATCCTCTAAGAGTCTCGCCTCACAAGTGATAAATCTGAGTTGAGGTACCTGGATCTGCACATGAAAAACATGCACAGAAAGAGCAGAAGTACCACAGCGGTACTTAGTAAGTGCCAAGCCTAACCTTGGTCGGGTAGTGACAAGGAAAGTCAGGGACCTACTGAGATTAAATAAAATATAAGGTATAGCAGTATAAGGTAAAACAATGCAGTCGAAAGAGAACAGTGAGAAATCAAACATGATAGTAAGGATAACAACAATAACTGAAACAAAGGACAAACAATCACAAAAAATACCATTTTTCACAAGGATAATTATCTAGGGATCTCTCAAGATCACTTGGTATCCTCAATATATACTAGGGATGTCTGGTATCCCGAGGATCTCTTGGTATCCTCAATATGTGTTAGGGCTATCTCAGTATCCCGAGGGTCTCTTGGTATCCTCAATATGTACTAGGGATATCTTGGTATCCTGAGGATCTCTTGGTATCCTCAATATATGTCAAAGATCTCTTGGTATCCTGCACTTCAGCTCAAATCATAATTACGTACAGGGGATCTCCTGGGATGCTGTCTCGTAGTCAGTAAAACACACAACAATAGCACAAATAATACTCAATTAAAATCAACCTCACACCAAGGTAAAATAGGAAATTCTAGCCTAGCATGCTTCACGCAATACAAATAAGGCAGTTAAAGCAAATAAAGCAATTAAGTCAGTTAGACATGCTTCTCTAAGCTAAAAGTCGGCTTAAATTCCAAGTAATATAAGCGGGAAGGAAAAATAAAAGTAAAGCTATTTTAATTGAAAATAGTATTTTTAACAATTAGCAAAAGTACGCACTCGTCACCTCACGTACAAGGAATTTCATTTATAATGATATCAATCCTAAGAAAAATGTCCCCCACACAAGGTTAGACAAGCCAGTTACCTCGAATCGGCTCAATAATTAACCTGAGACCACGTTCTTGCCACGAGTACTTGACTCCAAATGTCCCAAATTTATTTAATTCAATTGAATAATGTAAATAACACTTCAAGTAACTGATTCTACAAATAAATTCTAAGCTAATACGCGAAATTAGGTAAAATAACAAAAATTTTCCTCAAGCCCATGTCTCTGAATAGGGTAACATTTGTATTTTCAGAATCCTCACACTCTCATGAGTTCAGTCATATCAAAAGTACCAGAATCGGACCTCAAATGTTCCCTCAAATCACTAATTAAAGGTCTCTAATTAATCAAGCCCTAACCCCCAAATTACCACTGATTTTTCTTAAATTTTCATACTTATAATGATAAAAATAACTTCAATAATGAGTTTGGGGATCAAAGACCTTATCCCAATGAATTCCTCTCAAAATCTCCCTTGAAAATGCTCCCCAAGGCTTCTTCCCATTTGAAAAAGAGCTGAAAATAGCTAAATTTTGCAAAGGCGAGAATTTATATATTTCTGTCCAGTTATTCAGCTTCAACAGCCCTGGGACCGCACCTATGGTCCCGCTTTTGCGAAAAAAGGGCCGAGCCTGCGACATTTCACTTAAACCCAGCCTTCTGCACCTGCGACCCCACTTACACATACGGGGTACCACTTCTGCAGCTCTTGCTCAACCTCCCCGTTTTCGATTCTGCGATGGCAAATGCCGCTTTGCGGCTAAGCACCTGCGGGACCCAATCGCAGGTGCGGTTATGAGAGAAAACCAACAGCTGAAGCTTCTCAAACAAATTCCAAATCCTTCCGACAACCTTCTGAAACCCGAGGCTGCCGAGACCTCAACCAAAAACACAAACAAGTCTAATGCCATTGTCCAAACTTACACCAATCCTTAAAACACTAACATATCGTCGAAATGACGAATCAACCACGAATTCAAGTCTAAGAACTCCAAAACTCTAAAAATACATTTTTGATAAAAAAAAAATATATCAAACCTCGTCTGAATGACCTGAAATTTTGCACACACATCAAATTCAACACTACAGAGCTACTCCAACTTACGGAATTCCATTCCGACCCTCGGATCAGAATCTCATTATCGGACCGAAAACTTCAAAAATTTGACTTTCAGCATTTCAAGCCTAAAATAACTATGGACCTCCAAAACATAATTCGATCACGCCCCTCAGCCCAAAATCGCTCAATGGAGCTCGCGAAACCATCAGAATTCTATTCCGAGGCCGTCTTCACACTGTTCTAACCATGGTCAAAATTTCAACACTTAAGCTCTCATTTAGGGACTAAGTGCCCCCAAAACTCAAAATCGAATATCCAAGAATTCAAAATAGCATATATAGATACGGGAAAAATAGATAATAGGGGATCGGGGCGTAAGTTCTTTAGATGACCGTCCGGATCGTCACAGTTCCACTAGTCAATTGACGCCAATCATTATATTTTGGATATAATTAACAATTTAACTATGAAATATAAATAATAAATAGATATTGATGCTAGTTAATTATATTTTGTGCTTTATATATAGTTATATTGAACAACTATATATATAATAAGTAGATGTTAATAGTGACCATAAATTACGTTTACTGTAATTTCACTAGTCAATTGAGACCAATTGTTATATTTTAGGATTTAATTAGCAATTTAATTATGAAATATAAATAATAAGTAAATATGACACTAGTTAATTATATTGTTGTGCTTTATATATAGTTACATTGAACGTTTATATATATATATATATATATATGTGTGTGTGTGTGTGTGTGTGTGTGTGTGTGTGTGTGTGTGTGTGTTGTATTATCCAACATATAATTTCATTCATTAAGGTCATGCATATATTGATAGCGACCCTATAGTTACGCTTACTATGGTCCCGCTAGTCAATTGACACAAATTGTTATATTTTGGGATATAATTAGCAATTTAATTATGAAATATAAATAATAAGTAGATAGGTATTCATATTGTCTAGCACCACCAAATTTTCTTGGTTTAAATCCATTTTTTAGATGGGGTAAAGTGTCCACTTGACTTGGTTTGATACGAAGAAAGTATAATAAATCGTATACCATTTATTTTTAGAAAGAAAGAAAATACAAAAATTTATATATACACTAAATTGTATAATTTTTGTAAACATAAAATACACATAAATACAAATATAATACACAAGACTGTTGAGCTCCCAACATTTAATTTTCGCATATTTCGAAGCTTGGAATTTAATTTTGTGTTTTGGAGGAAAAAATATAGACGAATTAATTATGGGGTTTCGGAAGTCTTTTCACTGGTGTGACCCAAGTTGGTCATACCAGTTGGGCCGTTTAGCATCACCCGCTCCATTTTATAACGAATCATATAACTTAGAGAGATTTTCATAAAACACTATCTTTTAGTAGTAATTAGCCATCTATAGATAGCATTTGCTATATTACGGATTATAAATATCTTTTCTGTGGTTATAAGATATATTTGATGTATTTAATCTGTTGTATTCATGAATATAGTAGCAAAAATAGGCGTGAATCAGGAAAGTCCAGCTAATCAGTTGTTGTATTCGAGTGTATTCGACTGTAATCATGGAGTGAAATATGGGATCAAAGCTGGACAGATTATTGTATCCTTATTGTATTCGACTATATTCACGACGTGAAATAGGGGAAACAGAAAGTGAATCAATTAACATAATAGACTTCTAATATAACTCAACAAACTCAATTATAACATACAAATTTTTGTATTTTCAGTTATAAATAAAGATTCTCAATTGAAAAATATCCCAAAACATAGCAATCTTCAGAGAAAATATATAATACATCTGAATACATCAATTATAGTAATTAAAAAAAATATGAATACATCCATGGCATATAGCGAGACAATGGATACAATAAAATACATAGCATACATCGGGATACATTGAAATACAATGAAAATACAATGAAATACATGGAATACAACGAGATATATTGAATTACAACAAAAAAAGACAAAGAATACAATGAATTATATGAAAATAAATTGACATATATTAACAAAAAATAAGTTGCTCAACCCCAAACTCTGTCGTCTTTGTTCAAGAACAAATCCTAATTTCTGGCGAATCCATTGTAGCAACGTATGAATATACAACACGCATCACCTTTGAGATTTGAAAGTACAACACACGTCTTCTTATTTTCATTACCTGCTTTTAGTGATTTGATTTATTTTTAGTGACAATAACGGAGAAATCTCCTTTCTTCATCTCTTAAAATAACTCATAGCTACCAAATCCACCATCATTGTCCCAATTGCCGCAACCATTACTATAAACCTTGCAAAAGGGAAATTACTCCACTGTTTTTTGGTAAGGGTTGGACAAGCTCTCGAATGCATCGGGCAATATATGAACAAAACCCGTGGCAAGAATTAATGATAGAGAAATTGCAATTCAAAATATTCGGTGTCCGAATTGATCGGAATGAAAAGAAAATAGTGTGGGTAAGAGGAATTTTGAGATTGAGCATCGTGTTTTCAGAGAATAGGGGAAGAGAATGAGATGTATCAAAGTAGAAAGAGAAGGAAAATAGTGTAACTGCATAGCATGTTTAGTGGCTTAGAGTTAACAAGTAACCACAATTAAATATTTTGCTATAAATATTAAAAGTTATTTATAAAATATAATATTTTAAATAACATATATTTAAAATAAAAAAAATATTAACCTTTGTTACCTGACGTGAACATTCCTTATATCTTATGACTTAGAGATGCATGATATTTGTTGGTGTATGAGCCGAACGAATCAAACAACAGAGATGAAGAATATCCAGGGAACCCGACCCATCATTGGACTACCACAAAATAGTACAATACCTCCAAAATCCAACCAATCTCAGCCTCGTTAATTCACAACCAACGCCATCTTGCTCCTTCCCAATTGTCTAGCCCACGAGTATCGACTTCTTGTTTTTACACCATTTAATACTATCACGTACCCTTTATACAACTCACTAAATACAAAATAAAATATCAACCAACAATGACCATCACAACATACAAAAATAATATCAACCAACAATGACCGTCAAAAGCATTCCCTTTATGTGATGCATTTTTTTAGCATGTTTAAAATTCTATAATCTATAATTTTATTAAACTTCTTATTATTTTTAATAAAATAATTTCTAACAAATATTTACATCTTAGTTTACATCACAGGTTTTTTATTTTTTTCTTTTACTTTGTGGCCCGTTTAATTGCATCACCATCAATACAGATGTTTGATTAGAAAATAAATTATTTTAGCGTTAATTATTTTGATATTAGTTGTATCGAAATTATTATTCTATTCTCCTATAGAGTAAAAATAATATTATAATTTTAGAATAACTAATTTTAAAATTAATTTAATTTCGTAATTAGTTGTAGTACAATTTTTTCATTTCATCCCAAATTTAATCTAAAAAATTAATTATAGATTATACAACAAGAACCCCTTAACCTTCCAAAAGCCAAATAAACCAAAAGCACCTTTCTTTTCAACTTAGTTCAACAACTCCTTCTATGGATTCTTGATATCTCTCTTTTTCCTCGTATACATAGCTCAGAATTTTCTAAATTTCTCATAATTGGGTGTGTATGAATTCATGGCTTCTTCTTCACTCTCTAGCATCTACTCTCCTTCTTCTTCTTCTTCATCTTTCAAAACTGAAGTGAAATCCATTCACAAAATCACTTCTTCCCAATTGGGTTCAATCCCCCTGACCGGAAAATCAAGATTCCATGTTCACGCGGTGGCGCGTGAATTGTCCACCGGCGGCAACAACGACGTCGTATTGAAGAAGAAGGAGAACATTGGTTTAGAGAAAGACCCAAAGTCCCTATGGAAGAGATATGTAGACTGGCTTTACCAGCACAAGGAGCTGGGCTTGTATTTGGATATCAGTCGGGTCGGGTTCTCCGACGAGTTCCTTGAGGAAATGGAGCCCCGTTTGCAGAAGGCGTTTAAGGACATGGTGGAATTGGAAAAAGGTGCAATTGCAAATCCCGATGAGGGAAGAATGGTGGGTCATTATTGGCTGAGGAGTCCTCATCTTGCTCCTAACTCATTTCTCCGGTTGCAGATTGAGAATACTCTTAAATCTGTTTGTCAGTTTGCTAACGATGTCGTCAGTGGTAAGGTCAGTTCAAGTTTTCACTCTTTTTCTCTAACATTTCAGCTCAAAGTCAGCCCTTTTCTTTGACTTTAAATCATCTTGAGGTGTAGTTGATTGGTCTTCATTAATTTGTAGCCATCAGTTTTGCTTGAATAATATTGATCTCTAAAACTCTTAACTTTACCCAATTTGATGACCTTTTTAATCAATCAATTGGTATTTCAAGTCAATATAGTTAAAAATTTGTATGGTATGAGTAATATGGTTCAGTGATTGTTACTTGGGAATAAGGAACTTAGGATAATAAGCCTATGAGAAAATGTTTAAGAAGTGTTAATGTTGGTTCCTAACTTCTAAGTTGTGAAGGCACTTCTTCTGAGTTATTATTTCTTTATCCTCCAAAAGAATATTTTGCCACTTCTGGAATTGGTTATTGGTTGTTATATCTGTGGCGCTTTAATCAACCTAGTGTGAATTACGGCATCTATGTTGCAGATCAAGACTCCTTCTGGTGGCCTATTTACGCAAATTCTTTCTGTTGGAATCGGTGGTTCAGCGCTTGGACCGCAATTTGTGGCTGAGGCATTGGCTCCTGACAACCCTCCTCTGAAGGTAAGTGGAAGTTGTGTTCAAAAGACCAGTGATTGTTCTGTTGTGAGATTTATGGGTTAACCGAACTCACTCTTTTAGCAGTAAACTGTTAAGGGGTTTTATTAAATGTTCCTCACACTCAAAGCCTGTGAAAACAAAAAGAAATAAGTCTTTTCGGTCAGCTTCGTGTCTCGATTATATTTCTCAACATGGTGCAGTTACCCTTTTTCTTTCTTTTTATAAGCTAAGTAGAACATGCTGTGAGTTACTATATCATAAAATTGATAGTACCTCGCCATCTAATGTGCACTTTTATTTAAATTAGTTTTTTGTACAACGGTGTAAAATCGGATTTAAAGTTCTATGTGTACTTTACTTAACATGGCTATCAAAGTTGATGAAGTATTTTGATCTCGCCAAGCTGGTGTTTTCTCTTTTATATGTTCCAGAAGTTTACCGCATAACATCAAAGCCAATGTAAGTGCCTTGGCTTAATATTATCCTCTATTTCTTTCATATCTATTTATTGTCATGGTATTGCTTCTCTAGCATGGCAAGCAATAACGAATTTTTTCACACGCAAAAAGAAGTAATAGTGAATATGTCCTTGGAACAGTTTTCCTCCCATTAACGGTGTAGATAAAGTCAAATGATGCCAAATTAATTGTGTAGAAAAATTAATGAGAAGGACTTGAAATATAGTTTGTCTTCTACATTGTTTATAACAATTCTAGGCGGTGACTTTCCTTATTGTAAACATGCGTTGAACTCTTCCTTGCCTTTTTGTTCGTTCTCCCACGTTGTAAATGATCCTCTCGCTGCTAGATCCATTTTGTTCACTGCAGAATTTTCATTGTTGTAGTTTCCTTTTTTCCCTTATACCATTCTGTATCGTCTCTTGGCAGATAAGATTCATCGACAACACAGATCCAGCAGGCATTGATCATCAAATTGCACAACTTGGGCCTGAGCTGGCTTCAACACTTGTTATTGTTATTTCAAAGGTGGTTATGCATGTACTTTCTGCCTTTTTGTTGTTTTCTTAGCATAGATAGAGACCTTTCTGATAGACTGATACAATATTTGTGAATATCTTTATATTACTTAGAGTGGAGGCACTCCAGAAACCCGAAATGGCTTGTTAGAAGTTCAGAAGGCATTTCGTGAAGCTGGCCTGGAATTTGCAAAACAGGTTTTGACCTCAGGTTCTTTTTGCTGCTTTCATAATTTTCTCCATAGTGTGGAGTTGCTTTCTGATGAATGCCGTATCTAGTTAAGCAAATAAAAGTTGTCCGGAAGAAATTGAGAGAATATAATGACTGGTTTACCTCTGTTTAATCTGCGTTTGCTGGTTGAGGAATAAAAGTTTCTGCCTGGTCTGTTATCCTCTGGTTCTGTCATTTTTGTTCACTTTCTATTTTAGTTTAGATTGCAGTTGTACATAGCATTATTCTTAAATAATTATAAGTGTTGCTTACTGCCACTCGTCTGCAGGGTGTTGCCATTACACAAGAGAACTCTTTACTTGACAACACCGCTAGAATCGAGGGTTGGTTAGCCAGATTCCCTATGTTTGATTGGGTGGGTGGAAGAACCTCTGAATTGTCTGCAGTTGGTTTACTTCCGGCTGCACTTCAGGTTTGTCACCTAACATCAAGTTTCTACTCCGGCTCTTTATTTAAACACCATGCTTTTAACCACTTTAAACGTTCCAAACTTCTCGACACAATTTTAGAAGGAAGAATATTTCATGTACCTCTCACAAGTTTCAGAAATTCAATTAAATTTATTATTGAATTGTGAAGATTGGTCTGATCTTATCTTTGTCGAATTAATTTATGTATGACCTCGAGAACTTGCTTACACTTTAAATTATCAAGCATGTATTATATAGGTAAGCTGCCCTGACCTTAGAGCAGCAGTAAAGTTGTCTCCGTGTAACATATAGGTCATGTCTTCGAGCCGTGGAACCAGCCACTAGTGCTTGCATTAGGGTAGGTTGTCTACATCACACCCCTTGGGGTGCAGCCTTTCCCCGTTCCCTGCGTGAACGCGGGATGCCTTGTGCACCGAGCTAAAGAAGAAAGTGTTATATAGGTAGGACTTAGCTCATTATAATCCAAGGCCAGCAGGACTATGTCGCACAGGATGAGATACAGGGAATTTGTTTCTTCTTTGCTTAGAGCATTTCTATCTCATTATGCCTTCATATACTTTTTTCACTCCAGGGAATCAATATTAGAGAGATGCTTACTGGCGCTGCATTGATGGACGAAGCAAACAGGACAACTGTGGTATGACCATATATGACCTTTTTCATGTTCTTTTGGCAAATAAAAGTATGACTCTATAGAGTTCGAATTTTTGAGAATAACTAGAAACTTTTCCAAGAACATTGCATTGAACAAATTTCTTTGTGGAATTGTTTAAGCTATATTTTTCTCGTTTGACTTGTGGAGAGGGGTGCTAGAACAAATTGATGGTTAACAAATTATTTGTCATCAGGTTCGGGATAACCCAGCAGCTCTACTTGCTTTGTGTTGGTACTGGGCTACTGATGGGGTTGGATCGAAGGTCTGAATCACCTTCAAATTTGTGTTTCTGATGACGGAGGAGCATATAGTTGTATATTTGACTATGATGGTGGATATGCTGTTTCTTATGTGTTGCAGGATATGGTTGTCCTCCCGTACAAGGACAGTTTATTACTATTCAGTAGGTATTTACAGCAGCTTGTCATGGAGTCTCTTGGAAAAGAGTTTGACCTGGACGGAAACCGGGTATTTTCCCATATTTCTTATGCTTTTCATTTTCGTCGTTGAAAACCAGACTTAATAGATGCATTTCCACTTATGATTTATGCTAACTGATAACTAATATTAACTTTAAGTGATACATGACCGTGGTCTTGCATATCATCTTTCTTTTCCTCCTTGTCATTAAAGAGGTTTTTTGTCTGGTAGTTGAGGAATTCTGCTGTTATTGCTGGCATTAACTTAGTATGTTCATGTCCTTTCCCCTCCCTATTTATTTTATTCCAACTGAGTTTATCTAGGTAAATGGCAGTAACTTGTGGTAACGAGTACGTGTGAGTTTTTTTTTTAATTACAGCTTCCTGTGGCTAAAACTTATCATTAGCCTATAACTGAACCAAGTTTGAATCCTTATTCTCTCCTAAAAAAAACGTGATGTCCCAGTATTTATCTGAACTACTGTTGCTTCATGTGCCCATCACTGCCGTAAAAGTCTTCTATAATTGTCAAAAAAGCCTTCCTTCCACTTTGGCCATAGAGTTTCTGTTCACTCGCACCGCATCAACAAAACTCTAGCTGAAATGCCTCAGTATTACATTGCCGCATCGTTTCTCTGGAAGTTTCTTCTGTGTTCCTATCAGTCCCTTTCGCTTATTCATCTAACCATACATGCACCAACTCAACGTAAAAGGAACCATATAAATTACTCTTCTTGTCCTCTGTTTTAGATTTTACTCTTAAAAAACAGTTTGCTGTTGGAAATGTAATGCAATTTTGCTCTGTTTGAATCCTTTAATATCTTTTCTGTACCTGCCTTGTCCTTTGTTTACTTATCTAGCTGTTAAAGGAAGTTCAGTTATGAATAAAATCTCCCTTCATTCACTAATCTAGGCTGTTGACTGAACTTCAGTTGTGAATAAGATTCCTGGCGTTTATGTTTATCCATTTTTGCCATTCACAGGTGAATCAAGGGATCAGCGTTTATGGAAACAAAGGGAGTACAGATCAGCATGCGTAAGTTGAGAATGCGTTTTCACTTATTACAAAAGGAAAGCGTAAAAAAGAAAATGAAGAAAAGCTGATGTTCTTTTTTCTGAAGTTTGTTAAAGTATTTGCAAACCTGTCATCGTTTCACCTTAAAAATTTATCCTCTTTTTCTTGTGTCCAGCTATATTCAACAACTCCGAGAAGGAGTGCACAATTTCTTTGCAACATTTATTGAAGTATTGCGTGATAGACCCCCTGGTCATGATTGGGAGCTTGAACCTGGTGTTACCTGTGGTGACTACCTCTTCGGAATGTTACAGGTTTGTCCTTCTAATATTTTAGTTAAGTGGAAAGATCGGAAGGGGGAGGGGGAGGGGGAGGTCTAGTGCAAGAAAGGCAAGATGTTTACAAAAGGCTTCAGGTAATGAGAGGTCATACATGGGTATCACTTTATAATTTTGCGTGATATTGCCAGTTACTGACCTACTTGCATTTGGTATTGATAAACAGAAGATAAGTGTACTGGTAATTGAGATGACACTCATTCTTTTAGCATTTTCCCTGTTTAGAAAAGGAGTACGTTGCTGGTTAATTTGTAAAAAGTTTGACCTAGGATCTTTTTGTAACAGAATCACACCCTTTGTGAACTGTGTTAAAGACTTTTTCCTTCCACACTCCACAGTTAACGACTTTTTCTACTTTCTTTTTCCCCCTATTCAAAAGGTTGATCCATGTTTTGCCAGGGAACAAGGTCAGCTCTGTATGCGAACGATAGAGAATCCATCACAGTCACTGTGCAGGAAGTGACACCTAGATCTGTTGGAGCTCTAGTAGCACTCTATGAGCGAGCTGTTGGGATTTATGCCTCACTTGTCAACATTAACGCTTATCATCAACCTGGTATTTCCTTTAGCCCTTTGTTTTTTACGTGGACTTCAATAGGAGCTGAATTATTGATGCTTGTTTGTGTATACCATCTCTAATTGAAACCACGAGTCTTTATCTACCTGTATCATGGTTGAATAATAATTAGATAAGTTTTACAGACAAGGAATATTACATTGGCTATTCAATTGAAGTGAATATATGTCGTTTTCATTCGAGACCAACTAATATCTAATATGTTGTCAGGTGTGGAAGCTGGCAAAAAAGCCGCTGGAGAAGTTCTTGCGCTTCAAAAGCGTGTCCTTGCTGTGCTCAATGAGGCCAGGTATGTTGATGAGATCTTAGTTCCTCTTTCTTGGGTTGGAAAATATTGATGCAAATTCTGTTCTTTCAAATTCTCTCTTTGGTGAGACGGCCGCTATTAAGTATGCTATTTCTTTTTCCAGCTGTAAAGAGCCTGTCGAACCACTTACACTAGACGAAATAGCTGAGCGTTGCCATTGTGAAGAAGATGTATGTTCCATCTCTTAATGTCTTCATTTTTTCTTTATTTACGCATGCAACTTGATGCAACTTGCTGACTGCCCTTTGCAAATTTGGCAGATCGAAATGATCTATAAGATTATCGCACACATGGCTGCTAATGACAGAGCCCTTATTGCCGAAGGTAGTTGCGGTTCTCCTCGGAGTGTAAAAGTTTATCTGGGCGAGTGCAATGTTGACGAGTTATATGCCTAGATTTTGCATTAAACATTCTTATAATTCTGCATACATCTGAGAAATACATCTGTGCCCAAGATGGGGTCTGGCCTTGTGGTGGCTGGTTATTGGGGATTCCTAACTGCTGTTGTTAAGCAATAAAAATCTAATTTTTTTCTTTCGAAGCACCATCTTCACATGCATTGGCTGTATCGAGCATATTAGCATCCCCATGATCAAATAAATTTCAGTAAGCTAAGTTTGTTGGTGTAGCTCCTATTTATAATTTGCTCTGCCCACCCTCTTTTTTCTTATTGATTAGATGTTTAATACCACCAATTTTGATGGTATGGTGTGAAACTTGACATTCCATTGATACAGTTGTGATCTTTATCATTCTTGTCGCAAACCATTTTAATGTACCAAAAGTTCCATAGGTCCATCAGAAGGAAGTGGAAGAAAGGGGAAAAGAAGCGTTTTGCTCCACAATTTCTTTCCATTGCTGATTCATGATTGTTTTAACTTGTTTTTACAAAGAATGGTTGGTGGAATGTTTATATAGATATCTTGGCTGGTAGTCCAGTTCTTGTTGTTTGCAGTCCTTTTCCCTACTGTGGTATGTGGGACGGGTGAATTAGTGTCGATTCCAGCATGTTTGATTTGTTAGAAAAAGACGGACCTACAACTCAAATCAAACTAATAGGTACTGTACATCGTTGGGTCAGATTCAAAATATTGCATTGTCTAGGTTAAACAGGGATCTCCCCTAAAGGGGAATGACAGATATTTTGATGTCCAAAATTGTTAAATTACTCATGCAATGCTGTGAAATATATTCAACTAGGAAACTACTTGACCAACAAGTAGTCAATTACAAGAAGATGAGGTCAGTATCCCATAAAATATATAATTGAACTTGGTACTTGTATCAACCAGTTCAATTCATAGTGATTGAATCTGCTTCTTTCATACTGATAGTCGCCTAGCTAGCTCAAACTTACATCACTTGCTCGAATAATTTAGATTTATAACTAAAAGAGGGCAATGCACTCGGTTTTTCATACCCGGATTTCGAATTCAAATTTGGAAAAATAAAATTGTATAATCGTTTTCAAAATAATAGCATATATATATATAAATTTTATACACTTTTTCGATTACTGAATATAAATAATTTATGGTACGGACTAAAAGTATAAAAGCCCGAACTCTTTTTGTTAATAGATGACAGATCACTAGTTCAAAAAATTCAAAAATTGCTAGATTTATAATTGATTGTTCAAAAATAGTCCAATTTCAAAAGTAATTAAAATTTAGCCATTTTTTCATTTATAGATAAATTTGAGCAAAAACACTGTTCAAAACCCGGAAAATACTCCAGCATATTATACTAGAGTTCCAGGATAAGTATGCTGGAACTTCAGCATAATATGATGGAGTTCCAGCATAAATACACTAGAACTCCAGCATAATATACTGGAGTAAGTATATCGATCCAGTATAATATACCAGAGTTTGGAGCACCGGTACTTTAGTCTCCAGTATATTATACTGAAGCCAACAAAGTATATCGGTTCAGCATAATATGCTGGAGTTCATACACAGATGCACCGAACTCCAGTATATTATGCTGGATCGGTCTCTATTACGGTAAAATAGTGGCTATTTTTCATTGACTTGGTAGCCGCTGACTATTTTTGAATAGCCAGTCCAAAAACTGGCTATACCATGTTATTTTACCTACCATCCCACTACGTCTATCATTGCAGTGAAGCAACTGGAGGAGGAAGTGCACAATTAACCATTAATTAGAGATGTCTTGACTGTTTAGTCATTGTTTAAAATGTATTTACTCTTTAGCCAGTGCTTAATAAATTTTTGTCCGCCCGGACGAAAATACCCCTGTGCTAGACATGGGTGCTGTGTAAATATTAAGGACATTGTGTCCTTAACTTCATGAATGTTGTGTAAATATTAAGGACATCGTGTCATGTCATGTCCTTAACTTCATATGTGCATTGTAAATGTTATGGACATGACGTCCTTAACTTCATTTGTGTAGTATAAATGTTAAGGACATAATGTCCTTAACTTATATTTGCACATTCTGTTGTTACTTTAGAGCCTCATGTCCTTAACTTCATATATACAGTGTAAATATTAAGGACATAGTATCCTTAACTCTATGAGTGTTGTGTAAATATTAAGGACATGTAGTCTTTAACTTCATGAATGTTGCGTAAATATTAAGGACAAAGTGTTCTGCCAAGTCCTTAACTTCATATGTGTAGAGTAAATGTTAAGCACATGGCGTCCTTATCTTCATGTGTGCAATGTAAATGTTAAGGACACCATGTCCTTAATATTGACACAACGCTCATGAAGAAAGGGTAAAAATATCTTTTTGTATTAATTTTAATAGAATAGTGGCTGTTTTTGATCAACATTAAAAATACTGAATAAAAACTAAATACCATGTTAAAAAGTGGCTATCCCATGCTATTTCTACGCAACTGGAGTAACTAGTTCATTTCTCCATAATATTGTTTTTTACTTAGCTATACTATATAAGAACCTTATTTACCTATATTCTCTATGTTTTGTAGTTTTTAATAAATATCTATATTTTTTTAAAAATTATGTAGATTTCTCCTTAAAAGACTCCCAGCCCATTATTATTGTCTTCAATTAAGGGATTCAACTACACCTTTTCCTTTTTTTCCCGCTTGTCTTCTCTCTCTCTCTCTCTCTTTTTACATCAAAATCCCTTAATCTAAGCTAGAATCTCCATCTTCTCTCTTTCTACCACTACCGAATTAATTGTATTATTTTTTTGTCGGGAGACGGGACAACACTGAAAATAAAGAAATATTCAGGAATTGTGTGATAATTGTATTTTAATTGTACCAAATACATAAATGCTTAAAATATAATTGTATCATACTTGTATCATAATTTATCTATATAATACATTAATACCCAAAACAGTACTTGATATAATACTAAAAAAATTAATATATAATTATCATATATTTGTGATTCAAACTGTAAAATTCGTCACCGAACTCATAATTGCTCGATTGTAACGATGTACAATGAATATATAATTATCATGCATTTATAATACAATTAAATACAATCGCGATTCGTTTCTGAAAAATTGTGATATAATTATGATCTCCGTCTTCTTCAAGTTTCAATTACAATTCTGTACTAAAAATCTAATATAATCGTATTATAATTGTATTAATATTATATCAAGTATTGTTTTAGGTATTGATGTATAATATACAAGCCACATACAATAAAAAATATAAAAAAAGAAAACAAGTTTCAAAATTTACTCACAACTTAATTCTAAAATAATATTCCGAATTTCGTCTGCATTGTATCAATAAGAAGAAGAAATTTTGGGTGATTAATAAGAAAGAGGAAAATTAGGTTTGAAAAGCTTTGAGAAAAGTAAAGAATCGACAATTTGGTGTTGGGGGGGGGGGGGGGGGGCGGGTAACGGTGCTTATAAAACATTAAGAGAGAATTTGGTGATTATCAAGAGAGAATTTTTTTTCTTGAAATCCTTTGAAAAATGAACAGAATCTTAAATGTAGGGGTTATTTTAAATAGGGGTTAGGTGTCTGTAACTGATAGATTAAATTTAAGGTAATAATTAACCTAAATAAAGGAAATAAATAAATTTCTATTATATTATAATTAAATAAAAATCCCTAATATTATCCCCAACCCCACCACCCTCCTCAAACCTTTTTTATTTTTCTTTCCATGTTTTTTCTTTGGCACGGTCAAATGATTAAGGGATCTTTAATTTGAATAGACCAATCAATGATCAAATAGACAAATGTTTGTATTGTTGGTGATATGATAAACATAAAGAAGTGGATAGGCTCCTTTGGCAGCAATAGATGCCATAATCTCATATTGTAAGAGATATCAAATTTAAACAATTTGCCTTTGACGCCAAATTGACACATAATGCAGTAGATAGTTGAATTTTTTTTTCCGAGTAATTAGTTCTAATTAACTTCCAGGAAAGCATAAGCAAGC
This sequence comes from Nicotiana benthamiana, assembly GCA_034376525.1. Lineage (NCBI taxonomy): Eukaryota > Viridiplantae > Streptophyta > Magnoliopsida > Solanales > Solanaceae > Nicotiana > Nicotiana benthamiana. Next base: position 79,284,695 of record CM067326.1, on the reverse strand, counting down.
AATAAAGCAATGCTGACATCAACAGCTGTTACATAAATCTGTGGAGAGCAGGCATTTTGAACTTCAGGTAAAGAGTTTCTAAAATTACAACTTAAATTTTAGGGGAAATGGCAGTTATCGTCCCTGTATTATTACCTAATTGATCTTTTAGTCCCTCTAATCTTTTTTTTTTTAATAAAGATTTAATTCCATTTCGTCAATAGATCAAAATTACAGAGTTTTCCAGTAGCCGTTGACTAGCTACTGTTACAAACAGTCTAGAAGGAAAAACTCCTTTATGTTTTATACATTAAATCATGAAAAGTATGATGAGGTTTTCTTCTTACTTCTACGGGAAATGATCTAGTCTTCGCAAGTGTTTAAGAGAGTTCCCCTGAATGTGCACATGAATCGCTATCTCTTTACATGTATCCTTTACAGCCGAAGTCCCGCCTTGGAATCTAATTTTATTCCTTTCCCACCACATACAGTACACTAACATTCCAAACACACTGGTCGTTATTTCCGCATGCTCGTTTTTCCTTTTTGCAATGTTGCTAATCCAATCGACTTCGTTGTTCCAATCACCGATGGTTCCTCTAATCTTTTAAGATCCTCTAGTTATGATATCCAAATTACCCTTGGTATTAGCAAAACTTCTGTTTGCAGCGTTAAGTTCCGTTAGTAAAAGGACTGATATCGCTCGCTTTCATTAATTGAAGGTTAGACGCATTGACTCAAATATCATAGGGACTAAAAGCGAAATTAGGTAATAACACAGGGACAAAAATGGCCATTTCTCCTAAATTTATGAACCACAATATGAATTGTAGTATCATGAATTTGAATTCAAGTAACCATTAAATTATATTCCCTCCCATCCATAATAAAGGACCAATTTATCTTTTTATTTTGGTTCAAAATAATTGTTTTATTTATATAATTGTTATTGTTGTTACATATAATTAAGAAAAAATTTAATTTATTTTTCCACGTATTCCTAAAGATCTTTAACTCTTCACATTAACTATCACATTAATTATGCTGCAATATTTAATTAAGAATAATTTAGTTACATTAATTATTTTTGTTTAAAATTTAATATTTTTTTAATGAGTGAGTCAAAGTCAAATTTATTATTTATTTGTGGATCGGAGGGAGTAAAGATGGGTTGAATATCCCTAACTTTAATGTTAATTATTCAGAAAAAAATACCCAAACCAAAACTGAATAACGTTAAAGCGGGATAAACAAAGACGATATTTTCCTCGTACTCCAAAAAACCAACAGAAGAGTTGTATCATTGGAAAAGATTAATTGTAGGTTTGTTTATGTGTTAAACCTTTTATGTAGGACATACTTTATGGTTGTATTAATAAAGAACCAAACTAATTTTGGACCCACTAACAAACCTGCTGCTTCTTTTCGAAATTCAAATTAAAGTTGTTCCTTGATTTAAATTTTGTATAATGTCAAAGGCGTCAACACCATAATGCTAGTATCGGTTATTACAATTAAGCCACAAATCTTTAGTTTAATGGCAAAACTGAATTATTGACATGTTAAGTTGTCGGCTTTGAATCCTCTTGAAAGCAATTTGTATTTATTTCTCCCCTTAAAAGTAAGAGAGCTGCTATTAGGCCAAACTTACCATGACTCGATGATGGCTATGCTGGTGAAATTTCATTACAGCCCTTCATTTCATACTAGGCTTAATAGTTATTTTTTCCCTTCAAAATTAGTTAATAACTATTGATTATCCCAAAACATTAATTTCATAAATTATCATTTTCTCATAGGAAGATCAACCAACTTTATATGTATACCTATACTATTATGTATTTATTTTATTTATTAAATAAAATTTATACAAATGAAAATATCAAAAGTCTTTGTGTATGTATATCTATACTATTGTATTTTTATTAAAATACAATTTATACGATGGAAATATCAAAAGTCTAGTATCTATACATAATATTATTTTTATAAGGTATACAAACGTATACCATATACTTATGTTAAGCAACCTTTCATTAAACGCATTCTTCACCACCCTTCTCCCTAACCTAAATATGAATGCTAACCTAGAATCTAGTTTGGAGCTATTAAACCCGAATAACAACCTAGAAATTAGGCTGGAGCAACTAAGGAATGCATTACGCATATCATCAGGGTTGAATTCAGATGATAGTTTAATGAATGAAGATGAGTCAGACAACATTGATTCAGACGACAACTTCAACGATGGAGAAGATCATGTTGACTATGTTGTTGATGATGATGACGATGATCATTATTTAGAGGAAGAGGGAGAAGGTGAAGAGGACATGGAAATGGCTAATGAGTTCAATGATGAAGATCTAGTAATTGGTTCAATTACTTGGATGCAGTTCAATAATAAGGATGTTATGTTTGATTTTTACAAGGAACATGCAAGATTTCCGGGGTTTTGCATTGTCAAAAGAACATTAAACAAAAAAAGTAGTGATATTGTTAGGTATGTGCAATATGGTTGTGATAGGTCTAGGAAACCGAGAAATAAGCATGTTACCAAGAGAAGGAACTGCCGTGCTAGAATAAATGGAATTTTGGAGGAGAATGGTTCATGGCGTGTTTCAAAGGTGGTTAAAAACATAATCATCAATTGAAACCAGCACTATCGCGATTGATGTCTGGACACATATCACTTAGTAAGTCTCTTAAGAGAACTCTTGTAGCCAAAGATATTGTTGGCTTAAGACCCTAAAAAATGTAAGAGTCGCTGAAGTACTTTCTGCCTTGCTGGTGGCCCCCAGAATATGGGCTATACACTAAAGGACTATAGACATTATATTTTGAAGAGTAGAAAGCTTCAGTTGCAAGAAAGGTATGCACAATCATTACTTAAGTTCTTCAGTGACATGCAAAAAAAAAAGATAGGAAATTTTACTACTCCGTATATGTGGATAGTTTTGGCCGGCTTCGTAATGTCGTATGAGTTCATTCACACTCTAAGGTTGCATATGAGAAGTTTCATGATGTAATATGCCTTGATATCACATACTTTGTGAATCGATATAATATGTCATTTGCTTCATTTGTTGGTATCAATCAACATAGGCAGTCCATACTTTTGGGATGTGCTCTTATGTCTAGTCAGGATATAACAAGTTACAAAGTGGTTCTCTCTACATGGATTGGGGCTCTAAACAATGTTCGTCCATTAACTACCATGACTGACCAATGTGATAGTATTAAGGCTACCATCAATGCATTGATGCCAAATACGGTACATAGATATTGTTGGCACATATTCGCAAAGTTGCCTGGAAGTTAAGCGGAGTTCTTGATGGTAAGATTGCGAAGGCAGAATTTAAGACTTGAGTCCTTGATAGCATTAACATTGTTGAGTTTGAGAGAAAATGGACTGATTATATTGCAAAATATAACTTAGATGGAAGGGATTGGTTTTATAACTTTTATTTGGAGAAGGAAAAATTGGTTCCTGTATACCTAAATGACCATTTTTGGTTGGGACGTTGTCCATACAAGAAGGAAAGGAATGCATACTTTCTTTGACAGATTCATCACTTGCCAAATCACTTTGAATCTATTTGTTCAGCAATATGAGATAGCCATAAGAGCTAAGTTCGAGAAAGAATTTGAAGCTGAATATAGGTCAAGGTGCTTTGAACCAAAATGAATTTGCATGGGAGGAAAAACTTCAAAGATGTTATACTCGTGAAGTGTTTGAATTTTTTCAAGTACAATTAAGGTACCATTGTGAAATCAGCATCCATGAAGACCACCAAGCTGGAGTGGAGAATTAAATTATCTCATATTATTTGTTCAGGAATTTTAACACTAGAGATCTATTCGTATTCACGGTTGAATATACACCTATTGGTGAATATCTAAGTTACAGCTGCAAATGGTTTGAAACAGAAGATATTCTATGTTGCTATATACTAAAGGTGTTGTCTCATTAGATGATCAAAAACATTAATGAGAGGTGAATATTGAAAAGGGGAAGAAAAGATGTTGTTCGTACGCACTTGAAACGCTTCTTTCTAGGAGGTTACCCACGTATAACTTCTGAATACATGATGTACAAGGAACTATTAAAGCATTTTGAACGGGTTTGTGATATTGCATTGGACATTAAAGTGATGAGGCTATATATTAAGTATGATTTGAACATATTGGAGCATGACCTTTTGAATTGGGATGATGATATGATAGTTCCAAATTGGGATTTGGAAGATACACATGGTGGTGGGGATGGGGGTGAGGCTGGGGTTGAGGTTGAGGGTGAGGGTGAGGGTGAAGGAACAAATATAAGAGATCCTAGATATGTAGCTTCTCGTGGACATCCAAGGTTGAAAGATATAAAGGGCAAATTGATTCATACATTAGAAGTTCACAAACGGGTGGTGGAAGTGGAGTTAGAGGTAATAGGAGGGATAAAGATGGTGGTAGAAGAGGTGATAGAGGCCGTGGTAGAGGTGGTAGAAATCCTCGGCTAGCGGAAGAAATTGAGGTAAAGTATAACAAATTTGATTAAATATTATTATATATTCTTTTCGAAAAATACATTACTTATTAGTCCTATTTACTCTAATTACAACAAGATGATGCAATAGTACCACCATAGAGTCGCTTTCCGGATCTAAACGATGAAGCAAACTGGGAAGTAGAAAACTTGACCGTTTAGTTTGAGACTTATTTAAGTTGATTTGAGGTAGATTGTTTTTTTGAATTTACTGACTTTGTTTTGTAATAAGTTTAAACGTGTGGTATTATAATTGTCATTATTAAATATTTCTTTTTATTATTACTTACTTTTAATTTAGAGGACTAGACTAACAAAATGTGATTAGTTGCAACTATTACAAAAATGAAAGACTTGAGAACATTAAAATCAGTTCAAACTAAGAACTAAAATGCTCACATTCAGTTACTAAAACCTTGCCTTCAACATTCAACTTAAAACCCTACCTTTAACATCTATCTTGGTATCCCTACCTTCAACCTTTACATTCAACGTTTTTTCCCCCGAAAAATATTCAACTGAAAGCAATTTCTAACCCTATCTTTAACCCTTACTGTGACGACCCGGCCGGACGTCTTAAGAAGTAACACCTCTATCCCCTATTAACTGATTTCTCCAAGTTTATTTCTTGTAATCAAGACAAATTCGACCTTGCTCGAATCATCAAATCTAAATGCCACCTCGCTCGAATTTACAATAAGTCTAATTCAACCACGCTCGCATTTACAGCAAGACAAATTCAACTTTGCTCGAACTAGTTAGTCTAAATTCGACCTCACTCAAATTTATAGCAAGACAAATACGACTTCGCTCGAATTAGCTAGTCTAAATTCGACATTGCTCGAATCATCAAATGTAAATTCGACCTTGCTCGTATTTACAACAAGTCTACATTCGATGTCACTCGAATTTACAGGAAGACAAATTCAACCTCGCTTGAATCAACAAATATAAATTCTATCTCGCCTGAAATAAATCTAAATTCGACCTCGCTCGAATTAAAAAATCTAAATTTGACCTCGCTGGAATTAACAAATCTACATTCAACATTTCTCGAATTAACAAATCTAAATTCGACCTAGCTTGAATTAACTACCAAAAGTTAGAGACTTAATGCAAGAAGATATTAGAAGTTCGAAAAGAAAAGGGAAGGAAAGGACAAAGACATACAACCAAGGATAAATCATCTATTCCATTCAAAGGAAAAATAGCGTCTTAAAAAGGGGCAAAAGGGGGGGGCCACCCAACTGTCTATGTACAAAAAAACTAAACATAGGAGGAAAAATTAAGTACAAAAGCTTCACTCAGCATTATCCACATCCACACCATCATCTCTCTCCCTGCTAGGTTTAGTAGCTTCACTTCAACCGTCACCCTCTCCATCAGAATGTTCATCATCAAAGGTAAGCCTGTCCTCAGCCTCATCGTCTCCACCAACCTCCGATGTTGCAGGGTCATAGCCGTAAGCAAGCGGAGACTCACGCGCTTTAACACGAGATTCTTCGAAAGTGACTTCATAAACACTCCCTACTGCCAACAAACCCTTATATATATCTCGTTGAGCCTCAACATGGATCTACATCTCGTACAAAGGACGAGGAACGGCAGTAGAGGCGGATGAAGGAGGAGTCGAAGCCAACAATTGAGCCTCTCAGCCTCAAAAGCAGCAATTTGATCACCCAAGGTCGAGACATCTCCCTCCAGCCCCCCAATTCAGTCATCAAGCTGTGCATCCCTCAGAGCGGTCATCTCCATCTCAGTTTCACATTTAGACTTGAGAACACGGATAAAATATTCCAGTGCCACACCTCTCAGCAAGTCCGCCTCGGGCTCCTTCAGCACTATTCAACTAGGTCAATTTCCTTTCCAACTCAGTTACCTTATCCATCAATTCAACACTTAGACCGGCGACTCTAACGACACTCTGCTTGAGCTCCATCCGCAGGGCCACCACCTTTGCTTGAAGATCAACACACTCAGTCGCAACCCCCGTTCCCACTTTGAGCTCTTTTTCTTTAGCCCTAAACAGCTCCTGGAGTTCATTGCATCTGCCAATGAACCACATCAGGTCTTCATCCTTCCACTCTAACTCCTCTATAAGGTACTAAGGATTACCCCCATCCCTTAGTCGTGCATGCATATTGCGGAACTTGTCACGGTATCAGTGGTACTATGAAATAATTTTCTGAAAAGCGACAGCATGCTTCTCCTGCGGCGGATACTCTTAGTCTCCAAAATAAAAGTTGAAGAAAGAAGAGATAATAGAAAGAGAAAGTCGATAAGATCAAAATACGTAAAGCAAAAAAAGCAACAAAATAACTCATCCTCAAAGCCATTCCGACTATGCCTCGCGATAGGCCAACATTACTGTTCTCCTGAAGGGACCTACTTTCAGTAGCAGAACAAAGAAGGGCAAATTAGGGTGCCAAGCTCACTGTGTCCTCCGACAAATCACAATCCCGAGCAATTTCGGTCATGCGGGAGGAACTATCCATTCTCGCCACTACCTGAGTGAACCCCGCTTCAAACATGCATATGTCCTCAGGGTCAATATCTGAAATAGATTCATAGTCATCTACCACTACGCCTTTTTCCCTCTTGCTGGCCGAAGAGAAAGCACGAGCCTATTATAAAGTCGATGGACCACTCAAAATGATTGCAGCAGCCTCTAAGTTATGCCCCCTACAACGGTAGACTCCCCATGCAAGAAACGGGCTCCACCTCCATGCCCGAGGGGAACACGGTCTCCCCACCTATATTTCCATCACCCGTAGGCTCAGACACTGCTAACACGAGATCATCCCTCGAAGGCCTATCGGTCCTGGGTACCCCATCAACCCTTACTCCCTGCCTCTTTAACAGAGCCTCTTCGTTTTCATCCTGAAACGATTCATGCACCAAATGAACTACAGGAATCAGAGCTTCCACCCGACGAGCGACCTCAAGATGGCCGAGTATGGGAGGGGTAGTAGTCTATAAAGTAGTAGCGGCCTGAATGCTCTTACTTGCAGCCGCAGTCGGTGCAGGTCTGATCAAGAGACTCAACTAACAAAAACAGGTATGGTAGCCCTCGCCCTCCTTGTGATCCGTCAACCTACCAATAAGACAAGCTTAAACCAAAGAGGAAGACACATAACAAATGTCAAGGTGACCAAGGGCAAGACAAGATGACATACCAGCAGGGGATCTATGCTCGAATCTCTCATAGAATGGTGACCATTCACGAATCCCCACCGTATAGGGCAAAACCCGGCTCACCCACTCACGAATACTAGTGACTAGGGGAGGAGGTACCTTCTTAGCTGCAAAATAGAGAAAGAAAAAAAAGAACAATCAGATCACCAAAAGTGGACAATGAGAAACCATTTCAAAAAAAACTCAAATAAAAACTTATGAGCATAATTCCACTCATCAGGAAATGTTGAAACACGTTCTCAAGGCACTAAACTAAACGTGTGTTCATATTTGTAGGTTTTGATAAATGACAAACGACGCGCAATTGACATATGACGAGGTCCAAGCACAAGCGCGCAATTGACACATAACGAGGTTCAAGCACAAGACGAACAAAGATCATGATCAAGCAAAGAAATAAGTTATACATGAGTCGTTCTCTAATTGTGATCTTGGTCCGACAATTAACTCAAGACTAGGCTTCTCTCGTAAAATTATTTTTATCAAAGCATGCATATTTAATTTAAAGCAAAATGATTTCAAATATTTTATGTTAGCCAAAATGATTTTTAAACATGCCTCTCAAATCTGGATAAATATAATCGGAATCAAGAGGAGTAGAGCGAACAAAATCCGCTTTGGGGTGAATTCCCTCGATTATGTACTTTATGATAATCGATTATGTTAAGACAATGTACACCAGATTTACAAAGCTGAACAATAATCAATTATGTACCTTATGATAATCGATTATGTTAAGGCAGTGTACAAGATTTTTCAAAGCTACAAGATAATCGATTATGTACCTTATGATAATCGATTATGTTGAGGCAGTGTCCATCAGATTTTTCAAAGCTATAAAATAATCGATTATGCACATTATGATAATCGATTATGTTGAGGCAGTGTCTATCAAATTTTACAAGACTGTAAAATAGTCGATTATGTACTTTATGATAATCGATTATGTTAAGACAGTGTAGTCCGAAGTTTTCAAAATATAAAAGATAATCGATTATCCTTATAGCATAATCAATTATGCCAATGACCGTTGCCAAAGTATTTTTAAACTCTGTAAGATAATCGATTATACACAATCTGATAATCGATTATGTTAAGTAAAATATGAATATGATTTTTTGAACGTTGTCAGGTAATCGATTATACGATTTGGATAATCGATTATGCTGCTTAAAATCTGGGAATGATTTTTGAACGATTGGAAAATAATCGATTATGCAAATCAGATAATCGATTATCTTAGCACAAAATCAGCAATTCTTGATTGGCAATTAGGCAACGGTTGTGGGGGTTTTGAACACTATAAATACAACTCAAAATCAGTCTTCTAAGTACAACAACTGATTATATTCTTGCTAAAGCTTGCATACTCTCATATTCATCATTTTCTATTCATTTAATAAGTTTTTGAGAGCCAAACTCTTGACGAAAGTTGTTGTGTTCTTGAGCGTATTTATTTTACTCATATCTACTCTTAAAGAGAGTCTTGTCTTGAGTGCTAAGTGTTTGTATACACTTGAAGGGAAGTGTTAATCCCTTGTGGTTGTAAGAAGGAACGTTTTCATTCCTTCGGTTGAAGTCTTGAAGTGTGGTATCTTCGAGCAAAGGTTGTTGAGGCTTGTGTGACTCAAGTTCTCAGTTTGTAACGGTTTGTTAAGCACCCGTAAGCTTAACGAAGTTAGTGGAATCTCGAGAGAGTCACTCGGGGACTGGACTAGCCACACGTTGTGGTGAACCAGGATAATTTCGGTGCGTTCGTTCCTTATTATTTACTTACCGCACTTATTTCAATCCTGCAATTTTTAATTCCGCAAGTTCATATTATTTTTTATTAAAACGCTATTCACCCCCCCCCTCTAGCGTTAAGCGTATATTCTAACAGGAAACCCATTGGGATTTGACACCACGTGCTCCGTCCTCACAAAGAAGAAGTTCTCCCATAAGTGATGATTGGTCTTATCATAAATCTTCACCACAAGACCTTGGCCGCGTGGTGGCGACGATGTATCATAGTACCCCTATAAAAACTGGGTACGAAGAGGTGAAGCAAGTGACAGAGAGAAATCCCCAACCGGCCAGTTACTTGGCGAGCATGAGAAAGAGCTTGTTTATATACAGAGAGAGCTGAGCCAGGCACGCCCCATAATAGCTTCAAAAGTTCTTTGGCGGGGAAGGAAGGGGAAATTTGTAACCAATAACAAATGGGTAGGCATAAAACGTGCAGTACCCTGGGTGATGTATCTGCACAACGTCGTTACCCGCAAAAATGAGTTCAACGTGATCATGAATCCTGCACTTAGCCTTAAGCGCAGCAAGTGCCGCATCATCCATTACGGAAATGACGGGCTTATGATCGGCCTTTTCAACGCAATGGTATCGGCCACTCTACTGGAGTTAGAAGGTGCACTAGCCATGTTTTCTTTGGTTATGTAGGTGATAAGTGCTAAGGCGGAGGCGGTACCAATGGCAAGAAACTTCAAAAGAAGAGAGATTGAAATGTAAGAATCTGAAGAGAGAAGAAGGAAAAGCCTGTAGCCTTTTGAATGATTTATAGGAAACACAACAATCCAAACAAGAAGTTGTCTTCTCTATTTATAAGAATACAAACACTCTAAGCGGGAAAACCAAACACCACCACATCAACTCCAAAACCAAATAGGCATAGGGAACGAAGTAGCGCATGGGGAACGTACGCCATAATGACGTATGATAATTTGATGTCATTTCAAATACTAATGTAACAGTCAGGTATCCCTCGAGGCATCACATCGTCCTCTCGCTATGAAGTGTTCTTCCCTCGACCTAGATGCTCAGATTTCTCAAGTCGTAAACTAGCGTAGTTCACCTATCAAGTTCGTCCAAAGACAACCCCAACAGGCAGAGGGACTAACTGTATAAGTCAAAATCTAATCAAAGGAATTCTACTTAAGGAAAAACAATTAGGAGTCAACCAAGCCGAAGTCACGTACATGAGGCAATATATCAGCAAACAATTCAGCTACGCTCGAGGTCGAGCACTCAGTTTGGCCCGAACGGCTAGTTCGGCACTTAGACATTTCAGGGAAATATTCTAGAAGATATTCCAAGAACTTAGATACTCCGGTTAACGACTGCTTGGTAAGTGAAGTGTTTTGTATAAAGATCATGAGAGAAAATAAGAAAGAGGGGGAGGGGCTGATGAAAACAGAGAGAGACTGATACATCTCCGAAAGAGAAGAGGTTTCATCCTCTCAAGCTCTTCGCCAAAAGGAGGATAAATCTTAAGATCTTTGCATTTTATCTGCAGTTCAACTTTATCAAATGCATGGAGGCCTATCTAGTTCAAGAATGGTGATTCTTTTCCTTTATGTATTTATCGTCATAGTTTGATATTATTGAAGCCATCTACCTTTTTTATGTTATGGAATCTAATCGCGATTGTAATCAAACTTTATGTCCAATATGCTTGCTTATTCTTGTCTTCCATCTCAGTTCTGGAATAAATAATCTCTGGCTAGAATTTACCCCTATCTATTTATTAAATTAGTTTAACAAAAAGGATTTAAATTTTTTTGGTCAAATACCTACATGTAGTCAGCTTAAATAGGGACCTTGGTATATTTGTTTACTTCTTGTGGCGAGCTTAATCAATACAAAAGATAATTTATTTTATTATTAGCTTTTGCGGTGACTAAACTCGTCACAAAATTAAAGAAATACGCTAGAAAATATATTTAAGGTAAGTCATTGGTAAATCGATGGCGTGTACGTCACCCTTATCTTTTGTGGCTACTGAAGAAGTCGTCACATTGAAAAACCTTAGTTCTAGTAGTGTTACTTCCCAGAACAAAATTTGAGAGCATCTTGATAAATATCAAATTATGCAAAAGAGTCAAATTTGCAAACTTCAAGGAGCTCTCAAGTCTGGTATGCCTAACCTTGTTTATTTAAATATTTCATTTTGTTTGTCTTTTAACAAGTCAACAACAACAATAACCCAAAATAATCCCCTACCCCTACCCTAAGGTAGAGAAGCTGTTTCCAGATAGACCCTCGGCATCCTTCTTTTCATGAATTTTCCGCCTTGCTCTTGGAGAGACTCGAACTCACAATCTTTCGATTGGAAATGAGAGTTGCTTACCATTAGAGCAACACTCTTGTCTTGTCTTTTACCAAGTCACGTACTCCATTTATCTAGTACGAACATTCTCTTTCAGTTGATTTCTTTGCTTTTTTTATCCCCAAGTCTTCTAACAAAAGTACCGTTGTATATTTGAATTATTTCCAAAATTGCCCATAGTCGTGACAATTATTTTAAATTCGTCCACATCTATTTTCTGGTTGATGTGACCAAGTGTTACAAGCATGATAAGGATTGTTGTAACCGTTGAGGCTCCACTCCTAAGTCAACCCAACAATTACTCTTTCTTTAAACCTAATATTATATCCTCATTTAAGCTGCTATTTTGCTTCTTTACTTCTTGTTCATGTATACTGAATCGAACGTCTATTGAAACAATTTTTTAAATTTTATGATATAGGAGTAAAAGTTGCGTATATATTATCTTCCCAAATCCCAATTATAAAATTATATTAACTTTTTTTGTTTTGTTATTACTATTATTGTTGTATTTCTTGTTCATGAAATGCACTGCCCGTATAAATATTAAAAGAATAGGCAAAATTTTCAAAGCATCCATTCATATTCCATGCTTTGGTTGATATCTTTTTAAGGAATTGATTTTGAGCCTATCTTTCTCTCTTTCTTAGTGGAAGATTATCTAATCTTTGTCATTTATCGTAAGTTTAATGGATCTAATATGCAACTCTATTAAGTCTCCCAATAGTTTCCATCACCTTTATATTCAACATGGGTATTTTCTGTTAGTTTTTTCGTCTGAGGACTATAGACGCTAGAAAACTATTTTATTTTTGCCCTTGACGATTAATAAAACTCCAATATGAGATTAATTCTAAATTATCGTAAAAATTTGAGGGTTAGTTTTTTTTTCTCGAAGAATTTAAATACGTGGGATCTACTTATTTCAGGCTGAAGCTCGGTTAATTACAAAGATAAATAGGAGACAATTTGTTAATGGTAGCAACCTAAATGGATCAAAAGTGTAATAAGATACGAAATTAAACAAATCTGAATAGTACATAAATAAATTTGGTTATTTTCCCAACTAGAAATCCCTTATTCTATATTAATTGAATACTAATTGTATTCTTCACATTAATTCCCACAGTTATCCTTTGTATTACTTTGCTGGATACTAATTGAATTGGCACCATGAAGTCAAGACATTAATTTGGTAACTGTATCATACTAGTAATAATAAAGTTACGTGACATGGCTAAAGACATTAGATCAAATTTGGAAATTGATGTAAATATTTGTTTGGCGTAAAAAATATGGAAACACTTAAAGTTGGCACAATTTTTCACTTAAATATTTAAATTAGGCTTTTTTTCAATTAGACACAAGAATTTATTTCAAACTGTACCAATTAAACACAAAATTATGACATGGCAAAGAAAGTATTTCTCAATCTTCTTGAGCGCGTGAATGAAATAAACATGGAATTTTTCAATTAATTAAATATTAAAAATGAGCATAGAGTGTAGGGAGAAAAGGGTGGTCTAGCGAGGAGAGGATCTCAGCCTCTATTTGAACATGAGAGAGTTTTTTAGATGTAAGGAAATCCCTGTCAATGACCTTAAGAGCAAAGTTAGCGTGATCATAGTTACGGAGGCAACAAAGAAAAACGCGGCCGAGGTTCCTGGACCCCACAAGGCGGTGGAGTTTAAGGTGGCGGAGATAAAGAGCGCCGTCAGAGGAAAGGGTGGTGTCCGCCTTAATGGCTGACCAATTACGGTCGTATTTGCGGTGGGGACGGCGGTGGAGATTGGGGATTTCGGTGGAGGGATTATTTGTGGTAGAGGTAGAGGAAAGACGGTCATTGAAGCTGAGTGTAAGGCTGCTACGAACCAAACTGCTTCTTGCACTAAGAGTATGATTGGTTGTGGTAGTAGTAATGGAAGCATAACTTGTGAAACTTAAATCAAGGTCAGAATCTGGTGGATAAAGGATATCTTCCATTATTGTCTTCTCAAATTCTATTTCCAAAATGGAGAAAACTTGGTTCTTTCGTTTAATTTCTTGGTTTAGCTATTTGTGAAATGGGGGTGAGTGCTAGAGAAAGGAGGTGACATTATACTATCTAATAAGAGGAAAACAAGGAGCTCTCCGTCAAAGTGTGTGTTTCATCACAAGGGTATTTTTGATAGTTTGTAATATATGTGTTTTATTGATGCTGCACCTAAAGGCTTCATATATACATACTACAACACAACCCTTTTTCATGTTGACTACTATAACCTTCTGGTTTGATATGAGTTATTGCAGCTTTATTACACCAGTGGGCCCGCTTTAATTTTATATGCAGCTTTCTTTTGAGGTTATCATTTATCTGACCATTAAACGCAATTTTTTGCCTAATATACCCAATAGAAGCATTATTTTTTACCTAGAACTTTTAAGAGTGCAGTTTACTTGCTTTTTCTAATTAGGAAAAAGTAATTCCTTTATCAAGGTCATTTATATTTCATAAAGTCAATATTTTATTTGTTATCATAAGGGTATTTTTGATAGTTTGCAATACATGTGTTTCATTGTTGTTGTACCTAAAGGCTTCATATATACATACTACAGCACAATCCTTTTTCGTGTTGACTATTGAATCTTTCTGGTTTAAGATGAGTTATTGCAGATTTATTACCCCAGTGGGCCCGCTTTAATTTTATACGCAGCTTTCTTTTGAGGTTATCATTTATCTGACCATTAAACGCAATTTTTTGCCTAATATACCCAATAGAAGCATTATTTTTTACCTAGAACTTTTAAGAGTGCTGTTTACTTGCTTTTTCTAATTAGGAAAAAGTAATTCCTTTATCAAGGTCATTTATATTTCAGAAAGTCAATATTTTATTTGTTATCATAAGGGTATTTTTGATAGTTTGCAATACATGTGTTTCATTGTTGTTGTACCTAAAGGCTTCATATATACATACTACAGCACAATCCTTTTTCGTGTTGACTATTGAATCTTTCTGGTTTAAGATGAGTTATTGCAGCTTTATTACCCCAGTGGGCCCGCTTTAATTTTATACGCAGCTTTCTTTTGAGGTTATCATTTATCGGACCATTAAACGCAATTTTTTGCCTAATATACCCAATAGAAGCATTATTTTTTACCTAGAACTTTTAAGAGTGTAGTTTACTTGCTTTTTCTAATTAGGAAAAAGTAATTCCTTTATCAAGGTCATTTATATTTCAGAAAGTCAATATTTTATTTGTTATCATAAGGGTATTTTTGATAGTTTGCAATACATGTGTTTCATTGTTGTTGTACCTAAAGGCTTCATATATACATACTACAGCACAATCCTTTTTCGTGTTGACTATTGAATCTTTCTGGTTTAAGATGAGTTATTGTAGATTTATTACCCCAGTGGGCCCGCTTTAATTTTATACGCAGCTTTCTTTTGAGGTTATCATTTATCTGACCATTAAACGCAATTTTTTGCCTAATATACCCAATAGAAGCATTATTTTTTACCTAGAACTTTTAAGAGTGCAGTTTACTTGCTTTTTCTAATTAGGAAAAAGTAATTCCTTTATCAAGGTCATTTATATTTCAGAAAGTCAATATTTTATTTGTTATCATAAGGGTATTTTTGATAGTTTGCAATACATGTGTTTCATTGTTGTTGTACCTAAAGGCTTCATATATACATACTACAGCACAATCCTTTTTCGTGTTGACTATTGAATCTTTCTGGTTTAAGATGAGTTATTGCAGATTTATTACCCCAGTGGGCCCGCTTTAATTTTATACGCAGCTTTCTTTTGAGGTTATCATTTATCTGACCATTAAACGCAATTTTTTGCCTAATATACCCAATAGAAGCATTATTTTTTACCTAGAACTTTTAAGAGTGCAGTTTACTTGCTTTTTCTAATTAGGAAAAAGTAATTCCTTTATCAAGGTCATTTATATTTCAGAAAGTCAATATTTTATTTGTTATCATAAGGGTATTTTTGATAGTTTGTAATACATGTGTTTCATTGTTGTTGTACCTAAAGGCTTCATATATACATACTACAGCACAATCCTTTTTCGTGTTGACTATTGAATCTTTCTGGTTTAAGATGAGTTATTGCAGATTTATTATCCCAGTGGGCCCGCTTTAATTTTATACGCAGCTTTCTTTTGAGGTTATCGTTTATCTGACCATGAAATGCAATTTCTTGCCTAATATACCCATTATTTGTTACCTAGAACTTTTAAGAGTGCAGTTTACTTGCTTTCTTTAATTAAGAAAAATTGAATTCTTAATCAAGATTCATTTATATTTCTGAAAGCCAATATTTTATTTGTTATAAAATAAATAAAATCCACTTGCTCATTTTGGGTTTCAAAAAAATTAACCGCGTATAGGAGTGGGCAAAGAATTTCTTTTTTCTTTTTTAAATTTAGATTTTAGACCGTGTATTTTCTCTTTATTTTATGGATAATCTAACTTTTATTAAATATTAGGAATAGTAAAGTTAAACAGATTTCGCAGAATTTTGTGTTCCCTTTTATTCACCAACTAAAAAACAAGAAAAAAATATGCTGTTTTCATAAAACATGTTATGAAATAATATAAAAGACAAGAACAATAATGCAATAACAAGAACAATATAGAGAGAGAATAGGGAGAGAGAGAAGTATTCTTATTAATACTTGGGGTGATTTACAATGGTAGAAGACCCCTTTATTTATAGGGAGGGGGATGATTTATCTACCAAGAATAGAACTCTAGAATCTCTCTAATTATAGACATTCACCTTAAATAGGAGGTTTCATAACACTCCCCCTTGAATGTCTGTTCAACAATGTGCCTCGTTAAAACCTTAAAACCAAAACCCAATGGGAAAAATTAAAGAAAAGGAAAAAGAGTACACATGTTTGAATATGCGCCTATTGGTTGCCTCGTTAAAAACCTTGCAAGGAAAACCCGGTGGGACAAAACCTTGTAAGGGAAAAAGAGTGCAACGCGCATTAACTCCCCCTAATGAGTACATCAATTTATATCCTTGAGCATTTGCATTCCAATCTTGTGCATCATCTTCAAAACGATCTTTGATAGAGATTTGATAAATAAATCAACCATATTGGCTTAAATAAATATTCCGCACCTTGAAATCATCATTCTTGATAGATATGAACATCTTCATATAATGTCGTGGAATGACTCTTCAATATCTCCATAGATGCATTCTCAATGCCATCATGCTTATAGTTATAGCAAGATTCATATGTACACAAATTGTACTTGGGATGTGGTACTTCAAGACCAAGAATTGCATATGCTTCAAGCAACTTAAATCTTTCAAGTTAAGTCATATAAGCCATATAATAGACTTTAGATGCATATCAAGTTTTCCATGTCATGCTAGACAAATAAGATATCGAAAACTGACTATACATACCTTTGACTTTATACTTTCAAGCATTTGAACTATAGGTTCAAAACTACATGTCTTTCATATGGAATCAATTCTTCTTGAATTGAATCTCTTCCATTTAGTTACTTTCTTTGGGTCAGCAAATGCGTATAGCATGCTTTGCAATATGTTGCAATTGAATTATCCCTTTTATGAACTTCAGGTTCATATCATGATATTCGGGGATATACATATACAAATGATAATTCATCCCATATAACCTTTTCTCAAGTGTTTATCATGTCTCCCCCTCATGTTAGTAAAGCTAACTTGTTTCCTCAACTTTGGGAAATCATCTTTGTGCATTATCATGTCAATATACACGGCACATTAATAATAAGATGAAATTATTTGGTTCCTGACCTTGAACCACTTGTGAGGGGAGAATATAATATACTCTCGTATACAACGTATATCAAACTGATATATATAACTTTGTTCTCATAAGAAACAGTTTAGCTATTAAGTGGAAGCACTCAATAATTATCTTGCTAAACCAACTTTGATATAAACCAACTTATCAAGATGAACTATCTTGAGTAGAAAATCTGGAAATTATGCTCGAAGTTAGACTACTGAGCAATTTACCTCGCAAGCACCGGCCAGGCTGCGGGTTAATAACAATTGCGCATGTAACCATATCATAGATGCATCATATGTGGTATACATGGCAGGTGAATGGGCCCATATTCACCTTTGATATTTCCAGAATTTATGGGCTTCAACCCGAACTCTTAGTTGGTCAGTTCATTAATGAGAACAAGTGATACAAGAGAATTCGTAAAGAACTTTCTAGTTCTTTGATATTCACCTGTGTGAATTTGCACATCATACTTTAGAATGAGATGGCTAACACGAATGCCAACTGAATAAATTATCAATATTGGTAAACTTCAAATTTACACCATGACATGTGCACTTATCAATAAACTTCAGGTTTATTATGACATGGGTTTTTATACCAATATATATCCACTTTATTGTAGCATTCTTTCGTTTGTGTAGTACAAACTGGAGAACAAAGCGGGTAGCTTTTCATATGCAAATTACCCCGCTACAAGTTGTAGTAATAGGAGATATCAAAGCCTTCCTTTATTTATAGTCTCAATATAATCAATCGCTTTCGCGTGTACTTTGGAAACTGAATAAGTTTCTTTGAGACTTACTACAGCACAATACTCAATTGTGTTTCTCCAACATAGTAATAATTGGCTCTTCTAGAGCTCTCAATTAATTTTGTACTACCACAGATTCATCAACATTCATGTGATGAATATCTCTTTTAAAGAGAAAGTTATACCATTATGGTCATGTCAAACTTATATGCAAGATATATTTCTTGCATTATCGTTGTCCTTTAATAGTCATATTTCCAAAATACTTTGGCGTACAATAGGTACGTGACCAACTCGTTCATGCCATATATCATCTCAAACCTCCTTCTAGGGGTGAGTGTGGTATCATCTCAAACCTCCTTCTAGGGGTGAGTGTGGTATATTTAATACCAATTTCATGTTCATATTCTTCCAATAATAAATATGTATTCGTGAATCAAATGTTGTCACATTCACTTCGAGGATATGTGATTTTGTTATCCTTTTCAAATCTATAAATGCGTCAGGCATTTGATTTGCTATTCTTTGCAAATGGATAATCTTTTGTGCCTCTTTCTCACAAATAGAGGTATGTGGATCAAGATGAGATAATGATGCATTTTTCCACAAAATTTCCCGTTTGGTTTCACCAACTTCTCCCCCTAATTTTGGGAAAAGTGTCTCATCAAATTGACAATCTGCAAATCGTGCAGTGAACAAATCTCCTGTCAATGTTTCGAGGTAGCGAATAATGGAGGGCGATTCAACCTCAACATATATTTCTAACCTTCTTTGCAGACCCATTTTGGTGCGGGATGGCGGTGCTAAAGGCACATATACTGCGCATCCAAAAATTCTTAAATGGGATATATTGGGTCCATGACCCAAAACCAATTGCAACGGGGAATATTTGTGTCAATTCGTCAGTCAGAGACGAACTAGCATTGCTGTATGCAAAATGGCGTGACCCAAACCGAAGTGGGCAGCCGACAAACTAAAATGCTGCATGCAAAATGGCATGAACCCAAACCAAAGTGGGCAGCCGACGAACTAGCATTGCTGCATGCAAAATGGCGTGAACCCAAACCGAAATGGGCAGCCTCGTTTTCATGAAGAATTCAAGATTATTCTCATCTATTGTCTCAATATGATATCTTTAAAACTCAACAAGTTCTTCTTAGACTTGGGGGAGAATATTGCATTCTCTAAGATAAACGTCATGCCTTTGGGCAGAGTTACAGTTGCTCTTCCGGAGCCTTCAATCAATTTACTTCCCATGGTTTGACATATAAAAGAAAATATACGAACATGAGAATAAACAACTTCAATTCGTTTGTGTCACATAATATTTTCAAAATCTGCTGCTAACAGTTGACTAACAAAATCAGATAGTCGATTATATGTTTTCCATAATCGATTACTATGCAGTTTGAAAATTTCAGTTTAAACGTTTTCATAAAACAATCGATTGTTAAACACACACAATCGATTGTTGAGCATTGACAATCGATTGTTAAACATAGACAATCGATTGTTGACAATTTTTGAAAAATTCCAGAGCACTGTTTCAAGACAATCGATTGTTATGCATGGACAATCGATTGTTGGCTATTTTGAAAAATTCCAGATTACACTGTCTTAACGACAATCGATTGTTAGACAAAGACAATCGATTGTGGATGATTTTTGAAAAATTCCAGATTAGTCTTAACGACAATCGATTGTTAGACAAAGACAATCGATTGTGGATGATTTTTGAAAAATTCCAGATTACTGTCTTAACGACAATAGATTGTTAGACAAAGACAATCGATTGTGGATGATTTTTGAAAAATTCCATAACTGTTTTAAAGACAATCGATTGTTCACTGTTTTTGTAAAATTCCAGATCACTGTTTTAAAGACAATCGATTGTTGATGATCAACAATCAATTGTTTTGCAGTTTTTATGCGAAATATGAGATAACCGACTAGTTTTTCAGGTTAGTCGATTACCTCTACTGGAAAGTAAAAATATTATTGATATTTGAGCATATTGATACATTCTAAAGAACTAATACTAACATTATGTCATGAACTAACTAATACGAGCTAATACTGATGGCTATTAGTTTATTCATTCACTAATACAAACAAGTAAAATAAAATCAAATAGCTCCATCTTCTTTCATCACGGATCCATCACCGATTAGGTGGTCTATCTACCCCTCGGGTTGCTCAAAGAAGTCTGCCACATCCAAGTGGGTGATGTCAAAGTTGTCGTCAGAGACAAAATTCGTTTCAGGGCGTTTACTCTTTCGAGATGCTTGATAAAGGTCAACCAAATGTCATGGTATACGGCAAGCCTTTGACCAGTGCCCGTTTCCACCGCAACGATAATATATAGTTTATAAACTATTTGCTTTTGGATTCTTATCGTATCGTGCTTGTGGCAGAGTGACCAACTTCAGGTTGTCATATCTCTTCTTTAAGCCATTCCACAAGATAGGTGGATCCTTGACGGTGAGATATTCAATCTCCAAACCTTCATCAAGGTGATGGCGCAAGAAAATCAAGGCCTTAGCATAGTTTCAAACCTTCATCAAGGTGATGGCGCAAGAAAATCAAGGCCTTAGCATGGTTTTGGGTGGACGCATTATTTCTGTCTTTAATGGCGTCTCCAAGACCCATAGCATCCAAAATGGATTTAAGTATCCAACACCCATATCATATAGTTCTTGCCCGAAATTTCAAGGGCAACGAACTTTCTTTTCATAATGTCAGACATAAACCAAAATTACATCAAGAGCGTGTTCATACTTACGGGCTCTATTACAATTATCACATTCACTTCAGGGAATGGATCAAAATCATGTGCTTTACACAATCTCATTTCTGGACACAGAACAGAAATGAAATTCAGAAAATTGATGTACTTAAACAGGTTACAGATACAACAACAAGCTCAAACTCATTGGTCGCGCGTGCAAATGAAAGTAAAGATAAAGGACAAGTGTATGAAGGAATGATTCAGAAGGTTTCAAGCTATCCTCCCATTCCAATAACATATGTCGACGAAGATGTCAATGAGTGTGTGGAACTTTTAAGCTTCAATGCTAAGAACAAACAAGTAGCTCTTGCTAACATGAGAGATTTGGTAATTAAATCGAACTCTGGGACCAATGCCAATTTGATGATGTCGAGAGCTGGGACGAAGATTCAGATGGTAACTCATCTGTAAAAGAAGGCCAAGAAGATGATTACAATTCTTCAGGAGAAGACAATGAGGAGCAAAATGAGCCCAAATTGCAAAGGAAAGCTGAAAATTTAAGTTGGAATTAAAAAAGAGAGCTGTTGCAAGTAAATTGAACCACAACGCTCCAGATTACATTCCAAAAAATAATTCAACAGCAGGTATTTCAAAGGTTACAGGAAAGATCGACCAAAAAGAAACAACACAAAATGTAACTAAATTTTCGGGTGAAACATCATATGGAGGAAACAAAATAGTTCTGCCATCATCTGGACAAAATCAGATTAGAGTCTTCCACAATAGTCAAGCTCCAATGAACTGCCCTGATGAGGATAGAAAATTAGTAGAATTTTCACAAGTAGACGAGCAAGTATCCTCTGCACTGATAATCTCCTCGGAGCAAATCCAGAATGAAATGGAAGGAAGACACATATATGAAGAAGGGGAGGAAGAGGATACCTTAATGCAATGCCGGAAACATGCTGCAAGAATAGGAGATTTGTCACCAACGCACAGTAAAACAAATAAAAAGTGTCATCAAAGGGATAGAAGTTGGGATGGCAGGATGGTTGAAGATGCAAACAAAAGGAAGCTCCCAATGAGAGTTGCAAAACAAAAACAGGTCACCCAAACTACTTTTACAAAGTCCAGTAGAACAAAAAACAAAGCATGAATAGTGAAGGCCTTTTTAGAAAATTTGTGGATGAAATCAATATACTCCATATTGATTACATCACAAAGTTGGAAAAAGGACAATTCCTTAGTCGTTTGATCATAATTTTATTTTCCCATCGTAATATCCTCATATGTAATATCATTACAGTGTATGTTATAAACACTGTGATGATCATGGCTTATTTGGCACAAGCAAGTTATTATGTTGTAATTTTCAATTTCATTTTCTTAATAAAAAATTAACCCTAGGCTCTGCCTAGTGGATTGCCAAAAAAAAATTTAGAGGTGAAGGGATTGCGCAATGTGATAATTTTAATTTAGGCTTAACAAGTGTATTAAATTAGGCTTTGGTCAGATGTAAGGGACTGCTGGATATTGATTTACTTAGCTAGCATTTGGATATGGATTTGGTTGGAATTTAAAAAAAAATTAGTTTTTAAAAATGAGATGAAAAATAGTTTTTAAAAATTAAAATTGTATTTGAATATATATTTTACTTGAAAATAATTTAAAATTTTACGAGTCGAAAAGTTTGAAAATTTCTAAAATTAGAGCTGTTTTTGGGATTTAAAAATTTTGTTTTCAAATTACAAAAACAGGTTCAAATCTATAAACAAATAGATATTTAAAAATAAAAATTAAACAAAAGCTTCCAAATTTTATGGTTAAGTAAGAGCTTAGTTTATAGACTAAAAAACAAATTTACTTAAAATTAGTGATATAAAGAGTCCACTTACAATACTGTTTTTGGAAATCAGTTATGTTTAAAATAGCTCGATTTTAGAATTTAGAATTATAATCCAGCTCTAAAATAGGAGAATATAAAGCTTAATAAAATTTGACAAAAATCTCAAATGAGTTCCTTGTCTAAAGGTGTCATCAAATCTTCTATAATATAGATAAAAAGTTAATTATTTTGACAAAAATATCAATACTCTATATGCATAAAGGAAAAAGATCTTTTATGTTATAAACATGAATTTTTAAATTATTCAGCATAAGTTAATCAAAGGATTTGCTCATCTCCCAATTATTGAATCAAGTCAATCTTAGAACAGAATTACTTGTATAGTATAATTTGTTTTAACTTTAGGATTCTTTGGAGAATGACTCTTAACTCAAAAAGTTCTTAAGTAACAACTGAATAATAAAGAATTAACCTACATAATCGTTATTCCAACTGATTAAATATATAAGGCTCCGTTAAAAACTTGTACTCAAAACCTAGTAATTCGTAGTATCAAGTTTCAAATGTGATAGGAATGTATACAATTATACTGATCTAGCATTTAAAAATTAAGAATCAAAATTTTTCAGAAAAGTGCTATTATGCGGTCCAGAATGCGGTCGCAAATCAAGTATGCGGACCGCATTTCTGCCGCAAAATGAGTCAGTGGTTTGGTTAAAATTAAGGTCAAAATACGGTCCATTATGCGATCGCATAAAACTAATATGCAGACCGCATAGTCGTCGCATAATTTCCTAAGGATTTTGTGAAGGGCAGTTATGCGATGCATTATGCGACCACAGAAAGTGAATGCAGACAGCATTCTTGCCTCAAACCCAACCAGTTTGCCCAGTTTTTGGGAATATTTTTGCGGTCCATTCTGCGGACCGTATTTCCGCTTTGCGATCGTGAAGTGCGACCGCAGATCTAACTCGGGCTCATAGTTTATAAATTTTAAACCCACCCCTTTCTTTAATAAAGTACACCAACCCCTTATTTTTACACATTTTCTGAACAAAACTAGAGAAATGGAAGAGAAGATTCTTGAGAGAGAAATTCCTATCTTCATCAATTTGATTTTCAAAGTCACCCAGGCTCGGAAATTTTGAGTAACTATCCTCATCATCGTTCTTGCAGGTAAAATCCCCAATCCTTTTTCGTTGATTTTCAGATTTAAACAAAAAGGGGGATTCTCATATATTGGTTCTTGAAAATATAAGTTGAAACGTACATGATTGTTCTTTAATACCTAAAATCAAGTAAGAGAATAGGAGCAAAGATTTGCAAAAAGGAGAGGTTGGTAACCTAAGTAAGCTCGGGTTGTATTTGTGAATTTCAATTCTAAGATGTATGTGTTAACTTGTGAACTAGATTGACGGTACTAGGTTGCTTGGTGAATTAAAAGTGGAAGTTAAAAAGGAAATTCGACTCCAGGTTTGTATGGCTAACTTTAACCTTTGTAAAGTCACCCTATTTGATATATGAGTAATTGGTATGTGTTATTTATGTGGACTATTTGTGAATTTTGGTTGTTTCACGGTTGTAAAGCAAGATGGCATATTTCATAAATTCTTGTGATTAATATGCTTTGAACATTGCTGGTTAAACGTTCCGATATGATAGCTTAGATGTGTTCATGTGGTAAGGCATGTGTAATAAATTATGGAAGGAAGTCGTAATTGATGTTAATAAAAACTCTTGTGAATTGTTATTATTGTTGTGAAATGATATTCTGGATGGCCTGAAGCCATGTGATTGAAATGTGAGCTGTTGTTGTGTGAAATGTGATTGTCCAGTGGGATCGAGTTGCACGCCGCAACACGAAGCTATAAGGCATGGGTTGTGGTGATAAGAGTGACTGAGGTAATAAGGATGGAAAAGTGATCATAATCACTATTGAAATGAAAATGTATGAAACTTTTGAGTAAGAAATGATGTTGAAAGGGGAACAAGAGAGATTGTGAAACTTGTTGGCTTTGGTTGTTCATTTCATGTGCATTTGATTGTTGATTCTATTAATGTTTGTTATCTGTGTATTGATTGATTTTACTTGAGGTAAAGTTTGTTCATACATACCAGTACAATTCAAATGTACTGACGTCCCTTTTGTCGGAGGCGCTACATTCTTGTTATGATTGTAGGTGGTTCTATAGCAGGTACTCCGGTCCATCGACAATAGCACCTCCTCCATCTTTCCGTCAACTGTATTGGTGAGCTATTTTCCTCTCGGGGCCCTTCGTGGCTCATGCCACTTTTTCTTCCCGGAGCCTTATTTTGGTAATTGTGTAAGGTATAACCGGAGCTTTGTTACCGACAAGTATTGTAAAAACTCTTTTATATCCCTAGAGGCTCCATAGACAGGAAATGTGTGTACTTATGTATTTTGTATTTGGGCAGTATAATTTTTAGACCACGTAAAGTAAGCATGTATGTTATGTATCTTTCGTAAGAATGTGTTTAATCATAAATGGCTATTTCACTTGAATAATGAGTATTGAAAACACGAGGTAACATGTGGGATAGGAAAGGCACCCAGGTCCGCTTGACTAGGGCTACCCGGTCGAGCGTCCGTTGCGTGCCTTGATTTTTTGGAGCGTGACAAACTTGATATCAGAGCCTAGGGATTTAAAAGAGTCCTAGGATGTCTTGGAGCCATGTCTAGTAGAGCCCTTCTTATCAGTGTATTGTCGACCACATTTATAAGTAGGGCGCTACATGGACATTTAGGAAATTACCCTCTTTTTTGTTACTCTATATCATGCTGTGAAGTGAAAAGTTATGTCTAACTCGTGCTCTGTTCTAAAATTTTCAGTAATGGAACCTAAGAAGAGAGCTAGACTCGGCCTTGAGGCCAATGCCATCCCAAGTGTGACTATGAATCATGTACCTGATACCGTGGGTGAGAGTGACTACCCGGTCTTGAATCTACATGGCCCATCTATTCCAGATCAAAGTATTCTTGTTCCTGCTGCGGCAGAGGATGCTACCATCCCTCCTGCTGATATTCCTGATCCTGATGCAGTTCCATCTTTTGGTCCCGGGGTTTATTATGGGGACCTTAGAGGAGCCATCCATATGTTGACCCAGTTAGTGGCCGCTCAGGCTTAGAGATATCATGATGCCCCTGCATCCTCCAGCGGACAGGGAGATTCCACCAGCTCCAAAGTCAACCAGTTTCTGCGGCTGGCCCCTCCAGAGTTCACAAGCACAAACCTAGAGGCCGATCCGCGGGATTTCATTGATGAAATGTGTAAGACCCTTCGATTGATGAAGGCTTCAGAGACGGAGGAGTTGAGTTTGCTTCATACAGGTTGAGAGGAGCAGCGTATTCGTGGTTCGAGGTGTGGGAGGATTCTCGTGGGGAGGAAAGTCCTCCGGCTAAATGGGATGAATTTGTAGATGCATTTATGGACCACTTCTTGCCTGCAGAGACTATGATAGTCCGTGCCATTGAGTTTGAGGTCCTCAAGCAGATCAATATGAGCGTTTGAGAGTACCACATGGAGTTTGTGAGATTGCCCAAGTATGTTCCTCAGTTAGTGTCGACCATGAGTGCTCGAGTTCGGCGATTTGTTTAGGGACTTAGTCCTTTGGTGGTAAATAAGGCAGCTACAACGGACTTACACTCAGATATGAATTATGAAAAGATTGTGGGATTCGCTCAGGCTACAGAGGCTAGAAAGTTGAAAATACGGGCGGAAAAGGAGAGCAGCAGTAGGGCCCGATCAGTGGTCACTCAGGGAGACCGGTTCAGGGTAGAGGGCCATCAGGGCCATCCCAGTCATATGTCAGTTTTCAGCAAGTGCACCGCCATCTATGCATAATTATCAGCAGAGCAGTCACTTGAGACCAGTTCAGACAGTAGGAGACCCCATCAATCCGGTCGTTCAGGAGGGAAATTACAGCAGCAGGGGAGGTCTCCATTCCCCATGTGTGGGAGATTCCATAACGAGATATGTTATTTGGATATCCCGGTGTGCTATAGATGTGGGGTGAGAGGTCGTATCCAGCGGGACTGTCGTACGCCTAGTCAGGGAATGGGTAGTGGATTTGCTCAGTCATCTGGTTCTTCAACCTCCACATCATCTGTGCGTCCTCTAGCTCCAGCAAGGCGTGGTGCAGATAGGGTTGGAGCTCGTGGTAGAGGCGGACCTGGCTGATTTTATGCTTTGAGTGGTCGCCAGAGTGCAGAGTCTTCTCGAGATGTTGTTACAAGTATCATATCTATTGAGGCCATTGATTGTTATGCTCTTATTGATTCAGAGTCCTCTTTGACTTATGTCACCCCATTCATTGCTTCAAGTTTTGGGATAGAACCCGAACAACATTATGAGTCGTTCTCCATATCGACTCTGGTTGGTGATTTTACTATAGTCGGGCAAGTTTATAGGAATTGTGTTGTCACGGTATGTGGTCGTGTTACCACGGTCGATCTTATCGAGCCTAGAATGGTGGATTTTGATGTGATTACGGGAATGGACTGACTTTATTCGTGCTTTGCTAAACTTGACTGCCGAACAAGAGTCATGAGGCTCAAGTTCCCTAATGAGTCAGTTATTAAATGGAAGGGAAATGGTGTGGTACCAAAGGGTAGGTTTATTTCATATTTTAAGGCTTCGAAGATGATTAAGAAGGGGTGTATTTATCATTTGGTCCGGGTGGCAGAACCACTTTAGAAGTGTCTGTCCCCGAGTCCGTGCAAGTCGTAAATGAGTTTCTTGAAATGTTTGCGGACGAGCTTCCAGGGATTCTGCCAGATAGAGAGATTGATTTCGGGATAAATGTATTGCCAGATACATAGCCAATATTTATTCCACTGTACATAATGATTTCAATGGAGTTAAGGGAGTTAAAAGAACAACTGAAGGATTTATTAGAAAAGGGGTTCATACGGCCGAGTGTGTTGCCGTGGGTGCTCTGGTTCTTTTTTTCAGAAAGAAGGATGGGTCGCTCTAGATGTGTATTGATTATCGGCAGCTCAACAAAGTCACCATCAAGAATAAATATCCTTTACCTCTAATAGATGATTTGTTTGACCAATTGCAAGGTGCAAGGTTCTGCTCCAAAATTGATCTACGGTCCGGGTATCACCAATTGAAGATCAGAGAGCAGGATATTCCTAAGACCGCTTTCTGAACTCAGTATAGTCACTTTGAATTCTTGGTCATGTCTTTTGGGATAACCAACGCCCCGGCAGCTTTATGGGTCTTATGAATTAGGTCTTCAAGCCATTTCTTGACTCCCCCGTGATTGTTTTCACTGATGACATCCTTGTTTATTCGCGGAGCCAGGAGGATCATGCCGATCACCTCAGGATAGTTTTGCAGACTCTTCATCAGCATCAGTTTCATGCTAAATTTTCGAAATGTAAATTTTGGTTGGAGTAGCTTTCTGGGTCATGTTGTCCTAGTGAAGGGATTCAGGTGGATCCCTAGAAGATTGCAGCAGTGAAAGAGTGGCCTAGACCCACGACCTCGACGGAGATCCGTAGCTTCTTAGGTTTAGCAGGGTATTATCGGAGGTTTCTAGATGAATTCTCTACCCTCGCCTCCCCATTGACTAAGTTGACGCAGAAAGCAGTTAAGTTCCAATGGCCCGACACTTGTGAGAAAAGTTTTCAAGAATTGAAGTCAAGATTGACCTCGGTGCAGGTGTTGACCTTGCCAGAAGGCACAGAAGGATTTGTGGTTTATTGCGATGCCTCCAAGGTTGGTTTGGGGTGTGTGTTGATGCAACATGGGAAGGTTATAGCATATGCTTCAAGGCAACTCAAGAATCATGAGAGGAATTATCCGATGCATGATTTGGATCTTGCAGCAGTTGTGTTTGCCTTGAAAATATGGTGGCATTATCTTTATGGGGTCTATATGGATGTGTTCTCAAACCACAAGAGTCTCCAATATTTGTTCAAGCAGAATGAGTTGAATTTAAGGCAGCAGCAGTGGTTAGAATTGCTTGAGGATTATGATATGAACATTTTGTACCATCCAGGGAAGGCAAATATGGTGGCCGACGCTCTCAGTTGGAAGTTGATGGGTAGTTTGGCTCATTTGGGAGCAGATCATAGGACCTTGGCTCGGGAGGTTTATCAATTGGCCAGTCTAGGGGTTGTATTTCGACCTCAGACGAGGGGAATGTTATGGTGCACAATGGAGCAGAATCGTCTCTTGTAGCGGAAATCAAGGAAAAACAGTTTATTGATCCAGCATTGGCACAGATGAAGGAGGTAGTTTTGAATAACAAGACTTCGGCAATTTAACTCGGCAGAGATGGTGTATTGCGATGTCAAGGTAGGCTATGTGTTCCAGATGTGGGTAACCTTCGGGAGAGGGTAATGGCGGAGGCTCATAGTTCCAAGTATTCTATGCACCCAGATTCTACGAAAATGTATCATGATCTCAAGGAAATTTTATTGGTGGAACCGCATGAAGAGGGGTGTGGCGGACTTTTTATCTAAATATATTGACTAAGAAAAGTAAAGAATAAATTCACGGTTAATTAGCGGGAGAAATTCAAAAATAGCCAGATTTACAACCGATCTTCAAAAATAGCCCAGTTTCAAAAGTAATCGAAATTTCGCTACCTTTTATGTAAAGATAAATCTGAGCGAAAATACTGTTCAAAATCTAAAAAAATATAGCAGTATATTATACTGGAGTTCCAGCATAAGTGTGCTTGAACTTTAGAATATTATACTGGAGTTCCAAGATAAGTATGTTGGAACTCCAACATAATATGATTAAGTTCCAGCATAAGCACACTAGAACTCCAGCATAATATACTGGAGTTCCAACAAGTATAATTGTCCAGTATAATATATGGAGACTAGAGCACTCCAGTCCAACATAATATGGTGGAGTTCATACACAGGTACACCGAACTCCAATATGTTAAGCTGGACTGGTATTTGTTGCAACAAAATAATGACTATTTTTCATCGACTTCGTAAACGCTGGCTATTTTTGAATGACCAGTCCAAAAACTGGCTATACCATACTATTTTTACTTAATTAGCATATGCTTATTGGGCCCATGTGTAGCATGGGCTAATCCATACTAGTATACATATAAAGAAGAATGAAATGAAGAGAGAGAGAGAACACACACGAGGAGACATATACATATAGGTGAGGTGGACAATGAGGTAGATAAAAAATGATGTTGCACGATTTATAATGGTTACTTTTGTCATGTAGACGGAGATTGTAAAACAAACGCTTGGTTAATTAATAAGCCAGCAAAAAACGTGTCTAATTGGTATGAGAATTGCCTAAGAAACGTGTATAATTGGAAAGAGGCCTAAATTTAAGTGTCTAGGTGAAAGATTGTGCCAACTTTAAATGTCTCCGTATGTATTACGCCTATTTCTTTTGGTTTGAGTCTTAAGGTATAAAATGAAATATCTTGATATGAATTTTGATATTGTTTTATTTAGTATTTGATTGTATTTGGATCTTCGGCAGATAATAATGGTATCATTTACTAAGTCGATCGATTGGTATATTATTTATTCCTGATATAGCATAAAATAATAATATAAAGAGATTAAATACTAAAAGATAACAACATTATCAGTCAATCCTAAAAATTTCTATGTTTTTAATTTATATAAGAGATCAAAATACTATTCTGTGTTAAAACAATTCTATGTTTTTAATTTATATATTACAATCTCTAGGTGTTCGGTTAAAACTCACACATTCATAAAATGAAAATAGCAGTGATGATGATCTTGAGGTGGATGTGCAGACATATAAGGATGGATAAGATTAGGAATGAAGATATTCGAGAGAAGGTGGACATGGCCCCCATGGAGGACAAGATGCGAGAAGCTAGACTCCGATGGTTCGGTCACATTCAAAGGAGGAGCACTGATGCACCGGTGAGAAGGTGTAAGCAACTGGCTGTGGTGGACATGCAGGGAGGTAGAAGGAGACTTAAGAAGTATTGGGGAGAGGTGATCAGGCAGGACAAGGCGCGTCTTAGGATTATTGAGGATATGACCCTTGACATGGAATCGTAGAGGTCAAGCATTAAGGTTGTAGGTTAGGGGAAAGTTGTGGATATTTCTATAGCGCACTAGATTTGGACTAGCCAATTAGGACTTAGTCTTATGATGCTACTAATTAGCTACTGATGCAGGCTTTATCTGTTGGATATAGTATACCTTCCATCTTTTTCGTATTTCATATATTTTTTATATTGCTGTTATTTTATTATTTTATGTTATTTTATTAGGAGTCTATTAATAGTACTAATATATCGTTTCTTGTGCTTTCTTGAGTCGAATGTCTTGAAAACAACCTCTCTGCCCCTCGGGGTAGAGGTAAGGTCTGCGTACATATTACCCTCCCCAGACCCCACTTGTGGGATTATACTGGGTTGTTGTTGTATTACATACTTTCTCCAATCCAAAATAAGTGATTTTTTGACTTTTTTCTTGTGATCCAAAATAAGTGATTTTTTCAGATTTCAAGAATGAATTAATTATCTTTTTCCTACATTATCCTTGGAGTAAATAATATTGGAACATGTGTTGTGGGTATTTATGTGAGATAGTAAAAGTCAATATGGTCAATTTCATTGCTAATTAATGTTAAAAGATGAATTTCTTAATCTTGTAAAAATATCTAAAAATTATTTACTTTGGATCAAAAGGAGTAAATTATTTTTAAATCAGTCAATCCTAAAATTTTATCAACTTTGTAAAACGTAAGTGCACACATTGGGAGGTATAATACGAATTTGAAGGATGTGTCTCCCAACGAGAATAAAGAAATACAGTCAGATTTCTATGACAATATTTTTATACAATAATCATTTACCATAAAAATTACTAGGTTCTCTTCGGAATTAATTTCTTATATTATATATAATATATATCTTCTATAAAAATACTATATTATAGCTATCTAAAAATATCAAAACAAAAGCAATTATTAGCGAGCTCTGATTGTATTACAAAATCCAATTTTCAAGGGGCAAATAGGAAAATGAAAGCATAAAGGTGTCTAGAAGTGGTACGTAAAATTTTGAAAAAAACCAGAAAGCGAGAGGAAAAGAGCAACGGTATGGGACCCACACAATGTGAGTGATTGTTTATCGGAAAACAGAAGAGAGAAACAACGCAATAAAGGTAGTTCCCATTACAACGTTCGACTCATCTTCTGTTTTTGTTTTTGTTGTTGGGTCGCCCCACCATTTTTACGAGCTCAGTACTTTTCGGCAAAATTTCCCCATTTCTTCTGCCATTCTTGTTTTTCTTTTTTCCTACGAAACAATAATAATAAATAACAAAAAAAGAAAACTTCTCTTAATTCGAACCTAAGGATGAAGTAACAGTACTCAGTGACCTGCTTCCTCCAAAAACGACACCGTTTAAGGTATGATAACCGACCACATTGTATTTTCTTCATTATTTTTTGTGTTTTAGCAGTGAGGAGTGAGCTTTCTTCTGGGTTTTGAGTAGTCTTTGTTTCCACTGATCGATATCCTCTCTTTCACGATCAGATTTTTACTACTTTTTCCTCTCTCTCTCTCTCTCTCACACACACACACACTCACAGAGAGAACACACATTCTGGTATTTTACATATGATAGTCTTTTATTTTGTTTTTTGCTCTTATGTAAGTGATGCATTGTGATTTTCTCTTACTGGAGTTTCTTGTTTCTGTGAGCACAGGCGATTTCAGAAGCAGATGTTCACTGAGGGTCTTGATAATAACGCCCTTAAGTGGGTTAGAGAGGTCTCATTTCTCTATTCTCTTCAATTTTCTTCTAATTTCTGTCTGGGATTTGTTTTTATATAATATTCTTGAAATTTCAAATTTTGAAGTCTGAATTTAAGATATCAGATTATCTTTGTCATGTTGTGTGACTGATTTTAACTTTGATTTTGAAATTCAGTGTGTGATAGCAAAGTTTTGGAGGTTGTTGATTCATTAGTTTTTGTTGCATTATTTGAAAAATTGAACTCAAAATTCAGGGTTCTGGGCAGCAGACAAAGGAAGTTCCTTACTCTATTTCAAGCCAAAGATCAAGAATTGATCCTATTGGCAGCATGAGAAACGGCGGCCGCAATGTTGGACTTCCACCGCCTTCCAAATTCCGGAGTGGCCATTTATCAGGAGTTATCCCGGTATCTAGAGTTATTCCTGGAAATTTAGATGAAAGTGCATCAGCTTCTGATAATGACATGATCACTGACTCAGAAGAGGAGGTTTATGGGGGAAGATACTCACTGGATTCATCACCACACGAAGATAGAATTCCTAGCACTACTGCAGCCACTCAAAGATATTACAATCTCCCACAACGGCGTGCTACTGCGCTGTATGCAAGTGACAGTGTGTACTCTGATGATGTTAGTTCGTCAATGGAGACATTGGGGAAAGGTCGTGGATATGTGGCCGATAAATTGATGAGAGGAGCTAATAGATATCCAATTGGAAGTAGTGTTTATACCGAGGAGGAATCTTCTGATTCTGCTGCAAGCTCTGAGTTTTCCTCGACTCAAGTTGGGACCAATAATGGAACCGTTCCACGATCAACAAATTATGCATCCGAGGGGTATGTGTCCAGCATTCCGTCAAGATTGAATACAGGAAACAAGACTCAGAAGGTATTAATTTGCGTTAGCTATGTTCTGAATTGAGTTTGTAATTGTATTCATCGAAAATGATATTAGCTGTAGAACTTGGTTACATAGAATTATGCTACGATGTTATTATCCTAATTTAAGCAATCATTTAAAAATATCTTTTTTAGGAATGATGCTCCTCATTAATGGTTGTCAAAAGTTGCCTAAATATGCTCCTGTATGATGTATGCATCCGCACTCTTACTTCAGATTCTGTGCATTGCCATTTCTATAATCCTCCTTCTTCTCAAATTTCCAGTTGTTAGGATAGCTCCCCTTGTTGCTAGCCAAGTAAAAATGCACATCATTTTTTGGTACCGAGCGGATCCAAACTGATAATGTGGATAATTTGATTACTTCCTCACCAAGAGCTGATGATAACATGACTATACTAAAAACGAACCATCTCTTCCCACATCCCACTTTCACAAGTCCTCACTCATTTCAACCAGGCCTTGGAATTTAGCTACTTCCCAATCCTGAAGATTCCTTCAAAATATTATGTCCCAATTAACATGTTCAATCATGTCCTTATTTTTTTTTCTTATGGATGCACTTATCTTCAGTTTCTAGTGGTCCGCGTTGCAGTTCTTTAATTTTATCATCTGTAGTGCTATGTAAAATCTATAATTTTAAGTACTGCCTTTTGTTTTTGATCCTGAAGATTCCTTCGAAATATTATGTCCCAATTAACATGTTCAATCATGTCCTTATTTTTTTCTTATGGATGCACTTATCTTCAGTTTCTAGTGGTCTGCATTGCAGTTCTTTGATTTTATCATCTGTAGTGCTATGTAAAATCCGTAATTTTAAGTACTACCTTTTGTTTTTGATCCTGAAGATTCCTTCGAGATATTATGTCCCAATCCTGAAGATTCCTTCGAAATATTATGTCCCAATTAACATGTTCAATCATGTCCTTATTTTTTTCTTATGGATGCTCTTATTTTCAGTTTCTAGTGGTCCACATTGCAGTTCTTTAATTTTATCATCTGTAGTGCTATGTAAAATCTATAATTTTAAGTACTACCATTTGTTTTTGATCGATATCATTGATTAGTATTGAGCAGAATGTTCAATCTATCCAGCTTTTATGCAATATAATTATTCAAATTATAATTTGACCATTTTAGGTACTTTCAGTGGAATAAACTAAGACTTCTGCAGTGACGATATTGAATAATATAAAGTAGTTAAATTTGCTCATGGCTAAAAAAGACCAATGTACACCCTTATGGATGAGCAGAAAGAACTCAGTCCCTGGCATGATGGCCAGTTGAATGCTCTATGTTTGCTATATGTTTCCAGTATTGTGTTAGTCACTTAGTTTTGGAATCTTTTTGAGGTTGACTAAGGATAAGCTGATATACTTCTATTGATATTGTCTACTTTTTTTTTCCTCCTTATTCCTTATTTTCATTCTGGAGTATAGCACAATAGTTCCTTTTTTCTCCCGGCACTATCCCCACTGTGAAAATAAATTCAATCTAGCGTATGTCAAATGGATTATCAATTGCATCATATCTTGAATGAGATCTAACTATTGGATCAGCTGGATGTATTGATTGCCATATATCTCAAGGATGTTTCTAGTAAGCTTAGGAGATGTTCAACCGCTGTAAGTTGATGAGGATCTGTGTTTAGTATAAACTTTTGAACTTGCTGCTTATTAGGCATGTGCGTCATTCTAATGGAATAAGAATATTAGTTGATGGATGAATAGTCTGATTAGCTCTTGTTGATGGCTACATTGTCCTTTTCCATTTTGCAGAATGTTTGCCTGTTGAATTTAATTTGTTCTACTGGTGCAGTGGAATTTTCGTCATGTATCACATGGTTCCTTTGTACTTTCTAGAGAAATTGAACACACTCTTGTGAAGCTAATTCAATCACTTGCAGGATATGACCTCTGGGAATTTACAGAAGAAGGCCGCTTCGGATGAAGAGGTTCCCAGTGCACCTCCAATTTGTAGTTCTACTGCCGAAATCAAAGAAGTTGATGAATGGGTCCCTGCCTCTAGAACAGTTAATGTGCAATCCACAGAAGAAGATAGTGGTCTCTCAACTAAGGCAAATAGTAACATTCCTTCTGGCTTAAACGACCAGGTCAAAGTTCCAAATCATTCGGACTCACCTGTGAGGTTAGTGTTCACCAACCAGTTGCAAAACCTAAAGCTATATCTTTTGCTTGGGCCTTAGTGCTTTCCTTCTTTGAAAGCACAGTACTTCCTGAATTTCAGCTTACATCTGCTTGCATATGTTTTCCAGGACGACTGCTGCTGCTGTAGAAAGTGGAGGACCTTCGGGTTCTTATCCTGCTCGCCTTCCAACTTTTCATGCCAGGTATCTTTACTGGTAACGCGAACAAATGTCCATTGTCTAGTTACTCTTCAGGTATTATCAGTGATGATTTTCTGTCCAATACAGTGCACTAGGGCCATGGCATCGTGTGCTTGCTTATGATGCTTGTGTTAGGCTTTGCCTGCATGCTTGGGCTAGAGGTTGCTTGGAAGC
This sequence comes from Nicotiana benthamiana, assembly GCA_034376525.1. Classification (NCBI taxonomy): domain Eukaryota; kingdom Viridiplantae; phylum Streptophyta; class Magnoliopsida; order Solanales; family Solanaceae; genus Nicotiana; species Nicotiana benthamiana. Next base: position 79,248,570 of record CM067326.1, on the reverse strand, counting down.
TCCGATGTTCTTGGAGAGTGAATGTGCACTACTAAGGAATGCGTTTAGGTCAGTTTTTCTTCTTGTTCCACGTTATTGAGCATTCATGCTCATAGAGTTCTTGTGTTTTGGTTTTTGATAAAAGAAATTAAGGAAAATAACCGGGGAAGATGACAAGAAAATAAAGAGAGTATACTGAAATAGATGTAAAAGGAACTGAAGCTGAAAATTCTATATAATTTTACTGCATTTGGACTACAATTTGTAAAAGAAATATTAACTTAAAAGACTTAAAAATCAGCACAAAATCTGCTGAAAATAACTAACTCTTAGAGACTAGTTCACGCCTAAAGACTAGTTCAAAATTATTTCAAATTCAAGCTAAATTATTGCAGTAAATAACTCTTACTGAAACAGTAAAATAATTTTACTATTCTCAGCTTCCAAAGCATATTTCTATCACTCCTCCTTGCTTTTGAAGCTGCAAATTCTGAATTTATGTCTTCTAAACCTTTAACTGGAACCGACTTTGTATGTAAGTCTGCCAACTAAATCTTTGGACTTGTAGTAAATTGAATTCAATTTTCTATTTTGCTGCATCTCATAAGTTGGTTCTTTTTTCGGCTTCATTTTGACTTTGAGGCTTGTCAACTTTCTTCCACATTTGCATTTTGCCTTGAGGGTTGTCAACTTTCTTTTAAATTTTATTTTTCTGAAATGCTGACAAATTTTTTGTCTCATTTTCACATATGTCCTCTTTTGGAGGATTATCTGCACTTTGTAGATTGTTTGGGCTCCGGTTTTCATCTTCAATTGGATCAAATGAGAAGTTTTGATCTCTCATTTTAACCCTTAAAATCTCAAGTCCAGTTGCATTATAAATAAAAGAATATTTATCTTCAAGGGATACTTTAAATCCTTTTTCCATTAGTTGTCCAACACTTAATAAATTTTGTTCAGTATCAGGAACATAAAGAACATCTGAAATTTTCTTAATACCTGACTTTGTTAGGATTGCAATAGTTACTTTTCCCTTAGCAAGAATATAATCACCATTCCTAATTCTGACTTTCTTATTTCCCAGACGTGAACTCTTTGAAAAGATTTTTGTCATATGCCATGTGGTTTGTACAGCCACTATCAATCAACCAAAAATCAAATTTTTATTGAAAGAATAGTTGCCACAAACAAGTGGTCTTCTTCTTCTTCTTCTTCATTGGCGACTTGGGCATCTACTTCATGCTTTTGATATTTGCCTTTGCAAATAATAGCTTCATGACCAAGTTGGTTGCAAATTTTGCACTTTGCACCTAGCCTCTTCCAACATTTGAATGGTGGATGACCTTTTTTGCCACCTTGCTGACAAGGTGGGTGATTTTTCTTTACATTATTACCCTTGCTTTGAGTTCTGTGGTTGGCTGCCAAGGCTCCTTCAACCATACCATCTTGCCTCATAAGCCTCCTTTGCTCTTGTGCCTTGTTAACAATGCCAAGCAACCAATCTGAGTATTCTTTGACAGTCTCAGGTTCTTTCATTTTCTGCAACTCGAATTCCCTTATTAAATTCAGCACCTTTATGCCTCGAATTTTTTCCATCTCACGTATATTCTCCCTTCAGATAATCCCATTTTTATTTTGCTGATTTGAGGACCATAACTCTCGTGAAAATTTTTAAAGACACACCAGCAAACAAAGTTGCTTTATTTCCTGATTTTCTTTTCCTTTTGACTCTTGATCTGGGCTACAGTGGGATTGTTAGGCAGCGGAAGAGCATCATAATCCTCTTCCACGGCCTCCCTAAGATCTAAAGCCTCCAAGTAAGTCTCCATTCTCACTGCCCATAGTTGGTAATTTTCACCATCAAAGACTGGAGGAGCCAATTGAGAAAAACTCATTTCAGTCTCCATCTCACTCAAGAAAAAGATTTCTTAGGTCCCTTAAGAAGATAGCTCTTGATACCAATTGTTGGTTTTTGATAAAAGAAATTAAGGGAAATAACTGGGGAAGATGACAAGAAAATAAAAAGAGTATACTGGAATAGATGTAAAAAGAACTAAAGCTGAAAATTCTATCTAATTTTACTGCGTTTGGACTACAATTTATAAGAGAAATATTAACTTAAAAGGCCTAAAAATCAGCACAAAATCTGTTGAAAATAACTAACTCCTAGAGACTAGTTCACTCCTAAAAACTAGTTCAAAATTATTTTAAATTCAAACTAAACTACTGCAGTAAATAACTCTTACTGAAACAGTAAAATAATTTTACTATTCTCAGCTTCTAAAGCATATTTCTAACATTGTGCCCTTGTAAATGAAGAACCCATAATCTTGTCTCCTATATGGATTTACAGGTTACAACAAGTTCTATTACAATCAGAGGAGGAATTAATGGCAAATCGTTCTTCAGAGCTTCCTAAAGAGGCGGCTGCCGCAAAACCTAAGCAAATGGTTGGAAAGATGAAGATCCAAGGTAATCCATGATATTTACTTGCAATATTTCAGGGTAATGCTACCGAGGAAATCTCTCATTGACCTGGTTCTGATTTTTCAGTTAGGAAGGTTAAAATGGGCCTGGACCCACCTACTGGCTGCAGTTTTTCTTCCTTGAAGACACCAAATATAAAGATGGAATCTGTTAGATATCACCTATCAAATTTGCGGTCAACATTCTCTTCAGGATGGCAAGCAGTTCGCAAAGTCCGTTTTGCTCCTCGTATGCCTGCAAATGGTTCATTCTCGCGCCAGAGTTTGGCATACATGCAGGCGAGCACCCAATATATAAAGCAAGTTTCTGGACTCCTGAAAATTGGTGTAACATCTCTACGCAGCAGTCCGTCGTCTTATGAAGTTGTTCAAGGTAAAGAAGTTCATGTAAAACATACCAACTTATAGGGAGCTTTAAAATAATTGGTATTATGGGAAATTTTATACTTGACCTTTCTCTATCCTCATTCACCTTTCATCCTCTCTCACTTTAAGACTATGTGGCACAAAAACTCTGTGACCATAGAGACATTTTTTTCTTTATAAAAAATTTATAAGGTAATGATTCTATTTGCTAAATGTTATCTCACCCAAGAAACCTTATATGGGATCAGAGACATACTATTGTTTATTGCGACTAAAAAGTTCAATGGAAGAGGATGCTATAAAAATGCAACCTGGATCAGGCGAAACCCACATTTTGTAAGTTTCTCTTTGTCCTTCAGGCTTCATCCTACTTCCATTTTATTGAGTTTGTTAAATGCATGTGTTTGTCTTTGGAGAACTGCTATGATGTTTGGATTGTGATGTGAACATCTTTACAGCTTTCCAGATAGTTTTGGAGATGACCTAATTGTTGAAGTCCTGGATTCCAATGGAAAGCATTATGGTCGTGTCCTTGCTCAAGTCGCCACCATTGCTGAAGAACCGGTAAATCTATATGAACTTAGTAATCAACTATCATAACTGTTCAGTAGCTCGTGATGCTTACATAAAGATTCATTCAGGGTGAGAAACTTCGATGGTGGTCTGTCTATCGTGAACCAGAGCACGAGCTTGTTGGCAAAGTACAACTCTTTATAAATTACTCAGCTACATTTGATGAAAATAGTCATCTTAAGGTGAGTTTTGTCATGCTTTCAGGCATTTCTACAACTAAAAGAAGAGTAAAAGAATTATTTATCTACGTTGGCTCATGTAATTTTGCTTAATGAATTGCTTTCCAAGTATGTAGTTTAGAGAGAGGAAAAGAGAAGACAAGAATGCAACACATTCTGACTTTCAAATCAGTATTTGTGGACTTCCATAGATACTGAGCCTGTCTTGTTCGTCATTTCACTCCTCCCCTCATTTAATTACAATGATACGAAGCTCACTCTTTTGAAATATGAAGCTGACTTGTTCATTTCTTAGCATATTCAAATGATATTTGGAAGGGTCTCTTTGCAATTGGACTCACGATTGATAATGCATTCCATCTTATTATCTATTGTTATCTTGGTGGAGTTCTTCTGTGGAAATGTGTAATGTGCTTTTATTCTCTGACCATAAAATGATTTGCTGGAATCCCCTGCTCAAAAAGTTATACGGAGAAAATGAAAGAACACTTAGATACGAATATCTATAATCTGACACTTTTTTGGTTTCGTCCTATCATAGTGTGGTTCAGTTGCAGAAACTGTTGCTTATGACCTAGCACTTGAAGTTGCAATGAAGATTCAGCAATTCCAACAAAGAAACTTGACACTACATGGTCCTTGGAAATGGTTACTCATTGAGTTTGCATCATACTATGGAGTTTCCGATGCATATACTAGATTAAGGTACAGTCCATTTACATTTGCTTGTTTTAGGACTGGAGGAGTTGTCCGCCTCCTTATTCTATGCTAGCTTGTATTAATTTGCAACATCAACTGTTCAGGTACCTTTCATATGTCATGGATGTCGCAACACCAACTGCTGATTGTCTTACAATTGTGCATGATCTTTTGTTGCCTGTAATAATGAAGGGCCGTTCTAATAGCACCCTCAGTCATCAAGAGGTAACACTTGTAAACCGGATTGAATCTCATATATCCCATATTGCAGATTGGACATTGATGCTGTCTTGTCTCTCTAAGATTCCAAGTTATTCTGTGACTTCATTGTCTTTAAAGTTGTATTCGACGTCTGTGGTTTTTGGTAAAAGCATGGCCTACAATTTGCCCACATCTCTCTCCTAAGTACTGACTTTGCACAATGTTTGCTTGCTACCTACAGAATCGTATTTTAGGGGAAGTTGAGGACCAAATTGAACAGATTTTTGCGCTGGTTTTTGAAAACTACAAGTCATTGGATGAGTCAATACTATCAGGGATAATGGATGTTTTCAAACCCGCTACGGGGGTTGTACCACTTGCATTGGAGCCTGCTGTTAAACTATATTCTCTACTTTATGATATATTGTCTCCTGAAACTCAGAACACACTGTACAGCTATTTCCAGGTCTGGAAGCTGGCACTTATCTTCCTATATCTTCTGTTTCTTATATGCAGTTTTTGGCATTAATGTTTGATTGCACAGGCCGCTGCTAAGAAAAGATCGAGGCGGCACTTGACAGAGACTGATGAATATGTCAGCGGGAATAATGAAGGACTCTTGATGGATGCTGTTACAGTGTCTACTGCTTATAAAAAAATGAAGTCACTCTGCATGAACATCAGAAATGAAATTTTTACTGACATGGAGATCCACAATCAAAATATACTTCCAAGGTATGTCTGAGTTCAAACTATACCGAGACTATTACTTATTTTTAGATGGCCAAATATTTAACCGGCCCCTTAAACTTGTCCAAATTTTTTACCTGGGCACTTAAACTAAACCTTGTTACTATTAGACACCTGAACTCAAGTTAAAGTGTACCTATTAAACACACATTGTTGACATGGCGCAATGTGTGTGAGACACCTTATTTGAGCAAGTGAGGCCACTTTTTCCCCAAAAAAAAAAAAAGAAGTTTTCTCTTTCCTCGCATTCTCTCCCTTCCACCGTCCACTTCTCTCCACATTCCCCACCAACACTGCCCACCCACCACAGACATAAGTGCCCCTTGAATTTCACGTTAAAATCCTTACCAAATATGACTCTTATAAGGAAAAGAGTACTAGAATAAAAATTATGAATTTGTTTTTGTTTTTCAATTAATAATTAGGTGATCACTTGAAGGATTTGTTTACTTTGGATATGAAAGCCATGAGTGCTTAAGCTCCGTGAAAATTCACAAAACAAGGAGAACTCCACTTGTCTAAATCATGGCATTTATTCAATAGATATTTGTTGAGCTTTGGTGGAAGATTTGTTGCATTGTTGGGGCCGGCGTTAATGGTTGCGTCAAGATTTTGGATGTTAAAATTGATGAAAACATTATTAATGGTGAAATTTTTTGCGGGGATTTGGGGAAAGAACTGTTGGGGTCGGCGGAGGGGGGTGGGGAAGGGGCACGAACAAGACGAAGAGGGGTGTTGCGAGAGAATCTAAAATTAAAAAAAAATCTTTTTTTCTTTCAATTTTCCACGTGTCACATAGTGATTCGCTTGTTTTGTAATATCACAACATCTAAAGTCACGCATTTTGTTTTGTGGAAAATTGTTCATGAGGTGTCTAATAGGTATACTTTTGACTTGGGTTTAGGTGTCTAATAGTAACAAGGGTCTAGATTTGGCCCTTTTAGATTGATGAGTAATGAGAACAAGCTGTTACGCGCATCACTTAAATCATATATGCGAAGATGCTAAAGTTAATTGATTTTTTTGATAAAACAAACATCGACATTTCTTGGGTAATCCTCACCTCCTATGCTAACTTTTGAGCTTGAGTTAGGCTCAAAGTCTTTTTTCTTAATATGGTATCAGAGCCAAACCCATCCATATTCTTAATTGGCCTAACATTGGGCCCTGTCTTATATTATCCACACATAAGACATTTAGTCCTGGGTTGCAGAAGGGTATGAAATGTTCCACATTGGCTAGGAATGGACGATTTGTCTCCTTTTATAGTTTGGAAATCCTCACTTAATGAGCTAGCTTTTGAGGTTGAGTTAGCCCAAATTCCATTTTCTTAACAGATATGATCCCCCTCCGCCCTCCCTCCTCCGCCTCCGCCTCTTAGCCTCCTTTCTCTCTTGTGCTTATGCGTTACATCTGCATTTCTTCTTTCATGCTTAATACCACTAAGCATGTTCTTGCTTGACAATCAACGAGTCCAATGCCAATTTTTTTCCTCATTATTTGTTGTCAGTTTTTGTAGCTCTCCTAACTGTTTCAATGTTTTCAATTCTCTGTGTGCAGCTTCATAGACTTGCCGAATCTTTCCTCAGCCATATATAGTGCAGAACTTTGCTGTAGATTGCGTGCATTCCTGATTGCATGCCCCCCTGCTGGCCCTTCTCCTCATGTGACTGATCTCGTCATTGCAACAGCAGATTTTCAGAGGGATCTTGCCTGCTGGAATATCAAGTAATTCTTGCGTCATAGGTGCAATTTTTGATACATAAGGTTTATATTCTAAATGCTGTAATTTTTAATGAAACAACCCGTGCAGGCCCGTTAAAGGAGGAGTTGATGCGAAAGAGTTGTTCCATTTGTATATTATCCTGTGGATCCAGGATAAGCGTCTCTCTTTGCTGGAATCCTGCAAGCTGGACAAGGTACTACTGAGGCTTTACCAGGCACTGTTTAAACCCTTATCTACACTCTCTTGATTTGGCTCTAGTACCCCTGCATTATGATGAACCGCATTTCATATGATCTACGTGGTTGGTGTGATTATTTTCCCGGACAACAATTCGTGTGCATCAAACTCGTTTTCGTTCCAGCACGTCTCACTTATTATATTATCTTGCATTGTGCTATATTCTTTATTATTATTTGCGTTTTAATCTTTTGGATTAGCCAGTAAATCCCTCCCCCCCCCCCCGCGGTTTAAACATGCTTGGAGCTTCCTTATTATTATGAGTTTTGCATGTAAGTTTGCAGTGTAAGTGGAGGCTGGATATAGATTTCAAGTGGATCCAGTATAAAGGGATGAGAACCTAAAATCTAGATTAGGCTTCTTAATTTTCAGTAACCTAACAGAAGGACAGGAGGAGCTTAAAATATTGAGTCTTCATTTCGATGTCAAGATAGTTGCTAGAAAGCTTTTTTCTTGAAAAATTTACAATAAAGTAACGGAGAACCAGATTCATTTTCTTGCACGCGTTAGTCTGAAAGGAAGATTAAATATAAGAAGTTGTAAATCTTGCACTTTTTGCAGGGTTTAATTTGGAGGAAAGTTTCTTTGGTGTGGAAGTTTTCACTTACTGCTACCCAGATGCAATGCAAAAATGTTAGCAACTAAAAATAACTTGTAATTGGAACTACTAAGGTCTAGATTTATTGCTTTTGCTTAATTTTTTAAGATGGGGCAATTCATATAGCAATGGGGAAATCTTTGTTTTATATGCTTGCTTACATGGAAAAGAAAATCTGACTCTTTACACTACTCAGAGCTTTTGTAGTTCCGCATCAAGTTATTATAGGCGTTCAGTTAGCATCGGTTTGCACTTTCTGGTGATCTATTCTATCCTTCATCCGTTCCTGATTGGTGCTGAATAAACTCATTATCTCACAGGTGAAATGGTCGGGAGTCAAAACACAGCATTCAACAACCCCATTCGTTGATGAGATGTATGAGCGCCTGAAAGAAACTCTAACTGACTATGAGGTCATCATCTGCCGCTGGCCGGAATACACATTTGCATTGGAGAATGTATGCCCTGATTATTCTTATTTTTTTTTACTAAATGCATGAAAATATTATATTGTAGGCAAAACAAGGGGGATTTTTGGTACAATTTTCTGAAGCTTGTTGCACTTTTTTACCATGTCATTCAAAAGAGTTCATTGACTGACTAAAGTAATGAACAATTTGAAGACCTATTGATTCTAACAACTGATTACACAGTCGATCATCCGGACCTTTCAATTCACACATCTAGATCTCAGATCAATGAATGATTGATAGTGACGCAGTAGTTATTGAATACCAATTTCCCAGTACTCATTATCCCTTTTCTTTGGTTTCTTCTGTTTCTGCCCGTCTTACTAAAATCTGGAAATTGTAGACTTTCCCATCGGGATGTCGTATGAAAGGGAATTTGTTACATAGGGATTTTTATTTCCTTCTCATTTTTCCTTTTTTTGCTTCATTTTTCTTTTTCTTCTGGGAGTGAACATATTGTTGCTTGCTTGAGATAAAAGGAATCAAATGGATGGTAGCATACGAGCTGCTGTTGCACTTTGCGTTCATGTTACATTGTATTCATTTTTCTTTTGTTATAACTACTATTTTGTTTTATAGTTAACACTTCTTTTTTTTATTTTTCTTATTGTCATAGGCCATTGCTGATATTGAGAAAGCAATTTTGGATGCACTAGAGAAGCAATATGCAGATGTCTTGTCACCATTAAAGGATAATTTGATGCCCAAGAAGTTTGGCCTCAAATATGTGCAAAAACTTGCCAAAAGATCAGTTTGCCCATATATTGTGCCAGATGATGTATGTATCCTCATAGCTCTGCCCTTCATCATTTATTATTCATATATTTAGGCCTGTAACATGTTCCTTCTTTCAGCTTGGTATTCTTTTGAATTCAATGAAGAGGATGCTTGACATTCTGCGCCCAAAAATAGAGCAGCAATTTAAGTCCTGGGGTTCATGTATTCCTGAAGGAGGGAACACCGCCCCTGGAGAGCGCTTGAGTGAGGTGACTGTGATGCTTCGCTCTAAATTCAGAAATTATGTGCAAGCAGTCATCGAGAAGCTCGCAGAAAATGTAAGTTTGCTCTACATTTTGGTTAAATCTAAAATTGAAAGGAATCCACCCAGATAATGCACTTTTCTATATTATTTTTGTTGCTAATTACTGAAACAACCTTTCAATTGATTACATGACTGTTTTGATGATGGGAGATTTTATCAATATATGCATCATATGACACTTCAGAAACTAAAGGCCAAATACATAGGCAGCCACTTAAAGTTGGCACTATATTTCATTTAGACACTTCGACTAAAGTCTATATGTATTGTACACTTCAACCCCAACAAAAGTATGCCAATTAAATACTTCGCACAATGTGCATAAATAAGTTCAGGCGCGTGACAGCAAATACTTCTGACGTGGAAAATCAGACATAATCGAAAGCCACGTGGAAATATTAAAAGGAGCTCATCTTCCTAACAACTCTGGGATCCCCTGTCGGAGCCCTCCCCTCCGTTCTTCTTCGTTCTTTGTTCTTTCAGTCTTTTGCTTTTCGTTTTCTTCTTTCTTCCTCTTCTACAATTTCATTTTTTCCTTCTTTTTCTTCTAAATCTACGTCCAAAATCCGGAGCTTACCTTCTTCCTTTTTTCTTCTAATATTTCACACTACAGAACACCCATTTCCCCTTTTCTTGATCACATTCATCACCCAACACTTATCTTCCATTTTTATTTGGTAAAAAATTAAGCTCATTTGCTATTTCAGCATTCTACTGACAACAATACAAAATAACACATATAACTACCACGACCAGGAATTACACTGTCACACTAAGGCCACTCAAAACTGTAAAACTCGATATATAAAGAATCAAAATTTTCATAAGATGGGAAATAATTGGCGTGGTTTCACTGGACTGAGTTGACGAGAACGCCAGTGTAATAATCTGGTTGAAGGTGACGTTTTGGGGTTGAAAAAGAGCGGTCTTTTGTTTGTGAAAGGTTGTTAGAACTAAACAACAAAAGTTGAGATCAAGATGAATGCTAAGCTTGTCGGCAAGAGTTGTCTGCAATGGCTCCTATGGGAGTCCGTGATTTCTTCAGGGATGGTTAAAGGTGGCTCGGAGATTAAAGTTGGTGATGTGGTTGTAAAAAAATGATCTTTAAAAATAATAATAATATGTTTTTGGATCAACTCACGCGCTCAAGAGATGTGAAAAACACATTTCTTGCCATATTAACCTATTGTGTTTAATTGGCACGCTATTGTTGGGTTTAGAGTGGTCAATAGGTACATGCCTTAGAACCCTCAGGGGTTGGCCTATTGACTTGAGCCTTGGGGTTTGCTCCTTTTCAAGGTCTCAAGTTCGAAACCCATTGGGTGCAAACAATTTTTGAGGGCCATCGGATTGGGTAAATCCTGAATCAAGCGTGGTGCATTTGCGGGAAACTCCTTGCTGAGGGCCTGTGCACCTAAGTTGCTCTGACACGGGTACGGGTGTCCGACACGGGTGCGGATCTAGAGGTCGGATCCTTTGAGATAGAAATTTTAAGATTCGGGGATACGGATCCTAGAACCGACACGGGTGCGGTGATCCGGCTAAAAATAATTTAAACTAATAAATTATCATATTTACCAATGCATATTCACATGGAATCCAAAGAAGGTAATGTGGAATCCCAATGTGTCACAATAAATAATTAAACTATTGTATATACATTATTTTATATAATTTTTTTCTGAAAAATATACTTACACCATTAAATTGTAGTCTATTCTTTTATTTATAATACCTTTAATGTTATTATCTTTAATATTTAGAGATTTAAACCAACTAAAATATTATTTATTGATTATAATTGTAAAATATATTCTGAAATGGGAAATGGGAGAATGTCATAATGAAAGCTGGAAATGTTGGAAAAAAAGAAAAGAAAAATGTTGGCATGCTGCAAGTCAAATAAAAGATCCTACTTTTGCTATTGATGTGGGATCTACTAAGAAAAAGATGACAAAAGTACGGGCCCTCTTGATATCTTTTGACTAAGAATCATGATGAAATGCACATGGAAAAGTAAAGACGCACATGGAAAAGTAAAGACTAAGCATCATGATGAAATGCACATGGAAAAAGTAAGTGGGTTTGTAGTATTTCTCTTTTCTATTTTTTGCCAAAAAAAAAAACAGTCGTCTTCTTCAATGTCTTCTTCCGTCAAAAACTTCTCTGCCCTAAAAAAACAATGGAAACTCAAAGATTGAAGACAAAAAGCTTCAAAGGAGACAAAAGAACTAATATAAATTACTACATAGCAGCAAAATTGAAGGTATTTCGTTTCCCATCTCTTCAAATCTTTACTTGGGAAAATCAATTTTTCCAAATTTTTGGTCAACGCACCCGATCTATTTTGACCGGATCCGACGCAGATCCCACACCCTTACCCGTGTCAGTGTCGTGTCGACACGGGTACGGCACCGAAAGTGCCGTGTCCGAGCAACTTAGCTGTGCACCCCCGAGATTAGTCAGGGCTCTTAGAGATTCGGACACCTGGTGCAAATAAAAAAAAAAAGGTACATGCCTTAGTTAAAGTGTCCAAATGAAAATGGTGCCAACCTTGAGGGGTTGCGTATGTATTTGGCCAAAACTAAATACAAGGTGTGAAGAAAGTCAATGCTTCATCTAAAATAATTCTTCTTTTTGTTTTCCCTATTTTGGATTGAGGGGAGAGTAAAGTGCACATGATGTATTTATTTAGTGGGCTGTCTGTTATGCAGATTATGCTGCTGATTTTGCAGTGTTTGATTCATTCATTAAAAGAAACTCGTAACTCATGCCCATAATTGAAATTTCATAAGTAGCTCCAGTCAGATTCTGCATTTTTATCTCTTTCAAACCAATCCATAGACGGACTACTAAACAAATCTCATTGTTCCTTCTTCAGACGAAGTTGCAGAGCAACACAAAGTTGAAGAAAATTTTACAAGATTCCAAGGAGAGTGTCATAGAATCAGACATTAGAAGTAAGATGCAGCCATTGAAGGAGCAACTTACGAGTACCATAAATCACCTTTACAAAATATTTGAGCCTAATGTATTCATCGCAAGTTGTCGAGGCTACTGGGACAGGATGGGACAGGTTAGTTTGAACTTATGTTGATAGCTTAGTGTCCATTTTGGCGTAATTACTAATTTCACTCTGCTGCAGGACGTGCTGAGTTTCTTGGAAAGCAGGAAAGAGAATCGGGCTTGGTACAAGGGCTCACGGATTGCAGTCTCTGTAAGTGGCAACATCCGTTTTGCTAATTACTATAAAGTTAAAACAACATTCTAGCATAAAGTGCATCCGTTTTTATAATTTTGTGTATTTGGCTTTTGCAGATCCTAGATGATACATTTGCCTCTCAGATGCAACAGCTTTTAGGTAATTCGCTTCAAGAGAAAGACCTTGAGCCTCCAAGATCCGTTCTTGAAGTGCGATCAATGCTTTGTAGAGATGCAACAAATAACAAAGGACCAACTTATTATTACTAGATGTAATTATGTATAGATGTCCTATTCATTTTACTTTTCAGTTTCATTTTTTCGTTTCTTTTTGGTTCCGACAACGAAAAGAGAAAGAAGGGTGTAGTAGCTATAGCCTATAGGTGGATTCGCCTCAGGTTAGGGGGGGGGGGGGGGGGGGGACGTTGGTGCTGATACATTTCATGAGAAGATGTGCTCTCTTATGGTGTTTTAGGCCTGCTACAGAAGAATAGGATATAGTTTCTCACAGAAAGTCATTTTTGTTGTGGAAGCAGGCTACTCTACTGCTCCTGCTGTATTAATAGCGATACAAAAGACGTATAGCAGTTCACATTTTATTCCAGTAAGAGTTAATATGCAGCTCTCCTTGTTTATTACAAACTTAAGAGAAGCGGCAGGTATACTTAGCTCAGCGACGAGGACTTCCAAGGTTATAATTAAAAAGTGTCATCTACTTAACCATTTGGGGCTGATAACCCTTCCCACGTACAAATGGCTGGACATTTGGATTGTGAAAGAACATGATATGACTGGCCAAACATTGAATAGTTCAACAGCAAGGATAGATCAAGTTTTGATTTCACATAAAGAAAATGGATATTGTTATTAACTTGACCCTAGCTTAAAATCACTAATACATGCGAGAATTCTAATAGAAGTAACTTTGGAATTGATTGGTATTTCTTAAGCAAATGGAAAAGAACGAAAAACCATTTTAAAACCAATAAAGTTTGAACAACAGCCTTCCCAGCATCTCTTAACCGTACGTAATGATCTAAACGGCATAGTGTCGTACAAATTAGGTAAACAAGTTAAAAAGGGGTTCACAGTATTTGTGTGGTGGTAAGAATTTCTCATTAAGTATAGAATTAGAAGTTTAAGTTAAATTATTTTCAAATTTAAAAAAGAGGTTATCTTTTTTGGAACGGACCAAAAAGCAAACAGATTCACATAAACTGGAACGGAGAGAGTATAAATTTTAAAAATATTTGACCAAAGAAGACGATACATCAAAGACAGACGTGCACAGGCGGTACAGCACAGACAGGCAAACGTAAAGGGTGCGGTGGTTAAACGCCAGGTATTGATTATCACTTATCCGTACAACACCAACGTATAGATGCCACAGTGCGTTCAACAACTTCTTCATCTCATCCCAACTGATTTTTTGAAATGTTTTTCTTCACATCTTATGTAGTTAACTTTTGAATTAAGATTTGCAAATTAAGAAGATTATTCCAGCAACCAATCTGAGCTTATCACTCTTTCAGTATTTACAAATATTAGTTTTGCCATCAGAAACAACAGATCCGAAACTTCAATAATTAAATGTCAAGTGAAATATATGCTGGTTTTAGTGTGTATTTCAAGAGAAACACTGATTTCACTCACAAATCTTAAACTTCAACCAAAAAAATTCAAGTAAATTTCATGTCCAAACACAACGTAACTTTCAAAGAAGATTTCTAACTTCAATGCTTTTTTTTTTGTTTTCACTTCCAACTCAAAGAAGAGGTTCTTTTTGTTTTCACTTCCAACTTCCAACTCAAAGAAGATGGAAGTAAATGGTCAATCAATATTCTCACATTAGTGTATTTTCTTAACTTGGAGTCAACGTCCAATGTGGCTGTTTGAAATTAAGCATGCGGGTAAATGAAATAAAATAATCAATTCTCGCATTCCGCAACCAGACAGAACTGACCCTTAATTGTTTAGTGAGGCCGAGGGAAAACTAATTCAGAAGGCTTCATCATCAACTGCGGTCAGCAGAGAATCAATACTCAAACATGAACATCAGATTAGCCCCAATCAATCTGCACACAGGCTATTCAATTGGAGAAATATTTACAGGATTAAATACAGAGAACACTAGGGTGTGTTGAACAAAAGAATGGCATTTATATTACACATTAAAGAACCAACAACATAACCCTGAAGCACAAGCACAAATACAATGTGCAGGCGAAGCCTCGAAATTTCAGCCAATCCATAACTGCTGCTTAAAAGAGCTTTGATATTACACGGCATGAAGTCCAGAATGCTGCTGATGCAGCTCTTAGAATAGCTGGGTTTTGGTATATCCTGGTTTAAAGCGCACAATTCAGGCAAAAACATTGATAAGACTCACATTCATTAGGATACACTAGCATCGTTCAATCTTCTGAGGAGGCATTAACATCAGGTTAAACAAGTAAATTGAGCATAAGCTAGGTAGTGTTCAGAATAACTTGCTAATGTAAACATCAACTTCTGATTTGGCAACACCTCATGCATTTTGCTATGCAAACTAGACCAGGACTAGAGCTTTCTGAATGAACACTCGGTCCCTTTCACCTCAATCATTAACTTAAACCTTACAATCGGTTTTGAGGACCAGAACTGCATTTTTCCCTTGGCAGAGCGCATTTCACAAACTTGATTACAACTCAAAGTGTAGCATGCTTATATCCTTTTACAGTTTCTATCCTCCTATTTGACCTTTGGCTTTGGGAGGGCAGCTACCCCAAGTGATAAACCATTATGATGACATCATCTAAGGAGGCAATAACTTTATATGGAGAGCTTCCCAAGAATAGCGAGAAAATACATGGAGCTGAATGACTACAGGCTCATCCATGACATCTGACAGATATCCTCGCTAAACGGCTAAAGTGTCTGGACATTGTTCTGCACTTATTAAACTATGAATCACTAGTTGAGTCATCGCTCTCCTCTGCAGGATATGCATAAAGAAGAGGTTTTTTTTTTTGATAATGTCGGCATAAAGCAGAGATTATCTTAAATTTAAAAAATAAATGCATAAAGCAGGGACAATGGGAAGAAATTATACTCAAATGCCATCAGAGGATCTACTTCTACTGTGTTTCCACCTTACAATAGCCAAGCTTTGAAGGTCAACACTGAAAGTACAACTGTAGACCAGGAAAGAGAAGACATTGAAAGTACAACTGTAGACCAGGAAAGAGAAGTCTTTTCTTAAAATACATTTTACATTATTGCATATTATTGATATTATTGCATGCGATTGTATTTATGTTTCTTATGTTTAGATAATTATTTATGCTATTGCTATGCATGCTATTTATGCTATTTCTGCTGGAGTTAATAATAATGCTCTATTGTTATTGTTTTAGTTTTTGTCTTTGTTTTTGTTTAACTGCTGTTTTTCCTTTTATCCTATAAGCCGAGGGTCGATTGGAAATAGCCTCTCTGCCCTTTCGGGAAGGGGTAAAGCTCGTCTACATATTACCCTCCCCAGACCCCACCTGGTGGGAGTATACTGGGTAGTTGTTGTTGTTGTATTTTACACATAAACATTGTCAACTCTTGAGTATATGAGATAGAAGGGAGAAGAACTAATTTGTTGAATCAAATAGGTTGGCTTACCCAATGGCTGTAGCCCCCCAAGATGCTACGTTGTAAATTACTTTACTTCCATCCCATGCCTTACGGAGCTTTCTTTTCTTCTTTTTCACAGAGAATGTCTTGCTGAGGGCTGTGAAGAAAATCTAATGTCACTTTTCTCAATAAAATGAATTGAAGAAGGCAATGCAGAGAGACTGAGAGAGATTCAACATGCGAGTATGAATGAGCATACAAGTGTTTTCTTTTTAAGAATTATCCCGACAGAAAAAATGTTGGAAAGCAAGAATCAACTGACCTTCCTGGAGTTGATTTGGTGTCAAATCCTGCACAAATTAGTGCATAGGATTAAATCTCATACAGAGGAAGAGACACTATTGTAATTTTGAACACTAATGGAGATTATCCTTACCGTAAAAACTATTCATCATAACTAGTTACAGCAAACTCAGACACAATTGGCATCGAAAAATTATTTCAATCTTATCAACCAAAACTAATCGATTAATCAACTAATACTCTTATATCAAGGTTCTTTCTGATCAAAACACAAAAGCCTGTGAAATAACCTTCAGCAAGTCAAGTGGGCAGATTTTGGAGGAGGAGATACTCCCTCCGTCTCACTTTATGTGACATAATTTGATAAGGTACAGAATCAGAGATGTCAATCTGAGTTTTGTGATATATTGCTATTGATGGAACCATATTAAAATGGTTATTGACAAATCAACTTAATAGAGAAAACATCATATCATATTTTAATTTCACCTAGTTTACTGCGACCCGATCCACAAAGTCTAACTTTTTAATGTCAAGTTGTTTGTTCCTTCGAGGGAGTAGATCATGTCTAGAGGCCTATAAAGTACAAACAGCCTGCGAAGTGCGAACACAAGGAAATAACAAAGATGATCTAAAATAGGTGAGCACTTTCTTTACAAAGTCAAAAGATAAGCAATTTAATGAATTGAAATGAACACGTTAACAAGCATAAAAAACGAAAAACGCTGGATGTTGCATTGAGCTATGTTTCTACAGTTAACTTAAGGAAAAAAGGAAAGAAAGAACAGTTTAAGGAGCAAAATGATCAAGTCTGCTTTACGGAGGCGTCCACACCTTAGTCTGTTTAAGAGACAACAGATATGCAGCCATGAAGCAAGCTATACCATCCACTATGTCTTCTTGCTTAACTAAAACATAGTCTTCTTTGTCTAACTTGGGATCTCCACCTTCCCAAAGGTCATTTTCATTGACCATGTCCCACGAACTTCCTTCTTCTGCAACACAATTAACATGTAATTATTACTACCATAATTGGGAAACTGAAAAGATTTCAAAAGTCATATAGTTACCAACTCTCCAAAAACATACCAGCTAAGTTTTGCGGAACTGATGCTTGAGCTTTTTCTAGCTTTTGAAGGAAGTCTGGACACTCAACTATAGATTTCAGGAGATCTTGCAGCTGCACAACAAATGAGATGCAGAAAACAGGATTTCAAACCTTTTGCTGTGGTTCACGTTCAAAGAAATCAAACTTAGTCAGTTGATTCCCTAAATCCATCTACCTAAAATAATGGAGTTGGACACTGACATTGTTTGTTTGAATCACTAGTTATCAATAATCTTTAAAAACAAAGATGTTACATCTCACAGTCAAATGAGAACCCAACGTATCTGCAAAGCAATTGCAGTATGTGTTCCAACTTTTAAAAACATAATAACAGTGACCCACTCAAATAAATGAACATGGGTAAATGTGCAATACTTCCGTCCATAAGCTCGAATTCCGAAACCAAAAACCTTTGGGTTAAGGAGCACTAAAGCACCAAAGTTGTTTCAACATAGAACCAAATTTAAGACATGCGATTATAACATCAGTGGTATTCAAAAGCATTTTCCAGTTCTCTGACTTCTATGATGAAGGGAACGCTAGAGCATTCTCCAAAACTATACAGCCTGATTTCTATAGTTCTCCAGACATAACCTAATATTGGCAATCAGACTGTTTCTGGCTTTTATAAGCACAGCTTTCAAGCTGAACTGAATTTCCAAATGAAACTACTAAAACTTAATCTATCAGAGATTGTTGTTCCGAAGCTTTATCCTATATACAGGCTCAAACAAAAGCACGTGTTCAACCGAATGTTTTTGTATTTTGAAACTCTATTCAATCAAATAGATATATTTCAGATTTCTAAGATACAATTAATAGCTCTATAAGTTCTTTTCTAGCTCAACACGAAGATTTATGTTAAAAGATGCAACTAAATCAATTCAAACACAATAAAATTTAGCATATATACAAAACACTTTAAAGCGAATTCAGTCAAACAAGAAACTAACAAGTATTTCACAGCTAGATACAGAATTAACAATTATACAAAAAAACGTAAATTTCAAAAGAAGTTGACCTCATCGGTCTCGGTGACATGAGCTGGAGAAGAGGAGCTTTGACAGGAGTAATCAGCCGAAGCATCGCGGTCGACGTCACTGTTAGAATTGGAGTCATCGGTGTCTTCATCTTCAACGGAACCAGTAGCACTAAGCAATTCGAGAGCTATTTGGCATTCCTGAAGCACAGCTTCTAGCGTCTTCCTCTTTACCTTAATTCGATCCTTGTCCGATTTCGCTCTCACTAACTGGATCGGCTTTTTACCGTTCTCATACACTACCTCCATGAACCCTAACAATTCAAACACATACACATATACACACAACACCTAAAACGTGTTTCGCGTGTATAGAGAGAAAAAAGGAGGTGAAGGAAAAAGGTGAAAAGAGTATATGTATAAAGTTAGTTTTATGTTTGCAGAAAATGATGCAAATCCTCCATTGATGAGTCAGAATCCAATTTCGGAGAAAAAAAATATTTGGGCGAACAATGATTAAGGGAGGAGCGTGGGGATATTGTACTCTCCTGTATTCTAAGTAGTGGCGTGAGCCGCCTGCGTTTTGTCACAAACCTTGGTTGCGTTTAAGGGCTCCTATTGAGGTGCACCTACGTATGAAGTGTTTGAGGGGAGGGGGCCGAGGGTGGGGAGTGTTTTCTGATATTTTTAGTTGCTTATTTTGGTTGTTGCCCAGGTGGTGGAGAAACGGGTTAATATCGGTTTTTTATTTTCTTTCAAAGGCGTAATAGTTTTCTAGCTTTTTAAAAATTGATAACATAAATTTTGAACTTTTTTATTTGAATACTTAAATTCGTAAAATCCTTAATTAATAAATATATTTGATTCTTGACCCTATGTATATACATTATACATTCACATATTATCCATTAAATAAGTAAATGACCCTGGAATTATTATACGTCAAAGGCACAAAAACAAATTCATAATTTTGCTGGAATAAATTTATTAATTTCTACTTTTTTTTTATTTTCCTTATTTTCTTTTTTACCATAGCTGTGCTGGAATAAATTTTTCCGCCCAGCCACAATTTTCAAAACGACGACGCTGCATGAATCGTCCAACATTTTTGCAAAATCCAAACCTTGTTATCTGTTGCTACAAACTTCACTATATACCCCAACGAATTTAGAGTGCGAAATGGAGTTCATCGACATATCCCTAAGTCTCGATCTCACTTTCTCCAACCGAGAAACCCTCAAAATTTTCCTAGCATCATTCACTGTAATTCTCCCCATCGTCTGTCCCCTGAAAATATGTTGTCTTCGTCGTCGGAGCCGGTGGAGCTAGGCCTTCAAATCTAGTCCTTTCTCTAGTAACATTCATAGACCTCAATTTTTCTCTCAATTTATCTCCCATATGAATTGATAAAAATTCCGGGAGTCTAGCTCTGTGGTTGATTTCTCTTTTTCGGAGGAACCGGCGGAGTCAATAAACCCAGCCACCATTTTCTTCTCTTTTTTTGTTTTCCTTATAGTTTTTTTTATTTTTTTGATTTCACAGTCTTTTTAATAAAAAGTAACAGATATACGCGCTATTTGAATGTAACTTGTATGTATTATGTCCACGTAAGATAAGCTATCGCCACATAAGCATAGTCAATGATCAAAGGTAAACGTTTATTAGTTATATGTTTCACGAGTTTGAGTGTTTAAATGGAAAAGATGAAAGTTTGGGTATCGGCTTTCAAAAATCCTACAAGTTTAAGTGGCAAGGAAGCCATTTCGCCTTCTTTTAATATATGAAGGGAAGTCTTGGCTATTAAAATTAGAGAAATTTTCATAAAACACTATCTTTTAGTAGTAATTAGACATCTATAGATATCATTTGTTATATTACGGATTATAAATACCTTTTCTATGGCTATAAAATATATTTGATGTATTTAAGCTATTGTATTTATGAATACAGTAGCAAAACTAGGTGTGAATCAGGGAAGTCCAGCTAATCCGTTGTTGTATTCGAGTGTATTCGACTGTATTCATAGAGTAAATATAAGATTACAGATGGACAAATTATTGTATTTGACCGTATTCGACTGTATTTACGGCGTGAAATAGGGGATTATACTGTTTTTTAAAAGAAAAGTGAATCAATTAACATAATAGACTCCTTATAACTCAACAAACTCAATTGTAACACACAAATTTTATATTTTTAGTTACAAAAAAGATTCTCAACCAAAAAATATCCCAAAAACATAACAATCTTAAAAGAAATTATGTAATACATCTAAATACATAAATTATATTAATTAGAAAAATATATGAATACATTCATGGCATATAGTGAGACAGTAAATACAATGAAATACATAGAATACATCGGGATATATTGAAATACAATGAAAAAATAATAGATAAAATGAAATACGTGGAATACTACGAGATACGTTTAATTATAATGAAAAAAATACAACGAATATAATAAATACATGAAAAATACAACGTGATATATTAAAATATATTAATAAAAAATTCAAGTTGCTCAGCCCAAACTTCGTCGTTTTTGTTCAAGAACAAACCCTAATTCCCGACGAATTCGCCGCCGTTCAAAAATAGAGATAATATTCTAAGATTCAGGTCCTTCTCTTTACTAGTATTAAGATAAAAGAAAGAAAAAGAGAAACTAGTTAGGGACCAATAGAGATGGACAAAAGTTGGGAACGAAGGCAAATATTTCAGTTCAAGATGTTGATTTGACTTGCGTGATAATGAACAAATGCAAATTGGTATATGAAAGACAAACAATGTCTTCCGGCCCGATTCATGTGTCTCCGCCGGCGGGAGCTGTTGCGTTGTCGGCTGAAGCACGGATTTTCTGTTTGGTTATGAGAAGAAAAGAAAATAGTGTAGGTGAGAGGAATTTTGAGATTTAGTATCGTCTTTTCAGGGAATAGGGGAAGAGAACGGGATCTATCAAGTAGATAGAAAAATAATAATGTAACTGAATAGCGTATTTAGTGGCTTAGGGCTAAAAAGTAACCAAAATTAAATGTTTTGCTATAAACCTTCTTTCTCGAAACATGAGCATAACATAAGCTTAGTGCACCGAATGTGTTTATATATATATATATATATATATATAGGAAGCCCTTAATTTAAAAGTTAAATTATCAAAATATCCTTCTTATTAGCCTATCAATATACTATATTAAAAGCACGGCGAAATATCATTCGTTTTTTTACCTTTTTTAAAATATAGTTTGTATTGAACAAATTAGTCATTTAGTTATTTTCTTAATATTTAGATCTTTAAAGTCAACTAAAATATTGCATATTAAATTATTTCCTTATTTGAACTAATATAGGAAGTCCTATTATTTAGGATTTTGAAATCAATTAGTACTTTAATCTACAGAACTATAAGGAAAAACATAAATCTAAAGTGTGAAATTTTTGGTAACATATTTTTTTGAGGTATGGATCCAAATGGCAAGTACCCTTACACGTGAGCAAAAGTCTTGAAGTAATTAAACTCAAACTATATTATCAAATAGGTCATAACATTGAAATTACCTTATATAAATCTTACACATAAATTATATAAAAATAATAAACAAAATTTATAAAGGAGAGAATTAAAAATATCAAAATAAAAGAAAGTATGGGGTGCACAATATTTTACATTTTCGTATATGAAATTACTGTATTACGATATTTAAAATGGATCAGAATATTTCATTAATAATAATATTTTATATTATATCTTTAGCTTTCAAATTTTTAAATTACTTATTATATTTATTCAAATGTGAGAAGAAATCAATTATAACTCAGAAATTATTAGTGATTCCAATAAGATAATTTATGATTTTTTTTAAAACTTTTTTAAATAATGATAAATTAAGCTACATATAAGTGGGTTTCTTAATTTAGAAAATAATTGTAGTTCCTAATAAATTATTTGAACTTAAGATTTTTTTGGTATATAATCATTGTTAATTCTTTGAGATTTACAAAGGTTTTCCTTTTTAAAAATTGTTTGGAACATGTTTTCCACCCATTCGATTTTTTAACTATTTGAAAGAGAGAATTTTTATCGGAAAGAAAACTAATTAGAATTTAATATTAAAAATTTAGTATAAAGTAACATTAAGAATTTTACTAAACAATTATTTTTTCAAATTCAAAGTATAAGCTAAAGCATTTTTCAGTTGACACAATTCTTAAGGTATATAAAGTATTTTCATAAAGAACATTAGCGATGAAAGAAATTAGAAATCAAGTGAAATGCTTCAATTTACACAATATTAAAGTATATAAATTATTTATTTAATCATCACATGTGATGAAAGAAATTAGAAAATCGAGCGAAATCTCTTACACTAAAGTGTGAAGAGTTAAATTATTTAAATTCCCAACTTAAAAAACAAAGATGATTTAATAGAAGACAAAATATATTCAAAATAGGTTGACATTAATTTATTTTATTTTCATCAACTCCTCTAATTGGCTCTCTATAGTTTTTTTATACTAAGTTATTTATTATAAAGTATTCTTTCGATATTAGTCATTTTAAGATTTTAGATTCCTTAACCCGCTAATCAAATAAGTGGAACTATATGACAAGAATGGACCTTGGGCCTAACTCAACCCCAAAAGCTAGCTTATGAGGTGAGGATTGCCCAAGGACCTCAAATACCTCCGATGTGGGACAACTCAACACCCCCCATCACGCCCAGATCTCTGGAGCGTGGACAACATAAATGGGGGCCCAACATCGGTAACAATAATTGGGATGGGCCTGGCTCTGATACCATGATAAGAATGGAACTTGGGCCTAACTCAACCCCAAAAGCTAGCTTATGAGGTGAGGATTGCCCAAGCCATATAAGGAGACCAAGAACCTCAAATCCCTCCGATGTGGGACAACTCAACACTATATGATCAACCTCTTCATTTCAAATCTCTAAAAGAAATAACAATGTTTTCAGTGTTAATTTAAAGACTCTTTAAATAATTATAAAAAGAATTATACAATAATTATCCAGTCATTTTAGATGATATTAAGACACATAAATGATTATAACTGTCATGTGATAATCCAAATGATGTGTCCTATAATTTTAAGCTGAATTACATGTGTTCGGACAATAATATTGATCGATTTTTTTACTATTTAATATAGATTTTACATTGAAAAAGTTAAATATTTTTCAAATATGTAGAATTATAGAGTTAGCCAACATTAAAATAATTTAAAAATTAATTTAACTTGAATAATAACACTTCAAAACCAAATATATACTTTCAGTTCTAATTCTAAATCATTATTTGAAGAAAATATATCATGGATGACCTATCTTTCAATTGTCAATTCTCTCACTAACTTGCTTTAATATTAATTTTGAATGTATTTTTGGATTTTCATTGCATTTTATTTTTTATGGTGATTTGAAATTCATTAATTAAGTGTAGCGTGCTTTTATTTTTTAAGTTCTATCATTCAATAATATTTAAATTTTCAAGTTGTTATACGTTCTAGGTGAAATTGAAAAGGAAGCAAGAGAACATGTAAAAATGAAGTTATCAAATTATAAGAGTTATTTTTTTTAGTTAAATTGTTGACGGATAATTGAAAACTTCTATGAAGTAATTTCTTTCTATATTGAGTTAGTTATACACGATCAACTTAATTATCTTAAATAACTAAACATTTATTTTATAATTAGATATAATTTTTCAATAAATCATGCTCATTGAAATAAGATACACGCGCATCCCGTGTACCTTGAGACTTGTTTTATTAAAAACTAGTAAATTTGTCCGCGTTTCGCGCGGTAAATCAATTCCTTTTATAAATAATTGAATTAAAACAATGTTATTGAAACAGTTATTTTATTATAAAATAAATAATTTTTATCTAATAAACAATTAAGTCAAAAATTATTTTATAGAAATTATTCTTGGTCTACTTCTTTGTCTCAAAATTCTTTGCATTTCTAGTTAAAAGAGAACACTTGTAGATACTTAAATATAACCCTCTCGTCTCATTTTGTTATTAAGATTTCTAGTAAATATTTTAAAAGATTATATTTTCACGCTTTTATATGTTTTATAAAGGACGAGCAAAAATAAAAAACTTTTCATTTGATCAAATTCTCATTACCTCCTTGATACTTTTTAAATTTCCTTATTATGTTATAAATAGAATTTTATTTAGAGTAAATTTCTATCTTCTAGAGAGTTTACTTTGTGACTAAGTTATTTTTCCCCTATAAATAGAAAGGTCTTATCCTATTGTAAATCCTCTCAATATTCAATAAGAATTTTCTCTCTCTTTCTCTGCAATATTGTTCTTTTACTTTTATTATTTTATAACACGTTGAGCATAATGATAGTTAATTGTTCTATGAACTTCCTTCATGATTAAAATTTGAATTTACTGTAAGTATTTTACCGTATTTTTCTCTTTTATTCTAAACTTTTATTTTATATACAAGCAAAGACAACAAAATTTGATTATAACTCTAATGGAGTTTGAAAGAAATTATAACCACCCAAAGTGGTAAAATTTCTATACATTGCCATGATCAAATTCATGTATGATTGTGGGCAAAGAATTGAAAACCCGTCCCATTGAATTTGCTCCATTCTCATTACCTTAAGAGAATATGATAGCAGTATATGATAAGTCTGAAAGAAGACAAAATTATTACTATGAACGTATTAATGGATGTGGACGTGGTAATAGACGAAATTATAATCGTCATCATTGTAGTAATGAGAAGAATAATGATTCTCTACATAATTCTTCACTTTGAGAAAGTAATATTTGTCATCGATTTGACATGAGATTTTATAAAGCACATATAGATGATCATGGTCCATTCATGATGTGAATATGAACGTGCTAGTGGTAGTGAATATACCACACTCACCTCTAGAATGAGGTTTGAGATGATATAAGAAAATAATGCCATTATTATGGCTTGAATGGTCATTGGTCACATACCTATTGTACGCCAAAATATTTTGCAATATGATTACTAAGGACAACAATAATGCAAGTAACATATCTTGCATATAATTTTGACCATAACCATAATGGTATAACTTTCTCTTTAAAAGAGATATTCACCATATGGATATTAATGAATATGTGATAGTACCAAATTAATTGAGAACTCTGCAAGAGCCAATTATATTATTTTGGAGAAACACTATTGATTGCCTATAAGGTATTGTATTGTAGTAAGTCTCAAAGAAACTATTCAGTTTCCAGAGTACGCGCTTAAGCGGTTGATTAATTGAGACTATAAAAGAAGGAAAGATTTAATATCTTCTATTACTACAACTTGTAGCGGGATAATATATATGTGAAATGCTACCCGCTTTATTCTCCCGTTTGTACTACACAAATAAAACAACACCACACTAAAGTGGATGTTTATTGATATAAAAAACATATCATAATAAACCTGGAGTTTATTGATAATTGCACATGTCATGGTGTAAACCTAAAATTATCAATAAATTGATATGGATAATTTATCCATATCAATTTAAGCATGATGTGCAAAAATAATAGAGAATTCACATGGGTAAATATTAAATAACTAGAAAGTTCTTTACGACTTCTCTTACATTGCTTGTTCTTATTAATTAATAGGCCAACTGAAATTGGGATTGAATCCCATGAATGCTGGAAATATCAAAGGTGAATATGGGCCCATTCACCTGTCATGTATACCACATAAGATGCATCTATGAGATGGTTACATGTGCGATTATTATTAAACCGCAACATGGAGTTTGCGAGGTAACTTGCTCAATAATTTAATTTAGAGCATATTCTTGATTGTTTATTCAAGAAGTTCATCTTGACAAGTTGTTTTACATCATATCTGGTTTGGCAAAATGATTTATTGAGTGCCTCCACTTAATAGCTAAATAATTGCTTATAAGAACAAAGTTATATATATCAGTTTGATACACATTATATACGAAAGTATATTATTTTCTCCCCTCACAAGTGGTTCAGGATCAGGAACCAAATAATTCCATCTTATTATTATTGATGTGTGGTGTATGTTGATTAACACTATAACGCACAAAGATGAGTTCTCAAAGTTGAGAAAACAAGTTCGTTTTTCTAACATGTGGTGGATACATGATAAACAATTGAGAAAATGTTACGTAGAACGGATTATCATTTGTATGTATAGATCCTCGAATATCATAATATGAACTTGACGTTCATAAAAAGATAATTTATTTGCAATATATTGCAGAGCATGCCATACGTATTTGTTGATCCAAAGAAAGTAACTATATTCTCATTGTAAATGCTCATGTTAAGTCCTAGAAGGACAAGTCTATTGTACGCTTAAAGCATATAGACAAATCGGTTTCAAATAAAACTTCTTGATAAAGAAAATAATGATTAAAATGATAATAATAAGGAGGCAAGTGATCTCGAAGATCACATGACATAACACTTCATAAAATCTCACGAGAAATTCAGGTACTTGAATATATGAATGAAGAGATCTCTATGTTACGTCTTTATGAAAAATTATTGGAACCGATCTAAAATGTTCGTCGACGACATATATCATAGCGCTAAGTATAGATGAGGATCTTAAGACTGTCGAGACAGGTACAAAATATTGACCAAATAGATGCTACACAATTCAAATAGAATTGGTTTAATATGAAAGACATATAGTTTTGGAAATGTAGTTCAATAACTTAAAAGTATAAAGTCAATGGTATGTGCAATCAGTTTTTGATATCTTATTTGTCTAGCATGATATAAAAACTTGATATGCATCTAAAGTTTTTTATATGGCTTATATGACTTAACTTATATGATAATTCATGAATGATTTAAGTTGCTTGAAGCATATACAACTCTTTATCTTGAAGTACCGTTTCCTCAGTGCAATTTGTGCAAAAGTGTATCTTGCTATAACTATAAGCATGATAATATGACAACAAGAGTTTTCACCTCTATGTGAAGATATTGAACTGACGATTCCAACAAGATTATATGAAGACAATACATCTATTAGGAATGATGATTTCAAGGTGAAACAAATTCGTTCAAGAGATCTTTTGAAAATGATGCACAAGATTGGATGCAAATGCTCAAAGTTATGAATTGATGCTCTCATCATGGAGAATTGATGGGCGTCGCACTCTTTTTCCCTTACAAGGTTTTATCCCACTAGGTTTTCCTTGCAAGGTTTTTAATGAGGCAACCAAAACGCGTATTATTAGACATGTGTACTCTTTTTCCTTTTATAGAATTTTTTCCTATTGAGTTTTATTTTAGTTAAGGTTTTAACGAGGCACATTACTTATTGAGTAGCCATTCAAGGGGGAGTGTTATGAATAAAATTCTATTTAGAGTGAATGTTTATCTTGTAGAGAGTTCTACTTTGTGGCTAAGTTATTTTTCTCTATAAATAGTGGGGTCTTATCCCATTGTAAATTATCCCAAAATTCAATCAAAATTTTCCCTCTCTTTTTCTGCAATATTGTTCTTCTACTTTTCTTTTGTTATGAAATAATATAAAAGACAAGAACAATAATGCAAGAACAAGAGCAATAGAGAGAAGAGTAGAGAGAGTTCTTCTTATTGATACTTAGAGAATGTTAGGGATGGTATACAATGGTAGAAGACCCCTTTATTTATAGGGAGGGGGATGATTTATCTACCAAGAATAGAACTCTAGAATCTCTCTAATTATAGACATTCACCTTAAATAGGAGATTTCATAACACTCCCCCTTGAATGTCTATTCAACAATGTGCCTCGTTAAAACCTTAAAACCAAAACCCAATGGGAAAAATTAAAGAAAGGAAAAAGAGTACACATGTTTGAATATGCGCCTATTGGTTGCCTCGTTAAAAACCTTGCAAGGAAAACCCAGTGGGACAAAACCTTGTAAGGGAAAAAGAGTGCAACGCGCATTAACTCCCCCTAATGAGTACATCAATTTATATCCTTGAGCATTTGCATTCCAATCTTGTGCATCATCTTCAAAACGATCTTTGGTAGAGATTTGATAAATCAACCATATTGACTTGAATAAATATTCCGTACCTTGAAATCATCATTCTTGATAGATATGAACATCTTCATATAATGTCGTGGAATAACTCTTCAATATCTCCATAGATGCATTCTCAATGCCATCATGCTTATAGTTATAGCAAGATACATATGTACACAAATTGTACTAAGGATGTGGTACTTCAGGACCAAGAATTGCATATGCTTCAAGCAACTTAAATCTTTCAAGTTAAGTCATATAAGCCATATAATAGACTTTAGATGCATATCAAGTTTTCCATGTCATGCTAGACAAATAAGATATCGAAAACTAACTATACATACCTTTGACTTTATACTTTCAAGCATTTGAACTATAGGTTCAAAACTACTTGTCTTTCATATGGAATCAATTCTTCTTGAATTGTATCTCTTCCATTTAGTTACTTTCTTTGGGTCAGCAAATGCGTATAGCATGCTTTGCAATATGTTGCAATTGAATTATCCCTTTTATGAATCTTCAGTTTCATATCATGATATTCGGGGATATACATATACAAATGATAATTCATCCCATGTAACCTTTTCTCAAGTGTTTATCATATCTCCCCCTCATGTTAGTAAAGCTAACTTGTTTCCTCAACTTTGGGAAATCATGTTTGTGCATTATCATGTCAATATACACAGCACATTAATAATAAGATGAAATTATTTGGTTCCTGACCCTGAACCACTTGTGAGGGGAGAATATAATATACTCTCGTATACAACGTATATCAAACTGATATATATAATTTTGTTCTCACAAGAAACAGTTTAGATATTAAGTGGAAGCACTCAATAATTATCTTGCTAAACTTACTTTGATATAAACCAACTTATCAAGATGAACTATCTTGAGTAGAAAATCTGGAAATTATGCTCGAAGTTAGATTACTGAGCAATTTACCTCGCAAGCACCGGCCAGGCTGCGGGTCAATAACAATTGCGCATGTAACCATATCATAGATGCATCATATGTGGTATACATGGCAGGTGAATGGGCCCATATTCACCTTTGATATTTCCAGAATTTATGGGCTTCAACCCGAACTCTTTAGTTGGTCAGTTCATTAATGAGAACAAGTGATACAAGAGAATTCGTAAAGAACTTTCTAGTTCTTTATTATTCACCTATGTGAATTTGCACATCATACATAAAATGAGATGGCTAACACGAATGTCAACTGAATAAATTATCAATATTGGTAAGCTTCAAATTTACACCATGACATGTGCACTTATCAATAAACTTCAGGTTTATTATGACATGGGTTTTATACCAATAGATATCCACTTTATTGTGGCATTCTTTCGTTTGTGTTGTACAAACTGGAGGACAAAGCGGGTAGCTTTTCATATACAAATTACCCCGCTACAAGTTGTAGTAATAGGAGATATCAAAGCCTTCCTTTATTTATAGTCTCAATATAATCAATCGCTTTCGCGTGTACTTTGGAAACTGAATAAGTTTCTTTGAGACTTACTACAGCACAATACTCAATTGTGTTTCTCCAACATAGTAATAATTGGCTCTTCTAGAGCTTCTCAATTAATTTTGTACTACCACAGATTCATCAACATCCATGTGGTGAATATCTTTCTTAAAGAGAAAGTTATACCATTATGGTCATGTCAAACTTATATGCAAGATATGTTTCTTGCATTATCGTTGTCCTTTAATAGTCATATTTCCAAAATACTTTGGCGTACAATAGGTACGTGACCAACGATCATTCATGCCATATATCATCTCAAACCTCCTTCTAGGGGTGAGTGTGGTATCATCTCAAACCTCCTTCTAGGGGTGAGTGTGGTATATTTAATACCAATTTCATGTTCATATTCTTCCAATAATGAATATGTATTCGTGAATCAGATGTTGTCACATTCACTTCGGGGATATGTGATTTTGTTATCCTTTTCAAATCTATAAATGCGTCAGGCATTTGATTTGCTATTCTTTGCAAATGGATAATCTTTTGTGCCTCTTTCACAAATAGAGGTATGTGGATCAAGATGAGATAATGATGCATTTTTCCACAAAATTTCCCGTTTGGTTTCACCAACTTCTCCCCCTAATTTTGGGAAAAGTGTCTCATCAAATTGACAGTCTGCAAATCGTGCAGTGAACAAATCTCCTGTCAATGTTTCGAGGTAGCGAATAATGGAGGGCGATTCAACCTCAACATATATTCCTAACCTTCTTTGCAGACCCATTTTGGTGCGGGATGGCGGTGCTACAGGCACATATACTGCGCATCCAAAGATTCTTAAATGGGATATATTGGGTCCATGACCCAAAACCAATTGCAACGGGGAATATTTGTGTCAATTCGTCAGTCAGAGACGAACTAGCATTGCTGCATGCAAAATGGCGTGAACCCAAACCAAAGTGGGCAGCCGACGAACTAGCATTGCTACATGCAAAATGGCGTGAACCCAAACCGAAATGGGCAGCCTCGTTTTCATGAAGAATTCAAGATTATTCTCATCTATTGTCTCAATATGATATCCATTTTGAATGATATCTTTAAAACCCAACAAGTTCCTTTTAGACTTGGAGGAGAACATTGCGATTGATATCATTAAAACTCAACAAGTTCTTCTTAGACTTGGAGGAGAATATTGCATTCTCTAAGATAAACGTCATGCCTTTGGGCAGAGTTACAGTTGCTCTTCCGGAGCCTTCAATCAATTTACTTCCCATGGTTTGACATATAAAAGAAATACACGAACATAAGAATAAATAAGTTCAATTTGTTTGTGTCACATAATATTTTCAAAATCTGCTGCTAACAGTTGACTAACAAAATCAGATATGTTATCCATAATTGATTACTTTGCAGTTTGAAAATTTCAGTTTAAACATTTTCTTCAAACAATCGATTGTTAAACACAAACAATCGATTGTTGAACATTGACAATCGATTGTTAAACACACACAATCGATTATTTGCTATTTTGAAAAACTTCAGATCATACTTTCTTAAGACAATCGATTGTTAAATATAGACAATCGATTGTTGGCTTATTTTGAAAAATTCCAGAGCACACTGTCTTAAGACAATCGATTGTTAAGCATAGACAATCGATTGTTGACTATTTTGAAAAATTCCAGATTACACTGTCTAATGACAATCGATTGTTAGACATAGACAATCGATTGTGGATGATTTTTGAAAAATTCCAGAGCACTGTCTTAAGACAATCGATTGTTATGCATAGACAATCGATTGTGGATGATTTTTGAAAAATTCCAGATTACACTGTTTTAAAGACAATCGATTGTTAAACATAGACAATCGATTATTGACTGTTTTTGAAAAATTCCAGATCACACTGTTTTAAAGACAATCGATTGTTGATCATTGACAATCGATTGTTTTGCAGTTTTTATGCGAAATATGAGATAACCGACTAGTTTTTCAGGTTAGTCGATTACCTCTACTGGAAAGTAAAAATATTATTGATATTTGAGCATATTGATACATTCTAAAGAACTAATACTAACATTATATCATGAACTAACTAATACGAGCTAATACTAATGGCTATTAGTTTATTCATTCACTAATACAAATAAGTAGAACAAAATCAAATAACTCCATCTTCTTTCATCACCGATTAGGTGGTCTATCTTCCCCTCGGGTTGCTCAAAGAAGTCTGCCACATCCAAGTGGGTGATCTCAAAGTTGTCGTCAGAGACAAAATTCGTTTCAGGGCGTTTACTCTTTCGAGATGCTTGATAAAGGTCAACCAAATATCATGGTATACGGCAAGCCTTTGACCAGTGCCCATTTCCACCGCAACGATAATATATAGTTTATAAACTATTTGCTTTTGGATTCTTATCGTATCGTGCTTGTGGCAGAGTGACCAACTTCAGGTTGTCATATCTCTTCTTTAAGCCATTCCACAAGATGGGTGGATCTTTGACTGTGATATATTCAATTTTCAAACCTTCATCAAGGTGATGGCGCAAGAAAATCAAGGCCTTAGCATAGTTTAGGGTGGATGCATTATTTCTGTCTTTAATGGCGTCTCCAAGACCCATAGCATCTAAGTGGATTTCAGCATCCAACACCCATGTCATATAGTTCTTGCCCGAAATTTCAAGGCAACGAACTTTCTTTTCATAATGTCATATATAAAACAAATTTACATCAAGAGCGTGTTCATACTTACGGGCTCTATTACAATTATCACATTCACTTCAGGGAATGGATCAAAATCATGTGCTTTACACAATCTCATGTCAAATATTACTTTCATAAAGTGAAAGATTATTTTGAGAATCCTTATTGTTCTCATTACCACAATAATGACGATTATAACTTCGTCTATTGCCATGTCCACATCCATTGATACCTTTACGGTAATTAGTCTTCTTTCAGACTTATCACATACTGCTACCACATTCTCTAAAGGGAATGGAGCAAATTCAATTGGACGGAATTCTTTGCCACGTCCACATTTATTGATACCTTCATGGTAATATTTTAGTCTTCTTTCAGACTTATCATATACTGCTTCCACATTCTCTAAAGGGAATGGAGCAAATTCAATGGGACGGATTTTCAATTATTTGCCCACAATCATACATGAATTTAATCATGGCAGGACATAGAGATTTTACCACTTCATGTGGTTATAATTTCTTACAAACTCCATTAGAGTTATAATCAAACTTTGTTGTCTATGTTTGTATATAAAATCAAATTATAGAATTCCAAGAATTTGAAAGAGAAAAGTAAAATACTTACCTTAATTTTCTCAAGAAGATTCTTGAGACGGTAGAGTCTCGTACCTTTTAGAATCACGAACACGGAACCGAGGTCGAAATCTCGAATTTCTGTTTCCAATCTTTCTTTCACGTTTTCTATTTCTGTTTTCTGTTTCTTTCTTCTCCTTTGTTTTCAATTTTTTTTTCTTCCTCTTCAACGTTTTCTTTTCCTTTTGCTTTCCAGTGTTTTTTCTCCTTCTTTTGCTTTCTGTTTTTCGTTCCTCCCCTTTCTTTTTTTTTTTTTCTTTGAAGCAAAACCCTACACAAACAAAAAGTTAAGACAATCGAAAATTTCAATTGGTTAGAGACTCGTGCTGATAACGTGTTATGAAATAATATAAAAGACAAGAACAATAATGCAAGAACAAGAGCAATAGAGAGAAGAGTAGAGAGAGTTTTTCTTATTGATACTTAGAGAATGTTAGGAGTGCTTTACAATGGTAGAAGACCCCTTTATTTATAGGGAGTGGGATGATTTATCTACCAAGAATAGAACTCTAGAATCTCTCTAATTATAGACATTCACCTTAAATAGGAGATTTCATAACATCTTTATATTTGTATCTTTTCCATCTTGCTTATTTTCTATCATGTAATCCTATCATTTCCTTATGCATATTCATTCAAACTATTATTTATAGTCTCACCTTCCTCGCTCGCTTTTCCTTTTCTTTACCTTTCCTAATCTTCTTATTTTATTCTTTTCTTTTCTCTATTATATTCATGTTTTTCTATTCTTCTGTAAATTAGAAACTACCATTATCCTTCCTTAAATTAATCAACTCAATTCCAGTTTTGCTTTTATTGATCTTATGAAAAACTATAAAACTCGGCTTTTTCCCTCTTTGATCAACTTTTCCTCATAATGTTCATGATTTATGTGATACACTAAGAGATTAAATAGTCACTTATTCGTTAATCTTAGTTATAATTCTCCATCTTTCTCTTATTTCACCCACATTACTTTTTAATTTAGGAAAATCACATGCCAATAAAATGCATAAGTGAATGCGCAAATATTTCTCAAGTGTTTTTCTTTTTTCCTCTTTTCTTTTCTTTCTGGTATTCAAGCCCTCAAGAAAATGAGAAACCGTTATCCTTCCTTGAATAATCAAATTAATTACTCTTTTCCCCTACTAATCGTATAAAAATTTCAATAATCAATATCTTTTATCAGATGGCATTACAATACACCTATCTTCTAAATTAATAGAGAGGAAGTCAAGAAAAATACGGCTTAAGAGAACATAGTTGTAAATCACACATAGAAGCGTAATAGATTTGAAGAAATTGGCTAGATAATCTCTTTAAAACTGTCAAAAGGCCACCAAAAGGTACCAAGAAATAATTTTATTGTCATTGTGAGCATATGGCTTTTACCATGTTGAAACAAGCTCCTATAGGACTCTAAAAATTTAGGATTTTTCTTTAAATATTTGTTTATTTTTAGGTTTTTTTTTGTTTTTTTTGGTTTAAAAATGTGCCAGTGCGTGTTTAAAATCATTTAGGATTTAATTTTTAAGTAGGTTTATTTTGTTATAAATTAAAATAAAAAAGAGGTATATTCCGACATTTTTTTAATTGTTATTATTTTGTTTAAACCTGTTGCATTTTTATAATTAGGAATTTTTAGTTCTTAAATAAGTTTAAAATTAATTTAAATCAAAAGGAAAAGACAAAAATATATATAGGTGTACATATACACAGCCACTCAGGCTGGCCACAATTGGGCCAGACCTGAGTGGCCCAAACATGTCTCCCTTTTAAAAACACACAAACCAGCCCTAACCACCGACCCCTCTGATCCAGTCCACACTCAAGAACCAAACGACACCGTTTCAAAAAAGAAGGTGTCATCATAGCCGTCAATTTCACCTCAATCCAACGGCCATCAAACCCCCTCCCAAACAATATACATATGTCCAAACGTCTCTAATACAATTAGAGACCAAACCCTCCCCTTCCTCGTACCGTCTTCTCCGACCTAACACCACCCCCGTGACCACCTTAGAACCACCGTTAACCACCAGCCTACCACCCTAATACCGCCATCGGAATCACCTCACGGCGGTTGCCGATAACCAAACCTCCCCAGATTAACACCATCAAACCGTCACAACCTCCCATATCCCGTCCTGTGGTTATTTCCCGTCGAACAAGTCCCCTCCGTCTCGAATATTCAAAAACAAGGTCGTCGGAACCACCGTCTCCGGCGACCTTATTCCAAACCCTTCCAGCCTTACACCATAGGACCACTAGGACCTCCCATTCCCTGTCCTGCAGTCCGTTTCCTTTGAACAACCCCCTGTCGGCTCGAATATCCACTGAAAGGTCGTCGGAATCCCCATCTCCGACGACCCCAACTCCAAAGCCCTCCAAACTTACACCCCTAAAGCACCTCAATATCCTCTTTCCAACCATGTATGTCAACTCTCTCGAATCTGCCTGAAACCCTTCGAATATCAATTCAAAGCCTAACTCTAAAACTCAAAACCAGCAGGAAATGGCTCAAATTCCTCCTAGGAAATCCCTGACCCTTCCTTTCCCCAACCATATCACTCACGACCCCCAAACAACCTCAACCACTGAATAAATCCAGATCTGAGACCTCACTGAGGTCTCAGAACCTTGAAAGCCCTTCTTTGAACTCTTATACTGGTTGAACATCGTCCTAGAAGGTTTCAAAACCCTGTGGAAGGGGTCAAGAGCCAATGAAATGGCCTAAATGGACATGCATGAGAAAAAGCTAAGTTTTCGTATATTTTCATTTATTTAGCTGTTAAATATTTGATTTATTTTAATAATTATTTAGGTTCAGTAGTTACATGCCTAATAGTTTGACGACCCTTCGTTTGATTTCTTTTGGTAGTTTGTCTGCTTGTCCACAATTTCATCTGAAATAGGTTTCAATATTCATATGCCTTTATTTGTCACTAGTTCAAAAATCTATTCGTCTCTTCAATAATTGCATATCCTCTTAGTATCGGCTCCTTGATCTTGAAAGTTTAGTTAATTCTTCAGTACTGTTATTTTTATAGTTTGATCGACATCCATATTTTGATTCTTCATTTGTTTTATTCTATGATTTCTGGTTTGCCCTAAGTATTTGATTGTCATAATAATTTTGATTTTTCAGTATTGATATTGGTTTAAGTTGATTTGTTGGGTTGGATCTTTAATTGTTAACTGGTAGCCTTTACTTGCTTCCTAATTTGATTCATGAACTAAGTACTCACCCCCTACTGTATGCTTCTCATTTTTTAAAGTATTTCTGAGCACTTTAATTGAGCTATTTCTTAAAACTAAGTGTTGATAGATGTATTCATTCTTCTGGTTATTTTGATCCTTTGTTTTGATAATCTGGAATAATGTTTGTGTGCTGAAAGTCTAAATAAAGGCATTTGTTTTGAACCCTGATAGTTTTGGCTGATTTTGAACTTTCACAAGTCTGCTAGTCTAAGGCCATACCTTGGCCCATAACCCAAATACAATTGATCAGGGTTAAGGAATAGCTAAGATTAAAAACTTCAGGTGGGTAATTTAGGAAAGGAAGTAGGGGTATATGGGGTATATGGGGTACTTGAACTTTGAAAATCTGATAGTAATCCCCTAGAACCTTCTAGCAAGGACTAAAACACAATTCCTGCCTCAAAACTTGAGGCACAAGTCAGGAAATGAAGGACCATTTAGAAAAAAAATGCAAATTTGAAGTAAGAACTAAAAGAAAAACAAGAGAAAAGTTGATGCCCTAAGGCTCTACTATAAAAGAAAGCCCTAAGCAC
The DNA here is from genome assembly GCA_034376525.1 of Nicotiana benthamiana. NCBI lineage: Eukaryota > Viridiplantae > Streptophyta > Magnoliopsida > Solanales > Solanaceae > Nicotiana > Nicotiana benthamiana. The sequence goes on along the minus strand of CM067326.1, from coordinate 79,211,422 downwards.
ATTTTAAAGAATCCGAAACCTTCCCTTTGAATGGTATAGAAAAAAACACATATTAGCTCTTCTGATATCTGTGAAAAAAAACTATCAGTGCTGTTTTGATCATTTTGGAGGTTTAATTATCTCAAAAAACTCTGCTGAAAATCCTGGGTGTGCTGATTGTTAGCTGTTGTTTTGCTTGTTGCTTGCCTTCCCTTACTCATAGGCTATTGTCCTTTGCTGCATTACAAGTACACTCGATGTTCATGTATATGTGGAGTTCTAGTGAATATATTCCCAAATGTGAATATTTCCCTCTGTTATGTATATTGTTGAATTATACCCCCCATTTCCCCTATTTAGTTTGAATATAGATTTAATAATAAGATGATCATCATGTTGTAGTTAAATGTTAGACTAATTCTTTTTTTGTAATAGTTGGACATTTGAGACTTCTTCAATGTGTAATAACTGGACATTCGACTGAATTTTTCTTTTATGTGTATAATTAATAGTAAGTTTTAATTATTGGTCTGACTGGTTCAAGTGCTGTTCCTTTGCACTTGGAGCTACTGAATTTAGGAAATATTAGTTTTGATAATCATGTAAAGATCAAAATGCTGTGTAATATTGTTTAGTAATAATTAGTTTTCAGATCTATCCGATATAGTATGACCTGAAGCATAATTGAATTTTGGAAGATAGATCCGCATGCTCCGATTGATGAGTATGTGAGTTGTGTAATTCAGATTTAAGATTAAAAATGGTATAACATAATCACTTGTTGCCCCCCCCCCCCCCCCCCCCATGTTGAACCTGGTAGATATATTTGATGTTTAAAGTCTTGTGTATAAACTGAAAGATGATATAAAATGATCACCAGCATCCTCTTTATAAACGTTTAGATAATTAATCTTGTGTATAAATTTCAACTGAAAAAGCGTTATCAAAACTTGTTCATATTGACTCCCCCGTCCAAGTTAACTCTAGGCCCTGTTGAGAGGCCCAGTAGTGGGTAGACACAATGTGTGTTCTGGGCCAGCTCAAATTTGAGTCCAATGTGTGCAATTAGCCATGAATGAGGCTAAGAGGCATGTATTGTTTCCTCAAATACACAGGTTATACATAAATAATTATGGCATTTAAACACTAACTATAGTAGAGAATTTAGTATACATTAGAACGTCTTAAAATAAGGGAAACCGCGTTAATCCCATCAAATATAATTTTAATTGGAAAAACTCCTATATACGTGTTACCTTTCGGAGTAACCACGTGTAAGCGGAAAAAAGGAGGTGTGACAGTCATTTATATTTAGACGTAATCGTAATTTCTTGATTCTTTCTAAAATAATGAAGCAATAATCAAATTCAATGTACAATTTATTACAATCACTCCTATTTTTTTAATTTTTGTAAAAAAGAGCACTTTAATGCAAGATCAAAAGGTAAAGTTAACGTTATTACCCACTACATATAAATTCACACTATTAACTATAGCCTGCAACATACTAAAAGCGTAGCAAAGTGTATATATATATATATCATGTTTGAAAGAATAATTGTGACAAAAATACCAACAATAAGAAGAAAAAGACCAAAAAAAAAAATTTATGTACAAAGAATTTCTAATGAAAAAGAGAAGAACGGTCATTGGTCAGTGAAGAAGAAGAGAGAAAGTGACAAAAAAGAGAAGATGTGCTTTAGTTAAAGTTAAAAAAAAATACAAATAGTAACTTTTATTGAGTAACAGGAAAAGAAAATTATGAAGTCAACATGTAACTGCTGCAATTTTGTCTTTCTTTCGCATTTCTTACTCCCTTTTCCTGACTTGTCTCTTTTATTTTATATTTTTGTTTTTCCTTTCACTTTTTTTCTTTTTTTTTATTAGATCCCATCTATCATCCAATTTAATGTAACAAATGCTTTTGTTACTCCAGGTAATCACCATTCTGAATTCTGAATCTTTTTCGAAATATATATAAGACTACCTTGAAATCCAAGAAAATCATATAGTAATAGATATAGGTGCAGTTCTAAGCTTGAAAATACCATAGCCCACAGAACAAAACTACAAATAGATATGAGAAAGAAATAAGAACATATGAGAGGCCACCTTGCTGAAGAATTCATTCATGACCTGAAAGCTTTGCCTCATGCAAACATTCATGTGACTTCAATGAGAAAGCAACTAAATCGACGGAAAAATCTTTAATTTCTGCTTCCATAATTTAATTAAAAATAAGAATTCTATATGGGAAAATTTACCAACTTGCTTGCCCAAAACATTTAGTAGTCTTAATTTATTTGTGTGATGAAATGATTTGTTCGCGTTTTATAATGTCAAACAACCAAACGAAAAGGAAAAATAAAGCATAAAAACCAAAAAAAAAAAAATTTAAACTAAGAGTAACTCTTTACATAGTTTTTCCAAGAACAATTAGGAAGTGCATAAGAAAACAACCACATCTAAATCTCCATTCAATGCAATGGAAATGAAATTACCATATATTCATTTTCTGGAATATCCTCAACAAGCTAGCACTGAAAATGAGAGAACTGCTTTATGTTTCACAATGAAGAAGATATTTATAATATGAAACTAAATTGGTCTTCACCTATCAATGACATTAATTTAGTCCGTTGCTATTAGTTAATTCAATAGGAAAACGGAATATTGGGGAGAAGGACAGGTTTATAACTGATGAAATGGAAATCATATGTTTAATAGTATTTAAGATGTGTCTTTCGGGTTATCTAATTTATAGCGAGCGCAAAAAAAGGAAAAAATAGGATAGAGAATGATCAATTTTCAATTACTCCCTCCAGTTCAAAACAAGTAATTTTTTTGGATGTTTTTACACAGATTAATAAATTCACAATTTAGCATTAATTAGCAATAGAATTGACCATATTAACCTTTACTATCTCACATAAACACTCCTAACACATATTCCAACACTATTTACTCCAAGGACAATGTAGGAAAAAAATAATTAATTTATTCTTGAAATCTGGAAAAATCACTTATTTTGAATCACAAAAGAAGGCTAAAAATCACTTATTTTGGACCGGAGAGAGTAATAAACCATTTAAATGAAAAGAATGAAAGGGAAAATGCAAAAAAAGGAGAAAAAGATAAATATAATCCTTGACCAAAAAGATAAATATAATCCCTCCCTTACTTTATATATATATATATATATATATATACAATTATCTGCAAAATTGCAACTAATGAAAAAAAATTTATTTGTTTTGAATTTATGGGAGTACTTCATATAGGGTAATAATCTCGTGCTCACAAACACTTGACATCGTGTGCCCCATCAGCCTCCTAGTCGTACTAACAACTCACTTGTTAACCAAGGCCACCTTCACATATATAATGAGTAAACGAGGGTGTACATTTATACACAGAAAAATTAGGAGGACTTCACATCCAATAGGAGTGTTCAACTATATGTATGTTGTGCAAGTGCTCTAACAAAATCCCTACCAACTAATTAGACATAAAAGAGAACAACTAACAGCACACACGATGTTTTATCAAAACTTCCACGAGATAATGCTCATACGGGTGAGCGTACCACAAACACAGTATTAAACAAACAGGAATGACCCCAGTCCATCACAAACACTCATATCAATCCCTGACATAGCCCACTTTATTCTTCCACGTGCACAAATAATAACATAATAAGTGACCGCCTTGTTTAGCTACACATGCACCAAAATGTTCCCACCTTGTCTCGCCACATGCGCAACCCAAATTTAAGCATACATACATATCCCGCCTTGTTATGCAACATGTACAATATATCAAGAGTAGTAATAGCACGGCAGAAACTTCATGCGTCACAGTATCAACAACCGCATGGAAAAAACCTCGTGCATTGCAATATCAACAACCACACGGCAGAAACCTCATGCATAACCATCACAAATACAACAACAACAATGACAATATATACAAGGACAACAAGTGAATCAACTCAAGAAATTTCGTGCTCCAGGAGATGGTAAAACCATCTCCCAAGGAATAACCACAACAGAGAATACTAAGCGTAATAAGAACAACTCAACAGGCGACAAAATAATATGAAGCAACATCCTATAATATGTATTTCAACAACAAGAAAGTTAACATAAATTAAATAATTTCACATAAGGAAATGTCCAATAAACATATCGAAACTTCGTTTAAAGTTGCACAAGTTACGAAGGATATACAACAGTTTCAACAAAGAATGAGTAGTGGAAAGATAATCTCAATTAAGAATAAATATTTTCATGAGAGATAATAATGATTTCCAATAAATACAACCAGTTATGAAAGATAACGTGACAGTAGAAGAGGTAAAGATCTTCAGTTAAGCAAAGTAAGAGTCAATTAGGCAATACGAATGAATCATTAAGCGATTAGCTCCAAGTGAAGCATGTAGAGGTGAAACTAATAATAGTGAATTCAATCATATCAAGAACAACTTCATACTCAGTGAATTTAAGGACCTAAGAACCCTAAAAGGCCAATTTTTCCACAAGTAAATCTGAGCTCACACTCGTCACCTCGTGTACATGGATTACAATCAACAGAGAAAACTCAAATCCTAAGGGGAAAGTCCCCCATAAAAGGTTAGGCAAGATACTTACCTCGAACCCGCTCAAAATCAACTAAAACCGTGTTCTTGCCGTGAGTACTCGACTTTAAATGGGCCAAATCTATTCAATTAAATTTCATAATATAAATAACGATTCTACAATTAAATTCTAAGCTAATACATGAAATTATGTAAAATAACCAAAACGCCTCTCGAGCCCACATCTCGAAATTGGGTAAAATTTATATTTTGAGAATCCTCACTCTCACGAGTCTAACCATATCAAATTTATCCCAATCTGATGTCAAATACCCAATCAAAACCCAAGCTCTAGGTCTAAGAACTTTTCCTCAATTTATACAAAAAATCAGAAATTAAAGGATGAATTTAAAAGAAGATTCATGGAAATTAGTCTCAACCGAGTAAACCCAAGTCACCCAGCTGAAAATTCCGCCAAAAATCACCAAGAACCAAGCTCTACAAGTAAAAATATGGTGAAACCCTCGACTTTAGATATATTCTGTCTGCCCAGATATTTGTACATTGCGATCGCGGAAAAAATGGTGTGATTGCATAGATGAAAACAAAGGTGACAAACGTGTCTACCGGGCCGGTCCGGGTCGTGAATTTTTCGACCCGTCCGGGTTTCGGGCCGGGCCGGGTCGGGTTGAACAGTGTCGGCTTCGTAGTGGGCTGGGTTAGTTCGGGTTAAAATTGAACCATACAAGTTACGGGTTGAAGGGGTCCGGGCCAGGCCGGGTTTAGTATATTTTTAATTTTTTTTTTTGGATTTAAGTTATAATTATATTAATACTTTGTAATTATTGAATGAATACAAGTAAGATGGGAAAAAATCGCACTTATTGCAAGTGTTACTTTATTTCTATATTTCAAATTGAAAAAGTAGAAAATGAAATGTTTACATTTTTTCTAACAAGTAAACCAGTAAAGTAGTAATTTCAAATGATTTGCATCGCCCTAGCAAGTTCATCATAATCAATATGAACCGATTGACCTTCTTCTGGGGAGTTAAATTTGGATGGGTTTCCATGGGTTAATATATCTCCAAGTTCCTCGTCTTCTGGGCTATCAACATCTTCCTTTTCTTGATTTCTTCGTTCCGATCTAATCCAATCTCTGAAACATACTAAAACTTCCAAAGCATTGCTTCCCAATGAGTGGCGGGTGTCTCCAAGTTGTTGTCTTGCTTGGCTAAATGCATCCGATGCAACAGTAGAAATTGGCACATTCAGCACATCCAGAGCCATAGCGAAAAGAACAAGAAATTGCTTTTCATTTTCATGCCACCATCCCAACGGTGAAAAGTCCTTTGTGCGAGGCTCCTTTTGCTTCTGCAAGTAGAATTGAAGCTCATCAATATTCCTGCTACTGGTTTGAATGTTAGAAATGTAGAAAAAATATTAAAACTATCAAGGCCTTCATCATCCACATTAGCAGAACTGCTACATTGCATAGCGGGATTAACATTGCCAGAAGCACGAGCAGTATTATCACATTCATTTGCATAATAATTATATAGTTGCTGTAAATATTCATTTAGCTTGTTCATAGAATCATATAAATTTGGGTTTCAGTTTCTCCAATCTCCATATAAGTATATAAAGCATTCATTAATTGGTGACAATCACCCATTTTTAAAGAAGGATTTAAACCTGCACCAATTAAGTAAATCGGAGGAATTGGAAAGAAATATTTTTTTAATTTCGCTTGCATTTTTTTAACAACATCCATATATTTTTCTTTCTTCTTAAATTCATATAGTAGCAAAGAAATTTCAGCTATATGTACGAAAGCCATAGTAACAATGGGGTAATATGCGCCAGAAACACCACAGTAGCAGTATAAAATCTATGTAAAAATTTAACAACATCATTAATGACCTCCCAAGTATCACTTGTTAACATACGCCTAGGATCAGTACAATGTGCATTAGCAACTTCAGTTATAGGAAATCTATATTTGTAGCAACATTTTAAAAATATATATGTATAATTCCATCTAGTAACAATTTCGTCTGGCATGAATCTAGGTTTAAGGTTATACTGGATACACTTAGTCTTAAATTCTTTTATTCTAGATTGTCTATTATTCCTTAATAACACCAACTGCTCTTCTAACATGAGTAATCTCAACTGAAAATAAATCAAGGCCACTTTTAACAATTAAATTATAAACATGACATGCACACCTAACATAAAAAATATCATCAAGAGGTGGTTTCAAATGCAATTTTAAAATTGAAACTGCAGCATTATTGTTTGAAGCATTATCAAAAGACATACACAAAACATTTTGGTTTAGATTATAAAATTCAACAACTTCAACAATTGTACTACTTATAAACGTAGTGTTAGGATTTATACCCGTCACTAGAGGGGGGTGAATAGTGCGGCACGAGAATATTGATAAATATTGCGGAATTAAAATTGCAGGAGTAAAGTAAATGTAGTAATTAAAAGATTAAGGAAAGGAAACACCGAATTTATACTGGTTCACCACAACGTGTGGTTAGTCCAGTCCCCGAGAGACTCTCTCGAGTTTCCACTAACTCTGTTAAGCTTACGGGTGCCTAACAAACCGCTACTCTTGCTCGTAGATGTACACTCTACAAGACTTCAACTTGCTCGAGGATACCTCACCTCAAGACTTCACCTTGCTCGTGGATACCGCACCACAAGACTTCACACACTAACATTGAGGGTACTTAGCAAACCCGACAATCAATGAGAATATATGGTCTTCTCAAACACCTTTCTCTTTTACAACAAGAACTCTCTAAAAAGAGTAGATAAAGAGATACAATATTAGCTCTATGAACAACTCAAAGTTGTCTCTCAATTGGCTCAACAAAAGCTCTAAAATGATGCACAAATAATATCAATATGTATATGAATAATGAGAGGTGTTGTGTGTTTAAAATCAGCTCAAAAGACCTCTATTTATAGGTGTTAGAAGTTGTATGTCCGTTGCTTAATTGACAATCAATTATGCTGATTTTATGCAAGATAATCGATTATCCACTTTGCATAATCGATTATCTTCTCAATGTTCATAAAACGGAACGTTGGGAAGGCAACGGATAGTGAAATAATCGATTATTCCAATCACATAATCGATTATGTTGCCTTGCGGAATTTCCAGCAAAGCTGGAATATACCAGAATCAAAGCTGGAGTATACCAGAATATACCAGAATCGAAAACTTACTTCAAAAACCATTTTGGTTAAAATGAAGACGTTAAAATCATTTTGTTTGAAGTATATTAAAAATGTTTATGATATATATGATTTAATAAAATGATTTTATGCATATTAATGATGACCTATGTTGAGCCAAAAGACGAGATAACTTAAACGTTGCTCTTACATTGGTTCTACCTAGCGACCTATGCCTTGGGTCTTCGGTCTTGAACTTTTGAGCTCGTCTTGGCTTTTCCATGCAATCCATTCATCAATATGCGTCTCGGCATTCAATCTTGATTGTTTGCTAATGCATCTTCATTGTTTGTCATACAATAACATTGTTTAACAAGTTGACTTCATTGTTTGTTATTCATCAAAACCTATACCTGAAAATCATGCTAGTACAACCAAAGCGCACATATCATGGATAGAATGATTTTTTACAAGTAGCAGTATGACTCTGATTTTCATCATATTTAAAAGCGATAATACGTTTTTGCACACAAGTATTATCATCTATCCAATGGCATGTAATTGTCAAATAATCATTTCCATTAACAGCATGACCAATATCATAAGTTAGACATACTCTAGAAGGAAGGTGACTAAACAAATAACGTATGTATGTTTGATATTGTCCATGAAGTCTAAAGATATCTGCTCTACAAGTACTTCTAGGGATACCTTTAAATAAAGGATTGTAAATCCTTTGAATATACATAATAAGATACGTTGAAGAAGCAAAAGAAAAAGGTAAACAACCCAAAGTAATCATTTTTGCTAATTCCTCACGATCCCTCATTTTATCATATTTTAGTAGACCTCCAGTAGTGGGGTTACTAGTTGTTTGACTTCCATCCCCATTATTGCCCCATTCTATGGGATGGATAGACGTCATATGTCTAGTAAGTGTCCAGTACCCCCTAAATTTCCTCCGGTCAAATGTTTAAAAGTTTCGTTACAAAGTTTGCACTTAACTCTATTAGTACCTTCTATTATTTCAAAAACTTTCCATACCGGACTTCTTCTATTATGATTAGAAGTTGGAGCCACTGGTGGTTTACTACGCCTTGTAGCACTAGCAACTCCAACTCCAATACTACCAACATTTTCACTACTAGGTGTAGGTGGTATCTCATCTTCTATTCCAATTTCATTATTTTCTATTCCAAAATCTTCTTGTAATTGTTCATAATCAATCTCTACATCTTGCAAATTAGGCTATGATTCAGAAACATGTGTTATTGGATCATTACTATTACTACCGGAAACTGCAGGACTATCTCTTTTTTTATTTCCACTCCTACCATTAACTTTTCTACACGCTCTTTTAGCAGCATTAAACATATTGTGAAAATGAAAATATAAGCTAAAATTAAATATGCAATTAAAATATTAAATAAGAGAAAGAGTTGGAGGGAGTGCACCGAATTCGACAATAAATTGAGCACTTGATTACGCAAATCCGGTGTTACCACGAACAAACGTCAAGCAAGTATTTCAATTTTGAACTTCAAGCTTCAAATTCCGAATGACAAATTGCGATAAATTAAATTCGGGAAAAGAGAGACAAATAAAATTATAAATTTAGAATATGAAATCTTGCAAATTGAAGGGAAGAGAGAGATTGATAATTTGAGAATTGAGATTGAGATAAGAATTTTGAATGAAGAAATGAAGAAGAGATGAGGGTATTTATAGATTTTAAGAAGGGTTAATATTGTAAATTAATAAATACAAAAAAATAATGAAAAAATGGCCATTTTTGAAAAATTGTCCGTTGGCCAAAGGATTTGTACCGTTGCCAACGGTAATGTGGGCCCCACATATTCAAAAAACCAAAAAAAAATTACCGTTGAACCGGGCCGGTCCGGTCCAGTTCCAACCCCAAAAAATTTCAAACGGACCAACCCCCTAACCCCCCTCGAACCCAGCCCACCCGGACTGGTAGTAACCGGGCCGGTCCGGCCCCGGGTTATACCGGTCTGGTCCCGGTTCAACCCGGCCCGGTTGACACCCTTAGATGAAAATGAAGACTACTCAGAATTGCACAATGCAACTGTGTAGTCAAGTATGCGATCACATAAGAGGAAAAAGGCCACTGTCTAAAGGTGATATGCGATCGTGGAAGTGTTTATGCGATCGTGTAGTGAAGGAAATTTTTCTGCTTCCGAAAGCTACTATTCGCGATTGCAAGGAGGAAGATGCGATCGCACTGAAGGAATAATTTGTTGCCCAAGAGAAGAAACTAATGCATAACAAAAGATTTGAATTCGAAGGAGGAACACACAAACTTCCCCGATCGAGAACATGGTGATGCGAATGTGATGAACAATTAATACCCCTCCATAATTACTCTACACAATCGCGGAGGAGAAGACGCGAACTACCAGTTGACAGATAGCAGCAGTTCAAAGTAGGAGAAAAATGACCCATAGCCCATATAAAACACACTCGAGGGCCTCAGGACCCCATATAATCACAAAAACAAGTCATATAACGTAACACCGACTCGTTCAAGGTTTCAAATCACATAAAGCAACACCAAAACAATGAATCAAACCATAAATCAAACTTATGAACCTTCAAATCTTCAAATTTTTATATTCGTGCTGAAATATATCAAATAAATCCGAAATGACGCCAAATTTTGCAGACAAGTCCAAAATGGCACAACAGAGCTGCTCCAACTCTCGGAATAGAATTCTAACCCCGATGTCTCAAAAGTCATCTATGGGTCAAACTTCTCTATCTTCCAAACATTAACTTTTCCCACTTTCGCCAAAATACCTCAATTTACACTACGGACCTACAAATCTGAATTCGGACGCGCGCCTAAGTCCAAAATCACCATACGAAGTTGTTGGAGTCATCAAAATTTCATTCTGAGGTTGTTTACTCAAAAGTCCAATTCTGGTTAAATTTCATCATTCAAACTTCCAAAACTAGACTCCTTCTTCCAATTTGACTCTAAACCATCCGTTAACTGAATTCCACCATACACTCAAGCCGATACTTATATTCTGAAGTTGTTTCAGACCTTACGCTACTGAACGGAGCTTAATTTCTCAAAATGACTGGTCAGGTCTGTGACGACCTGGCTAGTCGTCTTTAGAATTTATGCCATGTTTCCCCCTTTTCTTCTTCCCCTAAGTTCATTTCTGCTATTTTGTTTTGGCGGAATGTTCGGTAATAGAATTCGGAGTGTTTTGGGACACTTAGTCCCTAAATGAGAGCTTAAGTGTTGGAAAATGGTCCATAATTAGAACAGTGTCAAGACGACCTCGGAATGGAAAACCGATGGTTCTGTTAACTCCGTTAGGTGATTTTATTGTGGGGAGCGTGTTCGGAATGTATTTTGGATGTCCGAAGCTCAATTAGGCTATGAATGCCGAAAGTTAGAAATTTGAAGTTCCGGTCCGGAAAAAGAAATTTTGATCCGAGGGTCGGAATAGAATTCTGAGAGTTGCACCGGCTTTGTTAGGTGATTAGGATATGTCTGCAAATTTTCAGGTCATTCGGACGTATTTTGGATAGGTTTTGAGTTGGAAGCGAGTTTGGTTACGTTTTGAAATTTCTAAGTCCAAATCATTGCTTAATTTGTATTTCCGGCGTTGTTTTAGGTGGTTTAAGGATTGTTACAAGTCCAAAAGATGTTGTGGGATGTGTTCGTAGGTTTGGTTTAGGTCCCGGGCACCTCAAGTGTGTTTCGGATGCTCAACGGAGCAATTCCGGAACTTAAAGTGTTGTAGATTTCTGTTGTTGGTGTTGCAGACAAATCCTTCTATGCGATCGCATAGACTCTCCTGCGATTGCATAGAGTCCTTATAGCTGGCTTGTTTTCCTTCAATGTTTCTTCTATGCGATCGCACTTCTTTGGATGCGTTCGCATAGTTCATTTTCACGGCCTTCAGAATTACTTCTACGCAATCGCATTCCATTTCACGCGATCGCATAGAGCAAATCACTGGGCAGAATGTAAACATTTTAAAACGAACCCTTCTTCCATTTTTACCAAAACTCAAGGTTAGGGAGCTCGGATTGGGGAGTAATTTCGAAGGCTTTTCAAAGGAAATCACTGGGTAACGATTCTCTACTCTTCTATGACTAATACCCATTAATCTAATCTCAAATCCAACCTTCAATTTCGACGTTTGAATGAAAATTGGAGTAAAGTTCTTAGACCTAACTTTGATGATTTGAAGGGGCATTTGACCTCCGATTTGAGAGATTTTTATATTGTTAGACTCGTGAGAGTACAAGGTTTCTGAAAATGTGAAAATTATTCGATTCCCAAACGTTGGCCTGAGGGGGATTTTGGTCATTTCACCTATTTTTCGCGCCTTAACTTTAATTTTAATAATGTAATCAGTTTATTGCGATGTTATTTACAATATGTAATTGGTTTGAATAGTTTTGGTCCACTCGGAGTCGGATACTTGTGGCAAAGGCGTTGTTCCTTAGCGGTTTTGTACCAAATTGAGGTAAGTGGCTTGTCTAACCTTGTGTGGGGGATCTCTCCTTTTAGGATATATCAATTGTTGTTTAAAGGCCTTGTGCACGAGGTGACGGGTGTGTACGTGTGATAATTGCTGAAAATTCACCTTACTTGACTTATTTAGACTGTGTTTCTTCGTGTATTTAACTGTTAAAAATGTGATTCTACTTGCTTAGCTTAGGAAAAATATGTTAGTAATTTATTTGCTCTATCTGACTAAATTGCAAATACCTGCTCTCTTTGTAAGCATGCTATATTTGGTTTCTTTCTGTTAAATATTGACTTGTTGTGAAGTGTTTACATTTGGGACTATGGGTTCAATTCCCGGGAGATCCCCCTGTTATTGGTATGTTGGACTACGGGTTCAATTCCCGGGAGATCCTCTGATATTGATAAAAAGGACTGCGGATTCAATTCCCAAAGATCCTCTGTTATTAGTATAAAGGACTGTGGGTTCAATTCCTGGAGATCCTATGTTATTTGTATAAAGGAATGCGGGTTCAAATCCCGGGAGATCCTCTAATATTGATATAAAGGAATGCGGGTTCAATTCCCGGAGATCCTTTGTTATTGGTATAAACGACTGCGGGTTCAATTTCTGGAGATCCTCTGTTATTGGTATAAAGGACTGCGGGTTCAATTCCCGGATATCCTCTGATATTGGTATGAAGGACTGCGGGTTCTATTCCCGGAGATCCTCGGATATTGATAAGGTGGACTGCGCGTTCGATTCCCGGAGCTCCATGTAGAGATCCTGACTGTTGAGTGATTTGCTTTGTGTTTGTAGTTTGTACTTGTAGCCGCTCTGTTTTTAATTACTGTCTTGTTAGATATTCGGATTTATTTCATTATCTACTGTTTATTTATTTTTACATTATTTCTTATGTTCTCCTCAGTAGGGCCTCGACCTTCCTCGTCACTACTCCATCGAGGTTAGGCTTGGCACTTACTGAATACCGCTGTGGTGTAACATGCTACTCTTATGCACACTTTTGTTGTGCAAATCTAGATACATCGATTTCGGCGCGCTATCAATTATTAGGAGCTATACTCGGAGATCTGAGGTATACATCTGCCGTGTCCTTAGAGCCGAAGAGTCTCCCTCTACTCTACCCTTAGCTAGTAGTTTTATCCATGTATTTTCTCGTTGTAGACACTTCTGGATGTTAGAGCCATGTGTTATTCTTTACTCTTAGCCTGTGTTGCCAGTGGGTTTCCGGGTCTTGGAGGTTTTTATGTTATATTGAGTTGACTTGTATGTTCCAGACAGCACTCCATACATTATCTTACGTCATTTATGTTTTAAATTATTGTTTCCGCACAGACTGTTGAACTTCCGCAATGTGTCAGGTTTACCTAGTCGCGAAAATTGGGTGCCGTCATGACAGGTTCACGATTGGTGAACAAGGGTCGTGACAGGGTCATTACATCCCCCTCTGGGGTGACCCCTAGCTGACTGACCTCCACCTCTATCTGGCTGGGCGGGTAGCAAAATGATTGGCAATATGAAGTCCACCAAAGCCGATGACTGGCCCCTCTACTGGGATGAACTAGCAAAATGACAAGGATACTACCTCCACATGTGACCCATCTCTCTACACTCATAACAACTCCCAGGTGCTGGAGAAGGAGATTGAAGGGAACCCCTCGCACCGAAGTGACTAGCAAATGCCCTCGGCATAGAAGAGCCCTGAACTGATGGAGCATGGGATAAACTCTAAGCTAGAAAGCACTAAGTGATGACTGGCCCTGATGTGAACTATGAGAACCATGACCCGATGATGCCCCACGATAACTTGGGTGTGCTGGCTGAGCAGGCCTAAATGGACAGCCTCTGTAGTGCTGAAACTAACCCCTCGAAAGAGCACCACTATTACTACCAGATCCTCGAGGCCTCTTAGCCTCCCTCTCCTCTCTCTCCTGGCGACGAACAGACTCAATCTCATGGGCAATATTCACAACCTCCTCAAACGTAGCACCAGTCACCCTCTCCTTGGTCATGAGAATACAGAGCTGATAAGTAAGACCATCATCAAACCTCCTGATCCTCTCTTTATCTATCAGGACCAACTAGATGGCATGACGAGCCAACTCGGAGAACCTCAAATCATAGTGTGACACGGTCATCTTTCCTGACACAACCACTCAAACTATATATGCAGCTCCTCTCTAAGAGACTACGGCACATACTTCTCTAGTAAGAGAATGGAGACATGTTGCCAAGTAAGGGGCGTTGCACCAATAGGCCTACGCCTCTTACAATCCTCCCACCAAGTGAAAACAGCTCCTGAAAACTGATAAGTAGTGAAAGCGACCCTGCTCGTCTCCAGAATACCTGAAATACGAAGCATCCTCTGGTATTTTTCCAAGAAACCCTGGGCATCCTCGCCCTCTGCACCACTGAAGGTCAGAGGCTGAAGTCTACCAAACCTCTACAACCTACACTGGTTATCCTCTAGCATGGCAGAAACTATATAGTCTTGAGCATCTACAACCGGCTAGGCTAGATGTGCCCACGGTGTTTGAAGTCCCTACACGACATGCTCAAGTGTGAGATTGGAAGGAGTCTGAGTGCCTCTCCCGGCCTGAGTAAACATGGTTGAGTATGAAAAAATAGTGAAAAATAGCATGATTGAGTTCAAGTATAAAGTCAAAATAGTGAGAAAATATTAATAAAAATTCCCGAAGGATTCAAATAGTTGGCACGAAGCCCAAATATGGTCAGCCCAAGTAAGGATGATATTAATTAGATCTCAGTCAAATATGCAGTAAAATCATCAATCAGGACAGACCATGTTACAATCCCCAATAGTGCACGACCCCACGCTCGTCATCAAGCGTGTGCCCCACCTCAATATAGCATTATGATATGCAATCCGGGATTTCAAACCCTCATAACATCATTTACAATCATTACTCACCTCGAACCAATCAAATCACTAGCTTGAGACGCATTTACCCTTCGAATTGGCCTCCACGCATGTTGAACCTAACCAAAATCAGAACGAGAATGTCAAAATATGCTAAGGGAACGAAGCCCAAGCGAAAATAATCGATAATTGACATAAGTCACAAAATTACCAAAATCCAACCCCGTGGCCCACATCTCGAAATTCAATAATTTTTACATCAATAGGTTCCACATCTCCCCACGAGTTCATCCATATCAAAAGTTCAGATTCTGATCTCAAATGGTCCATCAAATCCTCAATCAAAGTTTAAATTTTCAAGCCCTAGTTCTTCACCTTTTGGCTTAATTTCAATGATTTACTAGGTAGAATTCACATAACAATCGAGTTCTTAGTCCCAGAATCTTACCTTAAAGTGATTCCCCTTGAATACCTCTTCAGTCTCCTTCAAAAAGTTCCAAAAACGACAAACGATGGAAGAAATAAACCCCACACTCACGGACAAAACGACCTTTAAAGCATTCTGCCCAGGCATAATTTCCTTATTCGCGAATGCGGCCAAAGCCTCATGTTCGCAAAGCAAAACAATAACTTTGACCAAAATCCTCTTACGCGAACATGACACAGCCCCCGCGAACATGATGCTTTACCCAGTCGAATCTTCGCGAATGCGATCTTTCCATCGCGAACGCGATGGGTTAATTTCCACTGAAGCTCAACCTCTCAATTCCTTCTATGCGAACGCGATTACACCCCCGCGAACGCGATGCACAATTTCACAGCCCTTCGTGAATGCGTAACCTACCTCGTGAACGTGAAGGCTAAATTTCCACCTCCCTCAGCTGACTCTTCGTGAATGCGAGGGTCCTCTCGCGAATGCGAAGAATAAACACCTGCAACTACTGAACCTCCAATTTCTGCAACTTTCTTAACTTTAATATGATCTGATTGACCACCCGAAACTTACCCGAGGTATCGGAACCTCAACCAAAGGTACCAACATATCCTAAAACCTTATTCAAACTTGTACAAATCTTTAAAACACCTCAAACAATACCAAATCAACCAAAACATATCAGATTCCAGCCAAACTTTCTAAAATCTTCCAAATTCTGCTTTTGATAAAAAAAAATCCTAAGCAAACCACGTCCGAATAACTTGAAACTTTGCACACACATCCCAAATGACATAATGAAGTTACTGAAACTCTCGGAATTGCATTCAGACCCCAATATCAAAATCTTGCCTACCTATCGGAAATAGCCAAAATATCAACTTCGTCAATTCAAGCCTAAATCTACTCCAAACCTCCAAAATCAATTCCAATCACACTCCTAAATTCCAAATCACCTCCCGAAGCTAATCAACCCATCAGAACTCACATCCGATCCCTCTAATATCTAAGTCAACATCCGGTTGACTTTTCCAACTCAAACTTCCTCAAAAGAGATAAAGTATCTCAAACTTCCCTCAAATCATTCCGGATTCGATCCGACCAACCAGATACTACAAAATACGGATGAAGAAAGTATAAAGAAGCAGAAATGGGGGAAACTAAACGGTAACTCATGAGATAATTGGTTGAATCATCACAGGAGATCTACATAGGACATAACCATACCTTCTAATCTCATGGTGCTAAGCTTGTAGAATTAAATTGATTGTTTATCATTACTGTTTCTACAAGAAATTTGATATTCTTTTTTAACTATAAATTGTGAAGGACCAATAACATTTGAGCATGTCGAGTACACTAATTTTAAGCCAATGGAATATAATGAGAGCTTCCCCGCACTGGTTTTTGAATCCTCATACATGGACTAATAGAATTGACGTATAATTATAAAAAATGTCTTTATATATTGTCTTTTGTAGTAACAGCTCTATATAGTGTCCATATTTATACAAGAGAAAAAGAATCTAGCCTACAACAAAGTATGCTAAGTGGCACTATTCTAGTTGCTACTTATAACTGATTTATTGGATAAAATATAGAATTGTTAAGAATAGAATTCTATCTAGAGTGAATATCTATCTTGTAGAGAGTTTTACTTTGAGGCTAAGTCATTTTTCCTCTTATAAATAGAGGGGTCTTACCCCATTGTAAATCACCCCAAAATTCAATAAGAATTTTCTCTCTCTTTCTCTGCAATATTGCTCTTGTTCTTTTATTGTTTTATAACGAGAATAAATAATTCTAATTACAAAGTGTACAATTGTTGTATCTACAGGCTTCTAGAAGTGTAGGCTTTAGAGATCCTTCAATTGCAATATTTGTATAAGCCTAAAACTGAGAGCGGCCCAAACATAGTAACCCAAAATAATTCAAGGCCCAATTCTTAATAACCTTAAGACTGAGCAATTCCCTTTCAAACATAACCTAGCTACATGAATGTCTCATTCTTGCTTCGTTCATATCACCATGTGAAAAATGACTGCCTTCTTTCTTTCATTCATAGCCACTATTATCTACACCAACACCCCCTATCAAGTTGGAAGAGGAAGAAAGTTCCCATCTTGCACAATAAATCATGATGAGTAGGACCTGATAGTGATTTAGTAAAGAGATCCGCAAAGTGAGAAGAGGATCGAACAAATGAGAGTGAAATCAAGCCGGCTAGGAATTGTTGTCGCACAAAGTGATAGTCAATTTCGATACGTTTGGTCACTTCGTGGAAGACGAGGTTCTTTGTGATGTGAACCGCGGCTTGGCTATGAGAATGAAGAGGCACTAGTAAGGATGAAGGCGCAGATAGATCATCAAATAGATGAACCAACCAAGTTAGTTCAGCGACCACACGTCTCATAGAGCGTTACTATGCTTTGATATAGCTAAGAGAGATAGATGCCCGTTTTTTTAGATTTCCGAGAGATTGGAGAAGAATCAAGTGAAATATAAAAGTCACTGACTGATTTTCTCGAGTCAGGACATGTCCCGCAATCACAATCACAAAAAACTAAGAGCTTAAATGAAGGTGAGAGCGACATAAAAAGCCCAAAATATGGGCCCTTTAAAAGATATCAAAGGACTCGAAGACCTGCTTCAACATGTGGTTTCCTTGGGTCCCACATATATTGACTGAGATTTTGGACGGTGAACAAAAAAATTGGGCCGAGTGTGTGTGAGATAATTCAGCTTGCCAAGAACATGAAGATATAGAGTAAGATTATTTAAAGGCTCCCCAAAATTTGCAAGCAACTGCAATGTTGGGTCAAGAGGAGAGGAAACATGTGAAGAATTCAAAACTTCAAACTCCTGTAGAAGATCCAAAGTGAATTTCTTTTGATAAGGAATCAGAAAAGCTTTTAAATTTCTGGTTGAGAAAAGTTTTTAATGCATGTTATTTCCTTTCAATAAGATGTTGTCCACATACACTGGCACTATAAAGATAGAAGATTATGTCTTTTTGAAGAATATGTAATAATCATTTAGAGAATGATTGAACCCCTTAAAATTAAGATCATTGGTGAGTCTTCCATACCATTGTCTTGAAGCCTGACGAAATCCATAAAGTGATTTATTCAATTTACATACATGATTGGGAGAATGAGGTGTAATCCCAGGTAGGAACTTCATCTACACTTCCTCACTTAGGTCCTGAGGCGTAATCCCAGGTGGGAACTTCATGTAAACTTTCTCACTTAGGTCCTCATTTAAAAGGGCATTATTATTATCGTATTAGTGGATTCCATATATCTTCTTTACTACTGTAGCCAAAATGCATCAAATGGTGGTCATTTCGACCACGGGGGAAAAGGTTTCGTTGTAATCTATCCCTTATTTCTGAATATATCCTCTGACGACAAATCCTATTTTCAACCTTTTTATACTACCATCTGAAAGTTGCTTAACCTTGTAAATCTACTTACATGGTAAAGCATTCCTCCCTGCTAGTAATATTATCACATCATATGTTTTATTGAGCTCAAGAGCTTCAATTTCCTTGTCCATGGCTATCAGTCAGCCAGAATGATGTGTTACATGTGCATAATTAATAGCTTCTTAGATATTTGATAAAACTTTAAGCATATGTTCATTAGAATAAGATAATTCACTACAAAGGAGAGACTCGGGTGCAACTAGGATAGAAAGGAAGTGCTACATACATATGTGAGTTGGATAGCATAGCAAATATAGTCTTTGAGGTGGGTTGGTGTTATGTGGGGACTATAAGATCTCCTGATAAAAGTGTCCATCATATTCTAAGAACCTAGAGAGAAAAATAGGGGAATGGATGCACTAGAATGTGAATTTGATATAACGGAAAGACTGAGAGAAAACTTGACTTTGAACAGGCATTTTACAAGGATATGAGAGATTATTATTAGAAAGAGTAATATGATTGTTTTGACTGATAGAAGAGGAGGCAAAGATAGTGGATCAGGTATATGGCTATCTGGTTTGTGAAGATTGGCAATAGGTAAAAATAATTTATCAGATAAATCAAAATTTAAAAAAGCAAAATAAAAAATTTCTTTATGGAATATAACTACCTCTAGAAACAAAAGTCATCAAACTTTGAAGATTGAGTACTTCATAGCCTTTCTTTCCATTTGGATACCCTATGAAAACACAAGGTAGTGCCCAAGGCTCAAATTTGGTTTTGTGGTTTGAAATGGTGAAAGCAAAACATAAACAACCAAAACACTTCAAGTTAGAGTAACTAGACTTGGTTTTGAATAGTATTTCATAAGGGGTTCTTAGGTTCAATACCTTTGAAGGAAATTTATTAATTAAATATGTGGTTAATAAAAAACAATCTCCTCAATATGATATAGGTAAATGTTATTGAAGTAACAAGGCTCCTGAGGTTTCTAACAGATGCTTGTGTTTCCTCTCCACTACATAATTTTGTTATGGAGTGGAAACACAAGTTGTTTGATGGATGATTCCTTGAGACCGAAAAAAAATCGGACTACACATTCTCTCTTTCTAATTTAAAGGCATTGTCTGATCTATTGTGTTGAATTTTGTGTGAAATTATCTCTCTACCATAGATAGGTAGGACTTCAAAACTGTGAAGGCATTTGATTTATTGGTTAATAGGTAAGTCCAAGTACCTCTACTAAAATCATCCACAATGATAAGAAAATATCTATATTCATCATATGTTATAGTATTATAATGACCCCAAGTATCCACATGGCTATTTCAAAATACGTTTTTAGTAGAAATAGAACTTGAAAGAAAGGGAGTTTGCATTGCCTAGCCATTGAACATATAAGCCAATGAGTAGAAAAACTGATATATGAAGGAACAGAAGTAGAGGATATGTTTTTCATATTGACAAATGGCCTAACTTGTAATGCCACAGCTTATCTTTTACATCAGAAATAGAAAAACTGAAACAAGAGTTAATAACAGAAATAGATTACCTACCACAAGCACTACTAAATTTAGGTAAATCCTTTGAAGATACTATAGAAGACCTTGAATTTAGAATGTAGAGTCCCTTTTTTTTCTTTACCAATTTCTGTAGGGCTCTTCAGTGAAGGGCCTGCAGCAGGAAATAATAAGAAGGAGTGAAAAGGATATACTTATTGAGTTGTTTTGTACAACTTGTGTACAGACAATAGATTAAATCCGAAATAGGGCATACATAACACATTGTGCAGAATTAGATTAGGCATAAGTGACAGTGAACCGGAATGGGTTACTTTTACTCTCTAAGAATTAGGAATAACCATCGGTGGTTTAGTAAGTTTGTGAAAAAAATCATATGCTTAGTTGCACCACAATCCAATATCCAAGACTCACAAATAATTTGAATGAAACAGATATAAGAGTTGAAGAACTTGGCTATACCAGCACAACTGAGGTTTGCACTTGCATCAGAACTGCTTGCTCCATATTCTCCTACCTTCATATGTTGGAGGAGTTGCAGAAGTTGATCCACATTATCCCGGGTAAGAGTTTGATTTTCTGGTGTATTAGCTCCTGTATAGTCAAATTTCTCATTTGCATTAAAAAATTGTTAGCTTGCACAGTTCCTTAAAACCTCATATGTTTAGTAAACTTAAAGTCTACTGGAAAACCATGAATGTTATAACACTTATCAATGTTATGTCATTGTCTCTTACAATAGGCACATATTCCAGAGTTCTTCTGATCATATCCTCATTTTTGCTCTTTGTTTTCATTATACTTTTTGAAATTTTCTGATTGAGTACGGGAAATAAAATAGGTTGAATTTCCTGGATAAACATAAGAAACAATAATCTCTCTCTGTTTCTCATCTTGGATAACAATAAAATAGGCATGACCAATAGAAGGCGAATGAGAAGATAACGGAATATTACTTCTGATCCTATGAATGTGTCATTGAGCCCCATTAAAAACTACAGTAACCTCTCATCTTTGTGTGCCTTTAAATACTTAGCTTTACTATATACTCACAATCACAAATACAAGTAGAGAAAGTGTTGAATGCATCAAATTCATCACATAGACTCTTCATTTTAATGAAATAGGTAGAGACACTAGTTTTAACTTGAATAAATACACTGAGTTCCTTTTATAGTTGAAATAATTAGCTCCATTTATTTGCCCAAACCTGTCCTCCAGGTCACTCTAGAGATCCTTGGAACTCTGTGAGTACAAAATACTTTCAGCTATATCCTTGGACAAGGAATTCATAAGCCATGAGCCGACCATATCATCACATCTCGTGCATATTATTTGGAGGCCAGATTCAGCATGTAGAATAGTTAGGATTCCATCACTAAATCCCAACTTGTTCTTTTCAGACAAGGAAATAATTATTGCCCTTCTCCATCCTCCATAGCTTTTGCTGTCAAATACCGACGCAACCAACTTAGTTCCTAGATAGTCTGACGGATGAAGGTAATAGGGATGTAAAGAGTCCACTACACCTGTTGTAGGAGAAACTCCAGGTGCAGCAATGATGGTAAAAGAAGATGAAATGATAGAATCAACAGGTGTTCCCATTGGTACTCATTGGAGATTTAATGAAATAATAGAAGGAAGACAAAGAAAAATGGAGACAGTTTGAGAATGCAAGAAAATGACATAATTGAAGAATAATTATGAAAATCTTCTTTATATATTATATATGTAGTAACCGTTCTGTAAAGTGTCCATATTTATACAAGAGAAAAAAAATCTAGCCTATAACAAACTATACCAAGTGACACTATTCTACTTGCTACTATATAGCAGATTTATTGGATAAAAACATAAAATAAAGAATTCTAATTACAGGGTGTATAATGGTTGTGTGTACATGATTCTAGAAGTGTAGCATTTTCAAATATCATTCAGCTGCAATATCTGTATCAGCCTAAAATATAGAGTTTCCCAAACATAGTAACCCAAAATAATTCAAGGCCAATTTCTCTAATAACCTTAAGACTAACCACTTTCTTTCAGACATAACCTAGCCACTCGAATGTCTCCTTGCTTTGTTCATATCACCATGTGAAAGATGACTGCTTTCTTTTTTTCGTTCATAGTTGTCATCATCTACACCAACATGGACAAAGGTGAACAAATCTATCATTAGCAACTAATGAGGGAATATTCATAAGCTTCCAGCCTAATTCAAATGTTGTTAAGTCAGGTAGCAAGCTTTATAGTTTTAGATTTTCCAGTTGGTAATGCATTTTCCTTTACAAGAACTTCAGGTAACTACTTTATTGTTGATAAATGGCAACCGTGGAAGATTGACGGTCAAGTTGCCGGGTATGTTCAAATCTAAGTGAATATCTTTTTAATGTTTGAATTTATGTAAATGTAGCTACTGTTTTGTTTTATTTCGTTTTCTCTTTGTACTAAAATATTCAGGTATACAAGGACATATTCAAATAAAATGACAGTCGCCACAAAGACGGGAAATGATTGTTTTTCTATGAACTAGTTTCGTTTTTTGTTCTTTTTTTCTACTTTTTTGGCGAGTTAATGTTATTATAAAATGTTGACCTAAATGATTTTGATTTTGATGATTGACAAAGAAAGATATGCATGAACCAGGTTCATGGACAGTGCATACATGGCACGAGTAGCTTCAAGTACAAGGCATGCACGTGAAGGGGATAAGTATAAGTGGTTATATCTGATATTCCCTTAACGAAAAGGTTGCATAATTGATAAGAAGCAGTACTCCTTACTTGAAGAGAACTCTATCCTAAATAAGGAAAGAGTTAGAGATTGAAGTTAACTAGAACTCTTCTACCAAGGAAGAGTAAAACATTAGAACTCTAGTTACTCATTATTCTACTAACTCTATGAATATAAATTGTGTCTCTTTTACATGTGACACACACATACAGCAGTGAAAGCACGAATTGAGAGCAAAATAGCAAGACATTTTATGAGTAATTCCTATGAGATTCAAGAGTATGATCCTGAAACTACACGAACCAAATTGAAGAACCCGTTTCATAATGAGTTTTATGTGTCTTTATTTACTAGTTTAAAGTGTAGTAGGCTTTTTAATTGTACCTTTCAGCTTTCTTAGAAGCAAATTATACTAGGTACCTAAGTTGTATTATTCAAGTTAGAGTTAATTTGAAGTAGTCGCAATAGCTTGTTGCTGGTTGCTACAAGGGTTAGAGTTAATCCTTAGGTTTGCAAGAGGATATAAGCTTGAGTTGTATCTTTCAAGTTAGAGTTAACTTAAAGTAGTCGCAACAAGCCTGTGGCTAGTTGCTACAAGCATTAGAGTTAATCCTTGGGTTTGCAAGAGATTATAAACTTTGTTGTTAGATTACAGTTGTAATGAAATGTTTGTAAAAAGCCCTACTAGGTAGTTGGTCATGGTCTTTTCACTTATTGAGCCAGGTGTTTTTCACGTAAAAATCCTTGTGTTCTTTACTTTTTGTATTATTTATTCCGTAATTATTGTGTAAGGAGTGCATAGAAGAACTAGGTCCTTCGATAATCAAGTGCACATAAAAATTGGACACCACATAAATTATCCCCTCTTGTGTGATATTAAAGCATAAAACGTCATAAACTCTTATAGATCACCCTCTCTAACTAATGAGGCATATATTTCAAGGTTTTTGTGGATAAACTCTTATCATTAAAAGATTAGACAGTAGTTTCTTGGCTCAGTTAATAAGTCTTAACTTTCATATTTCGTTTAAACAAACAATATTTGGCAGTTTGAAGTTCTTGCAGTTACCTCTTCCAGAATAGACAACTCTCAGAATTGACTTTATAACAGTCACTTGCTTAAATATATAAGGACGGAGTATAATAGCTCTATACGACTCTTTACATTGAAAATTGTGAATTAGAATTGCTGGCATTATCAGGAAAATTTACGTATTTATTAGCAAAATATTATTACAAAGAGCCTTCACTGCTTCAGATCAAGCTTTTAAAGCTAAGTTTGCCCTTGGGAGTCAGGCATGCATATACCACTACACTTATGTGCAGAATCTTAGCTTGAGTTTATCTTCGCACATCTTCGTTACTCTTTTGGAGATGTCCGTCTCAGAATAATTCCCACTCCCCCAAATGAGTTGTGTAGTCATTAGGCATTCTTAGATGAAAGAATAATCTTTTAGGAAGTAACAATCCTATGTAATTTCATTAGAGAAAACTTGTTGATCGTGGATTAGTTTACTTATGTATGTGGTTATTACAATTCGGCATTGTGCAAACTTTTAATATTTTCATATATATTAGGGTTGGTGAATCAAGGGATTTGCAGCCCTCTACTACCTATAAAGTCCGAACCTAATTGTGATCCGACCCAATTATGCTTTGACATAGCGATCATTGCTCTCTTTATAGGTAAAAACTTAGTCATACTCGTGTTTTACACCAAAAGAATACAACAGCAACAATGACAATATACACAAGGACAACAAGTGAATTAACTCAAGAACTTTCGTGCACCAGGAGACGGTAAAACCATCTCCCAAAGAATAACCACAATAGAGAATACTAAGCGTAATAAGAACAACTCAACAGGCGAGAAAATAATATGAAGCAACGATCCTATAATATGTATTTCAACAACAAGAAAGTTAACATGAATTAAATAATTTCACATAAGGAAATGTCCAATAAACATAGGATATCTAAACTTCGTTTAAAGTTGGGCAACTTACGAAGGATATACAACAGTTTCAATAAAGAATGACTAGTGGGATGATAATCATAATCTCAATTAAGAATAAATATTTATATGAGAGATAATAATGATTTCTAATAAATACAAGCAGTTACGAAAGATAACGTGACAGTAGAAAAGGTAAAGATCATCAGTTAAGCAAAGTAAGAGTCAATTAGGCAATACGAATGAATCATAAAGCGATTATTTCCAAATGAAGCATGTAGAGGTGAAACTAATAATAGCGAATTCAATAATATCAAGAACAACTTCATACTCACTGAATTTAAGGACCTAAGAACCCTAAAAGGACAATTTTTCTACAAATAAGTCCAAGCTCACACTTGTCACCTCGTGTACATGGATTACAATCAACAGAGAAAACTCAAATCCTAATGGGGAAGTCCCCCACACAAGGTTAGGCAAGATACTTTCCTCGAACCCGCTCAAAATCAACTAAAACCGCGTTCTTGCCGCGAGTACTCGTCTCAAAATGGCCCAAATCTATTCAATTAAATTTCATAATGTAAATAACGCTTCTAGTAACTGATTCTACAATTAAATTCTTAGCTAATACACAGAATTATGTAAAATGACCAAAACGCCTCTCGAGCCCACATCTCAGAATTGGGTAAAATTTATATTTTTAGAATCCTCACACTCTCACGAGTCTAACCATATCAAAATTATCCCAATCTGATGTCAAATACCCAACAAAAACCCAAGCTTTAGGTCTAAGAACTTTTCCCCCAATTTCTACCGAAAATCAGAAATTAAAGGATGAATTTAAAAGAATATTCATGGAAATTAGTCTCAACCGAGTAAACCCAAGTCACCCAGCTGAAAATCCCTCCAAAAATCATCAAGAACCAAGCTCTACAAGTCAAAATATGGTGAAACCCTCGACTTTGGGATATATTCTGTCTGCCTAGATATTTGTACATTGTGATCGCGGAAAAAATGGTGTGATTGCATAGATGAAAATGAAGACTACTCAGAATTGCACTATGCAACTGTGTGGTCAAGTATGCGATCGCATTAGAGGAAAAAGGCCACTGTCTAAATGTGATACGCGATCGTGGAAGTATTTATGCGATCATGTAGTGAAGGACATTTTTCTGCTTCCGAAAGATACTATTCACGATTGCAAGGAGGAAGATGCGATCGCACTGAAGGAATAGTTTGTTGCCGAAGAGAAGAAACTAATGCATAACAAAATATGTGAACGCGAAGGAGGAACACACAAACTTCCCCGATCGAGAACATGGTGATGCGAACATGATGAACAATTAATACCCCTTTATAATTACTCTACACAATCGCGGAAGAGCAGACGCGAACTACCAATTGACAGATAGCAGCAGTTCAAAATAGGAGAAAAATGACCCATACCCATATAAAACACACTCGAGGCCCCCGGGACCCCATCTAATCACACAAACAAGTCATATAACATAACACGGACTCGCTCAAGGTTTCAAATCACATAAAAAAACACCAAAACAATGAATCAAACCATAAATCAAACATATGAACCTTCAAATCTTCAAATTACTAAATTCGTGCTGAAACATATCAAATCGATCCGAAATGACGCCAAATTTTGCAGACAAGTCCAAAATGGCACAACAGAGCTGCTCCAGCTCTCGGAACAGAATTCTAACACCGATGTCTCAAAAGTCATCTATGGGTCGAACTTCTCTATCTTCCAGACTTCAACTTTTCCCACTTTCGCCGAAATGCCTCAATTTACACTATGGACCTAAAAATCCGAATCCGGACGGGCGCCTAAGTCCAAAATCACCATACAAAGTTGTTGGAATCATCAAAATTTCATTCCGAGGTTGTTTACTCAAAAGTCCAATTCTTGTCAAATTTCATTATTCAAACTTCCAAAACTAGACTCCTTCTACGATTTTGACTCTAAACCATCTGTTAATTGAATTCCACTATACATTCAAGTCGATACTTATATCCTGAAGTTGTTTCAGACCTTAAGCTGCTGAACGGAGCTTAATTTCTCAAAATGACTAGTCAGGTCTGTGACGACCCGGCTGGTCGTCTTTGGAATTTATGCCATGTTTCCCAATTTTCTGCTTTCCCTAAGTTCATTTCTGCTATTTTGGTTTTCCGGGATGTTCGGTAATAGAATTCGGAGTGTTTTGGGACACTTAGTCCCTAAATGAGAGCTTAAGTGATGGAAAATGGTCCATAATTAGAACAGTATCAAGACGACCTCGGAATGGAAAACCGATGGTTCTGTTAGCTCCGTTAGGTGATTTAGGGTTGGGGAGCGTGTTTGCAATGTATTTTGGATGTCCGAAGCTCAATAAGGCTATGAATGCCGAAAGTTAGAAATTTGAAGTTCCGGTCCAAAAGTGATTTTTTGATCTGAGGATCGGAATGGAATTTCGAGAGTTGTAGCAGCTTTGTTAGGTAATTTAGGATATGTCTGCAAATTTTCAGGTCATTCGGACGTGTTTTTGATAGGTTTTGAGTCAGAAGCGAGTTTGGTTAAGTTTTGAAATTTCTAAGTCCAAATCATTGCTTAATTCATGTTTCCGGCATTGTTTTAGGTGGTTTAAGGATTGGTACAAGTCCAAAAGATGTTGTGGGATGTGTTTGTATGTTTGGTTGAGGTTCCGGGGGCCTCGGGTGTGTTTTGGATGCTCAACGGAGCAATTCCGGAACTTAATATGTTGCAGATTTCTGCTGTTGGTGTTGCAGACAAATCCTTCTATGCGATCGCATAGACTCTCCTGCGATCGCATAGAGTCCTTATAGCTAACCTGTTTTCCTTCAATGTGATCGCATTAAACCTTCTGTGATTGCATATACCCGTTTGGTTCTTCTCTGCGATCGCACTCCTTTGGATGCGTTCGCATAGTTCATTTTCACGGCCTTCAGAATTCCTTCTACGCAATCGCATTCCATTTGTCACTGGGAAGAATATAAACATTTCAAAATGAGCCCTTCTTCCATTTTTACAAAAACTCAAGGTTAGGGAGCTCAGATTGGGGAGAAATTTTGAAGGCTTTTCAAAGCAAATCACTGGGTAGCGATTCTCTACTCTTCTATGACTAAAACCCATTAATCTAATCTCAAATCCAACCTTCAATTTCGATTTTTGAATGAAAATTGGGGTAAAGTTCTTAGACCTAACTTTGATGATTTGAAGGGGCATTTGACCTCCGATTTGGGAGATGTTTATATGGTTAGACTCGTGAGAGTACGAGGTATCTGAAAATGTGAAAATTATTCGATTCCGAGACATTGGCCTGAGAGGCATTTTGGTCCTTTCACCTATTTCGTGCCTTAGCTTTAATTTTAATAATGTAATCAGTTGCTTGCAATGTTATTTACAATATGTAATTGGTTTGAATAGATTTGGGTCACTCGGAGTCGGATACCCGTGGAAAAGGCATTGTTCCTTAGCGGTTTTATACCAAATTGAGGTAAGTGGTTTGTGTAACCTTGTGTGGGAGATCTCTCCTCTTAGGATATATTAATTGTTGTTTAAAGACCTTGTGCGCGAGGTGACGGGCGTGTACTTGTGCTAATTGCTGAAAATTCACCTTACTTGACTTATTTAGACTGTGTTTCTTCATGTATTTAACTGTTAAAAATTGTGATTCTACTTGCTTAGCTTAGGAAAAATATGTTAGTAATTTATTTGCAATATATCTCTAAATTGCAAATACCTGCCCTCTATGTGAGCATGCTAGGCCTAGACCTTTACATTGTTGCTATATTTGGTTTCTTTCTACTAAATATTGACTTGTTGTGAAGTGTTTACGTTTGGGACTACGGGTTCAATTCCCGGGAGATCCCCCTGTTATTGGTATGTTGGAATATGGGTTCAATTCCTGGGAGATCCTCTGATATTGATATAAAGAACTGCGGGTTCAATTCTGGGAGATCCTCTGTTATTGATATAAAGGACAACGGGTTCAATTCCTGGAGATCCTCTGTTATTGGTATAAAGGACTGCGGGTTCAATTCCCGGGAGATCCTCTGATATTGATATAAAGGATTACGGGTTAAATTCTCGGAGATCCTATGCTATTGTTATAAAGGACTGAGGGTTCAATTCCCGGAGATCCTCTGTTATTGGTATAAAGGACTGCAGGTTCAATTCCAGAAGATCCTCTGATATTGGTATGAAGGACTGCGTGTTCAATTCCTAGAGATCCTCTGTTATTGGTATAAAGGATTGCGGGTTCAATTCCCGGAGATCCTCTGTTATTGGTATAAAGGACTGCAGGTTCAATTCCCGGAGATCCTTTGATATTGGTTTGAAGGACTGCGGGTTCAATTCCCGGA
Source organism: Nicotiana benthamiana (assembly GCA_034376525.1). Classification (NCBI taxonomy): domain Eukaryota; kingdom Viridiplantae; phylum Streptophyta; class Magnoliopsida; order Solanales; family Solanaceae; genus Nicotiana; species Nicotiana benthamiana. The sequence goes on along the minus strand of CM067326.1, from coordinate 79,181,828 downwards.
GATCCTCGGAAAATGATAAGGTGGACTGTGGGTTCGATTCCCGGAGCTCCGTATAGAGATCCTGACTGTTGAGTGATTTGCTTTGTGTTTGTAGTTTGTACTTGTAGCCGCTCTGTTTTTAATTATTGTCTTGTTAGATATTCAGATTTATTTCATTATCTACTGTTTATTTATTTTTACATTATTTCTTATGTTCTCCTCAGTAGGGCCTCGACCTTCCTCGTCACTACTCCATCGAGGTTAGGCTTGGCACTTACTGAGTACCGATGTGGTGTACTCATGCTACTCTTCTGTACACTTTTGTTGTGTAGATATAGGTACATCTGTTTCGGCGCGCTATCAGTGATTAGGAGCAATACTTGAAGAACTGAGGTATACATCTACCGCGTCCGCAGAGCCGAAGAGTCTCCCTCTACTCTACCCTTAGCTAGTAGTTTTATCCATGCATTTTCTCGTTGTAGACACTTCTGGATGTTAGAGCCATGTGTTATACTTTACTCTTAGCCTGTGTTGCCCGTGGGTTTCCTGGTCTTGAGGTTTTTATGTTATATTGAGTTGACATGTATGTGCCAGACGGCACTCCATACATTATCATACGTCATTTATGTTTTAAATTATTGTTTCCTCACAGACTGTTGAACTTCCACAATGTGTCGGGTTTACCTAGTCGCGAAGACTGGGTGCCGTCATGACAGGTTCGCGATTGGTGAACTAGGGTTGTGAAAAGTTGGTATCAGAGCTCTAGGTTCATAGGAGTTACGGGACACAGGCCGATTATTTAGAGTCTCGCTGATCGGTACGGAGACGTCTGTACTTATCTACGGGAGACTATGTAACTGTTTAGGAAAAATCTTTACTTCTTTTGAATTCTTGTCGTGCTATGTTCTTGACCTCGATTCTAAACTACTGTTTCCTATTCTCTTACGGATGGTGAGGACACGCACGACCTGAGACGATCAGGCACCCGCACCCCCTCCTGCAGCCGCTAGAGGTAGGGGTCGGGGCAGGGTTCGTGGATGTGCGCGGGGTGAAGCCAGAGCACCTGCACGAGCAGCCGCCGAGGTGCCACCAGTAGACCCAGACAAGACTCAGGCATCAGAGACGCCTACAGCCACTACTACTCCAGTTGTTCAGGAGGCGTTGGCGCAGTTTATGAGTATGTATACCACTATGTCGCAGGCTGGGCTACTTCCACTTCCTGTAGCTATGTCCCAGGCCGGGGGAGGAGCCCAGACTCCCGCAGCCCCCACCCCAGAGCAGAGGGTGCATATGGGACCGATTCCAGATGTTATTCCTGCCCAACCTTCAGTACCAATTCAGCCCGAGGATGGGGCACCTGTTTTGGAGGATAAGCAGCGCAGATTAGAGCAGTTCAAGAAGTATGACCCTCCTATTTTCTACGATCTGGCTACCGATGACGCCTTGGGGTTTCTGGAGGATTGTCATCGCATTTTTTGCACTATGGGTATCACTGCTTCTAGTGGGGTCTCTTTTGCAGCATTCCAGCTTCGGGGAGCTGACTGGTGGTGCACCTTTGAGTTAGACAGTCCGGATGAGGCTGCCTCCCTGACTTGGACTCAGTTCTCAGATATGTTTCAGATGGAGTTTGTTCCCCAAAGCCTCCGAGATGCATGGCGCGCGGAGTTTGAGCACTTGCGCCAGGGCCCTATGACTATCTTAGAGTATGTCATTCGCTATATGAGATTGGCTGGGCATACGCTTGCTTTGGTGGCTACAGTTCGTGAGAGGGTTCGCAGGTTTATCGAGGGTCTTATTCCTTCGATCGGGTCTGGCATGGCGCGAGAGTTGGAGATGGATATACCCTATCAGCAAGTGGTGAGTATAGCCAGGAGGATAGAGGGTATGCATGCCAGGGAGTGAGAGGAGAGAGAGAGAGGCCAAGAGGTCTCGAGAGTCTGATCATTTTTCTGGTACCCGTAATTTAGGAGCAGGACGTCATGGTAGGGGCTATATCGGTCGCCCAGTTCACTCAGCTCTTCCTTCACCCAGCAGTACTCTAGCTCCTCCCATATCTCAGGAGCCTTATTATGCACTCCCGGTTTCTAGTGTGCCTCATGCGCAGGGCACCTCCAGAGGTCAGTCCAGCAAGGGTGAATCCAGTCAGTCACAGCCGCCACGCCTTCCTAGAGCTTGTTATGAGTGCGGGGATACCCGCCACTTGGTTAGAGAGTGGCCCAGACGTGGTAGGGGTGTGCCTTCTCAGACTCCACAGCCCCAGCATGCTCCACAGGGTCAGCATGCCATTGTTCCAGCTCCAGCAGCCACCCCACCTGCCCAGCCATGCCAGAGGCGGGGATCGGGGAGACAAAGGTCGCCCTCGAGGTAGGGGCCGAGCCATATTTTATGCCATTCCTGATCGTGCCGAGGCTGTCGCCTCTGATTCTGTTATCACAGGTATTATTTTGGTTAGTAGCAGAGAGGCATCGGTTTTATTCGATCCAGGCTCTACTTATTGTTATGTGTCATCTTATTTTGCTCCGCATTTGGGTATATCCCGAGAGACCTTGAGCTCTCCTGTTTATGTTTCCACTCCCATGGGAGATTCTCTTGTTGTGGACCGTATGTATCGGTCGTGTTTGGTTACTATTTGTGGTTTTGAGACCAGGGCAGATCTTTTATTACTTGATATGGTCAATTTTGATATTATCTTGGGCATGGACTGGTTGTTGCCCCATTATGCTATTCTTGATTGTCACGCTAAGACCGTGACGCTGGATATGCCAGGTATTCCTCGTATTGAGTGTAGTGGTACTTTTGATCACACTCCTAGTAGAGTTATATCTTTTCTTAAGGCTCAGCGTATGGTTGAGAAGGGGTGTGCTGCGTATTTAGCCTACGAGAGAGATGTCAGTGCTGATACCCATTTTGTTGACTCTGTCCTAGTAGTACGGGATGTTCCGATGTGTTCCCAGCTGATCTTCCTAGCATGCCGCCCGATCAGGACATTGATTTTGGTATTGATTTGTTGCCGGGCACTCAGCCCATATCTATTCCTCCTTACCGCAGGGCTCCTCCTGAGTTGAAGGAGTTGAAGGATCAGTTGCAGGAATTACTTGATAAGGGTTTTATTCAACCCAGTGTTTCACCATGGGGTGCTCCAGTATTGTTCGTGAAGAAAAAGGATGGTTCTATGCGCATGTGTATCGATTATCGTCAGTTGAACAAAGTTACAGTGAAGAACCGATATCCTTTGCCTCGAATTGGTGATCTATTTGACCAGCTTCAGGGCGCACAAGTGTTTTCTAATATTGATTTGCGCTCAGGCTATCACCAGCTAAAGATTCGGGAGCCGGATATCCCGAAGACTGCTTTCAGGACTCGGTATGGTCATTATGAGTTCCTTGTCATGTCATTTGGGCTGACCAACACCCCAGCAACTTTTATGCATTTGATGCACAGTGTATTCAGGCCCTATCTCGACTCATTTGTCATTGTTTTCATAGATGATATTCTTGAATACTCCCGGAGCCGGGAAGATCATGAGTAGCACCTGAGGGTAGTGCTTCAGACCCTGAGAGAAAAGAAATTATATGCAAAGTTTTCAAAATGTGAGTTTTGGTTGAATTCCGTGGCATTTCTAGGCCACGTGGTATCGAGTGAGGGCATTCGGGTAGATCCGAAGAAGGTGGAGGCCGTGCAGAGTTGGCCTGGCAGGGTATTACTATCGTTTTGTGGAAGGGTTCTCTTCGAGTCCAGCTCCTATGACTAGATTGACCCAGTGCTCCTTTTCAGTGGTCGAACGAGTGTGAGGCGAGCTTCCAAAAGCTCAAGACGGCTTTGACTTCAGCCCCTATTCTGATTTTGCCTACTCGTTCGGGGTCCTATACGGTTTATTGTGATGCCTCGTGAGTTGTACTTGGAGCGGTATTGATGCAGCACGGTAGGGTGATTGCCTACGCGTCCAGATAGTTGAAGGTGCATGAAAAGAACTATCATGTCCATGACCTTGAGTTAGCTGCGATTGTTCATGCCTTAATGATCTGGCGTCATTATCTATATGGTGTGCCTTGTAAGATTTATGCTGATCATCGGAGTTTGCAGCACTTATTCAAGTAGAAGGATCTGAACTTGCGCCAGAGGAGATGGTTGGAGCTACTGAAGGATTATGATATTACTATTCTTTATCACCGGGGCAAGGCCAATGTGGTAGCCGATGCCTTGAGTCGCCGGGCGGAGAGTTTGGGGAGTTTGGCATATCTACTAGCTTCAGAGAGACCTATGGCGATGTATGACTTTTGTAGCATGTCCAATTTCCTTCTTAGAAGTGTGGTTGATGGATTGATTATTCCTTGAGCAATAGTTATGGTTGACTACTATTTAGTTAGGTATGTAGTAAATGGTATTGATCCTTATAATTTGAGGTGCGCCGCACCAAACAAAATCACAAATCGCGTGGCCCTCTTCAGCTACCTCTTTAAAATATTTAGAGCTCGAGGCGTGCTATTAAGCTAATTTCCACGGCCCTCGCAATGTTAATAACGCGTTAGATGCTTTAGCCGCGTTCTTAATAATCTTACCTTCTTAAATTCGGGTGTGCATTTCATGCGACCCAAATCCAAATCCCAAAATGTTCAATAAAAAGTGTCGAGGATCCGGGTGCATTTTATGTGACATGATCCGAAAGTATATTTTAAACAACGTTCAATTTCCTACACTACACTCATGTGCAGAATCTTAGCTTGAATTTACCTTCGCACATCTTCATTACTCTTTAGGAGACGTCCGTCTCAGAATAATTATCCACTTGCAACGACCCACTCCCCCAAATGAGTTGTGTAGTTATTAGGCATTCTTAGATGAAAGAATAATCTTTTAGGAAGTAACAATCCTATTTAATATCATTAGAGAAAACTTGTTGATCGTGGATTAGTTTACTTATGTGTGGTTATTACAATTCGGCATTGTGCAAACTTTTAATATTTTCATATATATTAGGGTTGGTGAATCAAGGGATTTACAGCACTGTACTACCTATAAAGTCCGAACCTAATTGTGATCCGACTCAATTATGCTTTGACATAGCGATCATTGCTCTCTTTATAGGTAAAAACTTAGTCATACTCGTGTTTTACACCAAAAGAATAAATATAAAATATCTAATCGGTAATATTATGTTACTTGATTTAATGTAAAAACATCAAGTGTATATAAACAAGAAATTGGGTGTGAAAACAAACAGCCGGAAATTGTGTGTTACATGTCAACTCAAATCTTTGCACATTCTATGAAGACATCTCATTCACGTGCTTTCAAAGAAGAAAACAAAATAAACAAGTAGCACATGATTTGAAATTACACACTATTTTATAGTGTTTCAATATGCTGAAACGAAGAAAAAGTTATACATTATAAGTGTCGATCGTCTCTGATTTCAACTTTATAATGGAATAAGATAAGGTGAGCTCATGCTTTTGTCTAAAATGTGATAGAGAAAAATTCCTAATATGTTAAAAATGTTAATTTTTCTTTATTATGAAAGCTTTCCGTTATCCTTTTATTTTAACAAAATAAGCCAACAAAAATAATTTTTTTTCTTATAATTGATTCATTTCTCGTTCCCTCTATTCGTTGCAAAAAAAGAACCCAAAAAAAATACTTAATTTTTTGATGTACATTTCCGTTGTTTGATTTGCATTGAGAAGATGAAAGTACCAACACAAGTGAAGAATCATTTTTCCTCGATCTAAAGGAATGAGATAGAAAATTGATTTTTTTTTCTTTTTTTTTTAGTGCTTACCTTTATTAATTTAAACACCCAAATAATATACTATCCTGCTTTTTTTTTTTTTTATCATTATACTCATTTATGATTCATTTTCTCTTATTTTTATTTTCTTAGTCTTCTCTAATCTAAAAGGATCAAAATAGCACAGTGGGAATAATTTTCTCTTTCATGCTAACCTTTTCAGCAACCAAATTATGTAATAAATAGTGTTTTATTTGTAATCATTTTGCTCTTATATTTATTCTTTTTCCTATGTTCAACGAGCTTAGCTATGTACTTACCGTGCAAAAAGATTTACGTGAACAGGACACACAAAAGGAGATAACAAGAAAATCTCAAGAATTTGTTGTGCAGTAATTACAGTGTAAAAATTGTTATGCGGTGAATAAATATACAATTATGCATCATGTTTTGTGTCACATAAAATAATACATAATTTTTTACATATCTTATGCAAGCATTACAAATGAGGAGTTTAATTATAAGGTCAAACAAAATAATATATTAAGCCACGTGGAGATTAATACCGTGTTTACCTTAAAAAATAATAAATATACAAATATTATTTTGGTTATTTTAATTATTTAATCGATGTGTTGGTAATTATAATATATTTTTCCTTCTATCCCACATAAAATAATATATAACTAAATATTATAGAAATATACAAAAAAGGTTTACCAAATAAATAAATAGTGTATGTTTTAGACATAAATAAATAAATAAATAAATAAATAAGAAGAGGTCCCTCCACTTTGTCTTTGATCTCAGTCGAGTCTCTCAGACAATTGGGCATCGTTTTTCATCATCTCTCTCTTTCTCTTGGCTATCATGAGGAGCCTTCAACAAGCCATTATATTTTCTGACGATGATAATGATTTTTACATGGAAAATAGATTATTTTTTCTTTTAAATATTCAAACTGTCTTGTCTATTTCAAACGTTTTTGGTCGCACTAGCAAAGTGATTTTATAAAAAATATGTAACATGAAATTTTGTTACCTGCATGTTATAGTGAAGTGTTTTTATAAAGATTAACTCTTATAAAAAAAGTTTTGAATGTAATTGTAATGTCCGAACTAGCTTATGCGTACTTAACGAGTTCTATCAAATTACATGAAAGATAAATCATGTCTACTATATTCATTCTTTACAAATATATTTATTCTTTTTCTAGATCTATTATCAAAGATCTCCTTTTGTTTATATGGTTGGGAAAGAATCTCCCATTTTATGTATAAATTAGCATTTTGAGTAATATATAGCCCATCTCAATTTATAAATTTGAAACTGAGTCGTAATTATTACCATTAATCACATTGTCTCAATTTTAAAGGTTAAGAGGTAACTTATTGATGAACTCTTTTATTGTGTTAGTAATGGAAAACTCAATTTTCACTTGTATATTTCCTCATCTTTCCTCCCACTGTCTCACACTCTCTCCCTCGTCGGAAAAAGATGGCTCATATCTAATCAAATAAAGAATTGTGCACAAATTACAGTACATAAATTAATTATATTAAGTTGTATAATTTTTTGTTACCTTTTTGGTATATTGTTTTTAGGGATGTTAAACGGGTCTACCGGGCCGGGCCCGAAATTTTTCGACCCGGGCGGGTCGGGTTGCACAGTGACTGGTCCGTACTTGGCTGGGTTAGTTCGGGTTGAAATTGAACCATACGGGTTATGGGTTGAAGGAGCTGGGTCGGGTTTAGTATATTTTCATATTTTTTTTAAATTATGTGTAGTATAACTATTAAGTTATATTAATACTTTGTAATAATTGAATGAATACAAGTAAGATGGGAAAAAATTTCACTTATTGCAAGTGCTACTTTATTTCTTAATTTCAAATTGAAAAAGTAGAAAATGAAATGTTTACATTTTTTCTAACAAGTAAACTAGTAAAGTAGAAATTTCAAATGTTTTGCATCGCCCTAGCAAGTTCATCATAATCAATATGAACCGATTGACCTTCTTCTGGGGAGTTAAATTCGGATGGGTTTTCATGGGTTAATATATCTCCAAGTTCCTCGTATTCTGGGCTATCAACATCTTCCTTTCCTTGATTTCTTCGTTCCGATCTAATCCAATCTCTGAAACATACTAAAACTTCCAAAGCATTGCTTCCCAATGAATGGCGGGTATCTCCAAGTTGTTGTCTTGCTTGGCTAAATGCACTCTCTGATGCAACGGTGGAAATTGGCACATTGAGAACGTCCCGAGCCACAACGTAAAGAACGGGAAATTGCTTTTCATTTTCATGTCACCAACCCAACAGTGAAACTTCCTTTGTGCGAGGCTCCTTTTGCTTCTGCAAGTAGAATTGAAGCTCATCAATATTCCTGCTACTGGTTTGAGTTTTAGAAAATGTAGAAAAAATATTAAAACTATCGAGGCCTTCATCATCCACATTAGCAGAACTGCTACATTGCATAGCAGGATTAACATTGCAAGAAGCACGGGCAATCTTATCACATTCATTTGCATAATAATTATACAGTTGTTGTAAATATTCATTTAGCTTGTTCATATAATCATATAAATTTGGGGTTTCAGTTTCTCCAATCTCCGTATAAGTATGTAAAGCATTCATTAATTGGTGACAATCAGATATTTTAATAGAAGGATTTAAAACTGCACCAATTAAGTATGTAGGAGGAATTGGAAAGAGATATTGAATTTTGCTTGCATTTTTTCAACAACATCCTTATATTTTTCTTTCTTCTTAAATTCAGATAGTAGCAAAGAAATTTCAGCTATATGTACTAAAGTCATAGTAACAGTGGCGTAATATGCGCCAAAAACCACAACAGTAGCAGTATAAAATTTATGTAAAAATTTAACAACATCATTAATGACCTCCCAAGTATCACTTGTTAACATACGTCTAGGATCAGTACAATGTGCATTAGCAACTTCAGTTATAGGAAATCTATATTTGTAGCAACATTTTAGAAATATATATGTATAATTCCATCTAGTAACAATTACGTCTGGCATGAATCTAGGTTTAAGGTTATACTGGATACACTTAGTCTTAAATTCTTTTATTCTGGATTGTCTATTATTTCCTTGAGTAACACCAACTGCTCTTCTAACATGAGTAATCTCAACTGAAAATAAATGAAGGCCAATTTTAACAATTAAATTATTAACATGAACAATATCATCAAGATGTAGTTGCAAATGCAATTTTAAAATTGAAACTGCGACATTATTGTTTGAATCATTATCAAAAGATATAAAATTCAACAACTTCAACAATTGTACTACTTATTAACGTAGCAGTATGACTCTGATCTTCATCATATTTAAAAGCGATAATATGTTTTTGCATACAAGTATTATCATCTATCCAATGGCATGTAATTGTCAAATAATCATTTCCATTAACAGCATGACCAATATCAGAAGTTAGACATACTCTAGAAGGAAGGTGACTAAACAAATAACGTATGTATGTTTGATATTGTCCATGAAGTCTAAAGATATCTGCTCTACAAGTACTTCTAGGGATACCTTTAAATAAAGGATTGTAAATCCTTTGAATATACATAATAAGATACGATGAAGAAGCAAAAGAAAAAGGTAAACAACCCAAAGCAACCATTTTTGCTAATTCCTCACGATCCCTCATTTTATCATATTTTACTATACCTCCAGTAGTAGGGTTAATAGTTGTTTGACTTCCATCCCCATTATTTCCCCATTCTATGGGATGGTTAGACATCATATGTCTAGTAAGTGTCTCAGTCCCCCCTAAATTTCCTCCGGTCAAATGTTTAAAAGTTTCGTTACAAAGTTTGCACTTAACTCTATTAGTACTTTCTATTATTTCAAAAAATTTCCATACAGGACTTCTTCTTTTACGATTAGAAGTCGGAGCCACTGGTGGTCTACTACCTCTTGTAGCACTAGCAATTCCAACTCAAATACTACCAATATTTCCACTACTTAGGTGGTATCTCATCTTCTATTCCAATTTCATTATCTTCTATTCCAAAATCTTCTTGTAATTGTTCACAATCAATCTCTACATTATCATTAGGCGATGATTCAGAAACATGTGTTATTGGGTCATTATTATTACTACCGGAAGCTACAGGACTACCTCTTTTTTATTTTCACCCCTACCAGTAATTTTTCTACACGCTCTTTTAGCAGCACTAAACATATTGTAAAAATGAAAGTATAAGCTAAATATGCAATTAATATTTTAAATAAGAGAAAGAGTAGGTGGGAGTGCACCGAATTCGACAATAAATTGAGCACTTGATTACGCAAAGGTGTTACCACGAACAAACGTCAAGCAAGTATTTCAATTTTGAACTTAAAGCTTCAAATTCCGAATGACAAATTGCGATAAATTAAATTCAGGAAAAGAGAGAAAAATAAAATTATAAATTAGAATATGAAATCTTGCAAATTGAAGGGAAGAGAGAGATTGATAATTTGAGAATTGAGATTGAGATAAGAATTTTGAGTGAATAAATGAAGAAGAGGGGGAGGGTATTTATAGATTTTAAGAAGGGTTAATATTGTAAATTAATAAATACAAAAAAATAACCAAAAAATAGCCATTTTTGCAAAAATATCCGTTGGCCAACGGATCTGAACCGTTGCCAACGATAATGTGGGCCCCAAAAATTCAAAAAATAAAAAAATACCGTTGAACCGGGCCGGTTCGGGCCGGTCCAATCGGTTCACGGTACTGTTTAGTCAAACCAGGCCGGTCCGGTCCGGTTTCAACTCCAAAAATCCCAAACGGACCAACCTCCTCCCCCTCGAATCCAGCCCACCCGCCCCCTTAGTAATCGGGCCGGTCCGGTCAAGTCCGGTCCCGGCTCGACCGGTTGACAAAAATAGATACAAAAACCAGAGATTTTCACTTTCTATATATTACATTATGATCCTTCATTCAGGCATTGATTTAGGAAATTGATGTCTCCATCAAAGGGAAAAGGTCTACCAACGGCATATGCATCATTGACTTTCTTCGAAGAAATTGACTTTTTTATTTATTTTTTACACCATTATTTTAGAGATTTGTCCACATAGTTTACAACAATAAATAAGAAGTCAAAAGATAAAAATGAATTTTTTACAATAAGTTATTACTCCCTCCAGTTTACGTTATTAGTTTTTGAAGGGTTTTGCACACCTCTTAAAAATAAATTTAAAGTCTTAATCATAAATGGTTTTATCTAAACTATCCTTTATCTAACATTTAATTTAATTTATTTTTCACTAACTAAAGCAATATATATATAAGGTGATTTGGGTAAAAAAATATTAAAATGTTTCTTATTTTCTGAAACATTTAATGTTGCGAAATAAATTCAGTTGTTCAAAAACAAAACATATGCACTGAAAGTATAATATCTAAAACTCATAATATTACGATTTAAATTGCAGTAATTTGCTCCCACTAACATAATCTTAAATAATGTTAAGAATAGAACTCTAATTAGAGTGAATATCTATCTTATAGAAGAGTTCTACTTTTAGGTTAAGTCTTTTCTCGTCCTATAAATAGAGGGGTCTTACCCCATTGTAAATCATCTCAAAAATATCAATAAGAATACTCCTCTCCCTACTTTCTCTGCAATATTGTTCTTATTCTTTTATTATTTTATAACACGTTATCAGCACGAATCTCTAACCAATTGAATTTGATTTCTTCCTTCTTCCAGAATTTCTATACGGAAAAATAGAAGAGATGGTATCATCATAAAGTAATGCAACGGGATGGAAACTCAAGAGGTATATTTCATATCACAACATTTATTGGTATACCTTAAAGGTAAGAAAGGCATAGCCGTAGCGCACAAATATTTATGCTATATTTCACTACTGTTTCATGAATATATGGTTTGTGAAATTTTTGTTTATGCAATTTGTACTTTATGAATTTACTATGTACAAATATGTTGTTGCCATCACATAAGATATGACATTAAAAAATAATAATAATAATTGTAAACCTGTAGCACGTATATGCTTATTATGTCTATATTATATTATTAACATTAATATGTTTTAATATGAAGTATTCAACTACTTGATTATATATTAACATAATGCTACAACACAATATACGCACAATGCGTAAATATTTCATATACGGCCCAAAAATATTTGTGTTGTTATATCCAATTTTGTTTAAAATAACTCTTTAGTCCTTTGTGTGACAATGTAATGCATGTTTAATCAAAGCAATCTTATTTTAATTATATTACCTGCATCATTGTCATGATATTCTAAATCCAACATTTTCACATGTTCAATTGAACCTTTGCTTCAGTGTTTAGTTAATAATTGTGTAACTCTGTACAAAAATATTATTGCTTTAACTTATCTTATCTAGTTGTACATTTCATGTTACGGTTATATATATATATATATATATATATATATATATATATATATATATATATATATATATATATATATATATGAAAAGAAAGTTTGTTTTCCTTGAAATTTCGGGCAAGAACTACATGACATGGGTGTTGGATGATGAAATCCATTTGGATGCAATGGGTCTTGGAGACGCTATTAAAGACAGAAATAATGCATCCACCCAAGACTGTGCTAAGGCCTTGATTTTCTTGCGCCATCACTTTGATGAAGGATTGAAAATTGAATACCTCACAGTCAAAGATCCACTTATCTTGTGGAATGGCTTAAAGGAGAGATATGACAACCTGAAGTTGGTCACTCTGCCACAAGCACGATATGCCACCAAAAGCGGAAATGGAATTATGAGAATCCAAAAGCAAATAGTTCAGAAACTATATGTTATCGTTGCGGTGGAAAAGGGCACTAGGCGAAAATTTACCGTGTACCAAGACATTTGGTTGAGCTTTATCAAGCATCTCTAAAGAGTAAAGGCCCTGAAACCAGTTTTGTCTCTGACAATAATTTTGACATCACCCACTTGGATGTGGCAGACTTCTTTGAGCACCCTGAGGGGAAAATAGATCACTTGATCGGTGATGGATCCATGGTTAAAGAAGATTGAGCCGTTTGATATTTTTATTTTTACTTATTCGTAGTAGTTAATGAATAAACAATTATCATAGTTTACATAAGTTATCTATTATTGTGATATGCATTTTGTTAATATTGTCTATGCTCACACAGATACTGAGTTTTATTGCGCTCAGTTAATCACTTTGTATGGTTCACATATATGTGTACTAATAAACTAATTGTACACACTGTGTGTATCGCAGAATGACTTTTGCCCTCTTCTGTATATCACAAAGCAACATCTGCAGCATCATATATATAGTACATAATGTGCTACAACTGTAATATAGAAAACATGAGTACATTAAAGATTGCTTTGTAATGTTTCATAATGATTTTATCCTTTATACTCTACGCATGATACAAAAATGCAATATTGACCTTTTACTGACATGTACACAATTTAAATGAATGCTACTGCAAACAAATGCACTACAGTATCATAGTATCGATGTTCTATTTTCAGTATCTTTGTGAACCATTATTATAGCATGTGCATTGCCAAAATATACACCATTATTCTGTTACCAGTATTGTCAATACTTATCACTACTGTACTGTGTGTGGAAATGCATATTAAAAGAAATATTTCTCTCATTTAAGTATGTGTAAGGCAGATGTTATTACAACTTCTGGTAGTAGTAAATTGATTGAAGGCTCCGGAAGAGTAACTATAACTCTGCCTAAAGGAACAATATTTATCATAGAGAATACAATGTTCTCCTCCAAGTCTAAAAGGAACTTGTTGAGTTTTAAAGATATCATTCAAAATGGATATCATATTAAGACAATAGATGAGAATAATCTTCAATACCTCATTTACTCATGAAAACGAGGCTGCCCACTTCGGTTTGGGGTCACGCCATTTTGCATGCAGCAATGCTAGTTCATCTCAGACCGACGAATTGTCACAAATTTTCCCCGTTGCAATTAGTTTTGGGACATGAACCTAATATATCCCATTTAAGAATTTTTGGATGCGCAGTATATGTGCATGTAGCACCGCCATATCACACCAAAATGGGTCTGCAAAGAAGGTTAGGAAAATACATGTTGGGTTTGAATCGCCCTCCATTATTCGCTACCTCGAAACATTGACAGGGGATTTGTTCACTGCACGATTTGCAGACTGTCGATTCGATGAGACACTTTTCCCAAAATTAGGGGGAGAAGTTGGTGAAACCAAACGGGAAATTTTGTGGAAAAATGCATCATTATCTCATCTTGATCCACATACCTCTATTTGTGAAAAAGAGGTGCAAAATATTATCCATTTGCAAAGAATAGCAAATCAAATGCCAGACGCATTTACAGATTTGAAAAGGATAACAAAATTACATATCCCCGCAGAGAATGTGATAGCAATATGTGATAGTACCAAATTAATTGAGAACTCTGTGCAAGAGCCAATTATATTATTTTGGAGAAACGCAATTGATTACCAATAAGGTATTGTGTTGTAGTAAGTCTCAAAGAAACTTATTCCGTTTCCAAAGTATATGTGAAAGCGGTTGATTATATTGAGACAATAAATAAAGGAAAGATTTGATATCTTCTATTACTACAACTTGTAGCGGGATAATCTGTATATGAAAAGCTACCCGCTTTATTCTCCAGTTTGTACTACACAAACAAATAAACGAATACCACAATAAAGTGGATGTTTATTGATATAAAAACCCATATCATAATAAACTTGGAGTTTATTGAGAATTGCACATGTCATGGTGTAAACTTGAACTTATCAATATTGATAATTTATTCAATTGGCATTCGGGTTAGCCATATCAATTTAAGTATGATGTGCAACAATAATAGAGAATTCACATGGGTAAATATTAAAGAACTAGAAAGTTCTTTACGAATTCTCTTGTATTACTTGTTCTCATTAAATTAATTGACCAACTAAAGTTGGGGTTGAATCCCATAAATTCTGGAAATATCAAAGGTGAATATGTGCCCATTCGCCTGCCATGTATACCACATATGATGCATCTATGATATGGTTACATGTGCGATTATTATTAACCTGCAGCCTGGCCGGTGCTTGCGAGGTAAATTGCTCAGTAATCTAATTTCGAGCATAATTTCCAGATTTTATATTCAAGATAGTTCATCTTGATAAGTTGGTTTACATCATAGTTGGTTTAGCAAAATAATTTATTGAGTGCCTCCATTTAATAGCTAAATTATTGCTTATGAGAACAAAGTTATCTATATCAATTTGATATACGCTATACACGAGAGTATATTATATTCTCCCCTCACAAGTGGTTCAGGGTCAGGAACCAAGTAATTTCATCTTATTATTATTAATGTGCTGTATATATTAACATGATAATGCACAAAGATAATTTCCCAGAGTTGAGGAAACAAGTTAGTTTTCCTAACATGAGGGGTAGGCATGATAAACACTTGAGAAAAGGTTACATGGGATGAATTATCATTTGCATATATAGATCCTCGAATATCATAATATGAACCTGAAGTTCATAAAAGGATAATTCAATTGCAACATATTGCAAAGCATGCCATACGCATTTGTTGACCCAAAGAAAGTAACTATATTCTCACTGCAAATGCTCATATTAAGTCCTAGAAGGACAAAGTCTTTGATACGCTTAAAGCGTATAGACAAATCAGTTTCAAAAGAACTTCTTAATAAAGAAGATGAGCAAATGATCAAAGTGATCATAACAAGGAGGCAAGTGATCTAGAAGGTCACATGACATAACACTTCATAAAATCTCATGAGAGATTCAGGTACCTGAATGTATGAATGAAGAGATCTCCATGTTATGTCTTTATGAAAATTTACTGGAACCGATATAAAATGTTCGTCGACGACATCTATGATAGCGCTAAATATCGATGAGGATCTTATGTTTGTCAAATACAAACAAAAATATTGGCCAAATGGAAGAGATACAATTCAAGTAGAATTGATTCCATATGAAAGACATGTAATTTTGGGCATGTAGTTCGAATACTTGAAAATATAAAGTCAATGGTATGTGTAATCAGTTTTCGATATCTTATTTGTTTAGCATGACATGAAAACTTGATATGCATCTAAAGTCTATTATATGACTTATATGACTTAACTTATATGACAACCCATGAAGGATTTAAGTTGCTTGAAGAATCTACAATTCTTGATCTTGAGGTACCACTTCCTTAATGCAATTTATGCACAAATATATCTTGCTATAACTATGATAATGTGATGGCGAGGATATCTCTATGGAAATATTGAAGAGCAATTCCACGATATTTGTGTGAAGACATTATATATCTATCACGAGTTATGATTTCAAGGTGCAAATATTCATTATAGTTAATATGGCTGATTTATTTATCAAATCTCTACTAACGATCTCTTGAAGCTAGTGCACAAGATTGGGATGCGAAGACTCAAGGATGTGAATTGATGCTCTCTTCAGGGGGAGTTAATGCGCGTTGCACTCTTTTTCCCTTACAAGATTTTGTCCCACTGGGTTTTCCTTGCAAGGTTTTTAACGAGGCAACCAATAGGCGCATTTCTAAACATGTGTACTCTTTTTCCTTTTCTATAATTTTTTTCCCATTGGGTTTTATTTTAGTTAAGGTTTTAACGAGGCACATTATTTATTGAGTAGACATTCAAGGGGGAGTGTTAAGAATAGAACTCTAATTAGAGTGAATGTCTATCTTATAGAAGAGTTCTATTTTTAGGCTAAGTCTTTTCTCTTCCTATAAATAGAGGGGTCTTACCCCATTGTAAATCATCCCAAAAGTATCAATAAGAATACTTCTCTTCCTACTCTCTCTGCAATATTGTTCTTATTCTTTTATTATTTTATAACAAATAAGACATTATGTGAATATTTGTTTCCAACCATAATAATGATAATAGCAAAAAGGAAATAAAGAAGATATTTGATACATGCACTCATGTCTCACAATAAAGTATGTTAGCATAATTAGGGTCAAGTTGGAGGTTGGGAGTTTGAAAAGGTACTCGAATTGCATATATATTAGTATATTGCAAAAATGACCATTTGTTTAGGGGAATCATTAAAAGCTAGAAGTTTTTAAAAAAAAATTATCCTACTTGATTTTTAAAAATATGAAATAAAATAAAATAGTAGATGGTGTGGCCAACCTTATCAAATATGAAACGCGTTACTTATAAGTAGTAGGTTGGCCAGCTTTCATTTTCTTTATTTCCATTTTAATATCTGGATTAATAAAACAAAAAAATATTGATGCAACTTTTTAACTATGGTTGCCTTGCCCCTTTTTGGAGCTATAGTTACTTCTATCCTTGACTTTTCTAAAAAAGATTTACGTTTCCTGCTAGAAAAAAAAGATATTGGTATCGTCCGATCTCTCTATAATAATATTATATATAATAATATTTTACTAAAAAAGTCAAGTTTTTCGGAACTGATTTTTATGTTATTTTATAATATATATTTTATATAACAACAATTTGCTATAATATTCAAAAATATTCGAAACAAACGAGGCTGCTATAGAGATGTTTGACTGTATAACTAGATCTAACATCAACCAATTAAAGAAGAGAATAAGAAAAAATAACAAAAACAATAAAATAATTGAAAATTACCACTGTTAAAGAACATTATTGTGTTCATTTAAAGCTCTAAAGAAAATAATTAATGAAATTAAAGTGAACCCAACTAAATTAGGTACACTGGCTTTCCTTGATGTACATTATGTAGTTGGGATATTTAAATGACTTTGCACCATTTGTATGAAGTTTGTGTACCTTGATCACATGACAAATGTACACTAATTAAGGGGAATTCGAAAGTTTCATGTGTCCACATTCAAAAGAAAAAGGTTACTATTATTTATCCTCTTTTTTTAGTGTGTTCGTATTTTTTTTTTGTCAAATAAGAAAATTTGGATCATTTCGAACCAAAGATAGTTAAGTTGGTTATGCAACTTATTTTAAGGAGCAACTTTTAAATATTCACTATGCTACACTAGTTCTTGCCGCAAAATGATCCATGTGAAATTTCAAATTCTTATTAGAAATTGTGCTGAGTGACTAAGAAAATAGTAAATGTAATTTCATAATAACTTGTCTAAAAGCAAGAAGAATCCCTTAATTTTTTTTCCATAAAGATAATCTATTACGATTCGGATTTTTCATCATCGGAAATCGTAATGACGTTAGTTGTAGAAGCTAGGCAAGCCACAAAATACAGAATATTCAATCTCTTTCATTTTTAGTGCTTTTTAACTAGTTGAATTAACAAGTGATCGACATATAAATAATAGCGAAAAGCGAAATTTAGTGGAAGACTTAGATTAATATAATGCCAAAATAGTATAAAATGCCAACATATATCTCTACTTAGAAACCTGTGTCACAACAGTCACGGTATGTCTATGAATACTACATACGAAGATCTGAAAAGGGATACAGTCTGTCTCGAATACATGTGATAACAGAACATAATATTAGATAGAAGAGAACATCGGGATTGCGGACGCCTGCAGGACTACCTCGGAATATCTGTGGACTTAAGATTGGCTCCTCCAAGTGATACTACCCAAATGTTGCTCTGGTATTTGCACAGAGTGCGGAGTGTAGCATCAGCACAATCGACCCTATATGCTGGTAAGTGTCCGGCCTAACCCCGGCGAGGTAGTGACGAGGCTAGGACCGGACTCCAGATAAACCTGTGCAGTTATATAATATATAGCAAAAAATAAACAGGAATAAGCGGTTTAAAAGGGGGGTACATGCTTCGGGGAACATACCAAATCCAACAGAAACTTGATAAAACATGAAAGGGCAAATCAATATCTATAACAATACAATAACAATACTGTTACGGCGCGCAACCCAATCCTTTATCATTTGACATTGTTGCGGCGTGCAACCCGATCCACAAATATAACTGTTGCAGCGTGCAACCCGATCTAATATAGTATATGTTGCGGCGTGCAACCCGATCCACAAATATAACTGTTGCGGTGTGCAGCCCGATCCACAAATATAACTGTTGCGGTGTGCAACCCGATCTAATATAGTATCTGTTGCGGCGTGCAACCCGATCTAATATAATATATGTTGCGGCGTGCAACCTGATCCAATATAATATAATAATAATTTTGTGGCGTGCAGCCTGATCCAATATAATATCTATTGCGGCGTGCAACCCGATCCAATACAATCCGATCCATATATATATAAAATAAAAATGTTACGGTGCACAACCCATTCCAAATATATAGTCAACAATAATCATAACAACAGTCCCGACAAGGGATTACCAATGAACCACACTATTCTGGCAAGGGAATCGACATCATAAATAAGTACGTTCCGGAAAGGGAGAAATAGCTATAATCAAATCTAAATCCAACATCTAGCTACCTCAACTGTAACTCAACTTGTTACAACATCTGACTACCTCGGCTATAACTCATCTTGTTACAACACTTAACTACCTTTGCTATAACCAAACTCGTTCGGACACCTAACTACCTTAGCTATAATCATAATCCCCACCCAACACAAAGAATCATCAACATAAGCACATGTGGTGTCAATTAAGGACACAATGTAAGGGAAGCATAAATCAATACTAGCCCCACAAAGGGGTATCATAATGATCTCTTCTCTTTCTTACTTTTACTTCATAGTTCACTTTGCGACTCGAACTAATGCTCTAGAGTTTCAATTATCACTTATACTTTCACAATTCATTATACAACTGGAGCCAATGGTCTATAATATTTATAGGTCATAATTCCTTCAATAACTTTACACAACAAATGAAAATCTTTACCAAGACATGAATTATACAATGAGATCATGAAAGACACAATATAAGACTCACGGTCATGCTTGATACCAACATATAAATACTCATCACCATGCTTATAAGTCGTATTCAACAAGAAGCAAATAGCAAATAGGACACAACTCCTAATCCTCAAGCTAAGGTTAGACCAAACACTTACCTCGAACTTCCATGGTCAACTCAAGCCTCGAACACCGCTTTCCATGTTGAATTTAGCTCCAATTCAATTATATCTATACATAATCGATCTAATAACATTAATAAATGCTAAACAATCCAATTTCAATGCTTAATTATAGCTTTCTAATCATTCTTCCCAAAAATCCAAAAATCGACCCCCGACCCGCTTGATCAAAATACGAGGTTCGGACCAAAATCAAATCATCCATTTGACCACGAGCCCATATATATAATTATTTTCAGAATTCGACCCTAAAATGATGTCTAAATCACAATTAATTAAAAAGCCCTAACTCTACCGAAATCCCTAATTTTCTACCCTTAGTCTCATGTTTTAGGCCTAAAAATCTAGTGGGTGTTGATAAAAATGAAAGAAAATAAGTTAAAGATTACTTACCCAAGAGATTATGGTGAAGAATCACTTCAAAAATTGCCTAAGAACTTTGGAGAAGAGGTTTGTGAAATTTTTATAAAATTCCGTAAGTACTCTGTTTTTTGTCTTTTAAAATCACTGAGCGAAAATACCCTTCGCGATCGCAACAGACCCTTCGTGTTCGTGATAGTCAGACTGGATAAGCCTTAGCATTCGCGTACACGGGCTGGCGTTCATGGAGAAGGATCCCCTCAAGCCCTCGCTTTCGCGTCCAAAGGGTCGCGTTCACGTAAGATAAATGTCCTACCCCCTGCCCATTCCTACTTGGCCTGCGCATTCACGTGGTCAGGCTCGCGTTCGCGGAGGGATAACCCCCTGCTGCCTCACGTTTTCCTGAGCTATGCGTTCGTGTAGAAGGATTTTCCTTCAGCAATAATTAACTCATCGCGTTCGTGTGGGTACTCCTGCAAACGCGAAGAAGGAAACACCAAAAGCTCAACATCTGAAAACCTGCAATTTTTCTTAAGTTTGAAACCTTCCAAAATACATCTGAAATACACCCGAGCCCTCAGGGTTCATAACCAAACATATGTATAACTCAACAACATCATTCAGACTTATCTGCGCGATCAAATCGCCAAAATAACCTCAATAACAACGAATTAAACCCCAAATCAAAGAATTTTTCTCAAACTTCATAAAACATCAACTTTAGCAATTTACGTCCGAATCACGTCAAATGATATTTGTTTTTCATCAAATTTCGCAGAAATATCTTAAATCATATATAAGGCATGTACCGGTGGCGGAACCAAACTACGGGCCTGATACTAGCATGTTCTAACCAAATTTCATTTCAAATTTGCTTAAACATTTTCAGAAAATAATTTCTCTTAAAAATTCACTACTCGGGCTTGGGATCTCGGAATTCGATTCCGGACATACGCCAAAATCCCATATTTTCCTATGGACACTCCGGGACCGTCAAATCACGGGTCCGGGTCCGTTTACCCGAAACGTCGACCGAAGTCAAATTAACTCATTTTATAACCAAATTTTATAATTTTTTCACATATTTTTATATTTACACTTTCCAGCTACGCGTCCCGGAATGTGTACGCTAATCTGGTGATGATAGATGAGGTTTTTAAGGCCTCAAAAATATAAAATTTAATTTAAAGCAAGTGATGGCCTTTTGGATCACCACATAATCTATAAAAATATGATGAATATGCAAGAGTTTTCTCTCTAGAGCATTAATGAAAAAATAGGGTAAAATATGACAAAGACAATTTACATAATGAAAGAAATATGAATATCATGAATGATAACGCTATACAATATTAGAAAAGTTAGAACAATAATGGAGTTATTAGTGCATTGCCCATAAAATCAAACTCAATCACACGTTTCGAATTGATGAGCATTATTAGTTAATTGTATAAAACTATGATGGCTGCTTTTAATTTCAATTAAAAATACAAAATTATAAAGTAAAACTATTAAAACCAAAGTTAAATTCAATAATAGCAACCTTACTTTTATCATATCACTTAAGGTATAATATTCTAATTCAATCCAAAAACCTTTTTTTCTTTCACAAGAAAGAAAAGAAAGAAAAACAAACTAAAAATATTAACCCATAAAGGATGCAAAATATGTTAACTACTTATATTCTTTTCCCTCCAAAAGAATAAATATGAACATAAAGGAAAATGGCAAAAATAAAGAAAGAGAGACATAAGGTCGACGTGTAAGAAAAAGAATGGAAAGAAAGAGCAAAAAGGAAAAGCTCAATTTTAGGAAAGAAGTGAGAGAAGGCACCAATTTCTTCACAATCAACTCTCTCTCTCTAACTTCCTTGCTTGACTCTCGGTTTTCCGTTACCCAATCTTCTACCATTTCCAAACTAAGAAACAAACACTAAGATTTCTCTCTTTCCTTTTACAACATTTTCTTGTTTCTTTATACTATGAATTTCTTTTTGGTTTTTGATTGAAAAAGGTGACATTTTTGTCTGATCCCCACTTTTTGAAATTGCATTATAATCTCGTATTTGACGTTTTATTGGACAATGTTTATTGATGGGTTTGAATCTTGATTCATAATTGTCCCTAAATGCAGGAACATTTTTGAATTGGTGTTGCTGATCAATATTAACGAATGTTATTCGCAACTAAACCATGACTAATCGCAATGCTGATGCTAATAAGGTTCCTAATTCTCATCTCAATGTCTGCATTATTATGTTTTCTGATTCTCTCTTTTTATTTGGGTATTTTCTTGATATTACATTGTTGTATTATTCTTTTTGTTTTTTCTTTAATTATATCAGGTTGAAGGGGTTGCTCAAACACCTCCACCACCAGGGGCCAACGATCATGTTCGTGGCGGAAATAAGGTTACTTTATTGCTTTAGCATTCTAATGGTGCATGAATTAGAGAAGACCACATTCCCTCTACTTCTCTTTCCACATACCTCTTAATTTCTCGGGCTTTTTGGGTCAAAATGCTTATTGACATACTTAGGTTTGACAACCAAAGATGCTTTGTATGCTAAGATTTGCAGTAAAGTCATCTTCTTTCTTGAAGAATTAACCCAAATTGCTGCCCACCTAATTATCTAAAAATAAAAATAGCCGGCGGATGTATAATATATGTAAAATTTATGTATACTATGTGTATAATCTATGTATACTAGCTAGAAAAAGTAAAGAATAAATCTGACTGACTATTTGTGTAAAAATAATGTAGCAAGCAACTGAGGGAAACAATAAAAAGTATCTAGGTTTACAACCGGTAATTGATAAATAACCACCATTTCAAAAATAATCGAAATTTAGCTATTTTTTCATGTAAAGATAAAATCTGAACAGAACACCCTTAAAAATCTAGAAATATTCCAACATGATATGTTGGAGTTTGAATTTTTTACGACGAGCTTCCAGCATAATATGTTGGAACGTTATAATGTGCTGGAGTTCCAACATAATGTGCGGGAAATTTATATGCAGTAGCTTCATAATCAAATATATTATGTTGGAACATTTCCCGTGCTAGAGTTCCAACATAATGCCGGAAGTTTATAGGCAAGAGCTTTATAATCCTGCATATTAAGTTGGAATTTTCCGTGTTTCAGCAAAATAATGACTATTTCTCAATGACTTACAAACACTGATTATTTTTCAATTACTAGTCCGAAAACTAGCTAGCCTGTGCTATTTTCACAGCAACTGAGAACAAGTGTTTCATCTTGTAAGTTGTTAACAAACTTTAGATAAATTACTGTTTCTATGCTATTTCACGAGCATCAGTTTAGTGATAGAGATGTGTCCTTTAGGAATGTAGCCTGCTTATCAGATATAAAATTGATCCTTCAATTGACCTCACAAGAGTGACCTGTTTCCAGGTTAAATGTTCACTCTTTTATGCAGCTTTACGGAAAGCAGTTTTTCATTTCCATGCATTTGATATTTGCCTAAATACGTAGTTCAGTAAATTTATAGATTCGGGTTGATAAACATTCTAAAGAAGATAATGATGGAGCTGATTGAAGATATAAATTTGTTCTTGGCAGGTTTACAAAAGCGGTCCCCTGTTTTTATCATCAAAAGGTATGTCTTCTCTTCTATGCTTAATATTTTAAACATAGTTGCAAAAAGGAACGTGATTTCTCCTCTCTTGTTCTTATAACCCACGTTCATGCATATGTTTCCTATTTAGTGTCTTGTTTTTTCTTTTGATTCAAAGTTATTTTATTTATTTATCTTTTAGCTAAAAATGACGATTTCACTGTATTTTCATTTTTATGCAGACTGTTATATAAAGTTTTATTGAGAAAAGTATAACACTTTTTTCTATTCTTTTCGATGGTCTGCTTTTTTGTTCTGTCCTGGCAAACATTTTAGCTGCTTTTGTATCACATTGAGATCATATCACTTATTGGCTAATTTCTTAGTTAAGACAGAATACATACCTGGAGTTTCAAGAGTATACTGAGACATATTCTATATCTTTATCAGTAAGCAAGAAAAGAAACGAATATTTTCTAATTGTATAAACTTTAGGTTTTAGTCATGTTTCTGATGTCTATTGCATGTAGGAATTGGATGGACATCATGGAAGAAGAAGTGGTTCATTTTAACTCGTACCTCATTGGTCTTCTACAGAACTGATCCTGTAAGTTTGACTTTGTGTACTGTATAATTGCGTACTACTTAGCAGAAATTAAGTTGGTTACCTGCTTATCATGCAAGTATTGGACTATAACCATATCACAGTTCATTGAATTCTTTAATGTATCTTCTTCGTTTCTTTTATTCTAATTCATTGTTTCAATGATTCATAAATTTGGATTTCACTATATACATATGTTATACAGGTGAGTGGTTAGAGTAGTATCTACATGAGCTTCAATGAGATTCTCGCTAAGCTTAAAGCTATCCAGAATGCGCAAAAAACAGAGGATTAGTTATATTCCAATTAGCGCAAAAAAAAAAAGAAGAAGAAGAAGTTATTGCATGCCAAATTTGTCTTTTTGTAATAAAGATGTACCAACTACTTTTGAACGTATCTACAATTAACATCACTACTCCCGGGCTTCCCAACTACTTCTGAATGTTACTACTTCTCAGACCACTGAAGACGGGTTAGAAATGAATTACTAGTCGGACTGATTCGCGAACCGAGCAAACTCCCCTCGCATGAACTGTGTTGGTAAACCTTTCATTCTAATTCAGTGCTATTTGAACCGTGCGGGAAGGTTTTCGTTCACATGGCTCAGCCGTCCCAATTTTTAAGCAATGTATTGAACAATGTTAGTAGATCCTTCACTCGACTTAACGTACTCAAATCGGATCCTCTCCTTTTCGATTTCTCAGGATTTCTTTTGGTCTTCTAAGCATCCAGCTAAAATTTACAACCCAGATTTTACCTTGAAATTGTATTCTTGAATGACTTATTTTCCCCCCCTTGTTTGCATATTTACCGCAATTCTTTTTGACAACATATTACAAGTAAATGACTTAGATATGAGTTTGAGGATTTTAGTCCATAAATGGTTTCAGAAATTTGCATTTCACTTGCAATTTTATTTTGTATTCTCTGAAGATTTGCTAATGCAGGCTGAAGCACAAACAACAGAATGAAATTGATTCTTGTTATATGTTAGGTTTGGATTTACATCTTTCCCTTATATATTCTATTGACATAGAGATCACTGATGAAGAAATTAATCTGAAATCATTCAGGTTCATAGTGTGGCATCTAGTTTGGAAAATCATTGGTTAGCTGAAATCATAGTGAGCTTATAATCCATCGGTTCATTTAGTAGCTTCGACCAATAATATTGACTAAATATTAATCTGTTCCTAACTCCTATTTGTGTTTGATAAGTCCATGAATCCTATTTGCTACCAATCATTTGATGCTTCAAAATGCAATATCTTGTGTGCTCAATGGTCTCTTTGACTTATTTAAAAATTTCTCGATGACTTTGTGACCTTGACTGGTTCTTTTCAGAATGCTACTCCTCAAAAGGGGAGCGAAGTGAATTTAACCCTGGGTGGTATTGACCTCAACAGTTCAGGCAGGTTGGCTTAGTATCTCTTGCTATGCTTAAGATAGTTCTTAGCACCAGTTCCTTTGCCAAGTAACACCAAAATGGTTAATGATGCTATTTTTCTACATGAATTTTTCAGCGTTGTTGTCAAAGAAGATAAGAAACTGTTGACTGTGCTATTTCCTGATGGTCGTGATGGACGAGCTTTCACACTCAAGGTGCCTTTCTTTGTGATTGCCTTTTTTCTCTTTTATAGTTTTATCAGTTTTTATTATTTGTCGTCATCCTTGGATTGAGATTTCGTTTTCCCTTACGAGTCTGTATATAGGGAAAGATCATGCTCCTTACTGGTTTCTGCTCTTGTTGTGGTAACCTAAGTCGTCAACTAGTTAATAGCTTAAGCTCAATTGTGTTATTTTTACTGTATAAGTATCTAATCATGATCCACAGACAAATAAATCTGAAATAGAGATATAAAGAACATGGTGTGGGAGAAACTTTGTTTTATCAGTACATAATAAGTTGGAAGCTTGGGTTTATTAATTTGTTTTTTGTTACTACCAACTTATAGTTCTTATTAGTATTTTTTTGCAAATTGAGAACATTCCCTCAATTTGCCCACTTAATAATCACCTAATTGGTAGTTTCAAGCTCAAAGACAGAGTGGTAACCAGCAGCCGAAGTAGCTTTACTTGTACCAATTACTTTTCACATGGTAAAGTAACTGGTAAAGTTGCTATCATGTGATCAGGAAGTCACGGGTTCGACCCGTGGAAACAGCCTCTTGCAGAATTGCAGGGTAAGGTTGCGTACAATAGAATCTTGTGGTTTGGCCCTTCGCCGGACCACGTGCATAGCGGGAGCTTTGTACACCGGGCTGCCCTCTTTTTTTTTAATGGTAACCAGCTCGTGATGTAGCTTTTACTTGTACCAATTACTTTTTCACAGGGCTCATGTTTATTCATGCATCTCCTTGGTAGCCTTCCACGCCTAAGGCAGGAATTCCTATCATGATAGTTAATAAATTAATGACTCTAAAGTTCTTTTGGACAGCCATTGTTTTCCAAAATTGGTTCACTCAACATTTTTGTTGTTATTTACATTGTTGCATTGTAGCATCATGACTATCATTAGCATTCTGGAATTCTGTTTCTGTAAGGTATAAAACTTAATATAGTCTAAGAGCTTTGATTTCATAGGCGGAAACACTGGAGGATTTGCTTGAGTGGAAAACTGCACTTGAGGAAGCTTTGGCAAATGCACCTAGTGCTGCTCTTGTAATCGGCCAAAATGGAATATTTAGGAATGATCAGGTCAATGCTGTTGATGTTTCACTTGAGCAATGTAAGTTCTCATTCATCGTTTCTTCATGTGGCCAGCATCTGGTACGCATCTTGCACGTCGAGGAATAAAATTGGAACCTACTCATAACTTAGCTTTACTAATATTTCATTTATGAGCAATGTTTTTTCATTTACATTACCTTATATGGAAAAAAGCAATGTTTTTTCATGAAAGGGAAAATGGTCAAGCTGGTTCTGTTCTTTGTCTTGCTATTGCCATTCCTTGATCTGCGTTTGCCGTAAAATACAGTATTATGCTTTTTCATGGATCTAATTTCAACCTCTTTTTATTTCATTTTACCTTTGTAGCAAATGATAGACAGCCAGTGAAGTCCATGGTCATTGGTCGGCCGGTTTTACTTGCTCTGGAAGATATTGATGGAACTCCATCTTTCCTGGAGAAATCCCTGAGGTTTATAGAAGAGCATGGTGAGCTTCTTTTACTGATTCAAATTACTATGGGATGGCTGCTTCTGTAATGTATTACTTTCTTGATGCTTCCGGCTTCAAATGTCAAATATCTCTTTCTTTTTAAAGGATCGTTTGTCAGTTGGGCTTATGCCCTAGTGCATCTTCTTCCTTAAAGATGAATAGAGGTAGTAGCTGTTTTTCTTTAAATCTGATGTATTTTGTGGTTCCAGCATCTATGTTTTGCCACATGGATTCACTTTAGAAGGCTACTTTGCAATGAGATTTACTCATTTACTTATTGTCCATGTTATTAGGTGGCTGTAATCACTGTAATAGATTAATTTAGTAGGTTACTTTTCAAACCGGCTCAAGGCTTCAAAATTGAGATAAAATGTCAGAAAAGTTCAATACTACAGTTTCCTTCCATGAGTCAGAATTGAATCTTTCACTAAGATTTTTCAAACATTTATCTATAACCATCACTCAATTAATATTTCTTATTTGTTTTACCAAAAAAATTAATACTTCTCATTTTCTGGACTGTTTATTTATTTGTTTATTGTTGGCTTGCTTGCTCATTGCATGGTGTTGATCTTTTACAATTTTTCCAGGGGTTAAAGTAGAAGGCATCCTGCGGCAAGCAGCAGATGTTGATGATGTTGAGCATCGGATACGGGAGTATGAACAGGGTCTGCTACCTTGAAACTGAGAGGGTTTATTTATATAACGTTTTACTAGGTGTTGATACCATTAGTATCTGTTGAAAAATTTTATGTTTTCTACATGTGTACAACAACAACAACAACAACTACCCAGTATAGTCCCACAAAGTGGGGAATTTTATGTTTTCTACATGTGAAATGTTTCTGAAAATGATTTGCCTTGGGAAAATGGTGAGTAGAATTATTTATTGCTTTAAAGGTTGCAATATTAAGCTTATTCCTGATGGTCCACATCATTGTTGTAAAGGCTCATAGTGAGCTGCATAGAGCTGTAGATTCTTATGGATATAACGTTTTCTATGTGTACTTGAGTGGCTTCCTCTTTTTGGATGCAACTGAATTGTGACAGATGTGATGCAATTCTCATATCAGATCATTATTAGCTTAGTTTACAATTGTTGTTGGACATAGGGCTGTGAGAGGGTTTTTACCTTTCAAGAATCTTTTACTTTTTTTTCTTCATGTGATTATTTTGTTTGTCTGAATTATGACAATTAAAGTCTGACACCTGTACAAGTGTTTCTTGTGTAGTTCACCTGGCTTACGATAAGATAACAAAAATTTTGTTCTGTTAATCCAGGTAAAACTGACTTCTCTCCAGACGAGGATGCTCATATTATTGCTGATTGTGTCAAGGTATGTCCTTCAAAACACACAAGTATGGGGTTTAGGTAAGAACGTATGAAAGTACTTTCTGAACTTGCTATCATCTTGATTTCTGCAGTACATACTGCGAGAGTTGCCATCATCTCCGGTTCCTGCATCTTGCTGCAATGCCCTTTTGGAAGCATTTAGTAAGTTTATTCTCTTAACGTTGGGCCCTTAGACTGCCTATTTTCCTTCTGTGTCACAAAACAGCTCTTATTGAAGAAAGAAGAGGAATACCTTTTGTAATACTACTCCAGTATCGGTAGAGTTGTGTAGATGTACTTTCTTCATTGAAAAGCATGACGTGCTTGATCCATTTTTCCTGAAGAAATATTTGCTAGAGCCCTTTGAAAGTAAAGACGTGATATCTCGATTGCATTCAACATGAGTGTTTTATTAAAACGGATTTGTGAAAGTTTTTGGTTTGGCCCTGCTGAAATTGTGTCTGATTTCTCTTCGTTTTTGGGAAACCTATGAACTTAATGTGTACATAAGTGTCTAAAGCCTATCAACTTAAGTTGTTTCTCATGGTTCTCACTTTTCCATCCATCATAGGGCAGATGTTTGAGCCTTTGAGGGAATAAATAGCTTAAAATGCCTGTACATCAAAATGATTTAGATGTATTACTGTACCACATTATAACATGGTGCCTTTGTTACGTGATTCTCAACTTCTTTTTGTGAATCAGGAGTCCTGTGATACAGTCTTTAGACCATCCTTCCATATGAAGTAGCTACTATTAGATTTATGTGCTGAAGCAAATGCACATTCAATTCACGCTTATCCAATTAAACTGGCACCAAATGAAATATACATATTTATGCATAGAGTTTATTTTTGCTCTGAAGTGAATGCACATTCAATTCATGCTTATCCAATTCAATTGGCACAAGATGAAATACATATTTATGCATAGAGTTTATTTGCAAACTATGACTTCTTGCAAGCTGCTTGTCAATTTGGGCTTGAACTTTGTTCTGAGTCAGGTCAAAGCCAACAGAAAAAAGGATTTACAAATTGTCATCATATAAGTTTTATCCTAGAATGTTGGCCTGAAGTGTTTCTGTGGCTTCATCACGAGATTAGGGTATTTATACATATCTGATCAACAGCAATAGTTAGATGATTGGTACCTTGGGAATATCATTTGTTAAAATGCTTTTGTGATTGTTGAAAGGAACTGAGCGTGGCATTAGAGTCAACGCTATGCGTACAGCTATATTGGAGACATTTCCAGAACCAAACCGTCGGCTGCTGCAGAGGTTCTCTTTTCTTGCTGTTCCTGTTATTTGATTTTGTATGTGAAATTTCACAGTTCACTGGTTTCAGCGTACTCCTTATTTAAACCATTTTGGTATCATCAATATGGTGCTTTTTGGTCTGAACATTTTATTTCCCAGCAGATAATCTCAGTTACGTCTATGTATGTATCTACATATTTAACACATGTGATGCTTTATCTGATGTTCATCAGGATTCTTATGATGATGCAAAGTGTGGTTTCTCACAAAACTCAAAATAGAATGAGCACATCAGCAGTGGCAGCTTGCATGGCACCTTTACTTCTTCGCCCACTTCTAGCTGGAGACTGTGAGCTAGGAAATGACTTTTCTATGAGTGGTGATAGCTCTGTTCAACTGCTGCAGGCAGCTGCTGCAGCCAACCATGCTCAAGCCATCGTCATCACATTGCTAGAGGAGTATGGCAAATTGTTTGGGGTATGGTTTACATCATCATATTCAGTTCTGTACTTCCTTAGTTGCTTCTGCACCTGACTCTTATATAGTGGCGATTTGGTTCTTTTGGAAGCTCACAGTGATGGCATATCTTTCTGTTTTTAATCTTCTATATCCAGAAGAGAATTAAATCTTCTTTGTGGACCTCCTATTCTTTTCTCTTGGACTAAAGTTTTAAATCCTTGCAGGAAGGCTCTGTATCGCCTGAACTATACTCTGATTCAGATGGGAGTGGAACCGAGACTGGAGAAGAATTTACTGATGATGATTACAGCTATGAAGAAGAAGAAGACGATGATGATGATGCAGAAGAGAGCTCTCATGCTGACGTTGATGATTCTGATCATGACTCCTGTGCAACAACCAATGAGGTTGGCGAAAGTGAAGATAATAACAAGGTTATTTCTTTAGTGTCTTCACTGTTCTATTCTCAGCCTTCTTCTTTTGTTGAGGTACTGTGCATTGTGTGATGCTGGAACTTACCAGTCCCTCTTCCTACTTTTACCATTCATTCAGGTGTGCAGCAGGATAATTAGCTTCTCTAGTGATCCTTGAAAACTTGTGCTTTACTTGTTAATTGATGAATATTCTAGGTGGCTTGGGATAACTATGATACTGATCCTCACCAATTTATAAGGATATAGCACTCTGTCATTAGTTCTTGAGTTGGTTATTAAGAAACTGGCAAGTTTTCTCATAAATGCTTATTGATGAGGATATAATTCTCCTCCTGTCTGGTGCTATGTGCAGCCCTCTTATACTGCTTTCTAGTACATATTCATTGCTCCAGCCTAAGCTCGCTCTCACATAACGTAACTAACAAGAGTAATTATACAGAGCTCTCGAGTTTCTAAAGCTAGTTTAAAGACTCCTGAAGTGGACAGCGCCGTCAAAGCTAATGGGAGCTCACCGGCAAGTCTACCTCAAACTTCTGTTCAACATGATATCAATGAAGCGGGTGAGAACGTTCTGCCTCAAAGTCATGAAAATTCGAGAAAACAAGGAAATGAATCTGGTGAACAAGTAGGGCCTGGCCATGTTGAAACATCAACTTCTCAAAAGTCGTCGGATATATTAAATGGACCTCTGCGCAGTGTTCGCCGACCTGCTGTCTGGGGCCGTACTCCTGTGAGTACTATTGTCCTTTGGCTCACAGTTATTCAGCTCATAGTGTGACTTGTTTTCTCATTTGCTACTATGGTTTTCTTTGGCCATATATTGCCCACACATTTTTATTGCTTAATTTAGCATTTTCTAAACAAATCAAAAGTGGATATCCATGTATTGACTTTGCATTTCTTTTATGACGAAAACATTGGCGTATTTTCTGATTTTTCATTTCTTGTTTTTTCTTTCTGAGTTTAGGCCAAGAAGAACCTCTCCATGGAATCAATTGACATCCCTTTTGATGATGAGTAAGTGATGCATTTATCAAGAGTTAAAATTCATAATAAAGATGGTCAACCAAATATTCTAAAGAAAGGACGGCTGCTAAATGAAAACAATGGGAGAACAATCACGTTGCATGTATAAGTACTAACCTTACTTACTAAAGAATAGAAAGATGCAAATATCAAATACGATCATGCAAATAGCACTTGCACTCCCTGATGAAAAACCATAACAATGATTCCTAACCCCAAACACCCCTCATGGTTTATCCTGCCTCAAAAGGTGCCTTGCATTCTAAATTAATTTGGATGGATTTTACCATTAGGTAACTGTTATGTTTGGACTTGTTTCTAGGGATGAAATCCAGAGGCTTGAGGCCATTAAAACTGACCTACAAACAAGTGTTGAAGAGGCGGTAAGTGTTATGAGATTCTCTTTTCTTAAGAAGTCTCATCAGTTTTCACATCTGAATTACCTTTCCATTATTTTTTGTTTAACTTTCTATATTTGGTCTTTGTGCTGCACGTTTCTCTTCATTATAGGTCAAAGGCAACGCCCTTTTGCATGAAAGTCTGGTGAAACGAAAGAATGCTTTGCATGAGCATCGTCTAACACTTGAAAAAGATGTAGGTGCTATTCTCCTTTCCTTTTCCTTTATTGTTGGGTGCAAGTTGAACTTTTTTCTGCTCATTCCTTCTTAATGAAACCTCGCTAGGATTTATTCAATAACGACCTGGGCCTATTAGGGATAGATACAACTCTAATCATAGCCAGAATTCTAAATAGAGCCAAACGGTTTGAAGACCTGACATGCTATTGCAGCTAGCTTGATGCCAGTGCATGAGACTGTCCAGATCTGAGATGCGTTTGCAGGTGGCCTTGATGCATTTGCATAAAAGGCTGTTGGTTTCCAACCTGGCTCACTGGTCTGGGTTGCTTTCGCACCTACTCTGGTGGACCCATTAAAATAACTCACGAGTGATGAGCATTTTGTCAGGAGAGTCGCTGATATAATAATTTTTCCAGAAAGAGATTGTGCATTTACTAGTACTGATATGATTTTATTTGGATGGTGCAGAATATAGTCTAATCCATCCATGCACCCAAATGCAAATTTTAACTCATTTCTGTGTTAGACTACTCTTGGTTAACTTGATTCTTCTTTTTGTTTGTTTGTTTCAAGCAGTGAATATTTATTCACAGAAGAATGCTAAAGAAGTGTTGTATAACCACATATTAATAGCTCCAAGAAGCTCAGAAATCCAAATATCTATCTAATATTCCCATAGCTAAACCCTCAAAATACAAGAGCGCCTATTACTGTCAAGAGTCGCTGCTTGTCCTCAAAATCATTTCCTAGTTCTTTCCTTCAACAAGCTCCACATGATACACTGTGGAGTAGCTCCACAAAACTACCATGCCTTCTTCTTTACTGGAATCATACACCAAATAGATTGGAACTCCACGGATGATACAAACTTGTTGTTCTTTGTCATCATAGATCCCCAACTGTCCTTAGCAAATAGAAGCTTAATCATTCCCATGTGCAGTTTTACAAATGAGTGCAATAAACGGTTGTCATGTCCAGGTAGCAAGGATTCAGGAGCAACTACAGAAGGAGACGGAGTTCAGGATACTCCTGGAAGCTGGAATTGAAGGCAAATTACCTATCTCTTCCAGTATAGATGGGAAGGTCAGTTTTCTTTCAACTTGCCAATTTTATTGCATAATGCTATATGTTGCTCAGTCTCTCCAAAAATGTCGTCAGGTGCGTGTCGGATCCTCCAAAACCAGTATATTGTGGAGGATCTGACACGGGTGTGACAACATGTTGGAGATTCCGCGCAACATAGGTAACACTTGCTTATGCTGAAACTATAATTTTCTTTATGGTATAGATGAAGGAAGAACTTCAGGAGATTGCTCAGGAAGAGGCAGATATCATCAATCTGAAACAGAGGGTTGATGATCTTGGATTGCAGCTTAGTAAACAACGTGAACAAAATTCCAGACTTCGTATTGACTTGGGCAATCAACCACAGCAAAGTCTAAATAATCACGGAAAAAGGTAATCCTTGTGTTGCTTCTTCCTATTGTATTTCCATGGTACAATCTTGCTTCAGGTAAAGGTTTTAGATTGTTATCTCTACACTTTTTTGTTCTCCAATCTCCCACTTCGCCAAATGAAAGATACGGAAGAAAATGGAAGGTCTTGGAATGCTGTTTCCCTCTTGTCTGAGTTAAACTCCAAGAATGCACTTGTTTTATGTTGCTGCTTGTGTAGGAAGACATTTAGTCTATAGGTTGAATATTAAGTTCTGATGTTTTCAACACAACGAGCAACTTCATGGTTGTTATTCTATTGCAATTTGCTTAAATTTGCTTCTTATTCTCCACCATCCTGATTAATTTGTTTCTTATCCTTCACCATCTCGATCTTGGTGCAGCAAGGATATACATAAGGATATGGAAACTAAAGCTTCAAAAACTCTTGAAAAGTCTGCAAAAAGTAAGGTACATATTTCATGGTATCCTTTGACCAAAAACAAAGTTTTCAGGTTTTGCAACGATTGAATGTAAAGAAACGCAACCTCATGAAGCTAAGCCAACTGATATAGCAACTCTGAATTTACACAGTTGACATTCTTGTGGTTCTCTGTACTTCAAAATCAATTGCTCAATTTAACAGGTTGACCTTGCAAGTGAAAGACGACAATTATTTAATTCTTCTGATTATTGTTTTTAGCAAAGGCAGATGTTAAAATATTCCCACTTCTGTGCATATTAATTGGATAGAATGTCTCTAACTGATATTGTTGCAACTGTATACAGGACCTGTTAGATTTCTTGTTGTATTTTGAGAATGTTGTCTGAAAAGTTATAGAACTGCATCTGGAGGATATTTGCGATTGTCCTTATTATTTAACCTCTGAGTTGAATTTCCATGAAGTTGGACAATAAAAAGTAAATGAAGATGCTCCATGAGCACATTTCTTTTGTTACTCTTCAATAACAAAAAAATTGGATTAGGTAAACTTTGTGCTCGAAATGGAAGATGTAGCTTGAATTAGCTAACAAATGTTTTCCAAAAAGAAGTGAATATGTAGCACTTGTGGGGTTATACAACAACAACAACTACCCAGTATAGTCACAAAGTGGGGTCTAGGGAGGGTAATATGTAGACGGGCCTTACCCCTACCCGAAAGGATAGAGAGGTTGTTTCCAATCGACCATTGGCTCAGTGAAGGAAAGGAACAACAAAAACAAAAACAAAAACAAAAGAGCATTAGTAACTTCAGCAGAAATAGCGTAAATAATTATCTAAACATAAGAACCATAAATAAAATAGCATGCAATAATATCAGACAGTAACTACCATAAATAACTACCATAAGGGGGACACAATCCAATACACAAATCATCTATGGATATCCCTGCCAAGCCTCACCCAACCCCGGGTGAGGAGTACGAAAAACTCTAGGGGCCCTTATCCTACAACCCTGATACTAGACCTCCAGACTTTCCTATCAAGGGTCATGTCCTTAGAAACCCGCATTCTAGCCATGTCATGCCTAATCACCTCTCCCCAATACCTCTTAGGCCTCCCTTTGCCTCGCCGTACGCCGACATAGCCAGCCGCTCACAACTTCTCACCGGGGCATCAGGACTTCTCCTCCGCACATGCCCGAACCACCTCAGCCTCACTTCTCGCATCTTCTCATCCACCGGGGCCACCCCCATCTTCTCTCGAATAACTTCATTCTTAATCTTATCTAACCTGGTGAGCCTGCACATCCACCTGAGCATCCTCATCTCCGCAACCTTCATTCTCTGAACATGAGAGTTCTTCACTGGCCAACACTCCGCCCCATACAACATGGCAGGTCTGACCACAGCTCTATAAAATTTCCCCTTGAGTTTCTGTGGAACTTTCTTGTCACACAAGACTCCTGATGCAACCCTCAACTTTGACTACCCCGCTCCTATACGATGAGTGATGTCCCCGTCAATCTCTCCGTCCCCTTGAATCACCGACCCAAGATATCTAACACTGTCCCTCTTGGCGATGACCTGAGATCCAATCATCACGTCTCCGCCTACTTTGCTCTGTTCGGCGCTAAACTTGCACTCCAGGTATTCTGTCTTAGATCTGCTTATTTTGAAACCCTTAGACTCGAGAGTCTGTCTCCATACCTCTAACCTCTTATTAACATCGACCCTCGTCTCGTCTATCAAAACTATGTCATCAGCAAATAGCATACACCAAGGCACATTCCCTTGAATATGACGGGTTAGAGCATCCATCACCAAGGCAAACAAGAGAGGGCTAAGCGCCGATCCTTGATGGAGCCCCATAACCACTGGAAAATGGTCTGAGTCGCCACCCACCATTCTAACCTAGTCTTAGCTCCATCGTACATGTCCTTGATTACTTTGATGTAGGCTTCTGGCACGCTCTTCGCCTCCAAGCACCTCCATAGCACCTCCCTCGTGACCTTGTCATACGCTTTCTCCAAGTCGATAAGCACCATGTGCAGGTCCTTCTTATCCCTGAACTGCTCCACCAGCCTCCTGACAAGGTGGATAGCTTCTGTAGTGGAGTGACCCGGCATGAAACCGAACTGGTTCACAGATACAGATGTCATCTCCCTCACCCTCGCCTCGATCACCCGCTCCCAAACCTTCATGGTGTGACTTATTAATTTGATACCCCTATAGTTGTTGCAGCACTGGATGTCACCTTTGTTCTTGTACAAGGGCACCACTGTACTCCACATCCACTCCTCCGGCATCCTTTTGGTCCTGAAGATCGCATTGAACAACCTGCAGAGCCACTCCACTCCCGGCCTACCCATGCATTTCCAGAATTCCACAGGGATCACGTCATCTATCAAAAAATTACTATCTGTTACAAAATAAGAAAAAGAGAAGGTAAATGACAATCTGTACGTCAATTAACAGGCACAAAATATTTAGATATGCGGTTATATACAAAGATATTTAGTTGTGTCTTTTTCATTTGCAGGTAGTTCTGTACTTTGTTGAAATTTTTGAATTTTTTTGATGCAGAGCAACACTGCTATTTTGTTGCATATGTGGTTCTATTATCATTTCTCTTTGGTGCTGTTCCCAAAACATCTTTTATTTGAGCCTGATTCTATCCTACACAAACAAAAACTTAGAATAGGTTAAGTCAACAATTTGGCAGTAATTAGAAAAGAAGAGGTTAAAAAACATTAATCGGACGTGTAAGCAGTATAAATATAGATTATTTCGGCTGGGTTATTATACTTTACGGAGTTTGGTGCTATTAATTTGTAACAATTTGTCACCGTGTAGCATAGCCTGGGTCTTAAATTGTTCTTTTAACAGATGTCTTGAAAATTATTTACCCTAATAATCATCGAATATCCATGTAGTTGCAGTTTATGACTAATATAGTTTTCTCTGCAGCACGAGACCAATTTGAACAAGGCGGATAGTGAGAAAGATAATAAGTATGAATCTCCATTGTCGGCAAATAAACATCCACAGAGTAAGCAAGCAGATTCATCACAAAGTACTAACTCTTCTGTTGAAGCGGGGATGAGCAGGGCCCCTTCAGCCAGTGGTAGAAAATCTAGTTCTAGGAATGAGGTAAGTTGTATGATTTATCTGGAAGTTTGAACTTCCATTTTCTCTTTTTCCTGTGTGCATAAGCAGCAAAAGTGGCGAGAAATATTAACTAAGGCTTGCCTTTTCTTTAATATCTCTTCTCCATATCAGATGTTTCAAGCATTCTACTGTTTATACTGCGTTACTCAGACATTTTAAGATCATTGAACATAAAAAGGATTGTGTTGAGACAGATTCAATACCTGTTGATTATGCATCTGACGGAAGATCTTTTTTGCACATCACAACAGTATTTGGCATAAAATCTTCTGTATCAATCTTATATATCTTTAGGGTCTACAAATAATTTATTAAACATCTATGATTGACAGGGAGCTAATGCTACAACATCAGCATTATTAAAGCTGACAAACAGGCTAAACTTCTTGAAAGAACGTCGGACTCAATTAACTGCAAGTGAACTCCAATACCTAGACAAAAGCCAGTCTGGCGAGCCTGTCATAAACAATGAAAGAGGTAAAGGGTCTGAACATCACCACCCTGACAAGTTTCAAGCATATCAAAGCTCAGAAAAGAGTACATCAGACAGTCACCACGCTCTTCATCACCCCGACGGTCAGCATCCAGATCGAGGAACAAAACACGAAATCCATCCAAATTTGGACAAAGGAAAATCAGAGAGCTTCCCAAATACAGAAAAAGGTCGAGCTATATTCCCTCCAAGGACAAACTCGAGATGATGCATAGTGATTTTTCGGACTTCCCTAGTTTGCAATATGTCAAACAGCTTCTCAGATATCATGTTAGGCTGAGAGTAGAAGATGATGAGCGCGCTTGTTGCATGACCTTGATTGGTGCATCGAGAATTGATTGTGACGCCAACCTTGCCTAGCTGAGGTTCCATGACGCCTGATACGTACAGGTCCTCTATCCTATGAGGAGAAGTTGAGTGGCATGAAATGCTGCTGAGCTGAAGTTCTGCATTGTGCTTTTCTGGAAATGAAATCAATGCTTTTGTATAGGTATGTCATAAGTAGTAATCTAATTATTTGATATATCGGATTAAAAGGTATCAGATAGTTTTTAGAACTACTGCAACTCCTTTTCTTGTTTGTCAGTTGTAGCCTGACAACAGCCCCTGCTAAAACTAACATAAGAAAATTTTGTTTCCATTTAATTGTATAAAATATTGGTTGCTTCCCACTGGAAATAATTATTTTTAGGACATATTTAATTTAAGTTTTACCCTACATTACTTCATTTTCTCTTGCAATCAATTTAATAGCTGCGCTCTAATGGCAAAACGGATCAAACAGAGACAATGGACCAACCAATGGACGAACAGAGTTGGCAGTCTTTAACAACCGATAAATTTTGACATGTATGCCCTACTACATTTTATTGTTATATTACTAGGTAGAATAGTTTAATGTTTTCAAATACTATTACTATTTGTCAGTTAAGAATCTTAACTTAAGATGTAACACTGAGTTTAAAAGACATATATAGGAAATAGAAACAAAAGCAGAATACTACAACAACAACAACACTACCCAGTAATGTCCCACAAAGTGGGGTCTGGGGAGGGTAATATGTAGATGAGCCTTACCCCTACTCGAAAGGGCAGAGAGGCTGTTTCCAGTCGACCCTCGGCTCAGTAGAGGAGAGGAAAAACAAAAACAAAAACAAAACAAAAACAGAAGAGCATTAGTAAGTCCAGCAGAAATAACATAAATAACTATCTAAACATAAGAACCATAAATAAACAAAAGCATAATAGTGTGTGCAAATAAAAGGATATAACTAAGATGATTACATATAAAATGAGAGGAATGTAACAGTAGTGAAACAATAAGAAAATGAGAAGATAGTGATATAGTAAAACCAAAGGAGAGGGCGATCAGCTCATACTAAGTTAGTTTTCAACTCATCAAAAGGATCCTAAGAAATTTTTATAAGAAAGATAAGTCTGACTCATAGAAAGTAAAATTTGCAAGGAACTTGAATGAGAACGCTTACTTATTTATGACAGCTCTATATGTAAATATATAATTTTGTTTTATCATTATTGTTTTATTCCAGCTTTGAAAATTTTACCTTTAATAAAATTAAGCAGAAAGTGTGATTTTACTCCAATTATTAGCAGCAGAAGTAACAGAGAAACGGATTGTTTACCTCTACAAAGGGTCATTCAGGTCACCTAAGTTAAAAGCAGATTCTTCAATTTCAAAAAAAGAAAAGAAGAATATTTTTGGTATAAGTTTAATGATAAGTTCTCAGACGAAAGTGTTGGAAAAATATGAACACTTAAGATTTGAAACACCTGTGGAACGTTTTCGTCAAAACGATATTTGCTTTCTTTCCTTCCCGAGACTGGTATGGGATTGATACTAGTGTATTTTTACACTAAGCAAATAGTGGAGAAATTCACTAGTAGAAAATTAAAAACTTGAATTTCATCTTTTGAATTCGGGGGAGAAAGAGAGTTGAAGTGGTAAATTAAAGAGGAAACTTTATGTTGAATTTGGTTTTACCTAACAGGATCAATTACTTCTGTTTGTATAGACTGACTACAACAATCCTTAGCTTTCAATAATAATAAAAATGTTAAGAATAGAATTCTGTAAATGTCTAAGGCTAAGTTATTTTTCCTCCTATAAATAGAGGGGTCTTACCCATTGTAAACCAACCCCAAAATTCAATAAGAATTTTCTCTCTCTTTCTTTGCAATATTGCTCTTGTTCTTTTATTATTTTATAACACGTTATCGGCCCTAATTTTTTTTTCCATCATCACCACGAACGACCCTTTCCAAAAGCACGAGCAGCCATTGGAGACTCATTAATCTTTGTCTGACCAAATATTACAATGGACCTCAATTGAATAATAAGAAAACAGAAATTAAAAAAAAGGAGGAGAAGCGCAGCTTTTGCAAAAAGGGACCCCCTCCTGAAGCTTCATCCTCTCCAAACGATCCCCACTTCCTGATTTCGTGGTCTCATTCATACCCCCAACGCCAATGTCCTCTTCTTCAATCTTCATGCCAAAGAGACCAGAGAGAGAAATTGTTTTTCCATTAGAGAGGAGTTGTTGTCGCTCTTTCTGTCTCCCTCCTCAGTAACTCGCCGGAAGAAACGAGCTTCGGCAGTTCGCCAGATTGACGAGCTTAAGCAGAAAACCGGCGACGACTGCTACCCCCGCATTTTTGTTTCTTCTCTATTACTGCTGCAACAAAGGTAATGTTTCTGGTGAGATCAAGTTCAACAAAAGCTTTGTTCGTTGGTTGCTAGTTCCATTCGAGATTCCGGCGAGGTCCCGGAGTTGCTGTTTTTCTATTCGATTTCAGTCAAAGTTTTGATCCTTCAACGTCTTTTGCCAAATTGCTTAAAAAAAATTGGCTCCATCTCCCTATGATTCCTACATCAAGTAACAAATCTTCGAAAGATCTGCGCCTAGTTTTACTCTCCCATGCAATTTCGATGACGACTTCTTCTATTTAAGGTAAGTATTTTATTTTTTTCTTTCAAATTCTTGATTCTATAATTTGATTTTAAATACAAGCAAAGACGATAAGTTTTAATTGCAACTCTAATGGAGTTTGTAAGAAATTATAACCTTTCGAAGTGGTAAAATTTCTACGCCCTTCCATGATCAAATTCATGTATGATTGTGGGCAAAGAATTTATAACCCGTCCCATTGAATTTGCTCCATTCTCATTCCCATTAGAGAATGTGATAGCAGTATGTGATAAGTCTGAAAGAAGACAAAATTATTACCGTGAAGGTATCAATGGATGTGGACGTGGCAATAGACGAAATTATAATCGTCATCATTGTGATAATGAAGATAATAAGGATTCTCAAAATAATCCTTCACTCTGTGAAAGTAATATCTGTCATCGGTTTGACATGAGATTTTATATAGCACATACAGATTATTATGGTCCATTCATGGTGTGAATGTGACAACATCTGATTTATGAGTACATATTCATTATTGGAAGAAGATGAACATGCTATTGGTATTGAATATACCACACTCACCTCTAGAAGGGAGGTTTGAGATGATATAAGAAAATAATGTCATTATTATGGCAT
This sequence comes from Nicotiana benthamiana, assembly GCA_034376525.1. Taxonomy (NCBI): domain Eukaryota; kingdom Viridiplantae; phylum Streptophyta; class Magnoliopsida; order Solanales; family Solanaceae; genus Nicotiana; species Nicotiana benthamiana. The sequence continues at coordinate 79,140,137 of CM067326.1, read as the reverse complement.
GAATGGTCATTGATCACGTACCTATTGTACGCCAAAATATTTTGGTAATGTGATTATTAAAGGACAATAATAATGCAAGAAACATATCTTGCATATAATTTTGACCATGACCATAATGGTATAACTTTCTCTTTGAAAAAGATATTCACCATATGAATATTGATGAATATGTGGTAGTACCAAATTAATTGAGAACTCTGCAAGAGCCAACTATACTATTTTGAAGAAACACAATTGATTACCAATAAGGTATTGTGTTGTAGTAAGTCTCAAAGAAACTTATTCAGTTTCCAAAGTATATGCGAAAGCGATTGATTATATTGAGACTATAAATAAAGGAAGATTTGATATCTTCTATTACTACAACTTGTTGCGGGATAATCTGTATGTGAAAAGCTACCCGCTTTATTCTCCAGTTTGTACTACACAAACAAAAGAATACCACAATAAAGTGGATGTTTATTGATATAAAAACCCATATTATAATAAACATGGAGTTTATTGAGAAATGCACATGTCATAGTGTAAACATGAACTTATCAATATTGATAATTTATTCAGTTGGCATAATCATTTTAGCCATATCAATTTAAAGTGTGATGTGCAAAAATAAACGAGAATCTATATGGGTAAATATTAAAGAACTAGAAAGATCTTTACGAATTATCTTAGGTTGCTTGTTCTCGTTAATTGATAGACCAATTAAAATTGGGATTGAATACCATGAATGCTGGAAATATCAAAGGTGAATATGGGCCCATTCATCTGCCATGTATACCATATAAGATGCATCTATGAGATAGTTACATGTGCGATTATTATTAACCCACAACATGATGTTTTGCGAGGTAACTTGCTCAATAATTCAATTTATTAGCACAATTTTCAGATTTTCTATTCAAGATAGTTTATCTTGACAAGTTAGTTTACATCACAGCGGGTTTAGCAAGATAATTTATTGAGTGTCTCCACTTAATAGCTAAACTATTTCTTATGAGAACATAGTTATCTATATCCGTTTGATATATGTTATATACGAAAGTATATTACATTCTCCCCTCACAAGTGGTTCAGGGTCAAGAACCAAATAACTCCATCTTATTATTGATGTGCGGTGTATATTTTCATTAACACCATAATGCACAAAGATGGATTCTCAAAGTTGAGGAAACAAGTTAGTTTTTCTAACATGAGGGGGAGACATGATAAACAGTTGAGAAAACGTTATGTAGAATGAATTATCATTTGTATATCTAGATCCTCGAATAGGATAATATGAACTTGAAGTTCATAAAAAGATAATTCAGTTGCAACATATTGCAAAGCATGCCATACGCATTTGCTGACCCAAAGAAAGTAGTAACTACATTCTCATTGCAAATGCTCATATTAAGTCCTAGAAGGACAAAATCTATGGTACGCTTAAAGCGTATAGACAAATCGGTTTCAAATAGAACTTCTTGATAAAGAAGATGAGCAAATGATCAAAGTGATCATAATAAATGAGGCAAGTGATCTTGAAGGTCACGTGACATAACACTTCATAAAATCTCATGAAAGTTCCAGGTATCTGAATATATGAATGAAGAGATCTCCATGTTATGTCTTTATGAATAATTATTGGAATTGATATAACATGTTCGTCGATGACATCTATCATAGCGCTAAGTTTAGATGAGGATCTTAAGTCTGTAGAATATAGACACAAAAGTATTGGCCAAATGGAAGAGATACAATTCAAGTAGAATTGATTCCATATGAAGGACATGTAATTTTGTCTATATTGTTCAAACACTTGAAAGTATAAAGTCAATGGTATGCGCAGTCAGTTTTCGATATCTTATATGTCTAGCATGACATGAAAACTTGATATGCATCTAACGTCTATTATATGGCTTATATGAAAATCCATGAACGATTTAAGTTGCTTTAAGCATATACAATTCTTGATCTTGAGGTGCCACTTTCTTAATGCAATTTATGCACAAATGTATCTTGCTATAACTATAAGCATGATAATGTGATAGTGATGATACCTTTATGGAGATATTGAAGAGTCATTCCACGATAATTGTAAAGACATTATATATCTATCACGAGTTATGATTTCAAGGTGCAAATATTCATTATAGTTAATATGGTTGATTTATTTGTCAAATCTCTACCAACGATCTGTTGAAGATGGTGCACAAGATTGGGATGTGAAGGCTCAAGGATGTGAATTGATGCTCTCTTCAGGTGGAGTTAATGCGCGTTGCACTCTTTTTCCCTTACAAGGTTTTGTCCCACTGGGTTTTCCTTGCAAGGTTTTTAACGAGGCAACCAATAGGCGCATTTCTAAATATGTGTACTCTTTTTCCTTTTCTAGAATATTTTCTCCCATTGGGTTTTATTTTAGTTAAGGTTTTAATGAGGCACATTACTTATTGAGTAGACATTCATGGGGGAGTGTTAAGAATAGAATTCTATTTAGAGTGAATGTCTATCTTGTAGAGAGTTTTACTTTGAGGATAAGTTATTTTTCCTCCGATAAATAGAGGGATCTTATCCCATTGTAAACCAACCCTAAAATTCAATAAGAATTTTCTCTCTCTTTCTCTGCAATATTGCTCTTGTTCTTTTATTATTTTATAACAAAAAAAGGTATCTTGTCCTTTATTTAATTACGTACTGTGAGACAAAATTACAGAATAATACACTTCATAAATTGACCTTGTATTATTTTAGCTCAATTATAAATTTATAAATATATAGCCAAATATTAATAACATCTTTTCTTTTTTTATTCGCTCTAATTATAACAACCTCATTTATTCCTACCTACCTCTATGGTAGCTCTCTCTTCATTTTTCGCCCGTAAATATTTAATTTAAATAATAAAAAAGAATAATATGCAAACAAAACTGAAAAGAAAAATTAGTTCCATATTCAGTCAACGCTCATTCGTACCTTCTTCCATAACCAATACTTCTTTATTTTTATTTTTTTAATTTTATATATCTTCAGGTTTATACATACTATCACAACTGCAAAACGAGAAAACAGATGCGAAAAACCTAAAATCTCATCTCCTTTAATGCTAATCTCGTTAAATTTCGATTATAGTTTTGTGAGTTTGGAGTGAGTTTGTTTGAACTTATTAGAAATTAGTCTAAGTAGTATGTATACAAATTTTGAAGTTATTTGTTGGAGATTTGAATTAGTTTTATACAAGAATTGCAGGTGAAAATTGTACAAAAATTTTATTAGTGATGCTTATACACTTTTATACAGTGCTATACATTTTTATACTAAGAGGTACAATATGTATATAGTTGTATAAAGATGTATAAAGATGTATAGTCACATAGTAAAAATATTATTGATATAAAATGTATATAGGTGGAAGAAGAAGAAGAAGAAGAAGGTGGAAGAAGAAGAAGAAAATGCGAGAAATTCACCAAATAACTGTAAATAATGTATCAACCTTGAATATAATAGTATATTAGTTGTGTTTATACACCATTATATACTATTTATACACTATTATATATTTTTATACAAATGAAGCTATCAATGGAGCTTCACGTGTTCTTCTTCTTCCTTGGACATCCTCTGAAATTTAACTCAAATATAGCCTAAAGCTACTTCAAATCACTTGAAATTTAAGTTTTGAACTCATCTTGATGATTCCAATCAATTGAGACAACATCCATTCCAGAAAACTAAAAAATCAAAAAACTCACTTTCTTAAATTTAACTCAAATATAACCTAAATCTACTCCAAATCACTTGGAATTTAAGTTTTGAACTCATCTTGATGATTCTAATCAATTTAGACAACACCCATTCCAAACGACTAATAAATCGAAAAATTCAATTTCTGAAATCGAATCTTCGAACCACCTGTAATTGTGATTTTATTTTTCAAATCTTTAATTATTCATTGGAATCCGAAAAAGAATTGAAGAAGAATAACAATAGTAAAAAATTTTGTGGTGCAAAGGCTGACTTGGGAAGGAAAAGAAGAATGTGGGCTAACTGGAACGAAGAAAAAAGGGGAGTGACAAGGGATGTAACTGGAACGAAGAAAAAAGAGGAGAACAAAGAAAAACGGGGCTAACTAGTAAAAAGTAATTTTCAGATTATGTATAACCTAGGCTATAATGGATAAATGCTTTAAACATGGACCATTTTCTGATGAATTATTGGGTCAAGTGAAAAATGATATAATTCTTCCCGTATTATAATAATTTTCTAATAATCCACACTTGTTTAAAATGAATAACACTCAAAATCAAGTTATTTATGAATAATATGTATCATTTGATTTGAACATTATCTAAATACAATGTTGCAAGACCAAATCGAAATGCAGTCATAAGATTGTCTATGGAGGAACATTGAATTTGAATGAAATTGTACTATCTTTTGATTTACGAGAACAATGCGTTTTGCAGAAATATTAGTAATCTTAGGAGGAAACTTATAATAGCCACCCTTATTATATTGTAAATTACGTAAGGAATTACTGTTATAATTTGTGAAGGAGAAGAAGAAATGTAGAAGAGAAAAAATGAGAGAGACGATAGAAAAGGATGTATTTCATTACTTGAAAGAATAGCTCATCAGTGTGTATATTGGTATTTATAAGAGCTGTAATTAACTAACTCTTAACCCCTAATCTAACAACCATTAACCAACTAACAACTTCACTTTAATAACTAATGTAGAAGGTTGAAATTACTGTGCTACCCTTATATCATCCACACACCCCCTCAAGTTAGTTGGTGTAAAAATATCAAAAACACCTAACTTGGAATTCAAAATGCATGTTGAAATTTACTCAATCCTTTTGTAAACAAATTTGCATGTTGATCTCTAGTAGGTATATACTTTGTGCAGATTAATCCTTGTTGAATTTTTTCTCTTATGAAATGACAATCGATCTTTATATGTTTGGTTCTTTCATGGTAGATTGGGTTAGTAGCAATCTGAATAGCTGCTTTGCTGTCAGTAAATATATCTACTGACAATTTAACTTCTGCATCAATTTCTATTAACATTCTTACCAGCGATGTTAATTTTGCTACAGTTGCAGACTTGCAGCTAAGCTTCTGTACTCTGCTTCTGCTGAGCTTCTTGATATAGTAGTTTATTTTTTTGATTTCCAAGATACTAGAAAATTGCCTACCTTTATCAAAAAACCCGTGACAGACCTTCTAGTAACTGGACAAGCTGCCCAATCTGCATCACAGTATGCTGTGATGTTTATATTGGCTTGATAATAGTATACCCTGTCCAGGATTGTTTTTCACATACTTCACAATTCTTAAGACAACTTCCATGTGATATTTCTTTGGTTGCTGAAGGAACTGGCTTAGATTTGAACTGCATAAGTTATATCTGGTCTAGTGACAGTTAGATACAAGCGTTTACCTATTAACCTTTGATAGGCTGTCTGATCTACAATAGGATCTTCAACTGATCTTTCATTATTTAAGATGTGTTCATCATACTATTTTGTTTTAAGTTTAGTATTGATATCAATTGTTGTAGTTGATGGTTTTTCTGCAGTTAATCCAACTTCTGCTATGAGCTTTAATGTGCACTTTCTCTAATAAATAACAATAACTTTTTTAGATCTAGCAAATTCTAATCCCAAAAAGTATCATAATTCTCCCAAGTCTTTCATTTTGAAGATGTTCTGTAGGGCAATTTTTGTCTCTTGAATCAACTTTAGGTTGCTTCCAATAATCAGCATATCATCAACATAAATCAGAACTAACACAATACCTTCTTTTGTTTTCTTTATGTATAAAGAGTGGTCAAACTGACTTTGCTTGAACTGTAAGTTGTTCAACAAAGCTTCAGACAATTATAAGTTCCATTGCCAAAGAGCTTGTTTAGACCATATAAGGATTTAGTGAGTCTGTATACTCTCTTCTCCCTCTAACTGCTAAATCCTTGTGGCAAGTCCATATAGATTTCATCAAATATATCACGTTGTAAGAAGGTATTGTATACATCAATTTGATGTATATGCCATTACTTAGCTGCTGCTAGAGCTAATATTGTCTAACAGTCATCATTTTTACCGCTGCTGAAAATGTTTCTTGATAGTCAATTCCCTCTTGTTGACTGTAACCTTTTGCCACCAATCTAGCTTTAAATCTTTCTATCTCTCCTAATGCTTTGTATTTGATTTTATATACCCATTTACATCCTATGAGTTTTTTACCTTCTGGTAATGTGACTAGTGTTCAGGTATTATTACCTTCAAGAGCATTTATTTTCTCTTTCATGGCTTGTATCCATATTGGATCTTTACTTGCTTCATCATATGAAGTAGGTTCAGTAGTTGATAAAAAAGCAGCAATACAAGCTTGATATTTAGGAGATAGGTGATCGTACCTTATATATTTATTTAAGGCATAAGGTATCTCTTGATGAATATTTATAGAGACAAAGTCTTTCAACCATATTGGTGGCTGCTTATCTTTGGTGGACTTTCTGGTAGTAAGTTGATTTGATCTCACTTGACTTCTGGTATGAGGAGCTGCGGTTGATATGTTTTGACAGTCTTGTTGTGCTTCTGACTCCCCTTCTCTTGTGCTATAAATGTTCTGATATGTTTGTCTATCTCCCTCATTTGTATTATGATTTTGAAACTCCTGCATTGACTCAAAGTTGTAGTTTTCTGCTGCACTATCATTAGCTGTGGTGGAGTTCCCTAAATTGTCTATATCAGCTTGTGTATTAAACTTTTGTTCCAAGAGAGCTTTTGAATTGTTCATGTATGGTCCTACATTAGTTGTAGTGTCTAGAAATATAGGTGTTGAAGATGATTCTACTCTTTTAAATGAGAAGATATTTTCTTTGACTATTACATCCCTGTTGATGAAGAATGACTTATTCCCTAGATCATATAGAACATAGCCTTTATGAACTACTGAATATCCCATATGCACAGATACCCTTGACCTAGACAGTAGTTTTTCCTGTTCCTGAACTACTTTAGCAAATCACAAACACCCTAACATTCTTAAGTGATTTAAAGAGGGTTTCCGATTATACAACCTTTCATAAGGAGATATGTTTGCAATGTCTGAGCTAGGTAACATGTTAAGAATATATATTGCAGCCAAAATACAGTGACCTCAGAACTTTATGGGAATATTAGCTTGCAGTCTTATGGCTTATTTCTAAAATATGTATGTGCTTTCTTTCTGCTACTCCATTCCATTGAGGAGTGTAAGCATAAGTCTTTGATGAATCGTTCCAAGATTTTTTAATAATTGCCCACACAAAGAATTTATAAATTCTATACCATTGTCTGTTCAAATAACCTTGATGACTTTATTAAACTGAGTCTTGACAAAACTGATGAAGTATTGTAAGCATTAATATACATCTGATTTTTGCTTGAGAAGAAATACCAGTGTCATTCTATTTTAGTCATCTACAACTGTAAGGAATTATTTATTACCATCAAATATAGCTATTCTGTAAGGACCCCATAGGTCTACATGAATCAAAAAAAATAATACAAACTTCTGATATCACTATTCTAGTTTTATTAGCACAGGGACAGATCGTGCAACTATCTAGTTTATCTCTGATATTCTGTATATTGATAGGTAGCATGTTATTCATTATTATAACAGACACATGTCCAAGTCTTTGGTGCAACATCTCCATATTTATTTAATGTACTTCTTTTGTTGTTAATCCTCTTGCAGCATACTCATCCCTTTGTCTATTTCTGGCTAATCTGGCTAGTAGTATATATAGTCCTCTTACTTTTTTACCAATCTTCCTCACCTTCCCAATGAAGAGATCCTGAAAAACACAAAACCAGGAAAGAAGATTGCAGCATATTGTAGTTCTTTTGTCATTTTTGAGACTGAAAGCAGATTATATTTAAATTGAGGCACATGAAAGACATTAGATATGGTGTTCTTATCAGAGATTGAGCTTGCCCTTGTATGTGTAACTAGAGACACATCTGCATTGGGGAACATAACTTTCTTAGGATTTACTGTCTGAATTATGGTAGATTCATTTAAAAGAATAGTATCAGACACCATGTGATTTGTTGCCCAGTGTCTATGATCCAATCATGTGAACCATTTGAGACCAACAGTGCTGTATCAATATTTGTTGTATTTACAACTGGATCTTCATTGTTATTGCTGGTTGAGGCTACTTCTTTGTATAACAAGAGCACAATTTGATCATATTGTTCCTTTGAGAAGGTGTAATTTCTTAGTTGGTTTGTAACTTCTTCTAATCCTTGACCATAAGACACCTGACTTCCACAAATAGACTAATCTAAACCACTAGTATTTTTGCCATATGCAACACCAGGTGCATCAGGATTCTGATTTTGATTATCAGCATTTTCATTCAGAAAGTTGACATTATGAGCTGTATTATATCCCATTCTCTTCTTTTGCCTGAACACTTGAGGGTATCCAACAAGCTTGTAACATTTTTCTTTTATATGACCCTTCATCTTGCAATAATCATATTGCATTTGTAGTTTTCTTGAACCTTTGGCATTGACCACCTGCACCAAATCTAGTATACATTGCAACTTCAAAATTTCCTACAGGATTGGCTCCGAGTATCCCAGAATTAGCAGCTACAGAATTTTGACTTTCATCACTCAACAATAAGGCATAGGCCTGTCACACCTCCTTTTTATACAGCTACCCCGAAGGATAAAACGTATAAGGTAGTATTTTCAATTAAAATGACATTATTCGAAATGAGATTATTTATTTGATTTTTTGTTCAGAGTCGCCACTTGGGATAGGCTTTGGCTTTTGGTGTCCCAAGTCACCGGTTTATTTAGAATCCCAAATCGAGGAAATATTTCGACTGCCCAAATGGAGTCTGCTAACCAGAAATTCTAAGTAATGAATTCTGTTGACCCGAGGGAAGGTGTTAGGCACCCCCGGATCCCGTGGTTCTAGCACGGTCGCTTAAACGATTATAACTGGCTGACAATTCTGATTTTTGTACATGTTCAACCTATGGTTCAATTTTAACTTTTAACCGCTTTATTCATTTTTAGGAATATTACAACGTTATTAAAACACGCCTTGAACCACGTCACATAAATGCACTCGCGGTTTTCGACATATGTTAACATCCTTGATATTTGGATTTGGGTCACATACATGCGCATCCGGATTTATGAAGATAAATTATTAAAATAACGCGTTTGAAGCAACTACGTGTTTTCAAGTTTGCGAGGGCCATGGAAAATTCACTAAATGGCATGCCTCAAGTTTAAAAGAGTTAGTGTTAATTACGTGAGGACCATGGGCTTAGGAGTTTTATTTTAGTATGGCACGCCTCAATTTATTTCAAAAGGATTGATTATATAATCGGGTTACAGAAAATGCAACCAAGGCCCCTATCTCTTCTTCTAAATAATTGTACAATCATATATTACTTCACTTAACCTGTGAGGATTAGCCAAAGAACCAAACACAAGTTCTATGACAAAACACAGTATATTCACCCACAATTGGTACATAATATCCCTTAAACTACAAACCATGCCAAAACGCCTTGGTATTCAATTAACTAAAATGCTATTTTTACTAAATTAGGGGAGCTTCACTTTGTTGAACTCAAATTGTGAATGAACTTACAGACGAGATGCAGAAATCGCAGCCCAACATATGCCTATTTCATTGATATACTGTCAATAACTGATCTATTTGACAATATCACAACTAAAACAAGATAAGAAATTATCATTTTTTGAAATCTCATGATGGCAGACCAAAGGATGAGTTTGAAAACAAAGTCCACTACAAATCCGATCTCAAGAACAGAAAGAAATCTACGCCGAGTTAAAATATTTTGCTAAAAATTTACATCAACACAATATTCACACAAATTGAGTCAAAACAATCAAACATAAGCTTCCTCCATTTTAACTATGAAACATACGACACAACTACCACAAATAACAGAGGAAAAAAAATGAACCTGAAATATCCACTTGATGGATAAACTAAATCCGGCAATTACATGAACAGAATGGAACCATAGCCTTAATCAAAGCTTGAAACAACAAACAACTCGAACAAAAACCGCGAACTTCGACTCCGACTTGCGCTCGAAACTCGCCGAAAACCTCAGGTCATACTTGGAAAGCTTAAACAAAGCAGCAACTGAATTTCTTTTATGAAAGAAGCTTTGTTCGATCCTTTCTTAGGTCTGTGCGTATGGCTACTGGTTCATGTGGTTGCCGGATTTTGACCGGAGAAGGAGAAGCAATAGCGTAGAAGGTGTGGAGAGGGAGCAGTGATAGGGAGCTCTCTTGTTTTAGCTGAAGATCTTCAGGTGTGTCCTTGAAGTGTAGAAGAAGAAGATGAAATTTAGCAGGGGATCGTTTATGGCTGCTTTGTGTACTACCGTGAAGCTGCATTAATGGAGGAAGAAAAAGAGATTACAAATTCCATTTTATCCTTTCTTGTTTCCTTTTCTGCCTTTTTCCCTTTTTCATCCGTCTTCGTAAGATTGAGTGTGTGTGTCTTTATAGTGGTATGAAAATTGGGCAACAAGAAATTGAGTAACTAACCCAAGAGTTATTCTATTACCCCAAGAGAGGAACGTGTACTATCTTCCAAAAAAAAAAGCATGTTCAGGGAAAAAAAACTCCTCTCTTTCTCATCGTTAATTCATTCTTCCATTTTCATTTTCTTTTTTTTTACTAACCACTCAATTTTGTTGTTAACTATATATATATATATATATATATATATACATATATATATATATATATTGAAAAATTCTTCTATCCTTTGCAAGAATTAAAGCCACTATTTCAAAATATCTCTTTTTTTTTTGTGATTTTTAATTTTTATAAAAAAAATTAATTACTAATTAATCCTAAAAATATAGAGATAAAACCTAAATGCCATGTGTGATATTTTGATATTTTTTATGATTAAAATAAAAATAAATAAATAAATAAAACAAAAAAACATGCACAAAAATGCAAATAATTATTTACAAGAGTATTTCATATAGGCAAAAATCACGTGCTTATAAGGCCTGATTTATAGTAGATAATGGAGATTTCATAAGGATTTGACTCCTAGCTTGTGAATAAGACTCATTTATCCACATTGCAAATTGATATAGCCTTAACTTCCGTAGATAGTTAACAAAATCCCTAGATTTAGGATAATCACACCCAGGTGCAAGAACTAAAGCCTTAAATTCTTCCCAAAGATCTTTAATTTTTGAAAAAAAAACATACTTAGAAAGAAGCAGATCCTTGAGTTAAAGTAAGGGTGTCTAAGGGGCTTGGTTGGGTTCCAGACAGGCCCGGACCGATTTAAACCGGGACCGGACCGGCCCAGTTACTATGGGGTGGTGGGCTGGGTTCGTGGGGGTAGGGATTGTGTCAGTTTTTTTTATTATGTAACCGGACCGGACCCGTCCGGTCCGTATGAATATTTCCCCATACATGTTAACCCGGACCGACCCGGACCGGTTTAACGGGAAATTTTTTTTTTAATTTTTTTTTTGAAAATCTGACACGTGGGGACCACAGTGGACCATTGCCAACGTTCACTTCTTCAGCAAATCCGTTGGGAAACGGCTCTTTGCTCCAATTTCTCATTTTTTAAAATTATTTTAACAATTTTTTATTTTACAAATATAACCTTTCAAGAAACTATAAATACCCCCCTTCACTACTTCATCTCTCACTCAAATCTCACTTATCTATCTCAATTTCTCTCATAATCTCATTCTCTTATTCTCCAACTTTCAAGACTTGAATTATTCAATAATTTCAATTCATCTTATAATTTTATTTGGCTCTCTTTTCTTGAATTTAATTTATCAAAATTTGTCACTCGGATTTGAAGCTTGAAGTTCAAAATTGAAATACTTGCTTGACGTTTGTTCATGGTAACACCAGAATTGCGTAATCAAGTGCTCAATTTATTGTCGAATTCGGTGCACTCCCTCCAACTCTTTCTCTTATTTAATATTTTAATTGCATATTTAATTTTAGCTTATACATTAATTTTTACAATATATTTAGTGCTGCTAAAAGAGCGTGTAGAAAAGTTACTGGTAGGGGTGGAAATAAAAAAAGAGATAGTCCTGGAGCTTCCGGTAGTAATAATAATGAACCAATAACACATATTTCTGAATCATCGCCTAATGATAATGTAGAGATAGATTATGAACAAATACAAGAAGATTTTGAAATAGAAGATAATGAAATTGGAATAGATGATGAGATACATCCTACACCTACTAGTGGAAATGTTGGTAGTGTTGGAGTTGGAGTTGCCAGTGCTACAAGGGGTAGACCGCCAGTGGCTCCGACTTTTACTCGTAGAAGAAGAAGTCCGGTATGAAAATTCTTTGAAATAATAGAAGGTACTGATAGAGTTATGTGCAAACTTTGTAATGAAACTTTTAAACATTTGACCGGAGGAAATTTAGGGGGGACTGAGACACTTAGTAGACATATGGATCTGACCATCCCATAGAATGGGGCAATAATGGGGATAGAAGTCAAACAACTATTAACCCTACTACCGGAGGTCTAGTAAAATATGATAAAATGAGGGATCGTGAGGAATAGCAAAAATGATTGCTTTGGGTTGTCTACCTTTTTCTTTTGCTTCTTCATCGTATCTTATTATGTATATTCAAAGTATTTACAATTCTTTATTTAAAGATATCCCTAGAAGTACTTGTAGAGCAGATATCTTTAGACTTCATGGACAATATCAAACATACATACGTTACTTGTTTAGTCACCTTCCTTCTAGAGTATGTCTAACTTTTGATATTGGACATGCTGTTAATGGAAATGATTATTTGACAATTACATGCCATTGGATAGATGATAATACTTATATGCAAAAACGTATTATCGCTTTTAAATATGATGAATATCAGAGTCATAATGCTACGTTTATAAGTAGTACTATTGTTGAAGTTGTTGAATTTTATAATCTAAACCAAAAAGTTTTGTGTATGTCTTTTGATAATGCTTCAAACAATAATTTCAATTTTAAAATTGCATTTGCAACCATCTCTTGATGATATTTTTCATGTTAGGTGTGCATGTTATGTTTATAATTTAATTGTTAAAAGTGGCCTTGATTTAATTTTAGTTGAGATTACTCATGTTAGAAGAGCAGTTGGTGTTATTCAAGGAAATAATAGACAATCTAGAATAAAAGAATTTAAGACTAAGTGCATCCAGTATAACATTAAACCTAGATTCATGCCAGACGAAATTGTTATTAGATGAAATTATACATATATATTTTTAAAATGTTGCTACAAATACAGATTTCCAATAACTGAAGTTGCTAATGCACATTGTACTGATCCTAGGCGTATGTTAACAAGTGATACTTGGGAGTTCATTAATGATGTTGTTAAATTTTTACATAAATTTTATATTGCTACTGTTGTGTTTTCTGACGCATATTACCCCACTGTTACTATAGCTTTAGTACATATAGCTGAAATTTCTTTTGTACTATCTGAATTTAAGAAGAAAGAAAAATATAAGGATGTTATTGAAAAAATGCAAGCAAAATTCAAAAAATATTTCTTTCCAATTCCTCCGATTTACTTAATTGGTACAGTTTTAAATCCTTCTATTAAAATATCTGATTGTCACCAATTAATGAATGCTTCATATATTTATATGGAGATTGGAGAAACTGAAATACCAAATTTATATGTTTCTATGAACAAGCTAAATGAATATTTACAACAACTATATGATTATTATGCAAATGAATGTGATAATGTTGCTCGTGCTTCTGGCAATGTTATTCACGCTATGCAATGTAGCAGTTCTGCTACTGTGGATGATGAAGAAGGCCTTGATAGTTTATTATTTTTTCTATATTTTCTAACATTCAAACCAGTAGCAGAAATATTGATGAACTTCAATTCTACTTGCAGAAGCAAAAGGAGCCTCGCACAAAGGAGTCTTCACCGTTGGGATGGTGACATGAAAATGTTAATTACGTATTTTAGAACCTATGATCGTTTTGTCCGTTTTATTATTTTTAGTTATGGTGCTTTATGGATTTATCTTTGAAACGGATTACATGTGCGTAAATCCGTTTATTTGGTATGGAAATTCATGTCATGCATACATATAAATAATTAATCACGTTTTATTAATTATCAAAAAAAAATTGTTCAAGATCGCACGAACGCGTACCTTGATTTATTTTTGGGAATTACAATCATGCATGTTAAATGTGTACACAATTACGATATGCGGCTCCTCTCGTCCTTCCCTACTCTGACCAGCTTGTCGCAGTACATTCTCAAATGAACTCTCAGATCCCTTGTACCATTAAACATCTCAAACTTTGGAGGTTTGTACCCCTCATGCAGTTCGACATTCGGTTATATGCAAAGATCTTTGTAGTTCAATCCTTCAATCCCTTACTTCCTTCGATGCCCTGAATTTAGCTAGTCAACGTCTTAAGTTCTTTAGCCAGGTTCTTGATGACTGAGTCTTTATCATCAGACTCGGGTGCGGTGTGTGGCATGGTCTCGACACAGATGGGAGTGTTGTGGAAGTGGTCATTTGTGGAGTTCAAGGGTTCGAGGATGAACAATGGAGTATTGTTGGAAGTATGACAAGTATTGCATTGGCGGTGAGGACGGGGATGGTTTCATGGCTTTGGGATATTTTTTGGAGGTGTGGGGTTCTGAGCATTTGGAAAGTTGGCGTCTGGAGTGGTAATGGAAAATGACAAATTCGCCATATTTCGAACCTGGTCAAGTTCTTCTTGGAATATCAACAGCATTTGTTCCAATTGGAATGCATTTTCTTTTGGAACCAGAATACCATGGGCGTGCGTGCTTTCTACCCGTTCAGTTGAATTCTCCTTTCTGGCGTTTTTTAGATCCTCCATTTTCCACTTCTTCGTATTTCTGAATGGACTAAGAGGAGGAGTAGATGGAGGGCCCCTGGATCTCGTGATATAAGATGATGATTCCAGGGTGAGAAAACTAACCTTCGAGGAGGGGAATAAAACAAAAGGCAGAAAACAAAAGGTAACAAGTTAGTGATGATTATCAAAAAGCGTTGTGATATTTAAACGCATAGTGTAGAATGTAAACCATGTCCTAATTTGGGATGATCTTTGTGCCCGAGGTAGGCCTAGCGACATATTGATTTGGAGAACTTAGAATGCTAAATGCCTCATTTTACTGATAGAAAATAAGACGAATTCAAAATTGACACTAAACAGGTAGGAAATAAAAGTCACTAATGGCTATTGGCCTTATTACATAAGATAAAAAGAAGATAACTCCTATCTATTTGGTCCCAAAAGGACCTTCCCCGGGTTGAATGCTCTTGTTGATCGAATCATTCAGTTTGCATAGGTTACCAGTAAAAATGCCTTTGCCAGGTTAGACCCTACCCCCACCAGACTCGACCATTTAACATTAACAATTAGCATGGCTACTTTGTTGCCGGACACTCGACACATCTTTATTTCTCCATATCGTATGGCTACTTTTCTTGATAAGGGCTTTATTTGGCCCAGTATGTCATATTGGGGTGCTCCAGTCTTGTTTGTGAAGAAGAAGGAACTTTCTATGCTTATGTGCATCTGTTATCGCTACTTGAACAAGGTTATAGTGAATACATGTATCCATTGCCTCGTATTGATGACATATTTTATCGGTTGCATGGTGCTAGAGTGTTTTCCAAGATTAAATTACATTCAGGCTATCATCAGTTGAAATTTAGGAGCCAGATATCCCGAAGACTACTTTCAGAACTCGGTATGGTCACTATGAGTTCCTTGTGATGAACTTGGGCTTACCAATACCCCAACAACATTCATGCACTTTATGCACAATGTTTTCTAGCCTATCTAGAATCATTCATCATTGTATTCATTAACGATATTCTTGTGTACTCCCGGAGTGGGGAGGATCATGAGCAGCACCTGAGAACTGTGCTCCAAACCTTGAAAGAAAAGAAGTTATATGCAAAATTTATGAAGTGTATGTTTTGGCAAGACTCAGTGGCATTTTTGGTTCATGTAGTGTCGAGTGATGGGATCAAGGTGGATCCAAAGAAGGTTGAAGCAATGCAAGAGTTAGACAAGACCATCCTCAACAATGGAAATCAGGAGTTTTCTAGGATTGGTATGGTATTACCATCGATTTGTATAAGGTTTCTCATCTATCACAGTACCTATGACTAGGTAAACCCAAAATGGTACTCTGTTAAGGTGACCAGAGGAGTGCAAGGAGATCTTTCAAAAGCAAGAGAACTTTGACAACCGCCCCAGTATTTGTATTGCCTATAGGTTCAGGGACTTATACTGTATATTATGGTGCATCGCGGATTGGTCTCGGCATAAAATTGATGTAGGATGGTAGGGTGATTGTGTATGCTTCTAGATAGCTAAAGGTACATGAAAAGAAGTATCATGTCCACGACCTTAAGTTGAACACAACATTTCATCCTCATACGTACGGACCAGTAACGGAATTCAAAAGTAATTGTGAACGAAGTCACAGCAGAAATAGAGTAATCCTCAACCCCAACTAAACCGTGAGAGTCCCAGGAAAGTACTTCAAATAGCAGAAACTGAAATCCTTGTAGAAAACCCTCTTAATCCATTTTTGAAGCTTTTGTTTCACTTGTTTTTTTATCTTTTCAACTTCAAATTTGTTTTATGATCCTTCTTTGTGCTTGTTTGTTCTTCAAATGTGTGTGTGAATGGACCAGGGAGGTCAGAATGAGAGGTGAGAATGAGGGAGGTGACATTAGTGATGGGATTAGGGCAGCTAGAGTTTTGGGTGTAAAGGAAAAAAAAAATTCTTCAGAGAACTTAAGGGGACGGCTAGGATTTTTTCAAAGGGGATCGGATCCGTCTCTTTGGGATGGGGAAGGGTTTGGTCGTAAGGGAATTAGGAAGGGAAAATGATGTAATTTCTAATGAAAACTACGTCATTTTGGTATCTTTGAGGCACAAATTTGGACCGGGTAATGGGAAGCGGATTGGGGCGGAATGTGGAAAGGTACTGGGCTTGAAATAATGGCACAATCCAATTTTAGCTTAGCAGCCATTTTCTTTCTTTTCCTTCTTTATTAGAATTTTCTACAAAATATGCCACTTTGGACTAAATTTTTATTAAATCCAATTTGTATGGCTAAACTATTTTATATATTTTTAATTATTGATTGACTAATTTACTGTCCTAAGAATGTAATTTTTTTTAATTTTGTAGATATTTAAATGACACATTTTTATGCTATGAAAATTAAAAATGCTATAAAATTAAGACTTGAATATTTTTATGATTTATGATATCCCTAACATGCATAAACAATGCGAATACATGCAAAATAAAAAAAGAAAAGGAAAAACTACTAAAATTTATAAAAATAATTAAAATTATTTTAGATTATTTTTTAGGAATAATTTTCTATATGGGACAAAAATTAAGTGCTCACGTAATATAAATAGTTATCACTTGTACTTTTATTCTCACTCTGTAAGACAACACTTTTTTATTTTATTTCGTATAGTCTCTTCCACGCAAAATCTTCTAGGAAAGAAATACAAGAAGAATAAAACGTTATTTTAAAGTTTGTAGCTCCACCTCAAAAGATAATACATTTAATGTGCTACGTTGATTCTCACAGTTTTTAAAAATCCTTCCAAAGAAGAATTATTTTAGGTACAAAGCAACATTGTAATAACAACAACTGTAACTTCTATTAAAAAATTCTGGGTAAAAATATTCATTCAAAAAAAAGAAATGAAAAAATATAATAAAATAATAAAAGAAGAAGAACAATATTGTAGAGAAAGAGAAAGTAATTTTTATTGATATTGAAATAATTTACAATGGAATAGGACCACTCTATTTATAGGAAAAGAGTGATTTAGCCACCAAGTAAAATCCCTAAAATCTCTCTAAAATATAGACATTCACCTTAAGAATTCTATTTATCACACTCCTCCTTGAATGTCTATTCAACAAATAATTTGTCTCGTTAAAACCTTAACTAAAATAAATCTCAATGGGAAAAAAATTCTAGTAAAGGAAAAAAGTACACATATCTAACAATACGTCTTTTGGTTGCCTCGTTAAAAACATTACAAGGAAAATCCAATGGGACAAAATCTTGTAAGGAAAAAAGAGTGCAATGCGCATAAACTCTCCCTGATGAGAGCATCAATTCACATCCTTGAATCTTCGCATCCCGATCTTGTATACTAGTTTCTTGAAGATTGACGTCGGTAGAGATTTTATGAATAAATCAGTCATATTATCACTTGACAAATCTGTTGCACATTGATATCACCATTTTTTTTAATATCATGAGGAAAAAATAACTTTGGTGAAATGTGTTTTGTCCTATCTCTTTTTATGAATCCTCCCTTTAATTGGGTTGTGCATGCTGCATTGTCTTCATACAAAATCATGGGTACTTTGCATATTTTAAACTACATTTGTCTCGAATAAGATGTATATTAGACTTCAACCATACAAACTCTCAACTTGCTTCATGAATAGCAATTATCTCAGCATGATTAGATGAAGTAGCCACAATTAATTACTTAGTCGATCCCCAAAATATGACAGTGGCTCCACATGTAAATACATAACCTATTTGAGATCGAGCCTTGTGTGGGTGACATAAATATTCATCATCGGCATAACCAACAAGATCGAGACTGCAAGTATTGCCATAAAATAAGCCCATATCGATAGTTCATTTTAAATACCTCAATATATGTTTGATTCTGTTCTAATGTCTCCTTGTAGGAGCAGAGCTATATCAGTCACTCCCCAAAATCGAGAGACATGACCGGTGCTCGACCGGGTAGCCCCAGTCAAGCGAACCTGTGTGTCTTTCCTATCCCACGTGTACCCCGTATTTTCATTACTCACTAATCAAGTGAAATAGTCATTTATAATTTAAACACCTTCGTACGAGATACACGTAACATGCATGGTTACTTTGCGTGGTTTACAAGTTACACTGCCCCAATACATAGGTACATACTTACATAAGTTCGTAACCCACATTTTCTATCTACGGAGCCTCTAGGGATACAAAAGAATGTTACAATACTTGCCGTTAACAAGGCTCCGGTTATACCTTACACAAATACCAAAATAAAGACTCCGGAAGAAAAGCAGCATGAGCCACGCATGGCCCCGAGAGCAAAGGGAATCACTAATTCAGCTGACGGGAAGTGAAGACGTGATACTGTCTATGGACCGGAGTACATGCTATAGAACCAACTACATTCATAACACGAATGTAGTGCCCGGGCAAAAGGGACGTCAGTACATTTGAATTGTACTAGTATGTATGAACAAACTTTACCCCAAGTAAAATTAATCAATGCACATAAAACAAACAGTAATAGAATCAACTATCAATTGCACATGAAAGGAACAACCAATGCCAAACAAGTTTCACAATCTCTCATTTTCCCCTTTTCAACATCACTTCATCACATCAATGATTTCTCGATTATCATATATTTTCATTTCAATAGTGATTATGATCACTTTTCCACCCTTATTACCTCGGCCACCTTTATCACCACAACTCACCCTTATAACTTTATGTTGCGGTGTGCAACCCGATCCCACCGAATAATCACATTTCACACTACAACAACAGTTCACATTTCATACACATGGCATCAGGCCATCCAGAATATCATTTCATAACAAAAATAATAATTTCACAGTGAGTTTTCATCAACCTCATTACCATTTCCATCATATCCAATAGCCCGTATACAATTTAAGTCACAATGATAATTCCCCATGACAAGTCACACATGATATTACCGCAGTTGTTTCAATTGCATCAATTACGACTTCTTTCCATCATTTATTACACAGCTCTTACCATATAAACACATTCACACATACAATTGGTTTGTTGCCATTTCTTTAGTCCATTATATCAGGACGCTTAACCAACAATGTTCAAGGCATATTAATCACAAGCATTCACAAATAGTCCACATAAGTGACACATACCAATTACTCGTACACCAAACAAGGTAACTTTAAAAGGTTAAAGTTAGCCATACATACCTGATGTCGAATTCCCTTTTTAACTGCTACTTTCAACTCACCAACAGCCTAGTACCTTCAATCTAGTTCACAAGTTAACATATATAATTTAGAATTGAAGTTCACAAATCCAATTCGAACTTTCTTAGGTTATCAACCCCTCATTTTTGTAAATCTTTATTCCTACCCAATTCCTTTTACTAGATTTTAGGTATTAAAGAACATGCATGTATGTTTTCAACTTTTATTTTCAAGAAATAATGCACGAGAATCCCCATTTTCGTTTAAATCTGAAAACCAATGAAAAAGGTGTCACGACCCAAATCGAAGGGCCATGACGGGCACCTGGTGCCTTACTCGACCGAGTACCAATGTAACATATCTTTCTTATCATACTATAATGGGTAAGTGAGACAAAAAACACATCATGAGATAACAAGAATAAAACATAAGGAAATGCTTAAGATATGATGACCCAACATGTTATGCAAATATATATATGTGATATACGGGCCTACAAGGCCGACATAACCATTTGTAAACTCAAAACGTAGGCCAACAAGGCCATAAATGTATCCATACACCTACCATCTGTCTACAAGCCTCTAAGAGTACATAAAATCATAAAGGACGGGACAGGGCCCCGCCATACCAATCAATACATATTCAAAGCATACTGACCAACTAGACAACTTCGGAGCAAGTGGAGTGCACCAACACCTTCGCTAAGCTGATAGCCTACTAGGAGGACTTTCAACCTATCAATCGAGACCTACGGGCATGAAACTCAACGTCCCCAGGCAAAAAGGTACGTCAGTATGAATAAAATACCGAGTATGTAAGGCTAAAAAGCATAAACAAGAATAGTAATGTAAAGTGAGATAGATGAGATACAACATGTAACATCTGAGTGCCTCTGGGGACTACTGACATGAAATGCATAATACATATATATACATAAAATTTTAAAACATTTGCCTCTGTGGGCATCATCATCATCATTTCGTACCCGGCACCATAGAGGACTCGGTAAACACATACCCAGCCACCATAAGGCTCGGTAGAATCGTACCCGGCCATGTGGATCTCGTTAAAACCCAACTGATCAATGGTTGCACAATAGGTGTCGTACCCGGTCGACTATAGCGCTTCTCGGTAGAGTAAAATAGATACATATAATAATGCATGCTCGACTCATGGAATCACCTTCTAAACCTTTTGGAGTGTCTTAAGAACCTTATGGACATCTATACCCTCAATATGAACCTTAGTAGTATTCAAGGATCATACACATTTGCTTAGAATAATTTTATATGAAAAGAACAACACGGACAACCTTATTTGCTAGGACTAGATCCGTTATGAAGTAGCGTATTCATTTCACTTTAGATCATGCTAAAAGAAAGAAGGAAATGCCTTAACATACCTTAAACATGTTGAGTCTTTAATACCTTCCAATTGACTCTTCAAACAAGTCAACTCGATTTATCATAGCATAAGGAGATTCAAAATCAGTGCTGAGCAGAGGCTAAGTCTATAACTTAAGCTAGTAGCTCGTTTTACTTAAATTTGGGCAGAATATCCTTTGTAACAAGGGCCTCCACCAATACTATATACCAACAACAACATACAAGAAATCTATCAACGTATAAATGTCAATAACAGAACACCACATAACAACAATAAGTCACAACTACTTCACGACGAGTGGCAAGCTCCAATTGGAATCCGTATAAACCATCTACCCCTTATAGACTTCTTAAATTAACTTACAAGTATCATTAACATGATAATGAAGTCATTCATCAATGATTCCATCCTTATACCATATATTTATAACAAGGGAAACAATCCACAACTCCAACTATCTTTGATTAGTAACTTTATTCACTAGTTCATGTCTACTCCATCCATTTAACTTAATCAATATCAATATAACCTTAGGCACATGCAAGAACACAATATACCTACCTTCGACAGTAACTTCAAGTCAAAATCCAAGTTATATTCAGCTTACAATAGCCCTCAATGGCAATACAACACCATAGAAGTGACTTAAACTAATCCAAGTATTATCTTGTAGTTTATCATCCTAACAACTTAACCAACATACAAGCAAGCTGAAGCACAATTAGTAGGCTGTTATACTCACCTTAGAAAGCAGCAACAACTTGGAATTTCATCCAAATACAACCCATAACAATCCTCAATGACAACACAACCTCAAAGAGGTGTTGTTCTTCAATAGGACTAGGTTTGATGTTGAAATATGGTGTAATCATTTTGGAATCACTTCAAACCCTTGTGGAATCTGTTTAGAAGGGTTAGGAGAAGTTTGGAGACGCTGTTCAGTTGAAAAATAAGCATAAATAGGCATCCAAATCGTTTATAAATTGAAGTAGGTCAACCACCGCCTAAGTGGGTCCCGTAGGGAGCTCCTTGCGCGATCTTGCAAAAACTTGAATATCTCTCTACTCCGATGTCGTATGGATGAACGGTTTAATATGTTTGAAACTAGACTCGTATATATTCAATTTGGTATGTATATAATCCCTTGATTCAAAGTATATTGGGAGAAGAGTGCATCTACATTTGACCTAAATTTCAGCAAATTTATAAATGTAACTTGTGATGACCTTTGCCAACTCTTGTTCTACAACTTGCTTGCCTTCAAAATGTTGAAAATGAATATCATACGACTAAATTAACTCATATAATAACCTCATTATCATGTTAAGAACCCTAGTCTCACCCCAAAGTACATGTTATAACATTCGAAATTTGTCGACTTTCAACGAAACTTATTTTCTTCTGTTTGTTTAGTATCTAAGCTTTCCAACCCTTTTGGTACTTGTCATTCATGATCTTAAAGATTTGTAACCTCCATGATAACAAGATGAAACTTGCATTATGTACTTTCAAGATGATCTCATTTCTGAGCTTATATCAATTGGCTTACGACGTACTCTTACGTACGAAAACATGGAATGTAACAAAGGGGCTAGGGATTTTACCTGAAAGAATGATGATGAAGATAATTACTCGCAATTTTCGGCCCTGGGCGACTTTGAAAATCAAATTGATGAAGGTAGGACTTTCTCTCTCAAGAATTCTCTCTTCCCTCTCTCTAGTTTTGTTAAGAAATACATTAAAATGAGGGGTTAGGGTGTTTTATTGAAGAAGGGGTCGAGTTTAAAAGTTAAAAAAATTAGGGCCCGAGTCAGATTTGCGGTCACACTTTTCAAAGTGGAAATGAGGTCCGCATAATGGACTGCAAAAATGTTCCAAAACTCTGAAATCTATGTTTGGGTTTGCGGAAGAAATGTAATTCACATACTTGATTTGCGGTCGCATAATGCACCGCAAAATGCCCCTTTGGAAAATTCCAAGATAAATATGCGACGACTATGTGGTCTGCATATCAGTTATGCGGTCGCATAATGGACTGCATTTTAACCTCAATTTTAACCAAACTACTGACTCATTTTGCGACAGAAATATGGTCCGCATACTTGATTTGCCACCACATTTTGGACCGCGTAATAACACTTTTCTGAAAAACTTTGGTTCTTGATTTTTAAATGCTAGATCAGAATAATTTTTACACATTCCTAACACATATCCAAAACTTGGCACTTCATGCTACTAGGTTTTGAGTACAAGTTTTCATGGGGACCTACATCCTCTTCCACTTAAAATCATTCGTCCTCAAATGAGGATTTTTGAAATCAGTTTGGTTTTGAAAATATGATATGCAAACTGCTAAATTTTTCACGAACTCCCATATTTTTAGAAAATTTTGCCATAATTTTCTTTGTAATTTGACTTATCTACCTGTTAGAGAGCCCCCGAAACATAATTCCAAGCACCATTACACAATTCCTATTATCCCTACAACTGGTATACAATTCATTACCTCAATACTTGCACATATTCGATTATTTGTCACATTTTTTACACATAATTTGGTCACTTCAATGAGTCCATACAGTTCAACCACTTCAATACACTATTTACATTTCAATTAATCATTGCCAATCTACACTACCATTAATCGTTCACTTACCGCATAAGTTTTTACAAAACTTTCATTTACCAAAAGGGTTTGCACATGTCTCAAATCACAACACATACAATTCTTGCACAACTTGAGGAGTTACAATAGTAAAGCATTTAGGGGTAAAATAGGGTGTCTTTGCACCAAACTAAACACAACGTTAGTTTGCTTAGAGATAAGAGTTCGCACAATCACTATTAGACTTGTTAAAACATGTGGGGATATTTTTCTTTCATTTCATTTTCCCCTTCCCATGTGGCTTCTTCAAATTATTGACTACACCATAGTACTTTATCTAAAGAAATTTCCTTATTTCTCAATTTACGGACTCGTCTATCAAGAATATCAACCGGAACTTCTTCATACTATAACTCTTATTTAACCTCTATAGCCTCAACCGGCACGTGGGTGGGTGGATCTCCAACTGCCTTCATTAACATAGACACATGGAACACCGGGTGCACTAATGACATTTCAAGGGGTAATTCCAGCCTATAAGCCACTCACCCTATCCTTTGAGCCACCCGATACGGCCCGACATATCTAGGACTCAACTTCCATTTCTTCTCAAACCGCATGACTCCCTTCATAGGGAATACCCTCAAGAACACCCAATCATCTACTTGGAATTCCAATTCTCTTCGACGAATGTCCGCATAGGATTTTTGGCTACTCTGAGCAATTGTCATCCTCTCCTGAATGATTTTAACCTTTTTCCATAGCCTGGTGCATGAGATTTGGCCCTATCGATTGTGCTTCACCCACTTTGAACCATCCGTTCAGAGACCTACACCTCCTTCCGTACAAGGCCCTAAATGGGCCATCTGAATGCTAGTATGAAAGTTGTTATTGTAAGCAAATTCTATACGTGGCAAGTGATCATCCCAATTACCTTTGAAATCCAAGACACAAGCCCGTAACATATCGTCAAGCGTCTGAATAGTCTGCTTTGCTTAACCATCAGTCTGTGGGTGGAAATCCATGCTAAGATTCACCTTACTACCCAAACCTTGCTGAAATTTCTTCCAAAAATTAGCTGTGAACTGGGCCCCTCAATCTGAAATAATAGAAAGTGGAGTGCCATGGAGCCTTATTATTCCCTTGATATACAACTGAGCATACTGTTCTGCAGTATCGGTGGACATGGCTGGCAAGAAGTGAGTTGATTTAGATTTCGTGAGTCGATCCGCTATTACCCAAATTGAGTCGAACTTGTGCTGAGTGCAAGGTAACCCTACCACGAAATGCTTGTTGATCATCTCTCATTTCCACATTGGTGTTTTCATAAGATGAGTTAACCCACCGGGTCGTTGATGCTCAACCTTCACTTGCTGACAATTCGGACATTTAGATACAAAGTCTGCCACACCCCTCTTCATATTGTTCCACCAATAAATTTCCTTGAGATCATGATACATTTTTGTAGAACCCGGGTGTATAGAATACCTGGAATTATGAGCCTCCGCCATTACCCTCTCCCAAAGATTACCCACATCTGGAACACATAGCCTACCGTGACCTCACGATACACTATCGCCGCCGAGTGAAAGTGTTGAAGTCTTGTTATTCAGAATCACCCCATTCATCTGTGCCAATGTTGGATCAATAAATTGCTTTTGCTTGACTTCCGCTACCAGTGACGGTTTTGCTCCATTATGCACCATAACATTTCCTCATCTGAGGTTGAAATACAAACCCCCCAGACATCCAATTGATAAATCTCCCGAGCCAAGGGCCTCTTATCCACCCCCGAGTGAGCCAAATTACCTATAAATTTCCGACTGAGAGCGTCATCCACCACATTCACCTTGGTGGTACAAAATATTCATATCATAATCCTTGAGCAATTCTAACCGCTATCACTGCCTTAAATTCAACTCCTTCTGCTTGAATCAATATTGGAGACTCTTATGGTCTGAGAACACATCCACATGGACCCCATAGAGATAATGCCGACATATTTCCAAGGCAAACACAACTTTCGCAAGCTCCAAATCATGCGTCAGATAATTCTTCTCGTGATTCTTGAATTGCCTAGAGGCATAAACTGTCACCTTGACACATTGTATCATTAGTGGAACATCTTTATCACGTTTCTCTTTCATAAAACCTCTTACGAATTGAGTTCTACTATAATTTTCCTGATATGGTTACAATCTCCTGTGAATACTTGCAACTAACTCTTCCAAATTCTCAACAAAAGACATTACTGAATGAGTTTTCTCATATGACCTTCTGCCTCAAATGAATAACACATGCTAACTTGCACACATACCCTGATAACACCCACTTGCACGATATTTCATCAAATGTGAGGTAACATTGTGCTCCAAATTTTCTTAGTTAAGCTATTCTCCCCATATGTGCCTTTTAAAATTTAAGAACCCGCACTACTTTCCCCAGTGAATATTCTCACGATCCCTCTTCACAGTTAAATACCACCCAAAACACATATCAACACCCTTTCCATGTATACAATTTAGGAAAAGTCACTGGCCTGAGAGGGGCATTCTCTAAATCTTTAGATCATCCCCAATTCTTCGACAATGATTTTTTGGTTTTACTCTTAAGTGCAACCTTACCTGATTCCATTCTCGACGAATAAATAGCCTCTTTCCTCGTATTGTAGCCACCAATAGAGTTCCCTGATATTACGGCTTATGAGTTACCATCTTTAACATGTATGGCCCGTAACAAGTGTTCATCCTCTTTCAATTATTTTGAACCTTTATCTGCCCCTTGGGTAGATTGTGTTGTCTTTGCCCCTTTTGATCACCCTTTGGCTTGGACAATATGCTAGTACCATCTTTGCTTTCTCTCTGGAACTCTCATTCCCATTCCATTTTGCGTATAGTGCATAGTTAATAGCCTTGTTATTCCACACATTTGTATGTCTCCTGTGAACTTGTAATATCATTATGCCTAGTTAATCAGTTTATTATACCACATCTTCACCACCATTAGCCTCACTTTCAATTGTATGTAGACATGAACTGTCTCTAGATCCTTTAGTTGATATTCAATGTCACCCAAGTCAATTGCATTACAGTTGGTCCTTTATAACTTTATTTAACACCTATACTCTAAGCGAGTCCCCCATTATGACGTAAGATATTTCATGATAACCATGACCATCTCAATCTATAGGTTTTCTCCCCATTTCTTCTCGCCTCATTCTTCCTAGCCAGTGAATAGTCACGCGCTCATCTTCATGTTATATTTCATCCCACTCACCTCTTAACTCTTGTTGGGATATCTGTGGGTAATAGTGTCCATCCGCATATCACTTAACGCTTCTTTGTTTGTATGATTCTTTAGAGGCTCTCCATCGAGCCCAAATACCCCTTTGGCTTATTACCGCATCGTATTTATTTACCAAACTCGTCCCGCCTTTCTTAATGCCTTGGAACTTTGGTTAAATCAATCTATAATCAGCTCATTCTAAAAACTTGAAACTTGCAATCTTTCACATTTTACCTATAGTACTTCCTTAGGTTTCATTATTCCTGGCCTTCTAACAAGTATAAAATCCCTTCACATACATTATTCTTAGTTCCTAGGATCGTTGACCCTATCATTCACATAGCCCTGCACGAATAATTTATCTTCCCTAACCTTCGACCTCCTTGGGGTACTAGTTGTCTATCATTAACATTTCTTTTCATAGAGTCATGTTACCCATTACCTATTTTCTAGATTGCACGTCTTTAACCAAATGTTCAAACATCATAGCTATATGGTCTAACTCTTGCTTCATTGTATTTAAGTATCCCCACGATGGCCCTTCCTCCCGACTGATGATTTTACCGCGTTTTGACCAAGACTTATTTGTTATCATTATGATTTGGTCTAATTGCCATGTTTGGGGCTTTGTGTCGACCTGTAGAACCTTAAGAGCATTTTGATTGATTCTCCTCACTTTACTTGTTAAAAATCATATCCCTAGTCTTTTTTCTATTTGATTAAACAATGTGAACCGGTTTTGTCAATGCTAATCCTAAATGAGAGAAATATATGGGCGGAGACCCCTATCTTTTATTATTGTGTCCGAGAAGCTGTGAGTATAATAACTGAGAGGGGTTGAGTACCCAACAGTGAGGATGTTATTTATATTATACATCGGGCTACACGCCGCATCAAAAGCCTTTATGGATCGGGTTGCACGCTGCAATAAATGTTTATATGGATCGAGCTGCGCGCCGCAACAATATAAAACTTCGGCTGTAGGAGCCCCTCCCGGAGTCTGCACACCCCTAGTGAGCGTAGTCGACTATTTATATAGACCGGGATGCACACGACAACGATTAGTTTGATTTCGGTTATATTGAGAGATATATGGATTAAGTGCGAGGATGAATACTAACTAATAGATACTGTGCTCGAGGAGCAAATTTATACTTGTTAATTACCTGATAAGCTCCCTGTTTATATGATCTAAAGAGATTTCACTTGACTTCTTCTCTGTTTTACTGCTTTAAGTTATTTTTACTGCTCTGATATAGAACTGCTTAGTGCCTTTGCGTGTTTTCATACTGTCAGCCATTATTTATGAGTATTAGTCACTGGGTCGGAGTACTCATATTACTCCATATACCTTGTGTGCAGATCCAGGTGTTCCCAAAGCATATTGAAAGCTTTCTTGTTGTTCAGCATTTACCGGAGTCATTGAGGTAGCTGCATGGCATCCGCAGGCCCGATTTATCCTTCTATCTTTTACTTTTCAGCATTCTTAGACTATCTCTGTATTAGGCTATTTAAATCTTGTAATAGAGGCGCTTGACACCAGATCGGTGGGCTATGTAGTGATGTTACTATGACTTCCGCATATTTTATCTACTATTTCAGTCGGGGGTCGGGGTCGTGACAAGTTAATTCTTTATTCTCATAACCGTTGCTTTGACTCTCTCTTCCTCTCACATCTTCTACATATGGTTCAAGAGTTGTGTATTTTCTGCTTCTCCTCTTATTTCACCTGCTTGCGATGTAAGAAAATTGAAGAGTAGAAGTCCACAATTGAAAACCATTCAAAGTTTTGCTTTTAAAAATGATTTTTTAAAGATTTGTAAGTTATTTGGATTAGGTGTTGTTCCAGTTGATTGAAAATATCAAAAGAAGTTCAAATTTTAAATTTGAAGTGATTTGCAATAGACGCAAGGAAGAAGACGAAGTCAGTTTTTTGTATAATTATGTATAATCTTGTATAATAGTGTATATGAGTGTATAAACAAACCTTATACACTATTATACACTTTTATATACCTTTATACAAGCGTATGTAGACGAACTTCTATCATGATTTTCAATTGTAATTCTCGTTTAAAATCAGTCCAAATCTCCATTAAATGACTTCAAATTTTATATACAACGTCCTTATACCATTTCTAACAAGTTTAAATAATACCCACTCCAAATTTCTCACAGAATTAACTTTGAGATTTAAACCTACATATTTAAGTTTGTTAAAAATATAATTTTCACCATCCAAATGAATTTAATTTGTTAAATTAATATTTGAGTCACAGTTACCGATTCAAAAATTAATTTAAAAGCTTGAGGAATATTTTTTAAAAATTAAATAGTAATTTTGGGATCTTATTTGAGTTAGATGTTGAATCTTAGCCTATTATTTTTGGGCTAGTTGGTTGTAAATTGAAATAGAGCAAACTTCATTTGTAGCCACCATGGAAAAACTAATGACAATAGCTAGCCATAAAATAAACCATAAAACAAGCAGCCCAAAACTACAGCATAAGTGGAACGATGATTGAACCTGTATTTTGTCCAATCTTTCTCTAAGACATGCTTAGTTATGTGGTGCATCAATTGCAAAAAATTCTGTCTCCTTATTTTTTCACATTCCAAGTATCTTCATTCAGTTCCCCTCCAGAATGCACATCGTCTTAAGAACTCGAATTCATCTTTGTTTCCATTGTTGAGAATTGAATTTAAGGAGGGAAATAGGACTCATTATTGAGCTTGAAGAATCAGTATTTGTGTTGAAATTAGAGGGCGTTGACTATGAAATTGATTGAAATGTGAGAGTGAAAGTCATCCTTCACGTCTGGAAATTGCACTTACAGTTCTCCTAGCAAATGTTATGTGACTTGAAGTTGAATTGTGAGTGAATTTCTAATTGCAGAAGAAATTCCAAGAATCCTTGCTTCTGATTGAAGTTGTGCCCTGTTTTTGATAGTTTAGGCAGCTAAAAACTGCAATTCTGGATAATAAACTATTAATATACAAATTGAAGTTCTTCGCCAGTCTTTGCACCTATTTTTTAGCAGTTCCGTAGAACTGTTTCTCAGCCAATTTCCCGCACTCTTGAACATCTTTGTTCAACATTAAAATATGTTGATCTCCCGCACTTTTTGAGCAAATTTTCTATACTTTTATCTTGCTTTCTAGAAGAGACTTGAAGCAGTAAATCAGATTTTACGGGATAAATTTCTACTGATTTGAGTAGTTTTTATTTCTAAAAGTCATTTTAGATTATGTATTAGACTAGAGAGCATTTCTTTCGAATATTGATATATTACAAAATATATATGCAAAATAGGTTGTCACTATATAAAAATTATACAAAAATAAACTGTCACTATAAATTTTTTATACAATAGATATACATAAATAGACTGTCATTATATAGAAAATATATAAAATAGACTGTCACTATATAAAAATATACTAAATAGACTGTCACTATACAATCTATATACAATAGATTGTCACTGATTATATACAAAATATATACTAAATAGACTGTCACTATACAAAAATATATAAAATATACTGCCACTATACAAAATAGACCATCATATACAAAATACAAAATAGTCAGTCACTATACAAAAAATTATACAAAACAGGCTATCACTATATAATTTATATACAAATAGAGTGTCACTCTACAAAATGTATACAAAAATAGAATGTCATTATACAAAAGATATACTAAATAAAATGTCATTATACAAAATATAAACAAAATAGTCTATCACTATATAAAAATATACTAAATAGATTGCTACTATACAATTTATATACAATTAGCTCTCACTATACAAAATATACACAAAATAGACCGTGCTATACTAAATAGACTGTTAGTATACAAAAAGATATAAAATAGACTGTCACTATGCAAAAAATATATAAAAATAGACTGTTATTATACAAAATCGATATTTCGTATTTGAACTGCATTACATATTTCATTCAATTCATAGCTAATACTTATCAGATCCAGAAGTACAAAATACATTTTAAAAAGGCAAAAAAGGAGCTGCTCTATCGCGCCAGGGAGGGTCAAACCTACAACCTTCAGCTTGGAAACAGATGCTCTATCCATTGAGCTACAGGCGCTTGTGTTGTGTGTTTATTCCTTTCGGCTACTATATACAATATGTTTGGGCCAAAAAGTTATTTTCTATAACTGAATCAAAACATGAGCTATTAAAATTTTGAGAGGCTATCAAAGTAATTTTCATAGGCTATAAAATTGAAAAGTGAATATAGTGTTATAAACTAAAGCAAAAGACAAGAACAATAGAACAAGAACAATAGCAATAGAGAGAAGAGTAGAGAGAGTTCTTCTTATTGAGTTGAGAGGGGTCTCAAGGGATGATTTACAATGGTAGGGGGCACCTCTATTTATAGGGGAGAGGAAGATTTAGCTACCACTAATAGAACTCTAAAATCTCTCTAATTACATACATTAAAGACATTCACCTTAAATAGAAGTGTAAGAATCTTCTATTTCATAACACTCCCCCTTGAATGTCTATTCAATGATGTGCCTCATTAAAACCTTAAAACAAAACCCAATGGGAAAAATTAAAGTAAGGAAAGAGTACACATGTTTGAATGTGCGCCTATTGGTTGCCTCGTTAAAAACCTCGCAAGGAAAACCCAATTGGGACAAAACCTTGTAAGGGAAAAAGAGTGCAACGCGCATTGACTCCCCCTAATGAGTACATCAATTTAAGCCTTGAGTATTTGCATTCCAACCTTGTGCATCATCTTCAAAACGATCTTTGGTAGATGCTTGATGAATAAATCAACCATATTGACTTGAATAAATATTCTGCACCTGGAAATCATCATTCTTGATAGATATGAACATCTTCATATGATGTCGTGGAATAACACTTCAATATCTCCATAGATGAATTCTCAATGCCATCATGCTTATAGTTATAGCAAGATTCATATGTACACAAATTGTACTTAGGATGTGGTACTTCAGGACCACGAATTGCATATGCTTCAAGCAACTTAAATCTTTCAAGTTAAGTCATATAAGCCATATAATAAACTTTAGCTGCATATCAAGCTTTCATTAGTGATACTAAACAAATAAGATATCGAAAACTGACTATACATACCTTTGACTTTTATCTTTCAAGCATTTGAACTATAGGTTCAAAACTACATGTCTTTCATATGGAATCAATTCTTCTTGAATTGTATCTCTTCCATTTAGTTACTTTCTTTGAGTCAGCAAATGCGTATAGCATGCTTTGCAATATGTTGCAATTGCATTTCCCTTTTATGAACTACAGGTTCATATCATGATATTCGGGGATATACATATACAAATAAAAATTCATCCCATGTAACACTTTCTCAAGTGTTTATCATGTCTCCCCCTCATGTTAGTAAAGCTAACATGTTTCCTCAACTTTGGAAAATCATCTTTGTGCATTATGTCAATATACACAGCACCTTAATAATAAGATGAAATTATTTGGTTCCTGACCCTGAACCACTTGTGAGGGGAGAATATACTCTCGTATACAACTTATATCAAACTGATATATATATAACTTAGTTCTCATAAGAAACAGTTTAGCTATTAAGTGGCAGCACTCAATAATTATCTTGCTAAACCAACTTTAATATAAACCAACTTATCAAGATGAACTGTCTTGAGTAGAGAATCTGGAAACTATGCTCGAAGTTAGATTACTGAGCGATTTACCTCGCAAGCACTGCCAGGCTGCGGGTTAATAACAATGGCGCATGTAACCATATCATAGATGCATCATATGTGGTATACATGGCAGGTGAATGGGCCCATATTCACCTTTGATATTTCCAGAATCAAGGGGCTTCAACCCGAACTCTTTAGTTGGTCAGTTCATTACTGAGAACAAGAACTTCTAGTTCTTTGATATTCACCTATGTGAATTTGCACATCATACTTCAAATGAGATGGCTAACACGAATGTCAACTGAATAAATTATCAATATTGGTAAATTTCAAATTTACACCATGACATGTGCACTTATCAATAAACTTCGGGTTTATTATGACATGGGTTTTATACCAATAGATATCCACTTTATTGTGGCATTCTTTCTTTTGTGTAGTACAAACTGGAGAACAAAGCGGGTAGCTTTTCATATACAAATTACCCCGCTACAAGTTGTAGTAATAGGAGAATCAAAGCCTTCCTTTATTTATAGTCTCAATATCATCAATCGCCTTCGCGTGTACTTTTGGAAACTGAATAAGTTTCTTTGAGACTTACTACAGCACAATACTCAATTGTGTTTCTCCAACATAGTAATAATTGGCTCTTCGAGAGCTCTCAATTAATTTTGTACTACCACAGACTGAGGTTCGAGATCCTCACATTCTTGCATTCCGTATTTTCAAGAGTCTCAGGCTCAATAGATTCTTCGTGAATCTCGGAATTAATCAAATCATGAGCGTCCTCATGTGATTCTTTCATAGTGTCATTTAGATCGTTCTTTTTCCTCTTTCTAGGATTTCGATCTTTGGAACCTAATGGTCTACCACGCTTCTGGCGTGCATTTGACTCATTGGATATGACACTAGATATTTGTCCAATAGGGACTTCAATACGGATCGGAACATTTTCCGCGTGAATGTGGGATTTCGTTATCCTCTTCAAGTCCGTAAATGCGTCAGGCATTTGATTTGCTATTCTTTGCAAATGGATAGTCTTTTGTACCTCTTTCTTTCAAATAGAGGTATGTGGATCAAGATGAGATAATGATACATTTTTCCACAAAATTTCCCATTTGGTTTCACCGACTTCTCCCCCTAATTTTGGGAAAAGTGTCTCATCAAATTGACAGTCTGCAAATAGTGCAGTGAACAAATCTCCTGTCAATGTTTCGAGGTAGCGAATAATGGAGGACGATTCATACTCAACATATATTCCTAACCTTCTTTGCAAACCCATTTTGGTGCGGGATGGCGGTGCTACAGGCACCTATACTGCGCATCCAAAGCTTCTTAAATGGGATATATTGGGTTCATGACCCAAAACCAATTGCAATAGGGAATATTTGTGATAATTCGTCAGTCAGAGACGAACTAGCATTGCTGCATGCGAAATGGCGTGACCCTAAGCCGAAGCGGGCAGCCGACAAAGTAGCATTGCTGCATGCAAAATGGCGTGAACCCAAACCGAAATGGGCAGCCTCGTTTTCATGAAGAATTCAAGATTATTCTCATCTATTATCCATTAACTTTGCAAACGCAAGGTTGCGTGATGGCAACAAGCACACATTAGACCATCTACAGGATGCGTCTATCAAGACCATGAAATACCTAAACGACCCACTAGGTGGGTGAATAGGTCCACAAATGTCCCCTTGTTAACGTTCCAGAAACGGGGGTGACACGGTCCCAACCTTTGTTGGGGATGGTCTGATAATCAGCTTGCTTTGATAAACGTCATGCCTTTGGGCAGAGTTACATATGTTCTTCCGGAGCCTTTAATCAATTTACTACTTCTATAGATTGTAGTAATGTTTGCCTTACACAATTACTCTTCTTTTCTTTGAGTATTGTATGTGTAGTACATGAATCAATACAATAAAAATAAGTTGTTTTAATATAATAAAACAATAAATTCAATACAATTGTTATTATATATATTTAAGTGCTCCAACTATAATGCATAAACTAAAAAGTTCGTCACCTACTGTTACAAGAGTAAATCAAAGTTTCTTGCATAAAAGTGTATTCAGTTATTATTTTAGCACCTCATTCTGTCAAAAACATTAATATTATAAACATCAAATAAGATAACTGTTAACACCATGAAGTCCCTTACCGTATTGTGCCATCAATGTAAGTGTAAGAGTGCTGAATGTGTCAATACAGTTGCAAACTTAGTTATGTTATGAGATTGCGTGCATGCATAGCAAAACTTAAAACTACAAAAACAATCATATTATCCATACACAAAACTATTTTGATTGTTTGACGCCAACATGACTAGTACATAACAAAATACAGAATGATCATCATAGAAACGGTAAAGTAGAGGCAAACACAAAGGCATATAAATAGTTTCTGAAAACACTGCCCAATGGACGACTACTGTACGATTGTGACCAACTTTAAGTTGTCATATCTCTCCTTTAAGCCATTCCACAAGATAAGTGGATCTTTGACTGTGAGATATTCAATTTTCAAACCTTTATCAAGGTGATGGCGCAAGAAAATCAAGGCCTTAGCACAGTTTCAAACCTTCATCAAGGTGATGGCGCAAGAAAATCAAGGCCTTCGTATAGTTTCGGGTGGATGCACTATTTCTTTCTTTAATGGCGTCTTCAAGACCCATAGTATCCAAAATGGATTTAAGTATCCAACACCCATATCATATAGTTCTTGCCCGAAATTTCGAGGGCAACGAACTTTCTTTTCATATTGTCATACATATGACACAATTGCGTCAAGAGCGTGTTCATACTTACAGGCTCTATTACAATTATCACATTCACTTCAGGGAATGGATCATAATCATGTGTTTTTCACAATCTTATGTCAAATATTACTTTCATAAAGTGAAAGATTATTTTGAGAATCCTTATTGTTCTCATTATCACAATAATGACGATTATAATTTCGTCTATTGCCACGTCCATGGTAATACTTTTGTCTTCTTTCAGACTTACCACATACTGCTTCCACATTCACTTCAGGGAATGGAGCAAATTCAATGGGACGGGTTTTCAATTCTTTGTCCACAGTCATACATGAATTTAATCATGGCAGGACATAGAGATTATACCACTTCGTGTGATTATAATTTCTTACAAACTCCATTAGAGTTGTATTCAAACTTGATTGTCTATATTTGTATATAAAATCAAATTATAGAATTTCAAGAATTTGAAAAGGAAAAGTAAATTACTTACCTTTAAGGTATACCAATAAATATTGTGATATCAAATATACCTCTTCTATTTTTCCGTATAGAAAATAGCCCAATAATGACTGTTGCTGATGTTCCATCCACCAGTGTAGTAACTCCGATCTTCAAGTGGATCTTCTCTATGTGTTCTTTCGGCAGCCAATACTAAAGATGAGTTTCCAGTACCATTGCTCTCTGCCAGAAACCTTTTACTTCCATAAATTGACTCACTGCCTACACAAACAAAAGTTGAGACACTCGAAAAGTTTCAATTGGTTAGAGACTCGTGCTGATAACGTGTTATAAACTAAAGCAAAAGACAAGAACAATAGAACAAGAACAATAGCAATAGAGAGAAGAGTAGAGAGAGTTCTTCTTATTGAGTTGAGAGGGGTCTCAAGGGATGATTTACAATGGTAGGGGGCACCTCTATTTATAGGGGAGAGGAAGATTTAGCTACCACTAATAGAACTCTAAAATCTCTCTAATTACATACATTAAAGACATTCACCTTAAATAGAAGTGTAAGAATCTTCTATTTCATAACATATAGATTGTTTTCATGTGAAATTTTCCCAAGGTATAATCCAAACCATAAATACATTCTAATAGAAAAGAATCCGCACAAAGTGCATTACGGGTCGAATCCGCCCCGTTAAAGTTCGCCCTATATTACCGAAACGCACATTTTCGTCGTCACCAACGCTTCTCAGCTCCCCCCACCCCCACGAACCCCAAAAGCTCTCCAGCTCTCCCCCTGTTAAAGTTAAACACGCCGGCGACGGCTAAAGTCCCCAAACTTCTCGTCAAATTGAAGCATTCACATTAGAATTTTCATCTCCATACTGTACGTGTCCACTTCTTTACTGCTCCGCGTTTCGCCTTTCTAGTGAGACAGCTTTCTCTGCTTTTCCTTATCTTTTTCATCTTTATTTTGAGCCTTGTTATAACGCATTGACGTAATTTTTCTGCTCCGTTTGTTCTTTTAGTGCTATTAATTGAATTCAAATAGATCCCTAGATTATTGCTAATTACTTCGTATGCCTGTCTGCTGTGCTTTTGTTTTTCTGGCGCTTTAAGGTTCTTTCCAATGTGCAGTTGTTTTTGTTACATTTTCTCCGTGTTTTGTTTACTTTCTTTGCCATATTATCTGCTTTAGGGTTTTTGAGACTTATGAATTTTATGCTTATTCAAAGAGTTGCGTTTTTACCTTTTGATCCCCAGTGGGGAAAAGCTTTAGGAATGTTAAGGAAGGAATTGGTGTTCTTTGTGAGGAAAATAATGTTGTTTGAATGATGGTGGTGTCAGGACCAAATTGCGCGCAACCTCGATTATTCCATCTGCTGCCTTCCACTAGCATAGGTACCTGTAACTCTGTCCGGAATGGGGGGTGGGGTGGGGCGGTTGCACACTTCGTTTCGTGCATAATTTTGATTTTACTAGTGAAGAATAAACATAGGCTTGAGAATAAGAAAAATTGTGAAACATTGGAGAAAAACATGAAAGAGTGGAATAAAAGGGGGCGACCACCATTATCATTCTCTTTTTAATCTTCCTCATTTTACTTGTTATAAGAAGATTATTGTGGGGGAGAAGTTCTATTATTGTCTTCAAATCTGAATAATAACAACTCCAAAGTCCTCTTGCTTGACTTTTGTATATGCGTTTGCTATGGTGAGATTTTGATATAAGACATAGAGGGGATGTATGGCTTCAGTTATCATCTTTCTATTGTAAGGTGGAAGACAGAAAATTATGTTGGTATTGCTGAGAGAGTTCACTTGTGTTCGTATTAGCTTAGTGAAAAGCCATTAATTTTTGGTTAATGAAGTTCTATCCAGATTATCTTGGAGATTCTGAGGTGTAACTTTGGGAGTCTTCATACTAGATACAAAGATCTGCCTTTGGGAGCTAAATATAAGTCTTAGGGAACATGGCAAGTAACATTTAAAAGTTCTATCCTCAAAATATTTAAAAGTTAAAGAAACTGTCAAACTCAAAAAAACATATTTGTTACTTGGTAGTAGAGCAGTTTTAATAAATAGTGTATTTGATGCTCTGCCCACTTATACTTTGTCACTGTTTCACTAAGCTAAATATAGCTTAGTGGTTTGCAATACTCAAGACAGCCTGCAGAAAAAGGGGATTTATCTGCAGCTGGTGCTATATGTGGGAGGATGCCTCGGAATCTGTCTATCACCTTCTCCTACATTAGTACATTTTAAGCTCACATGGCTTTTATGGTTAATGTTTCTAAGCGTTTTTGGAGTATACTACTCTAGGGTTAGGTTATACCATGGAACATTCAGCAAGTTTTAATCATTTGGAATGGGCAGAGCACTGCAAAAACTTGCAGGCAACTTTGAAGATCAGTTTCTTCTCCATATTCTGGAGTATTTGTCTTGAGAGAAATAGTAGATGCTTTTGTGAAAATGTAGAACATATGTCCTCTGTAAAATATAAATGTGTTAAGAATCTGTTCTTCTGGTGTAAGAGGTAAAACAGTTACTGATTTTGTTACTCTGTCTGATCTTATGTACTCCTTCAACCTATAGAAGGAGAAGAACTTCCTTTGTGCTTATACAGTACCTCCTTGGTTCTCATCAATAAAACTTTTACCCTCTTATAGAGAAATCTTAAGACTAAAGTCCAAGTTTATCTTTATGCTAGCATTTTGATGCAAGCTAGGAATTGTTTACAATGTTGAGAAGTGATAGAGTTCGTCAGTTCCTTCAAAACATTCAAGGAGTTGGATTTTGTAATCTCATATTAGGACAGCCGCTAAGATAGTGCTGTTGTTGATGCAATAGATCATTATGTATTTATCAGAATAAAAAAGTTCACTGGTGGTCTCAAGAGTCATGAAGACTTCTTACGGTGCATTTGTTGGATACTTGGAGTATTGGAGTTTAGTCTGGTTGTTTGCAGGCAGAGAGAAGTATGTATGAGGTGAGTTGCAATGTTTCTAAAAATAAAAAGTGCAAAAAAGAGGTCCATTAGGCGTCAAGCAGAAAAGCAAGAAATGATGAAGCGCACAATTTACAAAGAAAATAAAAGTACCAATATATGATTATGGTACTATAATAGTAAAATTTCAATTGAAATAGCTAATTCCAGCATTCAGTATATACAGTAATGTCAATATTAATCCAATTCATAAGGTTGAGATTTAAAGAATCAACCACTTTTTGTTGGAATCACTATGTGTGTCATATGTTGAAGCGCACACTTATTTAGGCGCACGATTTTGTCAATGAAGCGACAAATCCATGCTTCGCATTGCTTCATCACTTTAAGCAGCGAATCAATGTCTTTTAATAACATCGGAGCTGACATTCATTCTCTACTGTTCTCTATGTTACTTCTATGAATCCTACAGTATTCTTGCCAACAAATATACTTATGATCCAGATCTTCAGAAGCAAGTGTATACATGTTCGTCCAAATTGAGCATCAGTCTCTGTAGAAACTCTGAATCGTATAAGTTTATCTGAAAAGGTACTTAATATAATGTGGTGGGAGAACTTCCTAGTATAAAAAAGTGGTATACGATAGTAAAGAACCTTAACAAAAATATGATTCTCTATGAATAACATCAAATCTTCTAAATTGACAGCTCCCTCTTGAATTTTCCAAACAACAAAAACAAACTACTCGTTAGTTCCAAACAAGTTGGGTAGCTATATAAATTCTTTCCGACTATGTTTCTCCATTTAAACGCTTTTCTTTTTCTTTTTTTGATAAGGTTCTGTAGTTAAATTTATCTCAAGCTATATCATACAAAACAAAAGTAAAAGGTACTTGATGTTCTCTATATTTTCTTCTTGAGTGCTCTTGATTCATATAATGTGAATTTGCCGACTATATTAGTTTTGCGACTGGTCTTCAAACCTAGTACACCATCACGGTTTCATGCTCTTGGAACGTCAACACTATGATAATGGTTACCGTTTACCTTTTACTGGCATCACTGAGTGGTAAATAGTTGAAATAACTGAATTCAAACTAAGTCACTCAATTAAATAAGTGGGTATTAGCTTTGTTAGCTAGATAAGAAATACATGATTACATGATGTCTAAATTCCTAATTCATTGTTCTTGTATGTTACATTCTCCTTTTAACGCATTGAGCATAAAATTGTAATTTTGAAAGCCCTTTGTTTGGGTCTACAAGTGTAATCATGTTTTGAATTAGGTGATGTATGCGCTCCAGTCCTATTCTTTAGACAAGTAGATATGCAGTACTATGCTTCTTATGTGGTTGTTGAATCTGCAGTTTGCTGACATTTTGATCTGCAGGTATAGGTTAGAAGGTATATTTCCATGGGGAGACATTTGTAACCAAAATGTATTCTAAACGATCTGGTCAAGCTGATGGTGCTGATCCAGGGCCAGTTCGTACAAGTGACAGGCTTAGGCGAAGGCCAACATTGTATGGCCGCCCATACTTGTATTATACTCCAAAAATTATCCGCCCTAATAGAAGCAAAACCAAGACAAGGACTGCAGCATCTCAGATTGCGAAGATGTTGTGTCCAGGGAGTCGGCCAGTGCGGACAAAAGATCCAGATGTATGGTTGTTTCTTGTTTTTTCTGTCTGTTGATTTGGTTTGGTCATCTTGTGGACAAAGCACATCTTCCTCTTTTAGGTTCTTAAAACTCAAGATCTGTTTTATCTTTAAGTTTACTCTGAATTGACAGTTAAGGGCTAGTGAACATATCTCAAGTTATACGACATTAGCATCCTTTTCATGCTTATGGTAGTGAATGTGAGGTATCTGATATGCAGCTGGATTTAACTAATGGCGCTATTTATAAATTGTTACAAAAATTAATGTTGCGTTTTGGAAACCCTTACCATAGTGCCTGCTTAGTTCAATTTCATCAATGGGTTATTCTGTATATGGCATTGGATGGCGACATCTCCGCCAAATCCTTCCATCTCTGCTGAAGTTAACCTTGTTCCATGTGTGGTTGGGAATTATCATTTTTCCTTTGTCTACCCATTTGATTCTGTTACTTTTTTTTTTTCATGATATTTATCTTCTTATTTGCACATATTTCATAAGGTATTTGAAAAAATATTTATGAGAAGAAAGAACAGTAAGGTGTTTGAAATGATTTTTGGCAGTCAGTTGCCGCCAACCTTCGGCGCTCTACTAGAAAGAGGAGAATTTCTGTGAACCTTGAAGGATATACAGATAGCTCTGGAACTGAGGATAATGACCTAATGGTAAGTTATTGTCTTGCTAGCATGTGTTTCCAACTCAAAATGTAAAGGAACATATAGCAAGTCATCTGTGATTATTGAATTATCTAATTTGCCATACTACGAGAAATGGTAGATGTTCCTTTGAAACTCGGTTTAATGTGAATTTGTTTCAGAACCCGAAGTATCGAAGTTCCAGGAAACAGATAGATAATAACAGTGCAAGTCAGGATGACCTCAACCCTCGACGTGAAGGACTGCGTCCTCGTCGTGCAGGATTACGACCTCGTCGGGCAAGGACTGTTGCAAGACAACCGTTAAATCTAAGGTCTGATGATGAACAAGATACTTCTGACGAGAAGATTGGCCAGGATGATCCTGAAAATGGAAATGATGTGGATGATAATGATGCTGATGATGG
Source organism: Nicotiana benthamiana (assembly GCA_034376525.1). Lineage (NCBI taxonomy): Eukaryota > Viridiplantae > Streptophyta > Magnoliopsida > Solanales > Solanaceae > Nicotiana > Nicotiana benthamiana. The sequence goes on along the minus strand of CM067326.1, from coordinate 79,098,174 downwards.
TGAGGCAGAGGATGAGGGTGGCGGTGACGGTGATGGAGAGGATGAGGGTGAAGATGAAGGCGACGAAGATGGTGATGATGAAGAGGGTGAAGAACAGGATGGTAGAAGGCGGTATGACCTCCGCAACCGAGCTGATGTCAGTAGGCTTTCTATGGAAGGAGCTAAACAAAGGCCAAGATCTCCTCGTAGAGTACTTCAGCAAGGGATGGGAACCAAGGTGAACAGAGATGTGAGAAGAGGAGGATCCCGAGTTCATAAACGTCATCGGATGACACGTGGTGATGACTCTGATGATTCTCTTCTTGTAGATGAGCTGGACCAAGGTCCTCCAATTCCTTGGGGTAGAGGGGGGAGCAGATCTGGACCACCTTGGCTTTTAGGGGGATTAGACATGCAAGGAACATCATCTTGGGGATTAAACGTGGCTGCATCTGGATGGGGTCATCAAAGTGAGGTGTTCACTAATTTGACATCCGGAATTCAAACTGCTGGGCCAAGCTCCAAGGGAGGGGCTGATATTCAACCACTCCAAGTGGATGAAACTGTAAGCTTTGATGACATTGGTGGGCTTTCTGAATATATTGATGCACTGAAAGAAATGGTATTTTTTCCACTATTATATCCAGACTTCTTTGCAAGTTATAACATCACCCCACCAAGGGGAGTTTTATTGTGTGGACCTCCGGGTACAGGTAAAACACTGATCGCGAGAGCATTAGCTTGTGCTGCATCAAAGGCTGGCCAGAAAGTCAGTTTTTATATGCGGAAGGGTGCTGATGTCCTGAGCAAATGGGTGGGTGAGGCTGAAAGACAGTTAAAATTGTTATTTGAAGAAGCTCAGAGGAACCAACCTTCCATCATTTTCTTTGATGAGATTGATGGGCTTGCTCCTGTTAGGTCTAGCAAGCAGGAGCAGATTCATAACTCCATTGTGTCAACTTTGCTGGCTTTGATGGATGGTCTTGACTCTCGAGGGCAAGTAGTCTTGATTGGTGCAACCAATAGGGTTGACGCCATTGATGGAGCCTTGAGGCGACCTGGAAGATTTGATCGTGAATTTAATTTTGCTTTACCTGGCCTTGAGGCACGCGCTGAAATATTGGATATTCACACTAGGAAGTGGAAGCAGCCTCCTTCGAAAGAGCTAAAAATGGAACTTGCAGCTAGTTGTGTGGGGTATTGTGGTGCTGATCTAAAGGCATTGTGCACAGAAGCTGCTATTCGTGCATTCCGTGAAAAGTATCCTCAAGTTTACACTAGTGATGACAAGTTCCTGATAGATGTTGAATCAGTCACGGTGGAAAAGTATCATTTTTTAGAGGCCATGACAACAATCACTCCAGCTGCCCATAGAGGCTCAATTGTGCACTCTAGGCCATTATCTTCTGTTGTTGCACCTTGTCTGTACGAACCTCTCCGGAAAGCTATGAGCATGATTTCGGATATTTTTCCTCTTTCGGTTTCTTCAGAATTAAGCAAACTTTCCATGCTCTCCTATGGATCTGCTATTCCTCTTGTGTACAGACCTCGACTTCTGCTATGTGGTGGTGAAGGTGTTGGGCTGGTAAACTTCAGACCTCTCTTTTATCAGTTGGAGAAATATGGACTTCACACTAAATATACTTACTCATGTAGTTTTCCAGGATCATGTAGGGCCTGCAATTTTACACGAATTGGAAAAATTTCCTGTTCATTCACTTGGACTTCCATCCCTTCTTTCTGACCCCGGGGCCAAGACGCCAGAGGAGGCATTAGTTCACATATTTAGTGAAGCAAGGAGAACAACCCCGTCAATACTCTATTTACCTCAATTCCATCTTTGGTGGGAGAATGTGGGTTATTTCTCATCTTTCTTTTTCCTCCTCCTTGGTGCTTTATTTTGACATTTTTAGTGCATAGATGATTTTTTGACCCTGCTTATTTCTTCAGGCACACGAGCAGCTTAAAGCTGTTCTGCAGACACTGTTGGAAGAGCTACCGTCTGACTTGCCTATACTATTATTTGGGACTTCCTCAGTACCACTTTCTGATCTACCTGATGAACCTTCTTCAGTATTTCCGCACCATAGCATGTATGCTCTATTTAGCTTGAACTCCACCTTTAGTTGTCTTTTCATTAGCACAATTCTCTTTGCATACTTTGGATGTGCTTATCATCTACCTTCATTTCATCAATTATCTAATTCTTCCCAGCTGCTTCTAAATTTTACTTCCTCATCTTAGCTGGCTAAAAGTTTCATTTTAAGTTCTGTTTGGAGATTGATGTGTTCAATGATGTTATTTATATTTGTGGAGAGTTTTCAAAATAGTGAATAATTGTATCAATGATGGTACTCTGCCTACTTTGTAGTTTCTGCCGCTAGCTTTTTATCCTGAGCATCAGGGACAGTATATTCCTTTTAGGATAAAAATGAGGTTTGCAGTCACAGAAAGTTCTTACCTTGAAGTTCAGTGGGGTCAAAGTTAATACTTCTTCTCCAAAGGCTGTGAGAATAAGTTAGGTAGGGGGAGAAGAAAGGATGCCCTCTGGGCCTAAATCACATTTTGAGCTGTGGTGGTGATCTCAAGGTTGCATCTGAAAGTACTCTTGGATATATTCTTTTTCTTGAAAAAGAAAGTAGTCTTGGATATATTTATTGCTCTTTGCCTTCCCTTGCTGTTATCATGAAATTCTATCATAAAATTATGTATGAATGATATTCAATGGCTTCTTACAACATTTTAGAAAAGTTACAACCTGTAGTATTCGTAATATTCTTATATTTTCATGTTCCTAGATCTTTGTTATTACACGTGTCATTCTCACCATTTGTATTAGATGTATTTCTTATTTCTAGATCTTTGTTATTACACGTTGTGTCTTTGTTATTTCTTGTTATTATTGTTTATTGCTTCCTTTTTGTTGTTCCTTGAGCCGAGGTCTATGGGAAACCACCACCCTACCTTCAATGTAGGGTCTGCGTACATATTACCCTCCCCAGCTCCCACTTGTGGGATTACACTGGGTTATTTGTTCTTGTTGCTAGGGAATATGGAACCTCTCAAACAGCTCTTCTGTACAGTTTATCTGGCTTTGGAACATTGCTTATTTGTATCATTGGTGGTAAAGCTGAAGGAAATTTGGTCTATAAACCCTTCTCTTTTCTTAGGTGAATAGCTGTTTACGGATCAGTTTTTCATGGACCTATTTAAGATGGCCACGAACTATTTTTAAATCCTTATTAGTTCTCCACTCTTTTTTTTATATAAAGAAATTGAAAGATGGTCGACAAAGTTATTCTATCCAACCTCCAAAGGATGCTTTATACAAACTAAAAATATGGGTTCTATGTGAGCTCCAAATGTTGAGGATAGTTTTTTTTAATTTGCATTATCCCATAACATTTGCTTTATATGATCTCCTTAATCACTGATGATAGAGGGTCCAAGTGGTGTAGCGCTGCTTTCGGTTGGCTGACGACAACTCCATTTCAGAAAGCTAATTATAACTACACCTGGGCATTACCATATTTATGGAAAATAAAATACAAAGTATTACTGAAAATTGCGTTGCGGAAGGTGTTAATTTTCTTTTGGGTTCCTCCTATTACAATCTCTACAATATGCTTTGTTGCTAAAATTTGGAGCTTGCATTGAACCTATATTGTAGTTTACAAAGCATCCTTTGGGGGTTGGATAGAATAACTTTGTCATATGAATTAGATATGTTTTTCTCTTTTTGTTTTGGTAAATAACTTGACAAGTATTATATATGAGTCCATTTTTGGAGTATTAGTAACAGATGGACCTTATCTCCTTTTTTCACAGCTTGTGTTTGGATACTCCATCAGATGAAGACAGGTCTCTGTTCTTTGATCGTCTCATAGAAGCTGCTTTGTCAATTCAAGTTGAAGCTACAAAGAAGTCCGATAAATTGGACTCCCTTCCTGACCTTCCAAAGGCACCAAAGGTGTCTGCTGGACCAAAGGCATCTGAATTAAAAGCCAAAGCTGAAGCTCAGGGCCATGCCCTTAGGCGATTGAGGATGTGCCTGCGTGATGTATGCAACCGGTATATATTTGATCTGAGAAAGCACATTAGCTGGAAATCCATAACATGGTTTCTAAATTTGATTGAAGTAACTACATTTCATGGTGGTATCCACATACTTCTTTATATTTTCAGATACTACATCTTAATTTTATGTTTGGAAAGTGCAACTGCAGAGAATGTCTATTTGCTGTGTCTGAATGTATTTGCATGTCTTTCATGAAATTTTTGTTGTTCAGAACATAAGAAACTCTATTGGATGAAGTAATCGCCCTCTTATATGTGGAAGTGCCTCTCTTTTGATTACGTAGCAAATCATACTAAAAAATTTAAGCTGGAGAAATGGTCTTTTAGGAATGGGTTTTATGATATATTGGTCAAATTGGTGCATGGCCTTGTTTTATTTGGGTGCTGTTTTCACATCCTTGTGCATTAGTCCTCACTTCAACCATTTGGCTCATCTGCACATTTTTTATTATGTTTTTCAGTTTGTTATATTCTTTTCTTTTCCCCTTCTCCATCTGCATGTTTTGTGTGTGCCTTCTGCTGGTTTTGGTCAGGGTTTATGTGTAACAATTTATCTTCACTTGTGGATCTTGACCGTGTCATATGGAAGTTAAAATTGATCATCCATCACATGTCATTCAATGCAGGATTCTGTACGATAAACGTTTTAGCGCCTTCCATTATCCAGTATTGGATGAGGATGCTCCAAACTACTGTTCAATCATCCAGAACCCAATGGACATGGCAACTCTGCTGCAGCGTGTGGACAGTGGGAAGTATGTCACCTCCAAAGCTTTCTTAGAAGATTTTGACCTCATTGTCGCCAACGCTAAGGTAGATGCTACTCTTTAATGCGTTTGATCTTTCTGTATGTCAATCTGTCAAACTTCCTGGATGGCAGGTCGGCGATTCTTAGTCCATTTCTTCATGCTAGTATTAGGAGGATATTAGGAACGCCCACTTTACAACTTGTGATTGTCTATGAGCAAACTCTGTATTGCCATTGTATGTCATCTTTCGCCCCCCAACCACCCTATTCAAAACTTGCGATAAGTGAGCACAGTATCAGTCACTTTTAAATTGGCCAAGTTTGCTATCTAGTATTCATAGTTTCTTTTCTGGTCCTATTTATCTCCCCTTCTATCGATCAGTATTCCAATTGTTTGGCTGTAAATGTTCTGGAATGCAATTGAATATGTATACCAGCTAATTGTTGTGTGGTGTGTCTTCATTACAAGTGGTTATGTCAGATTCTGAGACAACGTGGTGTTCTAAAGATTGATTACATAGTTGGGATTGTAAGTGGGTAGGCTCTTTTCTGTATAATTTGTCCGTCAGACTGATTTCTGAGGATACCTTAACTGCAATGGATAAGTCATATTATTGGATAAATTGTTTTATATCAATGTGGTACCCGATTTTGATGTTTTAAGCCTACTTTGCAGAAATACAATGGGGATGACTACAATGGAGCGCGGATTGTTAGTAGAGCTTACGAGCTTCGAGATTCAGTATGTTCACAGTGATTGGTCTCCAATTATCTCCGGTGTACTTTCTTCTTGTATAGTTTGAGTTGGTTTGACATCAGGTGATGGTTTTCTGCAGGTACATGGAATGCTTTCCCAAATGGATCCTGCCTTAGTTGCCTTCTGTGAGAAGATTGCTGCCGAAGGGGGTCCAGTGTCAGTTCCTGACGAATTAGGTGAATATGCATTGCCACAAACTCCTGTCTTACAGTTGACTACTATGACTAGAGCAAGTGCCCGCCTTCGTAATGTCCAGCCAGAAGTCAACTTAGATAAGAGCTATGAAGCACCGAAAAGGCACAAGAAACAGGTTGATTCTGCACAATCAGGTAAATATTTTTTGTATTTGCTAAATAACAGTTGTTAAAATCCAGTTCCTGGTACATCTTTCTTTGTAAACCTTACATTTTTATAGCTGCCCGTTGTTGCTCTAATATTTTTGGAACAAAGAAAATCTTCCTCTGGCTGACAATGATGTTCTATCCGTGCTGCAGTGCCAGATGATGAATTACATCCTCAGGATTCATTGCCTTCCAAGTTATCTAATGACCACGAAGAAGATGCTTTAGAGCAAATGCCAGAAAGCACTCCTGCTGATAGTAATCAACCTGCAGACGTGCCAGATACAAGTGGATGCACACCTCTAGATGTTACAATGTCAGATGCAGAAATGTCCTGTAAAATCAAGTCAGTGAAGCAGCAGCTCGTGAAGCGGTCAAAGGACTATGGTATTCCTCAGCTGGAAAGATTATACACTCGTATCATGAAGGGTGTTTTCGAAACAAAAACCGCTGTGACAAACAAAGATCTTAAGACATCAATTTTGAGTTTTTTGTTAAAATTTGTAGAGGATGAGTCTAAGTTCTAGTGTAACACCAATTTTTCCGCGATGATTTTTTTTATTTTTTAGTTTCGAAAGTTTATTGATCCGCTCATTGAAATGTCAACTAATTTGCATCTGTTATGCTACACAGGAAAAAGAAAAGAGAAGTATAGTCTTATTTCTTGCTCCTCTTCTGTGCTTACGCACTTCATTCATTACTATTTCCCTCTTCTGTACACGCTCTTCATTCTTGGCGATTAGAACTGGTGAGCTACATAGCTTCTTAAAACCTGAAAGTGAATAGTTGTTCCTTCTTTTCTGTTGTGATTCATGTGTTTTGGTATGTGTTGGAGTTTTCAGTTATTGTGAAGAGGGGAAGAGAGTTAGGGTAGAAACTACTTTTTGTGGTTGGATTATGGGTAATGGGTTCAAATCCAGGAAAATATTTGTTGTATATGTTATGTCGAAGTCGACTGACATGGTCCTCTGCATTATTTATTAAAATTGAACTAGAACAAGCATAAAGTAAAAGAAGTGTGAACAGTAATTCTTATCTCATGAATTGCTTTAACATTTAAAGAATAAAAGAGGTTGAATTACACCAGATACAGTATCTCTTCTGAATAGGGAAGGCACATAAAGAGAATGGACCTGGCAAACAAAGGATTTCTTTCCTTTTCGTTGAGGGAAATAAGGGGGGTTCAAATCTAGTTACAAAGTTCACGGGCAATTCCCAAACGAGAATTAGCAGTATCAAACAAAATCCTGAGGTTCTGCTGCTGCAAATTGGCTATAACATTCAACACAGAGTTCACATTGCTTGGTGCTGCTGCCATTGCCAAACATGCCACTGGACTTGCACTGCTGTGTATCAAAGTGTTCTCCATTGGCAGCACTAAATCCATTCCTGTGAAGTGCAATGTAATGGCTGGTGAAACTGCTTCATTTGTGGATGCAAAGCATGTGTCAAATGCACCCAAGGAGCTAAAAGGTCCTTTCACTTGTTTCCTGAACTCATCCCGAGTTGCATTATAAGCTGGCTGAACAAAACGGGTAATGACCGTACCCGAATCAATTATGGTACCCGCACCGGTATTCGTGTCGAAAGCTAGGAGCTCGGGAGCTATTGGAACTAGGACTCTTCCCACGCTTATACCGGTCAAGTTCACATAGTACAAAGACGGTCGGTGTGGGTTCTTAAGAAGTGGGGTAAATTTAATGTTCTTGGGTTGGCCCAAGGGACCAAGTTTGAGTGATCCCGAAAAATAATAGGATTTGAAACTTGGTAAACAATATGAGAATACACCCGAATAGAGTGATGCTGATTGTGAGAGTAGTGACATGGAGCCCCGGCCCAAGCCCAACAACCCTTGAGGCGGAATTGAGCTCCCGGATATGGCACTGATGCACCCGAAAGAATAATTCGGTATAACATCAGTGCCTAGTCTAAGAACATCACGGGACAATGTAGCATAGAATGATGAGGCTCCACCATAAGATTGGTTAAAAAAGCAAGCACCCGGTGCACTGGCGGGGCAAGATTGTCCCCGGACTTGTGTACATTGGGGTGCTGAACATCCCGTAGACCCGTAAGTCGACGACGTGTTCGGGGCAAACATGGTAGAGGTGCACCCGGTGCAGCCACTGCATGGCACCCATGCAGTATCGCTACTGGTATCCAAGACCATAAACATGAGCTGGCCCGGGGTACCAATCTTGGCCCGAACCACATAGTTACCAATGTTGAATACTTGTTGGCCCGAAGCAATAGGGGCTGAATTGGGCTTTTGGGCCACTAAACTGGATAAATAAGAAAGCCTTTGTGGATCTTTTGAGGCCATGTTGATGACAGTATTTTCCCAAGAAGAAGGTTTTGGTGTGTTGAAAGGTGAGCATTTACCATAAATGGGAATGACTGAAAGATCTTCATTAGTAGATGCACATGAATCAAAGGCTGAAGCTTTTGTTGAAAGAAGAGTTATGAAAAGGAATGTAGCAATGGCTAAAGCCATGGTTTTTTCTTATCTTAACAAGGGCTTGACTCAGCCACAACCCTGGAAAAGATAAGAATTTTGGTGAGAGGATATATGTCAAACAAGAAAGAAATAACTATATATAGAAAACACTCCCAACCCTTTCTCAGCTCACTTCATGCAGCAGCTCTCGTGTGAATTGGTGCGGTAACCGGAGATGTATCTAGAACTTACCCTTACTTTCTTTTTCTCTGTCCTTGGAGCCGAGAGTCTATAAGAAACAATATTTGCCTTCATAAGGTACGGCTAAGATCTGCGTAGACACTGCCCAAATCCACTTGTGGGATTACATTGAATTTTTTTTCTTTTTTGTAATATGTACACATAATTCAAGTCAAAAGCAACTAATGTAGTTGAACCGTCAGAACTCGCTCTAGATCCATCTGTAATGGTATGGCATGGAAACAGAGACGGATGTGATCTTTTGGTTGCGGGTTCATCTGCCCCCATAATTTGACACGAAGTCTATATATTAGATTTGAAAATATAATTTTAACAGTATAATTAATTTAATGCAATATTAAATCCATTAAACATAAATCTTGGATTCACCTCATGGAAAAGGGTGTGAAATTATTGGTCGATATCCAGCATTTCACGTGAGTTTTTGCTACGTACAATTGATATTTGTACAGAAGCTAGCTAAGACCCAAAATGGAGTGACAATAAGTCATACATAGCTCCATAAAATAATAAAAGAAGACAAAAGGAAGGATAGTTTTATTATGGGGAAGAGAGGAGAGTGATCAGAAAAATTTCAGAAGAGAGTTTGGATCCTAATAAATGTCTGCGGAACAGCGAAGCTCCAATGCTTCCGATTTATGTCGTTATTAGCTACTCCAGTTTGTCATTTTATTTCAACATGTCAATAAAATATAATAAAATCATTGTCCACACATGTTTTATCTAATTTACCACGCTCTTGACACGTTCTACTTACTTTAAATAGAACAAAATTAAAGGAACTGATTTTTGTTCATTTTGAAATAACTTTGTGTTTGTATTTGTAAAATAATTTTGGAGAAAATAAAATAATATATAAATAGAAATGTAGATGAAATAAAAATTAATCCTAACCCACTGAATTCGCAATGTTTTCTTAAGGAATTTAACCACTTCCAAGTATACAAGGTTGTGAATTATTTCCTCCCAGGATAGAACGAATTACACACTGATGTAGTGGTAATTCAAACCCTAATATTTCAGCGAACACAAAGTTTGGTAACAAATCACACTTAATGTTGCTTTCTCTGAAGTTAAAACAATGCAGAAGAAGGAGGAGAAACTCAGAAAATCATATGGAATTCTCAGAGAATTGACTTGTATTTATAGCTAAGGTTGGACTGAAAACTGAAAAGGGGCAACTCTCAGAATGATTGTTAAAACGGCCATAACATAAATGCCATAATATAAATAGCTAATTTACGCAATAATAAATCGAGAATTAAAGACGTTCAGTTACATAATAGAAAAATGGAAAACGGATAATAGTGCCGAAGCCGAAGCCAAAGCGAGCCGAGCGAGCAACGACGACAACAACGCGAGGCTTGCCTTCTTCTCAACTCTTTAAGAGCTAGAAGAAGAGAAATTGCTTATATATCCCTTCCTCTTCCAATATGAGATAATGTCCCTTTGTCAAGGGGAAAAACTTAAAATTTTATTTTCCTCCATTTTTCATTCATATTCTTTTAAGCCATATTAATGGTTAAAAAACCCAATAGTCCCCCACATGAATGGGAAATGGTTATATCAGGGAAATATGCATGAAAAACTGTGTGATTTGCAAGGATTAATTGCATCTGGATAAGTAGGTTTCTTTTTGAACTTTCCGTAGTAAACTTATGTCGGATATACTTGGTCAATCAGTAGATTTCATATCTTTGAACCGTCGAACTTTGGCGTATACCTAGACAACCATAAGTCACACAACCAACCCTTAACCTTCTTTGGTTCTCATTGTCGTGTTCGTTTCAGCCATAAACACCGTCTGGTTTCATATATGCGTAGAGAACTGGCCTACAAAGTTCTTCTTGAAGCAACTAACATTTCACACTTACGTAGGTGATTCCTAAATGTGTCATCCCGTAAATATACTATTTGATATACCCTGTATCAAATTTAGAAATCATTAAAAAGCCTTAATGCTTTATCCTTGGTACTGAACATTGTCTCATCTCTAGAATGGACCAAAATTTTAGTTGACAATGTTGAATCACCATTAATGACTTTGTTTGATCTCCTTGAACCTAGATATTGGGATCTTAAGTATTCTAGGTAAAGTTACCACCACAATGACTTGTTCTCGTCCATATTCCCATTCATCTTGATGATTTCTCAACTACCTCTCTAGTTAGGCTTTTTTTATGTGGATCCGACACATTACCGCTTGACTTTACGTAGTCAATCATAATAATTTCTCTAGAGAGTAATTGCCTAACGGTTTTATATTTTCGTTGTATATGAAGAGATTTACCGTTATACATAATGCCCCAGCTCTTCCAATTACCGCTTGACTATCGCAATGTATGCACATTGGTGCCAACAGTTTAGGCCAAAATGGAATGTCTTCCAAGAAATTTTGGAGCCATTCAGCTTCTTCACCGGCTTTATCTAAGGCTATAAATTCAGCCACCATTGTAGAGCGGGCAATACAAGTTTGTTTGGATGACTTCCAAGATACCGCTCCTCCACCAATAGTGAATATATACTGTAACGACCCAACCGGTCATTTTAAGCTATTGCACTTTGCTCGCCAGTTCTCAGGCATGACTTGCCCTGTGTAGTGTATTATGACTTATGTAAATTATTGGTTTTAGTTTTCAGGGTGATCAAAACGAATTTGGAAGTTTCTCAATTTGAAGCTTGAAATTTGAAAGGTTTGACTTATTAGTATATGATCTATAATTGGATTTTTTATGATTTGGATAGATTCGTTAGGTGATTTAGGACTTAGGAGCATGATCAAAATGTGTTTTAGAGGTCCGAATGAGATTTAGGCCTGAATTGGCGAAATTGAGTTTTTGGCGTTTTCCGATTGATAGGTGAGATTTTGATATAGGGGTTGGAATGAAATTCGGAGAGTTGCAGTAGTTTTGTTGTGTCATTTGAGATATGTGTACAAAATTTTATGTCATTCGGACGTGGTTTGGTTGAGTTTTTTTAATCAAAAGCATAATTTAGAAGATTTTAAAATTCTTAGGCTTGATCCGATGCGAATTTGGTGTTGTGATTTTATTTTGAGTTTTTCGAAGGTTAGGACAAGTTTGAATGATATTATGTGATATGTTGACATGTTTGGTTGAGGTCCTGGTAGCATCGGGTGAGTTTTGAGTGGTTAAACGGGCTATTTCATGCTTTGGAAAAGATATAGATTTTTGAGCTTCAGCTGTTCACCAGAAAATTTCTGATGCAAGGAGTCGAGTTTGGAAGCTCATATCTTGCAATCTATAAGGAATCGATAACATGTCAAAATCACGAATAACGCTCCGATCGGTCGTTTTGAGCTTTTACACTTTGCTTGCCAGTTCTCGGGCATGACTTGCCTCGTGTAGTATATTATGACTTATGTAAATCATTAGTTTTGGTTTTCAGGGTGATCAAAATAAATTTGGAAGAACAGTTCTCAGTTTGAAGCTTGAAATTTGAAAGATTTGACTTGTTAGTATACGATCTTGGATTGAACTTTTTATGATTTTGGTTAGCTCCGATATGTGATTTGGGACTTAGTAGGGTGATCAGAATGTGTTTTGGATGTCTAGAGTAGATTTAGGCCCGAATTGGCGAAATTGAGTTTTTTGCGTTTTCCGGTTGATAGGTGAGATTTTGATATAGGGGTCATAATGGAATTTTGATAGTTGTAGTAGTTCCATTGTGTCATTTAAGATGTGTATGAGAAATTTCATGTTATTCAAAGGTAGTTTGGTTGTGTTTTGATCAAAAGCGTAATTTAGAAGATTTTAAAATTCTTAGGCTTGAATCCGATGCGAATTTGGTGTTGTAATGTTGTTTTGATCCTTTCGAAGGTTGGAACAAGTTTAAATAATGTTATGGGATATGTTGGGATGTTTGGTTGAGGTCCCGGTAGCCTTGGGTGTGTTTCGGGTGGTTAAACGGGCTATTTCATGCTTTGGAAAAGTTGCAGATTTTTGAGCTTCAGCTGTCACCAGAAAATTTCTTATGCAAGGAGTCGAGTTTGGAAGCTCATATCTTGCAATCTATAAGGAATCAGAAAAATTGTCAAACATAAAAGATGTAGCCCTTGCATTATAGTTTCCAGAAAGTTAAACCATTATGATTTGGACATTTTATCAGAAAGTTATGATCGATTGAAGATGGTTGGTGGATCAGTTTCGTTAGAATTTTCTAATGCATGCAACCGACTTTAGAAGCTCATATCTCGGAATATATAAAGATTTCTATGGCCTACAACCTATGAAATTAAAGATTTTCGAGTCTAGTTTGTAAATCTTCAAATCGTTTTTCATTTGTATATTTCCACAAGGAGTTATGGGTGTTTTAATAAGGTGTAAAACAGGGGAAAATGGTAAGAGGCTGTATAACCTGCACAATGCAAGGTACAACTCGAAGAAGCCTGGGCAGATTGTTTTAAACACGAGTTTTAGCCCATTTCTTTCATTTGGCTTGGACGATTTTGGAGATCTCAAGGAGGGATTTCACCAAGCAACACTAGGTAAGTTATTTCTTCCTATTTTTGAGTTAACTATACGATATTACATGGATTTAGACATGAAAATCAGGTAGAAAAAGGTAGAGTTAGGGCTTGAGATTATGAGACCTTCTACGGATGATTTGAGGGGTCAAACGAACTTCGCTTTTTGAGTTCTTTATATGTACGGACTCGTGAGATGATGGGGAATATTTTGGTATAAAGATTGTCCAGTTCTGGGATGTGGACCCGAGGGTCGGGTTTTGACTGATTTTAGGTTTTATGCTTAAAATCGATATTTTTCAATTATAAGTCATTTGTTTAGCATAATTTGATGATAATAATCTGAACTTGGAAGATTGAGATCACTTGGAACTTGGTTCCATAGGCAAGCATGTTGTAGAGTAGCTTTTCGGGCTAGTTCCATGTGAGTAATGATTTTAAATGATGTTTTGAGGGTATGAAACCCCGGAATGCACAATGTCGTGCTATATTGAGGTGAAACAACACCGTTAGGAATTGTGAATTAGTCTATCCGGAATGATTACTTTTTTATATAATGGCCGGCTAATTATTTTATATTATTATACTTTGGGCTAAATGTTGTATTTGTATTTCGTGCCAACTGTTTGAACCTTTAAGGGATTGTTAATGATATTTTCCTTACTGTTTGATTTCATACTTGTGCTTAGCCAAGCTATATTTTCACTATATTAAAAACTCAGCTATGTTATCTATTTTAAACACATTAATTGATATTTTCAAAGATATTTGAGCTAAGCTTCATATTTACTGATGCCCGAGAGGCTTATGAGATTCTGACTGAGTAAGACCGAGGGCCTGTATTATGAGTTGGGTCGGGCTGTACGCCGCAGTAGTGATATACTGATTATGATAATGAGGCTGAGGGCCTGAGATTGTGCGCCACGAGCTGGCTTGGTATTGATATGAGGCCGAGAGTCTGTTTATGATGCCACGAGATGGATTGATATTGCGCTTGGGTCGTAAGGGGCTCCACTAAGAGTCCGCACACCCCTAGTGAGCGTGGGTACCTATTATGATGTGAGATATAGCCCGAGGGGCTGGTATGGTTCTGAGATATAGCCCAAGGGACTTGTATTATTTTGATACATTGCTCGAGAGGCAGATTTGTTGACATTGTGCCCGAGGGGCGAACCTTTATGTACTTATCTTTCTTATTTACCTGTCATGTACCTGTTTAATTGTGTATTTATGCCCGAGGGGCGGATCTTCTATGCTTATCTATTCTAATTGCTTGCATTAAATTTCTTAACTATTGAAAAGCCATTTTTGAATAAGTTTAAACTGAGCTAAGGTGCTTAAGAGATTTCACAGATTTATTTCTTTCTTACTGGTTGTGTACTCTTCTATACAATATGTTGATGTGCTCTTCGTGATTTCCTATCACTCAGTCTTCATTTATTTTTATTACTCACTGAGTTGGAAGTACTTACTTTACTCCTGCACCTTGTATGCAAATTCAGGTATTTCTGAACCCGGTAGTGGGTATTCATTGCTCAGAGGTAGAGTCATCAGAGTTCAGCAAGGTAGCTGCCCGACGTTCGTAGCATTGCTTTTCTCTCTCTCAATTTCATTAGACTGTATTTAGTATATTTTTGACTCTAGTGGTATTCGAAACTTAGTAGATGCTCATGACTAGAGACGCTCCAGTATTGGGATGTGTTGGGTTTGTTTTTTCTTCAATTATACTGTTAACTGTTTATTTTTTAGATTTTATCATGTTTAGACTTAATACTTGTTATTTTATTGCTTAATATTGGAATGGAATGTATCGGCTAGCCTTGTCTTTACGAGAGGCGCCATCAAGAATGGGTCCATATTGTGGGTCGTGATACATATTCACTTGTGGACTTAGAATTTGTTGAACCGGTGATCCAATTTGCATCGCAGTATCTCTCAATCACTGCAGAATATTTACTATAGTGCAAAGCAAATCTCGGTGTATTTTCTGAATATCCCAAAACTCGTTTCATTGCCATCCAATGAAATTGACCAAGATAGCTCATATATCAACTCAATTTACTTATAGTACAAGATATATCTAGTCGTGTACAATTCATGATGTACATTAAGCATCCTAATACACGAGCATAATGCAATTGTGATATGATTTGGACTTTGTTCTTTGCTAATGCAAGATTCACATCAATTGGAGTCTTTGCAACATTAAATCCTATTGACGTGAATATTGGATTAAATCAGCAACTCCCAAGTCCTTCATATCAAACTTGCTAGTTAGCATACGCTTAGTAGCATTTATATTGGCAATGTCATTACTCATTATCAACATATCGTCCACATATATCCAAACAATGACTATGTGATTTGGAACATTTCTAATGTACACATATTTATCACATTCATTTATCTTAAGACTATTTGACAATATTGTTTGGTCAATTTTGCATGTCACTGTTTGGGTGCTTGTTTTAGTCCTTAAAGGGATTTAACAAGCCTATAGACCTTCTTTTCTTTACCTGGAACCACAAACCTTCAGGTTTTTCCAAATAGATTTCTTCCTCCAAATCTCTATTCACAAAGGCCGTCTTCTCATCCATTTGATGAATTTCAAGACCATACACTGCAACTAATGCTATAACATCTGTATGGACGCAATTCTTATAACTAGAGAGTATGTACAAAAATTAGTCAAGACTTTCTCGTTGTCTATACCCTTTGACTACAAGTCTTGCCTTAAATTTATCAATAGTTTAATCATCTTTCATTTCCTCTTAAAGATCCATTTAGAACCTAAAGGTTTATTTCCAGGAGGAAGATCAACCAATTCACATGTATGATAGTTCAATATAGATTCTATTTCACTATTGTCTGGCGCTTTCCAAAACAATGATTCCAAAAAAGATATAGCTTCTTTAAATGTTCAAGGCTCATTTTTTAATAAGGAAGTCGCAAAATTTGGTCCAAATGAAGTAGACGTTCTTTGACGTTTACTACTTCTTGGATCCTCCTGATTAAATGTACTTTCTTTTGTTTCTTCCCGAGGTCATTTAGAACCTTCACCAATCGACTCACATTCCTTTTTATACAGATATATATTTTCAAAGAACTCAACATTATCTGATTTTATAACTGTGTTATTATGAATGTCGGGATTTTCTGATTTATGAACCAAAAATTGATATGCTTTACTATTCGTCGCATATCCTATGAAAACACAATCAACGATTTTCTGCCTTACTTTTACCTTTTTGGGTTTTAGGAACTTGCACTTTTGCCTAAAATCCCCACGCTTTAAAATAATTCAAGTTAGGATTCCTTCCTTTCCATTTTCATATGGAATGGATTGTGTTTTACTATGGGGTACTTGATTTAGTATCCGGTTACCCGTAAGAACAGCTTGCCCATGTGGCAAACCAGAACTTATCATCAATGCATTCATTATCTCCTTTAATGAATGATTCTTTCTTTCCGCAATCCCATTGGATTGGGGCATTTAAGGGGTCGTGTTTGATGAATAATTTCATATTCTAAATATATTTGTTTAAAAGGAGATTCATATTCACCAACCCTATCACTTCTTATCATATTGATTTTCTTGTTAAGTTGCATTTCAACGATATTTTTGTATTGCTTGAATGCGTCTATTGCTTCATTTTTACTATTAAGCAAGTAAACATAGAAATATCGAGTACTATCGTCAATAAAAGTTATGAAATACTTCTTTCCACCGCGAGATGGTATTGACTTCATGTCGCCAATATCTGTGTGAATTAAGTCTGAATGGTCTGAATTCCTTTCAGCTGACTTATAAGGATGTTTAACAAACTTAGATTCTGCACATGGATTTTAATCTCCAGAACAACGAATATAACACAAATACAAAATACAAAATTAAATTCCTTAAACTTGTTAGTATATTTTATTTGTAAAATAATTCTGGAGAAAATAAAATAACATATAAACAGAAATGTAAATGAAAGAGAAATTAATCCGAGCCTACTAGTTCATAGTATTTCCTTAAGGAATTTAACCCCTCCTAGTACCCAAGGTTGTGGATTATTTCCTCCCATGATAGAACGAATTACATATTGGTGTAGTGGTACTTCAAACCTCAGTGTATCAACGGACACAAAGTTCGGTAGCCTATCACAGTTATTGTTGCTTTCTTTGAAGTTAAAATAATGCAGAAGAAGGAGGAGAAACTCAGAAAATTATACGGAAATTCTGAGAGAATTGACTTGTATTTATAGCCAAGATTGGAATGAAAACTGAAGAGGTGCAACTCTTCAGAATGGCTGTCATGCAAAACGGCCATAGCATAAATGCCATAACATAAATGGCTAATTTATTGCAATAATAAACCGAAATTAGAGTGGTTCAATTACATAACTGAAAAATGGATAACTGATAACAGTTGCATTTCATATTATTATTAATATTCTGTTATTGAAATAGATTTTTAATAAAATTTCTATAATGAAGCCGAGCGAGCGAGCGAGCGACGGCACGAGGCTTGCCTTCTTCTCAACTCTTTAAGAGCAAGAAGAAGAGCAATTGCTTGTATATCCATTAAAAACCTCTTCCTCTTCCACTATGAGACAATGTCCCTTTGGGGGGGGGGGGGGAGGGGAACTTAAGTTTCACTTAAAATTTTCATTTAACTCCATTTCCTATTCACCCCCTTTTAAGGCAAATTAATGCTTAAAAAACCCAACACTTCCTTTCTTAAGCAAAAAAGTTTGGTAAGTTTGAGAAAACAATTAAAATTGTGTTTGTTAACCAATCAAAGTAGAAACTAAAGAACTCATGTAGTGTGTATGTGTCATATTTCCTTTTTACTATCTCGGAAGGGGTTTAAGAGAATTTTTCCAATTTAAATGACAGTGGAAAAGGATTAGCTTTTTGATTCAGAGTCGCCACTTGTTATGGTGTCCCAAGTCACCGGTTTAAAATTCTGAATCGATGAAGGTTGACTCTATTTACAGTCTGCGAACACAGAAATCTGGTTAAGGAATTCTGTTAAGCTGGGAAAATGTGTAATGCCTTTCCGAGTTCCGTGGTTTTAGCACGGTCACTTTGATCATACTTGGCTCAATTAAATTGTTTAATTACTGGTTTTAGAACCTATGTGCATTTGCCCTTTAATTAAGAAATTATCTTAAAACATATTACACATACGCGTACCCATTTGTTTGGCACGTCAAAAGTCACATCACGCGAATGCATACACAATTAATAATACTTTATTATTATTAAGAAAAAGTTTGGCCAAAGTTGCGCGAACGCATACTCCAATTTTGTTATTAAAATTGTAATCATGTCATGCAAACGTGTTCATAACTACGATAATATATTAAACATGCCTAAAGCAAACTACGATCATTTATTATTTGTTATATCTAAATTATGAAATTAATACGGGGCTATGTATGATTAAATGGTGGATGGCACATCTCGGACTATATGAACTAAATTAATTAGCGGCCCATTAGCAACCATTTTATTTATTAAGAAAGTTGGATCGAAGTTGCCAAACACATATTCCGAATTGGTTTTTAGAATTATAATCGTGTCATGTGAACATGTACACCATTATAATTGTATTTTAAAATGCCCTAAAGGCTTTCTAGGAATCTTTATCCTAATGGGGATTCGTCCAGTTGTGGTTCAATTAATATTTTTTGCTTCCTTTCCAAGGAGATACTCAAGTGATATGACAAAGTGTTTACTTTTCTTAATGGGCTTTACGTGACAGAATCTAGATTGATCGGCCGATAATAATAATTCCCTGAAATATTGACTCTGTTGTTAAAAGAAGGGATTTTTACCTATACATTCCATATACCAAACCTTATAACCACTCATGTTTAAGGTTTGGGTTTATTACATTTAAGTATACCACCTTTCAATTTATGTACCAAAATTATATTTAAGGTTAATAATCAACTCATTAATGTTTTGCTTGATTTGTGGAACAAAATCTTTTCAAACTAATTAATTAGAGGCTTGATTTTCAAACCATGCCCCTTCCCTGTCATCTTCTTCAGCACACCCATCGTCCTCCCCTTCGTCCAAACTCACCGTCAAGTCCAGCAGCGAACACCACCATCCATCATCGTTGGTGCTTCGTCGTCTTCTCCAGCCACCCTTGAACCAGTCGCTTCTTCAGTTAATTTCGGATTCTTGTTCCGAAAATAGAGTTTGGTTGAAGATGTATAGATCACACATGAAGATTGAGCAACAATCCCATTTTATTTTTATTAAGGATGGGAAGCTGCTTATCACTTCATAGTAGACTTCTGTTGTACATATAAAATATTTCTAGTTTCCTTCGTTTCACAATAAGAGTTATTGTATTATCATTTTTTGTATATAACACAAAAGTTAGACTTTATTTTGTAAAAATATACTTAATAGTTTCATGAAAACTCTCATTGAAGTATTTCTCGTAATATTACTACTTTTAAGGAATAATTTTTTTCCTGATTTTGAAAGTTTTAATTTTTTATTCAAAACAATTAGAATTTATTTTCCTAAAAGCATGCGATTGATGTTCAACTCAAATTTTAATTATATAACTACTAATATATTCATTATCTAGGAACGGATCATCATAGTTTGTATTCAGTTTTTTTTGGATAATTTAGAGTTCAATTCACGTTTGTCTTGGTTTAAAGTGTCGGTTGTAATCTTGTTTTGTTCATTCTATTTTTCAGATTATCAGTTCTTTGTTTAAAAGTGTTATTTGTAATCTTGTCTTGTTCATTAGTCCTTACTCACACTGGAAAGTACCGCATTCTTGCTTGAAGAAGTTGTAAACTTGTCAAACAGTCTCAAAGCCCAAACATTATCATGCAATCACATATAAATTCAGAACTATGTTCGCGAACACTGTAAAACTAGATACCAAGCATCAAGAAGTTTGAGACTGGATCAAATGCAAGTTCATGAATGCCATGAACGTCGATGAGAAACGAGAATGTTGTAGATAAAGAAAAAACATTGTAGTTAATTTCAATGAAATTAATTGTCACACAGTGTGTATATAATCTGTTGAAGCTCTCACCTACAATTCAAGATCAAAAAGAAAATAATAAGGTGTCAATAAGTTAACTATGTTAGCAACAATCAGTTAACTACAAATCAGCTACAAACAAACGGCATATAAACGTTAACTACATTTAACTACATTTGACTACATTGTTAAAACTCTCTGGAAATACTTCATAACTACATTTAACTACAATTATCTACATTTTAAAACTTTCTGGAAATACTTCATAACTACATTTAACTACATTTAACTACAATTATCTACATTTTTAAAACTCTCTGGAAATACTTCATAACTACATTTAACTACAATTATCTACATTTTTAAAACTCTCTGGAAATACTTCATAACTACATTTAACTACAATTGTCTACATTTTTAAAACTCTCTGGAAACAACTTCAACATCTACTACTTTTTTTGTTTTTTTTTCCCTGCACCAAACAAGAATATATTACCTTTAGTTTCTGGGATAATGTATTGTTATCTTCCAATTCTTTGTTGAATTTGTGCCCAATTGTAGACTGGGATATCTACATTTGACTACATTGTTAAAACTCTCTGGAAATACTTCATAACTACATTGCTAATTAATATTAAAAGATAAATTTTTTAAATCGTATGAAAATAATTAAAAATGACGTATTTGAAACTGAGGGACTACTAACTAAACATATCAAACTCTCAAAAGATTCTGCAAAGCCAACCAACGTTGACTAAATGACCAGATTACTTTGACACTATTCCACACTTTCTCGTAGTTTTCGGTGCCATATTTTATTCAAAAGAAAATGCCAAACAGTATGTTACAAAAGGAGTGTGATATAGAAACTGAAGAAAAGATAAAGAAAGATTGATCATATAATAATTAAATAATAACACCAACACATAGGATTGTATCCTTCGCCCGACACCGCAAATATTACAATTAGCGCAAATTTAAGTTTGTTTTTCATATTAGTTATAAGGTTATGGTTCCTTTAATATATTTGGAGCATTTAATATGTCACCTTACCTGATTTAGAATTTAAATGGTAGAAAATCAAACATTAATTATCAACCATAATGATAGGCGTTATTTTTGGTGTCAATTTATTAAGATTCTATTTTAGCCTTAATTGTCTAGTGTTAATTTAGGATGGAAAATCAGCAAATATCTTGTTTGGTACATATTATGTAACAAAACCATGAGATATGAGGGTAATTAACAAACAATGCACAATAATGATAGTAAGGTTTGGTATATGGGATGTATATGTAAAAATCCCTTAAAAGAATCTGGTAAATGAAATGTTATTCAAATCTATGAAATTGCAAAGTGAACAAAAATAAATGGAAAAGAAAAATAAACAAAGAAATGGAAAACTGTTATGAAATCTCCTATTTAAGGTGAATGTCTATAATTAGAGAGATTCTAGAGTTCTATTCTTGGTAGATAAATCATTCCCCTCCCTATAAATAAAGGGGTCTTCTACCATTGTAAACCACTCCTAACATTCTCTAAGTATCAATAAGAAGAACTCTCTCTACTCTTCTCTCTATTACTCTTGTTCTTGCATTATTGTTCTTGTCTTTTATATTATTTCATAACACGTTATCAGCACGAGTCTGTAACCATCACGAAATATATTCTCTTCATGGTTCGGTTTAGTTGACCAAAAGAGAAGGAGATTATCAGCTGCCATTGATGTGATGCTGATTGCAATGGTATTCTCGCCGTTCATTTATATGTCCTGAAACTGTCCACAAATTGCTATGCCAAAGTTTTCATCTTTCCGAAGAGGCAAATATCTATACGGACAAAAAGGAACAGGAAAATGTGAGAAAAAGAAAGGAATTTACACAAGAGGGATATTTGATATCACAACATTTTTTTGGTATACCTTAAAGGTAAGTAATTTACTTTTCCCTTTCAAATTCTTGAATTCTATAATTTGATTTTATATACAAAGCATACACAACAAAGTTTGATTATAACTCTAATGGAGTTTGTAAGAAATTATAACCACATGAAGTGGTAAAATCTCTATGTCCTGCCATGATTAAATTCATGTATGATTGTGGGCAAATAATTGAAAATCCGTCCCATTGAATTTGCTCCATTCCCTTTAGAGAATGTGGAAGCAGTATATGATAAGTCTGAAAGAAGACTAAAATATTACCATGAAGGTATCAATGAATGTGGACATGGCAAAGAATTCCGTCCAATTGAATTTGCTCCATTCCCTTTAGAGAATGTGGTAGCAGTATGTGATAAGTCTGAAAGAAGACTAATTACCGTAAAGGTATCAATGGATGTGGACATGGCAATAGATGAAGTTATAATCGTCATTATTGTGGTAATGAGAACAATAAGGATTCTCAAAATAATCTTTCACTTTATGAAAGTAATATTTGACATGAGATTGTGTAAAGCACATGATTTTGATCCATTCCCTGAAGTGAATGTGATAATTGTAATAGAGCCCGTAAGTATGAACACGCTCTTGATGTAAATTTAGTTTATGTCTGACATTATGAAAAGAAAGTTCGTTGCCCTTGAAATTTCGGGCAAGAACTATATGATATGGGTGTTGGATACTTAAATCCATTTTGGATGCTATGGGTCTTGGAGACGCCATTAAAGACAGAAATAATGCATCCACCCGAAACTATGCTAAGGCCTTGATTTTCTTGCGCCATTACCTTGATGAAGGTTTGAAGATTGAATATCTCACCGTCAAAGATCCACCTATCTTGTGTAATGGCTTAAAGAAGAGATATGACAACCTGAAGTTGGTCACTCTGCCACAAGCACGATACGATAAAAACCCAAAAGCAAATAGTTTATAAACTATATATTATCGTTGCGGTGAAAACGGGCACTGGTCAAAGGCTTGCCGTATACCATGACTTTTGGTTGACCTTTATCAAGCATCTCGAAAGAGTAAACGCCCTGAAACGAATTTTGTCTTTGACGACAACTTTGACATCACCCACTTGGATGTGTCAGACTTCTTTGAGCAACCCGAGGGGAAGATAGACCACCTAATCGGTGATGGATCCGTGATGAAAGAAGATGGAGCTATTTGATTTTATTCTACTTGTTTGTATTAGTGATTGGATAAACTAATAGCCATTAGTATTAGCTCGTATTAGTTAGTTCATGATATAATGTTAGTATTAGTTCTTTAGAATGTATCAATATGCTCAAATATCAATAATATTTTTACTTTCCAGTAGAGGTAATCGACTAACCTGAAAAACTAGTCGGTTATCTCATATTTCGCATAAAAACTGCAAAACAATCGATTGTCAATGATCAACAATCGATTGTCTTTAAAACAGTGTGATCTGGAATTTTACAAAAACAGTCAACAATCGATTGTCTTTAAAACAGTGTGTTCTGGAATTTTTCAAAAACAGTCAACAATCGATTGTCTATGTTTAACAATCGATTGTCTTTAAAACAGTGTAATCTGGAATTTTTCAAAAATCATCTACAATCGATTGTCTATGTCTAACAATCGATTGTCGTTAAGACAGTGTAATCTGAAATTTTTCAAAATAGTCAACAATCGATTGTCTATGCATAACAATCGATTGTCTTAAGACAGTGTGCTCTGGAATTTTTCAAAATAGCCAACAATCGATTGTCTATGCATAACAATCGATTGTCTTAAGACAGTGTGCTCTGGAATTTTTCAAAATAAGCCAACAATCGATTGTCTATATTTAACAATCGATTGTCTTAAGACAGTGTGATCTGAAGTTTTTCAAAATAGCAAATAATCGATTGTGTGTGTTTAACAATCGATTGTCAATGTTCAACAATCGATTGTTTGTGTTTAACAATCGATTGTTTGAAGAAAATGCTTAAACTGAAATTTTCAAACTGCATAGTAATCGATTATGGAAAACATATAATCGACTATCTGATTTATTTTAGTCAATGACATCAGCAGATTTTGAAAATATTATGTGACACAAATGAATTGAACTTGTTTATTCTTATGTTCGTGTATTTCTTTTGTATATCAAACCATGGGAATTAAATTGATTGAAGGCTCCGGAAGAGCAACTGTAACTCTGCCCAAAGGCATGACGTTTATCTTAGAGAATGCAATATTCTCCTCCAAGTCTAAGAAGAACTTGTTGAGTTTTAATGATATCAATCGCAATGTTCTCCTCCAAGTCTAAAAGGAACTTGTTGAGTTTTAAAGATATCATTCAAAATGGATATCATATCGAGACAATAGATGAGAATAATCTTGAATTCTTCATGAAAACGAGGCTGCCCATTTCGGTTTGGGTTCACGCCATTTTGCATGCAGCAATGCTAGTTCGTCGGCTGCCCACTTTGGTTTGGGTTCATGCCATTTTGCATGCAGCATTTTAGTTTGTCGGCTGCCCACTTCGTTTTGGGGACATGCCATTTTACATACAGCAATGCTAGTTCGTCTATGACTGACGAATTGACACAAATATTCCCCGTTGCAATTGGTTTTGGGTCATGGACCCAATATATCCCATTTACGAATTTTTGGATGCGCAGTATATGTGCCTTTAGCACCGCCATCCCGCACCAAAATGGGTCAGCAAAGAAGGTTAGGAATATATGTTGAGGTTGAATCGCCCTCCATTATTCGCTACCTCGAAACATTGACAGGAGATTTGTTAACTGCACGATTTGCAGACTGTCAATTTGATGAGACACTTTTCCCAAAATTAGGGGGAGAAGTTGGTGAAACCAAACGGGAAATTTTGTGGAAAAATGCATCATTATCTCATCTTGATCCACATACCTCTATTTGTGAAAGAGGCACAAAAGATTATCCATTTGCAAAGAATAGCAAATCAAATGCCTGACGCATTTATATATTTGAAAAGGATAACAAAATCACATATCCTCGAAGTGAATGTGACAACATCTGATTCACGAATACATATTCATTATTGGAAGAATATGAACATGAAATTGGTATTAGATATACCACACTCACCCCTAGAAGGAGGTTTGAGATGATACCACACTCACCCCTAGAAGGAGGTTTGAGATGATATATGGCATGAATGATCGTTGGTCACGTACCTATTGTACGCCAAAGTATTTTGGAAATATGACTATTAAAGGACAACGATAATGCAAGAAACATATCTTGCATATAAGTTTGACATGACCATAATGGTATAACTTTCTCTTTAAGAAAGATATTCACCACATGGATGTTGATGAATCTGTGGTAGTACAAAATTAATTGAGAGCTCTAGAAGAGCCAATTATTACTATGTTGGAGAAACACAATTGAGTATTGTGCTGTAGTAAGTCTCAAAGAAACTTATTCAGTTTCGAAAGTACACGCGAAAGCGATTGATTATATTGAGACTATAAAGGAAGGCTTTGATATCTCCTACTACTACAACTTGTAGCGGGGTAATTTGTATATGAAAAGCTACCCGCTTTGTTCTCCAGTTTGTACTACACAAACGAAATAATGCCACAATAAAGTGGATATCTATTGGTATGAAAACCCATGTCATAATAAACCCGAAGTTTATTGATAAGTGCACATGTCATGGTGTAAATTTGAAGTTTACCAATATTGATAATTTATTCAGTTGACATTCGTGTTAGCTATCTCATTTTATGTATGATGTGCAAATTCACATAGGTGAATAATAAAGAACTAGAAAGTTCTTTACGAATTCTCTTGTATCACTTGTTCTCATTAATGAACTGACCAACTAAAGAGTTCGGGTTGAAGCCCATAAATTCTGGAAATATCAAAGGTGAATATGGGCCCATTCACCTGCCATGTATACCACATATGATGCATCTATGATATGGTTACATGCGCAATTGTTATTAACCCGCAGCCTGGCCGGTGCTTGCGAGGTAAATTGCTCAGTAACATAACTTCGAGCATAATTTCCAGATTTTCTATTCAAGATAGTTCATCTTGATAAGTTGGTTTACATCATAGTTGGTTTAGCAAGATAATTATTGAGTGCCTCCACTTAATAGCTAAACTGTTTCTTATGAGAACAAAGTTATAT
The DNA here is from genome assembly GCA_034376525.1 of Nicotiana benthamiana. NCBI lineage: Eukaryota > Viridiplantae > Streptophyta > Magnoliopsida > Solanales > Solanaceae > Nicotiana > Nicotiana benthamiana. The sequence goes on along the minus strand of CM067326.1, from coordinate 79,071,999 downwards.
ATATCAGTTTGATATACGTTGTATACGAGAGTATATTATATTCTCCCCTCACATGTGGTTCAGGGTCAGGAACCAAATAATTTCATCTTATTATTAATGTGCCGTGTATATTGACATAATAATGCACAAAGATGATTTCCCAAAGTTGAGGAAACAAGTTAGCTTTTCTAACATGAGGGGGAGACATGATAAACACTTGAGAAAAGGTTACATGGGATGAATTATCATTTGTATATGTATATCCCCGAATATCATGATATGAACCTGAAGTTCATAAAAGGGATAATTCAATTGCAACATATTGCAAAGCATGCTATACGCATTTGCTGACCCAAAGAAAGTAACTAAATGGAAGAGATACAATTCAAGAAGAATTGATTCCATATGAAAGACATGTAGTTTTGAACCTATAGTTCAAATGCTTGAAAGTATAAAGTCAAAGGTATGTATAGTCAGTTTTCGATATCTTATTTGTCTAGCATGACATGGAAAACTTGATATGCATCTAAAGTCTATTATATGGCTTATATGACTTAACTTGAAAGATTTAAGTTGCTTGAAGCATATGCAATTCTTGGTCCTGAAGTACCACATCCTTAGTACAATTTGTGTACATATGTATCTTGCTATAACTATAAGCATGATGGCATTGAGAATACATCTATGAAGATATTGAAGAGTCATTCCACGACATTATATGAAGATGTTCATATCTATCAAGAATGATGATTTCAAGGTGCGGAATATTTATTCAAGTCAATATGGTTGATTTATTTATCAAACATCTACCAAAGATCGTTTTGAAGATGATGCACAAGATTGGAATGCAAATGCTCAAGGATATAAATTGATGTACTCATTAGGGGGAGTTAATGCGCGTTGCACTCTTTTTCCCTTACAAGGTTTTGTCCCACTGGGTTTTCCTTGCAAGGTTTTTAACGAGGCAACCAATAGGCGCATATTCAAACATGTGTACTCTTTTTCCTTTCTTTAATTTTTCCCATTGGGTTTTGGTTTTAAGGTTTTAACGAGGCACATTGTTGAATAGACATTCAAGGGGGAGTGTTATGAAATCTCCTATTTAAGGTGAATGTCTATAATTAGAGAGATTCTAGAGTTCTATTCTTGGTAGATAAATCATCCCCCTCCCTATAAATAAAGGGGTCTTCTACCATTGTAAACCACTCCTAACATTCTTTAAGTATCAATAAGAAGAACTCTCTCTACTCTTCTCTCTATTACTCTTGTTCTTGCATTATTGTTCTTGTCTTTTATATTATTTCATAACAAAAACAACACGCATCAACAATAACAAGCAAACTGAGAAATCAATTGCCAAAGAAGGCTGGGGAGATGTTCATTAATAGACTACTGCTCCATTGACAAATAAATCTAATTGAGTAAGATAAACACTCGTATCAAAATACTAGTGCCAATGGGACAAGGAGAAAATCAGAAGGGAAGACTACAAGATATTTAACTTCTTAAGACTGTTAACTCTACAAATCAATGAGGCAACTATGAACAAAACTTAGCTATAAATGAAGAACTTAAGCTAGCAGCAATCCAGGAATTGTTCAAAGCCAAGTTCATGTCCGAGTATTGGTGAATATGCAAAAGAAAATCATGAAACTCAAGGAACGATGATTCAATATTTCAAGATCCAAACGCAAGAATGTTATTCAAGTGAAAGAGAAAAATATACATATTTTGCATGAAAACTTAACCTTTGTTTTGAACAAAAATATAAGGAACATGATTATTACCATCACATCTGCCAAATGCAAATACTCTAACGGAAACTAGCGCTTGACTCATGTTTGAAAGAAGCAAGAAAGGGAACAAATGGTTTGTACATTTTTGGCATTAAGGCATGAACAAAAACTAGCAAACTGACTTCAGCAAATAGCAAGACATGCATCTTTAATCACACTTCCAATAGAGTAACAGCTATAATGGTGCCAAACAGATCACTGGAGATGTGGGCACATAGATACCTAATTCAACTGATTGGAATTCAAGTGTCCAGATAGTCACGCAGGCATGAACGAAAACTACGCGTAACTTGACTGATTTGCGACTAGTACATGAGCAAGCGTGAAATTTCAGAAAAATGCATTCCTTTACCGGGGGTTCCCACAGAGAAGTCTTGCTCTGGCTTGCCAAAAGCGTTTAATATTGAGAATGTTGGATGTATTACACACTGGTAGCCCCGGTCGGTTCTCCCTTTCTTTCCTGGTTATCTGTTCTCTAGTCGTATAATCATACCATTCTGCCATACTATTTTCATAATTCATTCCACGTGGAAAATCGTCTAGCTAGGGAACTCTTCATCAGACGATTTCATTCAGCTTATTCAACTAGAAATAACACACTAACTTTGATAGCTCATGATACAATAAAACGTAACAAAGTTAAACGCCAACTAATTAGAAACAAGATTTCAAACATTTTCTCCAAAACAGACCATGGTCGAATATTGATAGAATGGCAGATAAACACACGCAGTTACATATTTAAATGAATTTCAAGATCGGATTTCATATTAACCAACATATGAAATCATGGAAGAGGTTGAAAGCAGAACAGTAAATAAAACTGAAAAAATAACCATACAGGCTTCATCTATTATTTTAACTGAATCATTTTACAGTTCGTCCATGGCTCAATTCCCAATAAAAATAAAGAGGAGGAACATAATTGAACCTGGAATGAAAATTAAAGTAGCCACAATACTGAAATCGATAAAAAATAACAGTAGCCACAAATCGATGCCTCGAGCAACAACGAACTAAACTATCTCTCAATCGAATTCCATTTTTAACAAAATTCGGATTGAAAAAAGAGAAGGAATCTATGTATTTCAAAATTCATAGACAGTAAACCAAATAACAATGAAATCACAGAATACTGAACATGTTTTTTTTTTTATTATGTTTTTCTTAAATTAAACTAAGAATGAAGAGAGAGACTAGGGGTGGGAATTCGGTCGGTTCGGTTATTCGATTTTCGGTTTTGTAAAAGTAGTAACTGAAACTGAACTGAAATAAGTTCGGTTAAGTTCGATTTTTCTAATTTCGGTTCGGTTTTCAGTTTAAACATTATTATATTGGACTCCTTCTATTTAATAATATGACCGGCGAATTCGTTGATTTTTTCTAAAACTTCGAAATTGTTAAAAATATTGTGTTTATAGAAAAAAATAGACTAAACTTTGCACACTATTATGGATCATAAAATTCAAACATAGTGTATTTTTGATTTCTAATGAAAATAAAAAATGCACAAAAAGGCAAACAATTGATAAAATTTCTACAAAAATCTATAAAATTGTAATTAATGAAATTTTTTATTTTTTTAAATTTATGAGAGTAATTAATATAGGGTAAAAATTACATGTTCTATCATATGTATTAATCTTTTTATGCTTAGCCCCCAGTTCAAGGCTTCAAGTACCTCTTTTTTATAGGTCCAGTCAAATATTTATATGATTATTGATTCATGTATTTGACCAAAGTGAAGAACGTTGGACCACATGAAATGTCATGAAACAGTACAATCTAGTTATAGCTAAGCTTTTGAGAAGTTTAGGTGTGTGTATTATTGACAGGAGGTCTCGAATTTTAAGCCTGAGGATGAATTTTTTTTATAGGGAGCCGCTTATTCTCCCTTAGCAAAGGTGACCCAACATGAATCAAGATTAATCAGCTCCATAAAATTTAGATACCGGCCATCAGGGACGAAGCTAGCATTTCAACTACGAATTTCGTCGAATTCAAACTTTAGTTTAACCCTTATATATATTTATTTTAAAATTTATTAAATATATATATATATATTATTAATTTAAAATTTAATAACTTAAAAAGAAATAATGTATTGAATCCATAAACTTTAAATAGCCACAGTAAAAAGAAAAATCTAAGAGGATTTAGGGTGTGAAGATGTGAAGAGAAGAGGCTCGTGAATCTTAGTTGGAGCACAACTAGTGTTTTTTGTCCATAAGCGAAAAAAAGAGGCACGAGATGCGGTCGGTCACGGGGTTGCAATATATGCAATTTACAATGCACATTTATATGTTTTTGAAAGATATCTCTGTTTCTGCCTTATTTGATTAATAATAACAATATTAGGAAACCACTACAAACCAATCAGTCAAATCACATGTAATAATGCATCATTTTCTAGCTCATTTCAATTCTTGGAGCTGTAATTATACTTTTTTCTGGTCTAAAATAAGTAATTTTTTGATCTTTTTTTGTGGTTTAAAATAAGTGTTTTTTTTTATATTTCAAGAATGAATGAATAATTTTTTTTCCACATTGTCCTTGAAGTAAATAATGTTGGAATATATGTTAGAAGTGTTTATGTGAGATAGTAAAGGTTCATATGGTCAATTTCATTGCTAATTAAATAGCAAAAGGTAAATTTCTTAATTTGTCTGAAAACATCCAAAAAATTACTTATTTTGAATTGGAGAGAGTATATTACTGGTACTAATTAAGAAACTGATACTCTTATTAGTATTATTAAGTAAGCTTAAACATGTACACATGCATCCAACGTAAAGTTAAGCATGGCTTTTAAGATCCAACATAAATTAATTGGAAATCCCATCCTAAAAGTACGATAATTAACAGGATTAACTGGCTGGTCGTGTCCATCTCATAATTCTCATCCATTTCATTTAATCGTATTTTTACCAAATTACCAATTAATGTGTATCAAGAATTACTTATAGCTATTATAACATGTGACCTGATTGTGTAAATATTGTTTACACTTGCATATAATTTAAACTAAGAAAATCCATTAATTTCTTCCCTCGACCAAAATTGTTTTTAACCTTTTCAATTATAAATATTTTATTTATAGTATTCTTTATCTAATTTGTATATGCAAAAAGATTAAGAACCATATGTATCAAGCCCGTACTCGGTTTTCCACCTTTATTTTTGATACCAGGGAATAACTTTTTGCAGCAAAATTCCTGTGAATTTCTTTTCACATTATCTATCAATCTAAGCCACTAAAATAGTAAAGGTAGTATATGTACAAATTTTGAAGTTAACTCAAACTCAAATCTCAATATACACAAAGTAACAAAGTACTTCCCAATCGAAATGGGAGAAAAGCATAAAATATATCTTCTTTTGGGGAACTGACATTGATGGTGACTTCCAAATACTCAAAGACAGACAGACAGACTGACTTCACATTCAAACCTTTCTTTTCTCAATGATTAGGAGCTTAGATTAACTGTGTTCACGAGCCCTTCTATTCATTTCAAACATTATACAGAATTTATTTAATATAAACCGCCAATAGTATGTTGGTCCTCTGCCCCAAAAGGACCATGTCACTTTCTTTTGGCTTCATCCACTCTTATCTTTAATTAAACATATATTCTGGATCACCAGACCAGATGCACTCTTTCAAGAAACTGTTCATACATTTCAGTGTAATTACAATAAACGGAAAGCGATTTTCAAGACTGATAATTAACTAGTTCTTGCACTCACAAATGATGTAAATCTGCATAGCTGCAAACAGCACATGTGGAACAAGATCCACCTCTGAAAATTAATGCATAACACACGTGATTTAGACAGCCACTCAAGCTTATTCCATTTCTTCATTGGGGAAACACATTCCATGCATCTCATGAGCAACCCATCACTATGGCTCCAGGCTGATCATCCAAAGAAAGACGGAATGTTACCAAACCCTATGCATAGACCAATACACCATCAGCATTGTCAATTTTCAAGTTATTGAAAACAGAGATGAAAAAGAAGCCAAAAAAAGAAGAAGTAAAAATATGGCAATCGACATTTCTCTACGTTCTTTAACATTCACAGTCACCTATATTCTAAAAGCATAATCATCCCCACGGTAGGATACAGAGTTGTTGATGACAAGCATAAAAATAGCCAAATTATAATAAATCCTCACAATGAGAGCTTGTTCGGACGTACTCTCTTACACACGCAAATCGCGATAGATCAACAACTAGATGTAGGTACAGGTAAGAGGTTCCACCTAATTGCCGCATGAGTACAACTACGTATCAGTCTCAAATAAATTGGAGCACACTGCCACATGAGTAATGGAGAGAAATAAGTGAGGAGTTTCACACCATAGACGAATGAATTTCGTCTCACCATATTGACACCCAGTTCTGGTGCTAGATACGAAAGCTGCATCTTATAAAACTGATGGCGGTAAAGAAGCTTGTCAAAGAGAATCTAATTTACCTTGATAGCTGGAATATGAGTTTGTCGACAGAAGGTCAATCAACTAAGTGAATACCTTAAAGAAAAAAAGAGTTGATATTGCATGTCGACAAAGGACCCAGACTCCAGAGCAAAAGGACTAGAGAGTGTGGCTACACCTATTTTAAATCGTCATATTGTGGGACAAATATAAACAAGAACAGAGAGCAATAAAGTTGCAGAAATAGCAAGAATTGGTGAGGATTCTTTTGGGTGAGTCTGAAGGCTACTCCCTCCTGCATAATTGGAAGAATGGTACATGACTTTAATTAAGCCAATTGCAGATTACAAGAACTAATTGAAATAGAAATCGAGATTTATACTTCAAGCGACTTGTAAACAGCCTGAAGACCATAGATTTTGTAAAAAGAAAAAAAAACAGTGAAGTTCGGGTCGAATTTGATTAGTTATTCAACTTATAAAAGCTTATGTGAAATGAGGAACAATCCTAGCTCTTGGATTCTTAATTGTGTCATAATCATAAAGAATATTCTAAACAAGCAATCAATCAACTATACGTCAATCCCAAACTAGTTGAAGCCAGCTAGAGAAATTCTATATATTCAAGATGGTCTAATACAGATCAATTTTCTGCACATTATTCTTAAAAATTTCAAGAAGTCTCTTCAAACTCAAGGTGATGAAGCAACTTAAGTTTGTTTATTTTGGAAAAACACTAGGAAATACCGAGGTAGACAGTCTCCTAAATAGTACTGTGGAATAGTGATTGATCACCAAGTAAGAGCAGAAGTCGTGATGAAATTCTTTCTCCTCCCAAGTTGATAAGTAATTTCGCAACAGAAAGTGCCTCTTGTAGTATTGAAAAGAAATATATTATTAATCACCGGAAAGACGTTAGTAATGCAAATTTCAAGATATCAACGATGCGAATTGACGCCTCTTAGGTAACCGAGAAAGTGAATGTCCGAAGATTTATTGTTCAGAGGGACTCACCCAATTTGAAGAAGAACTCCATAGCCAAACTCTAAATTTTTTCAATATAGGTTACTCCATAGCCAAACTCTAATACTAGAAGGACGAAAAAAACTAGGACTTTCCAAGAACAATGAATAGGAATTCAACATGCTAGGTGGGACTTAATATCCTAACTCGGATACTACGAAAAAAAAGAAGAGACCAAAAGGTATTCTGGAATATTTTCATGGAGAAGTCCCCAGCAATCTGAAGTGACAGTATCATCGAAATGATCGCTTAAAAGGGGAATTGTACCACTGGATCAGTCAACAACGAATATAAGAGTGGTGCCTAGACAACAGTTACCAGAAAAAGATAAGTATGGTAAATTTATGAAAACAAAGAAAAAAAATGTTTATCAAGATAGTATACTCTACTAACCATGTGAAAATGAAAAAAGAGAAAAGAGAAAGAGATGATTCTTGGAAAGTTGCACATGTTGACTAGATTCTAGCAATATGTGAAGAGACAGGAACGAAAAGCTAACTCTTGAAATTGGTTAATTAAACATACAAGAGGTCTCCTTATATAAGAATTTGAACATCATGAAATAAGGAAAGTCTCCCAATTCTTGAAATTCTCAGATGTAACATAGGCAGTGCTGACATAATTATTTCAGATAGTGTTAAAGGGAATGAAAGGGGGAAATGCTATACAAGAAGCAACAGCAAACATACCTAGAACCGCATCAAGAAGTACCCTTAACAATAATTACAGGGCATTGTGCATGGTTTGAGCAGTAGTTGCTTACACTCCCCAGAAACATCCTGTTTAGATTTAAAATTAGTCAAATACATGTCTGTGTAGAAGAAGTGATCATGTATGATCCAATAACCATATAATCGAGTGAAACTACTTCCAGAATTCATATTGGCAATAAACAGCATGATTTTAACCAAGATAAAGATCCACACCCATCAATTACATATGTTAGGTTATGGTAAAAGGTACAATTTCAGAAACAAGTATAAATGATTTGAAGCCAGGTATAAATGATTTGAAGCCAGGGGTAAAGAGGCCTTTTCTGTAGTAGGCTGACCAGAAAATCACTTGCTTCACTTCACAACTGCACCTACTAATCTTTGATTCATTTACTTGTTGCCAGAATATACTTGTCTGTGAAATGAATTGTAAGCCTTGGACTAGGCTAATTAAAGAGTTTTCCTATACCCAGGTTACCTTACATGTTATCCCCAGTAAATAACATGCCTAAAAATAGCACAGAAAATTAAGGCTCATTTTTATCAGCAATACTCCATTTAAGATGCCTAACTTTTTTATGAAGTTTAAGTGACTAATTCAGTTAACATATACAAAAAGTACCTAATAAAGTATCTAGCCATCGGTTTTAAATAAAAAAACTGCAACTTAAACCGATTGCCTCCATATGACATAGTTGATAATAACGCATATACTGGACAAGAGAGAGGTGCAAACAGGGGGGAACGCACGTTCAACGAAGTGATATCACGCGACACCGCTTCGTCGAAAAATCTTTACTGAATATATGTATTAATACTGTGAGGAATTGAGTAAGTAGAAAAAAATGATACCACTTCACACACATCATCTCCTGGCACGTTGGTTGTGTGCCTGAATTGCTCTAAGAGTTCATAGGTTCGAACCTCAAAGAAGTAGAAATTGAACTAAGAACCTTTTCTAACTTAGGATTCAATAAAACCTATGGATTAAGGCATTTCTCGTATACAAAATATGATAATTATAGATATTTATTTTCATTCCCCTATAAATTTCGACAACGCATACAAAAATTCCTGCATATGCCCCTGGGTGCAAATTCTAGATTGCATAAAAGACTCTTTAGGACCATAGCCAATTTGAGAAAAAGATACAAAGAAAAACTTAGGCAGATGAGCAGGGTAAGAAGGAATGCATTTACTTTATGCTTTCTTCATAAATTTCCATCACTAAAGTAAATTCATTGCTCAACTAACGAAATCGCGTAAAAATTACAGGACAACGTAAAATAAGGGTTTCGGCTCTATCTACCATTGCTTTAGCTGTACAAACATATATCGAATTGCCATTTTTCTACATCCAGTGTCTATTGCACTACTTTGAGTTGTTGGTAATTCTTCATCGGTCAATAGATTAATTAGCTATACTTCAATATCAAAATAGGTGGGGACAGCAGTATGAATCCCCCGTGGGATTCTACGAAATTAGAGATTCTCTAAATCTCACACTTATCTCTATACTGAGATACAAGTCTCCAAATGTAATTATAACAAAGACTAGATGTTAATCCCAACTAGTTGACAGCTCTTCATCATGTTTTTCTTCTCGTTCACATGTGCTAGGTAAGAAACAAGTTCTTGCATTTGGACAAGAAATGAATAGTACAAGTTATTTAACCTTATTACATTCTTTTTCTCACTCTTTGAAGAGGAATAAAACCAAGCAAAGCTAATGCTCAGAAAATACTCCATCTATCCCAATTTATGTAAAAGTGTTTGACTGGGTATGGAGTTTAGAGAAAGAAAGAAGGCACGATTTTTAAAACTTGTGATTTGAAACATGTCATAATATTTATGTGGCTATAAATCGTCTCACTACCACTACGAGTAAAATAGAAACTTTGAAGTTAAATTGTTTCTAAATATAGAAAAGTGTCATCCTTTTGGGACAAACTAAAAAGGTAAGTATGTTACGAAATTGGGACAGAGGGAGCAACATGTATGCCTTAAAGATTTAGGACCAACGAGCTAGTTGAATTGTGCGAGCATTCTCATAGAAGAGTCAAGACATAAGTTATCCAAAATATTTACATATGGCTTTTTGACTAAAGTGGTAGAGATCCTAAACTACGTCCACTTACTGAGATTCCAAAATAACTTTTCGACAAGACTATAAATGTTAAAAACTACTCATTTACAGCGGACCACAAAAGCTCATGCCACCATGTTGAATGGAAAACCATCTACACATGCTTTTGGTAAAGAGGGTTATCCAGTCAGAATAAATCAACAATAACAACATCCTCCAGGTTGAGAATTTATACCTTTTAATGGGACCAAAAGCACGGGAACCCATCACTAGCAGATCAGCATGCATTTCTTCAACAGCATCACAGATTTTCTCCTTTGGATCCCCAATAAGTACTTGGGTCTTAACATTTGCCTGATTCAGAAAGAACCTTTCCCCATCAATAAACATAGAAGCATAGAACACCAATCATGGCCATATTAGGCTTCTGCTTTTCTAATATTTTTAGCATTTCTAGTGACTGAATGTCCAACAAATCACATCAAATGATATAAATGTAAGACGTATCAAGCAAAACATCAATGTAAGTGCAGCAAAAAGGATGTGATGGTGGACTCAAATTGCTAATGCAGGAAACAAAAAGAAAACATGAAGTAGATCAGAAGCACCAACCAATTCCAATTACGAATACCTTCTGTTTTGCAACTTTTTAATTTGAAACATCACCAAAATTCTGATACCAGTACATTTATATAGAATCTATATAAATTCATAATTTATAATATAGTTTCATGTTCATTGAAGTATTCAATTTTAAACTTCGATGAAATATTTCTTCGATCGAACTACCTGTTCAACCATGTAACCGGTGTAACGGCAAGATAACTTTCGTAGATAGAAAAGCTCACATTTTTACTAGCACAAATCTCAGTAGCGTGGTTCAAAATGGCCTCAGTGATCCGCTTTTGGTGTGCCTCAATCGCAGCATTAAACGCAGGCACCTCAATATCACCTGTTAATCTCCACAACTTAGTACTACTAATCAATCAAATCACCTAAGCCTTAATCCAAAGAAAAATGAATTAAAACACAAAGATAATAAAAAATTGACTTAACTGGGACCGCCAAAAGGGATAGCTGCAGGATTAAGACCAGCAGCAATGGACGGTGGAGATTGAACGTGGAGAATAACAAAGGAACCTTGTGGTTCTCCAGAATTGGGATCATGGGGCTTGATCTTGATGTTGTCAAGAGCCCAATTCAAGGCGTTCATACTCTCTTCACTTCCGTCAACGGACACGATCACACACTTCAACTTTCCGGTCATGGTTGTTTCTGTAAATTCGAGTAAAATTGGTACTGATTTTTTACTTGGAATCAGCTAATAATTGTACTATCAGAAATGAAATCCGCTGTATTGATCCTGAAATCCTTCGAATTTGATGTAAGTTATTCGTTGGAAGTTTTAACATACTACCACCATTTTCAACACTTTCGTGGCAAGTTTTTCTTTTTCCTTTTTTTTAGGGTGTGTGGCTGAAAAAATAATATTATAATAGATTATCCGATATTAGGTACATTTTGTAAATTACAAATTGGAAAAATTACATGCGAATTACCAGTTATGTTCATTTATAAGTAGTTCACTATAAAAATTGGCCAATTGATAAAATATTATTAATATTAGCCAGCTATTTGTAGCAAAAAAAATCAAATTTTTTGCTTTGTTTTGAGTGGGTGTTATTAAAATAAATTGGGCACAACTTAAGGAGCTTGAATATCAGTTTTGGGATGGTTTGATTTATTTTTGAGGTGGTTTGAATTGAAAATTCGAAGTAAAAGCCGAACATGAAAAAAATGATATGTGTATCACATGTATATTCATGTATACTTGTGTGTGAGATACATGTCTGATACATGTTTGATACATGTGTCGGAAAAGACTTTTTCGAACTCGATTTAATTACGGATTTTGATATAAAATCAGTCCAAATCACCTCCAATCTTCCTCAGATTTTGTATATTAACTTATCCATATATTTTCATTGAATTCCATCTATACCCATTGAAAAAATTCCCTTTTTATTTAGATTTTTGGAATACTGTATAGATTTTTATATTTCATCACCTTATTTGCTACCTCTTCTATGAAATTTCTTTTTCATCTTATATCTAGTGCTGCTAATCACGCTTAAAAATATGGACGGTGATTTTTGCATGTGATTCTTTGATAGAAAGAACCATATTATTTAGTTCTTCAATTTTTGTTGGCTAGTTTTTGGTAAGTCTATGACTAATTGTTAGAGGTTGGTATTTGAGACATTTGTGTAAGTTTTCCAAAATTGTACCCGCATCCTATTTTGTCAGCCCAATTTAACATGTATTCACTTTTTAATTTGTACTCATTTTTTAACAACTTCATTTTTCTTCTTCTTTTTTTGGTTACATTGATTGTATATGTTGTTTGTAAATATATTTTAAGGTAGTTTATGATATATTAGAGCGATGATCTGTTGTGACGATTTATTTCTTAGTATTGCTTAGGGTTTCTTCCTATTCTTTTTCTTAATTGTAAAGGGGTTCATTAGTTTTATTGTTATTTTGACAAATTGATGATTGAGGTTTGTTCTTGATGATATTTGGAGGTTCTGTTTCAAATTTGAGCTCATTTGAAGTAGATTTAGGTATTAAATCATATATTGGATAGTTCAAATTCAAAAAATAAATTTTTGTTTCTGGACAATTTACACTTCACCCCTATTTGGCCTTAAGGACATGAAACGTTAGTTGCGCTTCAGACCTTTTGGCCTTAAGTACATCTAAACTGCAATTTCACTTTATACTTATTGGCCTTAAGTGCATCTAAATTGCAATTTTCACTTCCGACTTATTGGCCTTAAGTGTAGGAAAATATTTGTTCTACTTCAGATCTTTTGGCTTTAAGTGCATCTAAAGTGTAATTTTACACTTCAGACTTAGTGGCCTTAAGTGCATGAAACTATTGGTTATACTTCAGACTAATTTGCCTTAAGTGCATGAAAATGTTGGTTGCACTTCAGATCGTTTGGCATTAAGTGCATCTAAAGTGCAATTGGCATTAAGTGTAAGAAAATGTTTGTTACACTTCAGACTTTTTGGCCTTAAGTGCACCAGAAGTGCATTTTTCCACTTCAGACTTATTGGCCTTAGGTGCATGTAACAATTGATTACACTTTAAACTTATTTGCCTTTAAGTGCATGAAAACGTTGGTTGCACTTTACATCTTTTGGCCTTAAGTGCATCTGAAATGATTTTTTTTTACTTCAGACTTATTGGCCTTAAGTGTAGAAAACATTTGTTGCACTTTAGACGTATTGGCCTTAAGTGCATATTGGTTACACTTCAAACTTATTTGCCTTAAGTGCATCTTACATGCAATTTTTCACTTTAGACTTAGCATTAAGTGCATGAAACTATTGGTTGCACTTATGCCTATTTGGCCTTAATTGCATCTGAAGTGCAATTTTTTCACTTCAGACTATTTTTTTTAAACTTCAGACCCAATAAGTCTGAAGTTGATCGTAAAGTGGATAGGCTTGTAAAAAAATTTTTAAAGTGGGTATACGTTCAATTGTGATTCCAAAATCAGGTATAGATGCAAAAGCCCCTTACAAAATGGGGTTAGAAATGACACTAGTAGCTATTTTTTTAGTATGTTGTTTAAAATATATTCACATATCAAAATGTATTTAAAGATTAGCCAATTTGTTCAAACTTTAGGATATCGTGTCCTAAAATTTAAAAATTATATCCAAAAATTTGAATCTTATGTCTTGAATTTTAAATTAACAATTTAGAAATTAAGAACACTTAGTCATAAATTTTAAATTAACAACTCAAAAAATTAGTATACTAAGTCTAAAATTTCAAATTAATAACTCAAAAATAACAAGTAAATCTTACATTCAATTGCTCACACTAAGGTAGTTGAAAACATTTCTTCCATAACTATATCCAACAATCACAGAAATCTAAAAAGTAAAATATAAACAAATATTGTAATCTTGCTTGTCCAAAATAAACATGATACTCCAATTATTTTTTATTTAAAATAAGTTACCAATATTAGGTATAAACCTGACCAGACTCCACATCGCAAAGTGTCAAGAATGGAGTTCTTAGCGTAAGTCTTGGCAATATCACTTTATTTTTTCCCAAATGTCTGAATAGCAGCCTACAAGACTTTTTCAGACTTACCCACAGTGACCCACTATTTATCTGTAATTTCTTTTTACCATCCAATATTCTAACAATCTGATTCGATTAATCTGTCCATTAACAAGGGTAAATATATGTTTTTAAGTATCTCACTCAGTGTCTAGTATATATTTTGGGGCCTCGATTAATGCGAATTTGAATAAGATAATAAGATTCATTTAAAAAGAAAATACGTTTTATTATTTTTAAAGCTCGAATTCAAGACGTCTGATTAAAATTTTATATTTTATTTATCCCACCGCAACTCTTGATGGTGAGTAAATACTTCCTGTTAGAAAGTTTTTCATCCTTAAAGCTCAAATTTAAAATTTTATAATTGAAAGATGAAGAGATCCAAATTATCTCGTCTACACTTTATAGTGGTAATTCTTTTTTTTTTTTTGTCGTCTAGGAACAAACAAGCAAACGAGAAAAGAAAAAACATCAAACATTTAAGGGGAAAAGAAGAGTTTTTGCCAATATTATACTTTATATTTGAGGGTATGTCTATTTTAATTTTTTAAATATAATCTTGAGCATATTTAATTCTTTAAGTATGTTAAAATGGAGCACCTTTAATCTCATTGACACAATGTGTTACAAAACTAACAGTGTTACCGAACTCTGATTCAAGAAGCAAATCTTTTGCTATGAAGAAAAATATTTCCTCTTCTTTTATTGGATAATGCAAATTATCACTTTAGTTCTTCATTTTTAGATAACGTCTTCTAAAATTTTGACCTTGAAAATATCCCCTCATGTACATTTTTCAATAAGAAAATGATACTGTATAGCCGCTGTAAAATAATAGCCAAAAAAATGTATAAAATTTATATTTTTTTTTGTATATATAACACATTTTAAAATTTTGGTTGATTTTTCCAAAACTAAAGTTAAAATTTGAAATTAAAAATAGAGCAGCCATGATCACTTCTAGGCATATTATGAAGCAAACGAATAACCAGGTTGTATTATCACTTTTAACACGTGCCAAAAACTATTTACATCTGGTTGCCAAACAAATATACAAAATTTTGTATAATTTTTGTATATTAACTTACAAAATGTATATATATAAAAAATATACAAATTTTATATATTTTTCTATTATTTTTACAGTGGCTATACAGTTCATTTTCTCATTAAAAACTAGTATAGAAGGAGATATTTTCAAGGTCAAAATTTTAGAAGATATTATCTAAAAATAAGGAATTAAAGTGATAATTTACGTTTTCAATAAAAGGAAAGGAAACGTTTTGCTTTAGAACAGAAGATTTGCTTCATGAAGCAGAATTGGATAACATTGTTAGTTTTTGAACATATTGTGTCAGTGAGGCTAAAAGTGTTCCAACTTTGCATACTTAAGGGACTAAATATGCTCAGGGTTCTATTTGAGGGACCAAAATAGACATACCCTCAAAGATCAGGGACAATATTGGTCAAAAACTCGAAAAAAAAGAACATAAGTTTTTTTAAGACATTTTCCTCGGATCAAGAACCCAACCCCGATAAAATTAAGCAAAATTTTTCTCTTTCTTTGATGCATTGTACATTGTCTTAACCACAGAGCAACATCCACATCCATTTAATGCAACATAGTTAGGTTTCCATTTAACCACAATTTTTCCAATAAGACTGAAGTCATTATTGTCTGCAGAAAATATCTTTTAAATTGATTACTCTCAAGTGATACCATGATGGGGTCTTAGTTCCCGATAACTTTGCTCGTTATGTGGGTGGTAATCAAATATTAACTTTAGATGTAGATGTGGATTTACTGTTTTTTATTAAATTGATGAACTACACTACGTTAAATGAATTTAAAATATGGATGAGCTATATATTTGTCCAATGTATATGATAGATAAATTGGTAAATATTCTCATAGACAAGGACATATTAGACATTATAATGAATTAGAAGATGGGGATACCAGAGATATTTATATGACTCATGCTGAAGAAGATAGTGAATATAAACCTGAACCTGCACCTGCATATGCCCCTGCTCCCGCACCTGCAACCGCACCTCCACCTACTCATGCAACTTCAAGAGAATAAGAGAGTGAAGTAGATAGAGTATTAGATGATGATGGGGTTAAGGATGATAATTAAAATAATTTTGACAGTGATAATCCCAATAGTGATGGAGTGGATTTACATGTTCCTGATGATAATGATTATGGATCTAATGTTCATGAATAATTTGCAGAGTATAGGGGTGAACTGAGGAAATATAGGAGGAAAAGAGTGCAGGTGCAAAAGATAGGGATGGTATTAACCTAGGTGATGCAGGAGTTGATATTGATTTTGATTAATTAAGAACTGGTAGCAAGCAAAATAGTCACATATGCTTAGTAGGGACAGATAAGCCTTATTTTGGGTCTTCTGATGCTGAAAGTTTTCCTTCAGATGTTGAAGATAAATTTGATGAAGAAGATAAGGAGTAAATGGCTGCAAGAAGAGGAAGAAATCCCTGATATTTCATCCAACTGTCAAGAAAATAATCTAGGAGTTAGGGCTGATTTTTTAGAGTGTTGATGATATTAGGTTGGTTGTTACTAAGTATGCAATTTAGAAAGGAGTCCAAATTGAAAAGTACATTAATGAACCTGGTAGGGTGAGGGTAAAATGCATGCACTCAAAATATTCATGGTCGTTGGCTGCAAGCAAAGATAGCATATCCAACTATTTTAAGGTAAAAAAGTATTGTCATGTCCACAAATATTGCAGAACAAATAAAAACAAGCTTTGCAACTATAGATAACTTGCAAACATTACATGAATAAGATTGTGTCTCAACCAAATATGAAATTTTGGGAGCTGAAGAAACTCATTAAGGATGAACTGGACATGTATGTTGGTAGGCCTACTATCCATAGAGTTAGAGCAAAAATTATGAAGGAGATAATAGGTTATGTGCATGCTGAGTTCAAGAGACTCTATGATTATAGAGATATTCTGATGCAGACAAATTCAGATACAACTTGTGTTGTGAAGGTGGATGATCAAGGTGAAGGCAAGATTGTATTCAATTTATTTTATGTGTGCTCCTATGATATGAAAAAGGATGGTTAATGGTTGCAGAAGGATAATTAGCCTTGATAGATGCTTATTTAAAGGCATTTATAAGGTTCAACTGCTTGTAGTAGTATCAAAAGATGGCAACAATAAGATGTTCCATATTGCTTGGGCCAGTGTAGAGGTTGAGAACAGTTTCACTTGGACATGGTTTCTGAAATACGTGACTCATGACTTAGAGCTTCAAGATGGAAAGGATCTCACTACCATGTCTGATATGCAAAAGGGGATTTTATTGAAGTTAATATTTAATTTTTTTATTTCTATTTCTATTGATAACTAATATATTCTTCTTATTTTAAAGCTGTATCAGAAGTGTTACCTGAAAGTGAACATAGGTGGTGTATCAGACATATATTAGCAAACTGGTCCAAAAATTAGAGAGAATTAGATAGGAGAAACAACTTTTGGAGGTGTGCTAGAGCATCATGTGTGGAAGAATTACGTTTCCACCTGGACAACTTGAATATGCTTGGGAATGGTATATGTGAGAGCCTCTTGAGGTATAACAAGGAAAACCTGGTGCAGAGCATACTTCAACTTTGACAATAAATGTGATATAATTGACAACAATATGTGCGAGACCTTTAATGCTTGGATGCTTGCTGCTAGACACAAGATAGTCATCACAATGTTGGAGGAATCAGAGTGAAAATAATGGAGAAAATAGGAAAGTTGAGGGATTTGCAAATACATGGATATGTGATATATCCCTAATTGCTATGAAAGTGTACCATGATAAGATGGCCCAGTCTATGAGGTGTAAAATCAAATGGAATGGTGAATATGGCTATATGGCTGAGGATACCTCATTAAGAGTGATATTAAAGCTGAAGGGTATCCCTTGTGCTCATGCAATTGTTTTTATGTGCTTCAAGAACATTAAGCCAATTAATTACATATCTCACTGGTACGACAAATCCACTTATCTGAAGGCATATTTAACATTTATCCAGTCGGTTCCAACCATGCAGATGTGGCTAACATCTACCAATCCATCAATTGAACCCCCGCCAATTAAAAAGATGCATGTCAGACCAAAGAAGAAGAGAAGAAATCGAACAACCTAACTCTGGAAAGCTTTCAAGAAGGGGCATGGAGATGACATATTCAAACTATGGTGGCTATAGACATAACAAAAAGAGATGCCCCAAGAAACCAAGGCCTGCAGATTCTACTCTAGCAAATTCTCCATATAGAGAAATATGCGGAGGAGGAAGAAGAAGAGACAGAGGAAGAGGAACGGGAACAACTACTCCTAGATCTTCAACTTCAACTACTTCTACCCATATTACTGTTGCTGGCAGAGGAAGAAGAACTGGTTGAGGTAAGGGAAGCAAACACCTTCATTTCAACTACTTTTGCCCCTGCAATAGGAAGAGAAACTGGTAAAGGTAGTGGAAGAGGAGCTAGAAGTTCTGGGTTTGGACTGTTTCAATCAAGCAATGGGTTCACAAGTTTTTCTGTAAGTACTTCAAACTTAACTTTATATCGTGTTTCTGTTAACAACTTTGCTAAATATTTTCTGTTTTGGCAGTCTGGTGGAGGTAAACCAAAAGTGGTTTCTCATGGTGGTGAAAAGTGGTTGCAACACTCCGCAAATCTGAATGACTTGAGTGTGGATGAGGACTATTAATATGATGATTATCAATTGGATATGATAATAAGTGTACGAGGCATATCATAAGTGATTTAGAGTCCAAGTAGAGACCTAAGTCTAATCTAAGTTGGAAAATTACATGATAGACTAAAATTTCAAAAAGGTAAGCACAAGACCACACTTTGGACGAAAATATCCACACATATATAAGTTGTTATGTGATTCACAACCTATTAAATTAAATTTATTTGAGTCTAGTTTCTAACACTTCAAACAGTGAAGTGCTGCCATAGCATCCGGGTCAGAATTTGAGCTCCTGAGAGGAGTGAACTGGGGATGCGAAGCATCTAAGGCGGCATCCAAAATCTGGGCCTATAAACACAATTTCGGGGTCTATTTTCTCCTTTTCTTTTGGACGAAGTTTAGGGGTTTTCGCCACTCTCTCAGGGCCTCGAACTCCTACCATATTCAAGGTAAGTAATACCTATTATCTTAGTGTGAAATTCCATAATTTCTATACTAGTATTGATGAAATCTACACATAAAACACTTAGATCTTCAAGAACTCAAAGGAGGATTTTGCAAGATTTTTTCCAAAAGGGTAATCCTGCACCCTTAGACTTACATGTATAGATTCATTAAGGTAATATGAGTGTTAATGTGATGACCCAAAAGGTCATCACTTGTTTTAGAAATAATTTCTGTGTTCCAAGGCCTTAAAAACCTCTTTCTGTCTCACCTCATTTTGTGTGCGTATCCCAGGCGTGTATTCGAAAAGCCATTATGTGAAAATCCGTGAAAAATGATAAATTTTACCTTTAAAATAAATTTAAGTTGACTTCGATCAATATTTTGGGTAAACGGATACGAGTTGTGATTTGACGGTCCCGCAGGATCCGTAGGAAAATTTAGGACTTGTGCGTATGCCCAGAATCGAATTTCGAAGTCCCAAGCCCGAGTTTTTAATGAAAATTGTTTTTTGGAAAATATATAGGTTTTTTGAAATGAAATGCGTTTGGAATTTTATGGTATCGAGCCCATTTGGTTCCGGAGTCCGGTACAAGTCTTATATGTGATTTAAGTTGAGCCTATTAAATTTGATAAGAAACGAAAGTCATATGACGTGATTCGAAACCTTAGTTGTAAAATTTGAAACTTTGAAAGTTCTTGAGATTTTATTTGATTTTGATGCTAAATTTATAGTATTTGATGTTATTTTGGCGATTTGATTGCACGAGCAAGTCCGTATGATATTTTTGGGTTAGTGTGCATGTTTGGTTTGGAGCCCGAGGGCTCGGGTACATTTTAGATAGGCCACTGAGTGAAATTTGGACTTAAGAATTGCTGGTATATTGCATGTCTGCAGGCTTCACATTTGCGAAGACTAGCTGGCAAATGCAAGATCGCAAATCCGAGTAAACCATCGCAAATACGAGAGAAGGCCTAGGTAGGCCTAATTGCAAATGCGATCACTTCTTCACAAATGCAAAGAGGCCCAGAAATCCCCCTCATCACAAATGCGTCAATCCCATCGCAAAGCAACTTTGCAATTGTGATGATTAGTCGCAAATGCGACAATAGCAGACTTCTGAAGGGTTTGCATTTGCGAACCCTGGTTGCAATTGCGACATCTACGACCTGCAAATTCATAAGTTAGCGGAAAATCTTTCATTTTTCAAACCCTTTCAAAATCAAAACACTCTTGGGCGATTTTTCAAAGACAAGTACTCTTTCAAATCGGTCGTAAGTCATTTCTAACTTGTTTTTATTAATCTTTAATATCTTTTTTCATGATTTCAACTCAAAATCAAAGGTTTTCATGGGGGAAAATTAAGTGTTTTTGGTAGGACTTAGATTTTTCAAATTTTGGGAATTTGGACCTCGATTTGATGTTCGATTTCAAATAAATTATATATTTGAGGTCATGGGGGAATGGGTAATCGGTTTTTGGTTCGAACCTCGGGTTTTGATCATGTGGTCCCAGCGGCAATTTTTGCCTTTTTGGGAAAAACTTTAGAAAAATTATGTCCATGCATTAGAATTGATTCATTTAGTATTTATTGATATAGTTAAGTAAATTGTGGCTAGATACAAGAGAATTGGTGGTGGAATCAAGAGGCAAAGCGGTAGTTGAGGTTTGAATTGTGTCTGTGGCATTGAGGTAAGTGTTTGGTCTAACCTTAGCTTGAGGGATTAGGAGTTGTGTCCTATTTTTTATGTGCTAGTTGTTCAGTACGACGTATAGGCATGGTGATGAGTATCTATACGTTGGTGTCAAGCATGCCCGTGAGTTTTATTCTATGATTAATGTGACTCTGTTTGTATTGTTCATGCCTTATATGATGATTTCTGTTATTGAGCAAAGCTTATGGAAGTAATAGTGATATTTGAACATCTAAGAGCATTGGCTCAAGTTGTGTAAATGAATTGTGGAAGTATAATTGGCAATTGAACCCTATAGAGCATTGGCTCAAGTTGTGAAGTGAGTTGTGAAGTAAAAGTGTAAAAGGGAAGAGAATTATTATATTGTCTCCCTTGCCAGGATGTTGATGCGTTTTATAGTGGTCCATTGTCGGGATTTGATTGTTGAACTATTCATCCCTTGCCGGGATTTAATTGTTGATCTATTGTTCCCTTACCGGGATTTTATTGTGATTTTATTTATTTCCTTGCCCTTATTGCTAGTGATTGTTTTTTGGGTGAGGAAGAGTGTTAAAGCACAAAGGGTGCTGCCGTGTATTGTTTCGGTGAGAGAGTGTTAACGCATGAATGGTGATGGCGTGTATGATTTTGTGAGGAAGAGTGTAAAGCACAAAGGTTGATGCGGTGCCGAACGATGTACAATTCTGTGCCGATTATATTGATTTTATGGTGAGGACGAGAGTAAAAGCACGAAGGTGATGCTGTGCAGATTATATGGATTTTTATGGTGAGGACGAGAGTAAAAGCACGATGGGTGATGCCGTGCACTTGTTTGGTTTCTAATTCTTGTTGATAATTTAGTTATGGTGTTCCTTATATTTACCTGTTGTCCTTCTGATATCACTTGATGTATCCCCGCAGCATGTTTTCCCCTCCCACCCTTAATTGTATATTCCTGCTTTTATTTTCCAATGTATATGATTTATCTACATATGTTACTTGGTAGTCTAGTCCTAGCCTCATCACTACTTCGCCAAGGTTAGGCAAGGCATTTACTAGCACATAGGGTCGGTTGTGTTGATACTACACTCTACATTGTGTGCAGATCTCGGTACTAGAGCATATGGACCGTAGCTTTGGGTTGCTCCCTTCAGTCCTTATGGAGATCCAAGATAGTCCTGCAGGCGTCCGCAGGCCCTGGCGTTTCCCTCTATCCTTTCTTCATGTATCATTGTGTATTTCAGAAATAGTGTTGTATTAGTTTTTCGTACCTTGTTTGTAGTATTCTTAGTCCGTCTAAGTTGTGACACCATTTGTAAGTAGTCTTTGTTTAGGAATTATATTGGAAATATTTAAATGGTTTTATTTGTTTCTTTCGCTTGTTTAAATTCCAATGTTTATAAACTTCGATTCATAATTGTTAAAGGATTAAAATTGGAAAAAGGTTAATTGTTCAAAAGGTTGGCTTGCCTAGCTTTCACTAGTAGGCACCATCACGACTCCTGAGGATGGTAAATCCAGGTCGTGACAATGAATAAGTAATAGAACTCTTGGTATGGTGATTGAAAGCCATAAATTCCCAATTTAATTACATTACTATTGTAGAGATAGAATGTATGATTATTTAATGAAATTTTATTGGTTAAGTGTGAATGGATGGTCACATATATGATGTTGGAACTTATAAATTGGTTAATCATGATGGTAGGATAGATTTTTGATGAATGAATGGTGGTAGTTGGATGAACTACATATATGATGATGGGATGTAGATATTTATGCCTACAAGGTGTTTGATAATATGCCTAAATGGCATAAGTTATGGAATTTGTTACTAATATTGGTTCCATTGGATGTTGCTATTGTAGATTGAAAGTTCTTAGTGTTTTGGATCATTGTAGTATCACTAAGGGGCAAAATTGAGGTATGTGAGGCTAACTCTCTATATTTGAGAATGTTAATGATTCTCCCTACGTCCCTTCCATTATGACTATTACTAGTTTACTCAGAAAGTAACTATGCCTTAGTTCCATGAATAGCTGTAGAACTTCTATTCTCTTAATGACGTGGTTTCATAATTCATTCAATATTCTATGAGTCTCAGTTATGACATATCACTTTATTACGAATACAAATTCCAGTTGAGTCCTATCTAGTAGTTCAGTATCATGTAAGTCGGTATGTTTCAGCATTCCAGTATCATGTATTGCATCATTATTCTCAGTTCCTTATTTTAAATCATAAATGTCGAACACCTGTATTTTGGCATAAGGCCGTAGTTTATGATTTATGCATCATTGGGCCTAAAGCCGTAATTATGTATACATATACTTGGGCCTGAGGCCGTAGCTTGTGCACATATATATATTCGGCCTCAGGTCGTAGCTTGTGCACATATATATTGGGCCTGAGGTCGTAGTTTATCAGATAAACAGGTTGTTCACAAAAGAGGGAGCATTCATAACCTTACTTCCTATGTTTAGTTCAGTTATCATTTATCAATTATTATTTTCAGTATTTATAGTTCTTTCCTTCAGTTTTTTACATATCAGTGCAATTCAAATGTACTGACGTCCCTTTTTGCCCGGGGCCTGCATCTCGTGATGCAGGTAATAATTTACAGGTTGGCGACTCTACTTGCTAGGACATCTCGTATCAGCTATTAGTGAGCCCCAGTCTTTCGGGGCATTATCCCCTTTTTCAGTCATTGTAGCATTTGAGTTAATAAGGTATACCAAGGACCTTGTCTCGGTAAACAATTCAAATTTTGGTATTCTTTAGAGGCTTCATAGACTATAGTTCAGTTAGTCAGATGTTAGCAGCTATATGTGTTAGCCTTGTCGACCACTCGTTTATACTTGCACATTTTTTAATATTTTCCGCATCTATGATATTTTAGTCAGACTCTTTAGTAGATCATCATGTTGTATATTTACACCAAGCTTACAGTTATACCACATGTTGATCCATCCATACAGTTGGTTCGCTCAGTCACATGTAGCCAGGAACCGAGTGTTGTGTTACGCCTAGGCCATGGTTCGGGGTGTGATAGAAGTCCCCGATAAATATTCATGAATGTGCCTACAAGACAACAAGTGGAGTAAAACATAATGATAGATCAGGCAATACTAGAAGACAACTTGAAAGAATTGTTGTATCTCAAACCACACAAAGAAATTACATGCCGAGCGACTGTACCTCTGAATATCAAAGAGAAAAAATTATTAATGAATATAAAATCGATTATAAAAGTACAATGGATATTTACCTCATAACATAGACATCCGTAAAATCGACGACTCGGATTATCAACACTCCATGACTGTATCACCACAACTTCTTCACCACAATAACAAAATTTTCTCAGATTATGCATTCCCCCTAACCTTAACATTGAACCCTAGAAATTGAACCCTTATGTCGAAAAAAAAGTAGGAAGAAGTAGAAGAAGATTGTAATATTGGCAACAGAAAAATGCTAAGAAGATCAAGAAGAAGAAATTTTCTGCAACTTCGAGCTTTCAAGGATGAATAATGATAGGTTACAAGTACTTTCGTCATAAGTACTTTGCTCTATTGTTTGATGACCTAGCAATATTACTATCCAGAACTATATAAGGAACCTATTACACATTTACAAAACCTTAAGATCACAAGGTTCCAGGTTGGGATTCAGCGTGAGATATGATTCAACTCTTCAGAGTGGAATAAATATTTGAGGGAACAGGTCCCTACTATTTCCCGAGGAGACTGTACGATGTCAACTCTCCTGTTGGAAAGTTGCTTCTTGCACACGCTACAGTGGAGGAACAGTGATGTAGTCAACTTTTCAAGGAAGACCTTTTACCTACCTTGCTTACATTATTGTAAGTAATGTCACACGTATATATTCATTCAAGGAAGGGAAAACACATTCACTTGAACTGTTCAAAAGCTCATTTACGTGACTATCCAGCAAAAAGTTTCAAGTGCTTCAAGAGTGAATAGCAAATCAACTAAGGACCAGTTTACATATCGAGTCATTGTATGTCCTTAGTTGAGTTGTAACTTTGTAATAGTTCTTCAATTGTAATTACTATCTAGCTTGATTAGAAGCATTCTATAGGAACCCTTTTGTAAACCTTAAACAAGTGTGTTTGAGTCTTGGCTAGAGTTAGCCATGTTGTAAAGTATTTGTAATAGAGTTATTAAAAAGTGGCTTGTAATAGAGTATTACAAGTTAGTGAGAGATTAAGAGGTTAATTCCTAGGTTGCATAGGTTGTAATCTAAAAGTTGCTCAATAGTGAAGTTTTAAATTCCATAAGGGTAGGTCGTGATTTTAATCCCGTTGGGCTGGGAATTTTTCACATAAAGTTCCTATTTCCATTTAGTTACTGTTGTGTATGTGTGTACCGTTGAACCTTATAGAGAACCTGTTCTTTATAGAGTTTTGCGGACCCTTATATTTTATCAAATAAAAAGGTGAATATAAGTCTAATTTGAGAAGAAATGGGTTAAGGGCCCTTTCATTCTTTTTTTAAAATGGCCGTTAGGATTTGTTTATGGCCGTTGATTAAAGTCAGAAATTGTCTACTTCTACTATCCACACGCTTCTACCATTTTATGTTGCACACGCTTAGACCTGGTCAAAGGAGGTGTGTACTAGATACACTTTAGAAAGATTGCATGCGTAATGTTATTATCGTCCACAGAAAGTGTGTAAGAGGGATTTGGTCCACAAGTCAGGTAACAATTTATGTAATTTACCTTGAAAATATTGTAGAAAATAATATAAATACACAGAGCCAATGCACCGGAATATTAATAAGAACATACCTTCAGCACTGGTTGCTCAAGTGATGTGTGGAATTTCCTTGTAATAACCTTGACAGAAAACCTAGAGCCTTCTAGCCCGTGCCTATCGTAGGACGCCAGGCTGATGAAGTCACAGGGGTATTTATAGTTAGGCTATGGACTCTTAGGCAAAAGCTTTAGCCCTATGGACTACCATATATGCATACTTATAAAATATTATCTGATATATCATTTCATTTAGGAGACAAGGTAAATAATTTTTACCTTTTACTTTGGCCATACTATAAGTCTCTAGAAGAGACGGCAAATTTCTAATATTCTCCCACTTGGCCCATATATTAAAATCAGATAATCCTTTATGGGGGATAAACATATAATGTGGTCATAGACTTTATCACTCAACTAAAAGTTATAGAACAAGCACTTCAACTAGAATATATTATTACAAGAATCATGGCGGTCATGCTTTTAAATAAACACTTCCTTCAATGTATTATAATGCACAATACATTCTAACAAAGTGTCTAACAACTTTATGAATGAACTTAATATGAGTCATTCAGAGTCCAACTTTATTGATCCAATGATAACAAATAATACATGAAAAAACAAAGTGTGCACTGTCATGTATATCAATATAAACATAATATCTAGACAAACTATTACAGAATAAATCAAGGCTAAATCGAGCTACTAAGGCCCATACGGGTTACATTATCCTTGAAATATTAGCTGGCAATCCTTTAGTCATAGGATCAACAATCATCAAAGTAGTACTAATATGCTCAAAACTCACATCTTGCTTATTCACATAGTCTCTAACCATCAAGTACTTTATATCGATATATTTGCTTCGGCTGCCACTTTTATTATTCTTAGAAAAGAACACTGCAACTGAATTATCACATAATATTCCCAATGGACTTGAAATGGAGTCGACAATGCTAAGGCCGAAAATAAAGTTTTTCAACCATAACGCTTGTGATGTAGCTTTATAGCATGCTATAAATTCAGCTTCTCTCATGGATGTTGCAACAATGGTCTACTTGACACTTCTCCAAGACACAACACCTCTAGCAAGAAGGATAATGTATCCTGGAGTGGATTTACCGATGTCTTTGCATCCACCCAAATCAGAGTCTGAGTATCCAATTACCTCCAATGAGTCAAAGTATTTGTATGTGAGCTTAAAATCCTTGGTTCCTTGCAATATCTCAAACCCTTATACTCGCTTTCTAATGGTCAAGACCAAGGTTGCTTTGATATCTGCCAAGCATTTCTACCACAAAATCAATATCAGGTCTAGTACAAACTTGTGCATATATAAGGCTCCCAACAAGCGAAGCATAGGGAATGTCTTTCATTTGCTTCCAATGTATTTTGTGGACATTGATTCAATGAGAATTTGTCACATTTAATTATGGGTGCTGCTATAGGTGAACAGTTCTTCATCCTGAATCTTTCCAGAGTTCTTTCAATAGGCCTTTTGAGGCAATCCAATTAATCTTTAGGTTTTATCTCTATGAATCTCTGTGCCAATAACATAATATGCTTCACCTATATCCTTCATCTTAAAATTCTGGATAAGGAACTGTTTAGTCTCGTTCAAGAATCCCAAATCACTACTTGCAAGCAAAGTGTCATCCACATATAGGACTAGAAAAATATGTTTTCTCCCACTTATCTTACGGTATATACACTGATCAATGATGTTCTCCGTAAATCCAAATGAAGAAATAATTTTATGAAATTTTATATACCATTGGCAGGAAGCCGGCTTTAGCTCATAAATGGATTTAATCAACTTGCAAACAAGGTGACTTTTATCCTTGTCACAAAATCCTTCAGGTTGACACATGTATACCTCCTCTTCAAGATCTCAATTCAGGATAGCTATTGTCCAACTAAATGTGAACTTCTATTGATTTAGGAGATAGAGAACCAAATGAGGACCTCATAACCTTGTGGTTCCACCACAGCAGTACAAGGTCAATTGGACACAATTGGAAGCGATATGACTGTCTCTACTGTTTCTGTCTGCACTACACTGTTTCTAGTGGTCACTTGTCATTTGACCAACTAATGTGCTTACATCATTCAAGTGATGTCATCAAGATGCATTAACAAGGAGTTTATATCAAAACATCACTTGAGAATTCACTTCAAGTAATAAAGCCTTTTGAAAACAGTAAACTCAATCCTTAAGAGCTTGAAGAACAAAGTTAAACGCTACTACAAATTCCTAAATTGAGTATTCTATTGTCCTTAGTTGAGTCATAACTTTTTGATTGTTCTTATTGTAATTCCTAAGTTTCTTAATGAGAAGCGGTATTTAGGAATCCCTTTGTAAAACCATAAACTTTCTGAGATGGTGTCGTGACTAGAGTTAGTCATAAGGTAAATCCTTTGTAACTAGTGAGTGATAAGGTGGCTTGTGATAAGTGTTTTACAAGTTAGAGTGATTGAATTCTTTGTAAATAGTGAGTGACAAAGTGGCTTGTGATTAGTGTATTACAAGTTAGAGTGATGGAAGTCTTTGTAATAGAATCATTACAAAGTGATTTGTAATTGAGTATTTACAAGTTAGTAAAGTTGAATGCCTACAAGTGTAGGTCGTGATTTTTGTCCCCTTGAGTGGGACTTTTCCACTTAAAAATCTCGTGTCTCATTTACTTCTATTTCATTAGTATTCTCAATGAAAACTCATAGAGGACCAGGTATTCTGTAGTTTGGTAGACTCATATAAACTAACAATTGGTAGCAGAGCGGGTTCCTCCTATCAGGCTAACACCTAGGAACGATACGTATGGCTGCTCCACCAAATTTTGAAGAAGGTTAATCTACATATAGACCACCCAGGTTCAATAGACAATACTATGGGTAGTGGAAGACAAGAATGCATGATTTTTTCACGCCTGGGGATTTTGAGTTATAGGATGTCATATGTGGCCCTTACGTCCCAATGAAGGTACTTGAAGAACTTCCATTCTCAATGCCAAAAACCAGAAAAGAATATATCGGCGCTGACAGGAAAGCTTTGGAGAAGAATTTTCATGCCAAGAAAATTTTGGTATGTGGAATAGGACCTAATGAATACAATAGAATCTCTGCTTGTGACACTACTAAAGAGATATGGGAAGCTTTACAAACAACTCATGAAGGAACCACCCAAGTAAAACAATATAAGATCAATATGTTCACTACTGAGTATGAACTCTTTAGGATGAAGGACGATGAATCCATTCAAGATATGCACACAAGATTCACTTCCATCATAAATGAGTTACATTCACTTGGTGAAACCATTCCTAGGAACAAGCTAATGAGGAAAATCCTCACTATCCTGCCTAGTTCTTGGGAAAGAAATATGAATGCTCTTACTGAAGCAAAGGACCTGCAGGAGCTAACCATGGATGAGCTGGTTGGAAATCTGAAGACTTACGAGACGAAGAGGAAGATAGACGTTGAAATAAGAGAACCAAAGAAAGAAATGAACCTGGTACTCAAAGTTGATAGAAATTACTCAATTGAGGAGGACATTGACATAGCTTAATTAACCAAAAGATTTTAGAAAATGGTCAGAAGAAATAGAGGAATGCGAAACAGGGGCATCCATAGCAAACCAAAGAACTATGATCTCTTCTGTAAGTGTGGAATCCTGGACACTTCATCAAAGATTGTCCTCTCCTGAAGCAAGAGTAATCTAAGTACAACCCTGAGAAAGCAGCCAAAAGGAACCTGATTCTTGACAAAGACTTCAAGAGGAAGAAATCTGCTGACTATGTAGTGAAATATGCTCTTGCAACATTGGGACACTCCTCTAGTGAATCTGAATATGAAGTCGATGAAGTTGACAGTTCCATGGTGGCTGTTGAAAGTGAGAAAAATAAATATGATTCAATATTTGCTTTGATGGCCCAATCAGATGATGAGGAAGACGATGACAAAAGTGAAGTAAATTTCAGGGATGTTCAGAGAAATCTAAAATCCTACTCTTCTAGGGTAAAGAAACATGTATTTAGCTAGTGTATTGATTGATTCCTATCATAGCCTTGTGGAGGATAAGGACTAATTTACCCTAGATCTAGGAAAAGAGGAACAAACTAGAGATTATCTGGTAGTATGTATAGTTGATCTAAAGGAAACCATTTGTGAGATGGAGAAAGAAAAAATTATTTTAACAAAAAAAATTGCTAATATAGAGGAAGAAAGAGATGATCTCTTGGTAGTAATTGCAGACCGAAGGGAAACAATAGAGGGACTGGGGACTGAGTCAAAACCTAGAAATTCTGAAAAAGGAAAAGAGGTATGCAGTGAAGAACACATTAGGCTTGAAAATGAGTCGAAGGCTGTAAAAACAAGTCTGTGTTGAATCTGAGAAAAACAAGCATCTCCAGTCTGAACTAGAAAGAGTGAAAAATGATATTGAAAAGTCCCTAGAGTGGACCTGGTGCTCAGAAGCTATCAATGCCATGTACGTTAATAATAGTGGAAACAGGTAGGGAATAGGGTTCCAAAGGGAGAAAATTTCGTGCCCCATTTTCCCTCCCCTGTGACGGAGAGAAGGTCTGGGTTTCGACATTCATGGGGGGTAATAACTCATTCTCTTTTTGGGAATTTGGTTTTTGAAGAGTCTCCACCTAATGGATTATGGTGCGTTAGAGTACCTAGAGTGATTGACTCTTAGATTGGTTTACATTACCAAAGATTCAGGTAAGGGATCGAATTTCCTTGAGGGAAAGGTGTTAGGCACCCCTCTCGGTCTACAATGGTGGGTCTCGGCCGAACTTATACTTACAAATTGGTCCTTTAACAAATAATAGCTTAAACACATATTTGCAAATAAGGCCAGGTTTTGGACATTATATGACTAGAATAAAGGAAAGACTTGAACAAATTGTGTACATATAGAAAAGCAAATCTAGTAAAAGGGATTTTGGAAGGAGGGGTCCTAGGTTGGTTAGACCACAGGATCACCCCATGCAATGTCGGTAAACACTCCTCAATGAGAGGCTACACGTGACATTTATGAGTAGTCATCATATCCCTTTATGCCCAATTCCCTCCCTTTGGTCATAGCCTAAAGCATTTTAGTAACCTTGACAATGTCCTATGCATGCACTACTAGTCCCTTCCTCGTGTCCCTAGAGGTATTTTAGGACCTTTATTCTTCAGACAATTCTAGATTTTACTAAGGTTTTAAAGGAACAATTAGGATTGCATTTAAAGAAATAAGTTATAGGCCCACAACTACCTCCTCAAACATAACAAGTAAATGCACGTCTTCAAACAACATTCAAATATTTAAGAGAAAATCCTAGAACATGATATCTAGGTGAGCATGGGTTATATAGTATTGAATTAGGATAAAGTGTGAGAGATCCTATTTAACTTGCCTATTGATTTAAACCTGTTAAATGTGGACATTTTAAGTAGCAAAAGCATAGTTTTAGACTTGCAGAATTTTAATCGCCTTATAGGATTGCCTTAACGCAAAACAATGATGTCCTAAGAGCATGATAACTACGTTGATGCAACAAATCAGTGATCAGTTTTAAGCGGACATTTGAGATCCTATAAACATGCTTTTCTAGCGATAGTAAATTAAGGCAGTGTTTGAAAAATTATGTAAATGAGCGGGCAGTTGATTAAACCAATTCAGAAGGACTTATCATGGATTAACCTGACTTGTTTACCTGAATTGATTTTAGGTTCTATAAGCAGAAATTCAGATTTTTAATTCCTATAGGCATGGTATCTAATTGTTAAGAGTTGATATTAGAACTTATAGGCATGCTTTCTAGTGAGGTGAATGTAATTACATGCAGTGGCAGAAATTGAACTCAATCACTTTACACTCTATAGGCATGGTATCTAATTATAAAGTTGATTTAACCCTATAGATATGGTTTCTATTATTGAATCGATTTAATCCTATAAACATGATTTCTAATATTGTGAAAGTAAAATGAA
This sequence comes from Nicotiana benthamiana, assembly GCA_034376525.1. Taxonomy (NCBI): domain Eukaryota; kingdom Viridiplantae; phylum Streptophyta; class Magnoliopsida; order Solanales; family Solanaceae; genus Nicotiana; species Nicotiana benthamiana. Next base: position 79,040,196 of record CM067326.1, on the reverse strand, counting down.
CATAGCAAGTGCATTGACACAATCCTATAGGCATAGTCTCTACCCAAACAACCCAACAGATATAGCCACCCACCCCTTTTCACTAATCACCCCAAAATTGTTTACAAATAATTATTACAGATCAGTTGAATGAATTACATAAACAATAAAGAAAAAAGAAGCTAATTATAGGGAGCCTGAAGCATACCCAAATGACTTCCTCAAGCCTCCAATAGCCTCAATGGCCAAAGTTTCATAAATTGTATCATTGTCTAGGTACGTTAGACTTTCTCTCAAACAAGAACTGATTCAAGTGAAGTGTGGAAAAGCCAGCTCTGACATGCCAGAGTTTAGAGAAATCTCATGGATCTCAAGGTAGTGCACATGCCAGAGGGGCAGAACCTGGATATTCTACGAGTAGTGGAGAGTACTTGACATAGTTTTGAAAGAGTTTTGGTAGACAAAGAAAGAACCTTTGGGAAAGTCAAAATAGAGTTTAGAGTAGGAATAGTAAGAAAATAGTCAAAATGCAGGTTAGAGAACATACAACTTCAGAACAAATCTCACACAAGGGGAAGAGGTAGGGGAACACCTAGCATACACCTCAGTGATGGCCATCAAATACATATATAGTAGTTGCAAAGTCATAGGTTTAAAACACAAATAGAATTACATTAGAACAAACTGTACTAATCTACGCATACTGATTGTATACTAAGTGGAATAGCTGATAAAACTAGAAATCAAGATTGATAAACTGCAGGAACAAAGTGAACACATAGCTTGCAATATGAATTTAATCAGCACATACTAGTTAAGGAGAGTATGCAGAATACAAAGTGAAGATAATGCCAATAGTCAGCCTTGGCTTTAATGGGGCCATGGATATTTTAGATCGACAACTACGATCTGATGGGGTTTTGGGTCGGGTAGGTGTTTTTAAGTTAGGTTGGGTAATTTTATGGTCCGGTTTAGGCTGAATTGGGATTCAGGAGTGGTTGGAATTGGGCTGAAATTTAAATATATTAGGCTATATTTTAAATAGCCACTTTTACTACTATATAATTTATTAAAATAATAAAATAATTTCTAATAGTATTTCGTGCACTAAAAATAATTAAAAATAGTTGTTTAAGATTTTAAAAATATAAAAGACTCTTTTATGCATTAATAACATAATTATGCATTAATAAGGCTAGTATAGCAAATATATGTAAATTGAATTTTAAAAATGTAAATGCAATTATAAAAAATACACTAAAATATTTAAGTAATATTTTGGCATAAATATAGAATTTATATGGCCAAATACCACAATAATAATTTGAAGGATAATTATTGGAAATTTTATGAGTAAAAGGGGAAGAAATAAATCAATTTAAAGCATTTAAAATAATAGAAAAATTATAAAAAAAGCTTATGGATGTTTATATGTATATATGATATTTTGAAAGTATATATTTTTATTAAAAATATGTGTCAACAACTGCCCCTCTTTACCCGTGAAGGATGAAAGAGTTTTTGGGTAAAGAAATGATGGTCAATTTTGACCAGGCATGATATTTTGAAAGACAAAGGCCGGACTCCAACCTTCGAGTTGCCTAAATATCCTTGGTTTTACAGGAATCAGGCTATGTGTAGTTCTGGATTCATCGACGGAATATGCTGATGAAGTCATTTCAAGACGGATAGGAGATGCCAAAGCGGTTGCTTACTGGTTACCTGCAGATAAAAGATGCTACAAACATGTATTTGAAATTTAAACATGATGAAGATTCCCTTTTTGGACCATGAATGTTGTCTTTGGACGGTTAAAGATGACGTCTTTGGACCATGACGACCTGGGCCATGATTTTTTTAGTGAGGGATTCATAGACCATGAAATGATGTTCTCGGGTCATGACAAATGGTGCCTCCGATCTATGACGCCTTTGAATAATGATATGCAAATATGAGGGATCCTCTGGCCATGGCATGGTGTCTTCCGGCTATGAGGATGTTACCTTTTAGTCTATGGTGCCTTGGGATTGATTGTTGATATTCCAGCCCATGGTATGTAATAACATGATGTTAACAAGACATGGATTAGTCTTGTGGCTTAGCCCGATCGAAAAACAAATAAATAGTACTAGATATAGAGCAATATTTGTGCGAAAAAGGGATAGTTCTTAGTGCCATGCGAATGTGGAGGCAGGGATTAGCCTCATGCAAGTATGGAGGTAGGGATTAGCCTCTTGCAAATATGGAGGCAAAGATTAGCCTCATGCAAGTAGGAAGGCAGGGATTATCCTTACGTAGATATGGAGGCAAGGATTAGCCTCATGCAAGTATGGAGGCAAGGATTAGCCTTATGCAAGTACGGAGGCAGGGATTAGCCTCTTGCAGTTATGGAAGCAGGGATTAGCCTCATGCAAGTATGGAGGCAAAGATTATCCTCGTGCACATGGGGAGGCAAGGAGTAACCTCATGTAAATAGGAAGGCAAGGATTAGCCTTATGCAGATAGGAGGCAGGGATTATCCTCATGGCAATTTGGAGGCAGGGATTAGCCTCATGTAGATATGGAGGCAAGGATTAGCCTCATGCAAGTACAGGGGCAAGGATTAGCCTCATGCAAATATGAAGGCAAGGATTAGCCTTATGCACATACGGAGGCAAGGATTAACCTCATGCAAATAGGGAGCCAAAGATTAGCCTCATGCAAATAGGAGGCAGGGCTTAGCCGCATGCCAATATGCAGGTAGGGAATAGCCTCACGTAGGTATGGAAGCAAAGATTAGGCTCATGAAAATGTGGAGGCACGGATTAGCCTCATGCATATATGGAGGCAAGGATTAGCCTCATGCAAATATGGAGTCAAGGATTAGCCTCACGTAAATATGGAGGCATGGATTAGCCTCATGCAGATGTGGAGGAAGGGATTAGCCTCATGCAGAGATCAAGTAGCAAATAAGAATAGTATATGCCTTAGCTGGAGATATATTCAGTGTCCGATGGCCTGGTTGATAGTAATCTTTATATGTTAATATAGTTGTGGATGTTCTCGTTACGTCAGATGTGCCTGCATTCAAAGAAAAATATTAAGTTTTGTGAGGGGGAGGTTGGTTTGTGCTTCGTTTGTCGGCGTTGCTTTGCTTCATTCTGAAATCCCTTTTGAGTCCCCCTAGGTAACACCGGACTGCTATGGAAATAGAGTTTTGGTTTTCGAAAAATATACAATTGTTGATAAAATAGAGTTAATTTCAAAATATATTGATACATTTATATGAACTAGTGACTATAACACATCTCAAAGGCGTTGTAGCTCTCTTATATTAGAATTTTGAAGGCCCTCCCCAAAATTCTGCCCCAGTTTAGTAGATGATCCTTTGGTTGTTTGGGGATAATGGATGTTGTTGAACCTTATTCGGAATTTTGAGAATCCTTCTCAAAATTCTGCCGCAGTTTCTTAATCAATTTCTGACTTTCTAGTATCTGATAGCGTCGGCTGGACTCGCTCTGGAATTTTTAGGGTCCTTCTCGAAATTTCTGCCCCAGTTCTGATCTTGGGGGAATGAAAATTTTATTATGATATGATCGAACACTTAAGGCTACCTATGTATCCCCTATTAAATGGGAATCAGGTCAAGTGTAGTTCAATTACATCAATTGAGTAAATGTGAAATATCTAAGCATGGTATCTTTTGACTGCGTTAGAATTGATCGATTTTTGCCAGGTTTCTCCGTCCATTTTTGCGAGTATGAGTGCTCCTCCTGTCAGCACCTTGTGAACTATGTACGGACCTTGCCAGTTGAGAGGGAATTTCCCTTTGGCTTCATCTTGATGTGGGACGATCTTCTTCAGTACCAGCTGACCTGGTGTGAATTGCCTTGGTTTGACCCTTTTGTTGAAAGCTTTGGAGGTTCTATTCTGATAAAGTTGGTCGTGACATACTATGTTAATCCTTTTTCTATCAATAAAGGCCAATTATTCATAGCGACTCCTAATCCACTCTACATCGATGAGTTTAGCTTCTTGTATGACTCTTAATGAATGAATCTCTACCTCGGCTGGGATGACAGCCTTGGTACCATAAAGCAGCATGTAGGGAGTTACTTCGGTTGATGTGCAAACCATAGTGCACTATACCAATAGAGCAAAGGGTAGCTTCTCGTTCCATTGTTTGTGGTTCTCTACCATTTTCCTTAATATCTTCTTAATATTTTTGTTGCTGGCTTCTACGACTCCATTCGTCTGAGGTCTATTGGCGATGGAATTCTTGTGCTTGATTTTGAAAGTTTCACACATAGCTTTCATCATATCACTAATGATATTGGCGACATTATGAGTAATAATGCACTCGGGAACTCTGAATCGGAAAATAATGCAATCTTTGACAAAGTCTGCGATGACCTTCTTGGTGACAGCTTTGTAAGATGCAACATCTACCCATTTTGTGTAGTAATTAATGGCTACCAGAATAAACATGTGTCCGATTAAAGCAGTGGGTTGAATTGGACCAATAACATCCATTCCACAGGGGGCGAATGACAAAGGTGAGCTTATTGCATTGAGCTTGTTTGGCGACACTTTTATCATATCGGCATGCACCTGGCATTGATGGTATTTGCGGACATATTGGATGCAATCTGTATCCATGGTCATCAAAAAGTAACCGGCCCTAAGTATCTGCTTAGCCAAAGAGAAACCATTCATGTGCGGGCCATGGGTCCTGGCATGTACATCCTCAAGTAGCTTAGAAGCTTCCTTTGCGTCGATGCATCTTAGTAAACCCAAATGAGGATATCGAGCTCACTTAGTAGTATCTACTACTTAGCCAACTTCCCAATCAGTATGGGTTTTTGAAATATTTACTTCAGAGTGTCCATCCTGGATATAAGGTATATAGTGTAGGCACAGAAGTAGTGCCTCAATTTCTGAGTTGTCCAAGTCAAATCACAAAAATTGCATTCCAACAGAGAGTACCATGCTTCGTAAGGTGTGAACTTCTTACTCGGATAGTATATAGCATGCTCCTCCCTTCCTGTCTCGTCATATTGCCCCAAACCACATCTGAAGGCTCCATCCAATACAGACAGATAAAGTAATAAAGGTCGTCCTTGTTCTGGCGAGACCAGAACTAGCGGTGTAGATAGGTACTCCTTGATCTTGTCAAAAGCTTGTTGACAATCCTCTGTCTAGCTTGTTTCGGCATTGTTCCTCAACATCTTGAAGATGGGTTCACATATGACCGTTGGATTGTGCTATAAAGTGATTGATATAGTTGAGACGTCCTAGGAAGCTCATCACGTCCTTTTTGTTCTTAGGTGGTGGTAACTCCTGAATAGCCTTAACTTTAGATGGATACAGCTTGATCCCTCGACGACTAATGTTCCAGTAACTATCCTGCGGGAACCCCGAATGCACACTTTGTAGGGTTCAGTTTCAAGTTGTACCTGCTTTGCTTGTTAAAAAACTTTCTCAAGCCCTCTATGTGATCGGCCGCCCTCTTGGATTTGATAATGACGTCGTCCACATACACCTCTATTTCTTTGTGTATCATATCATGGAAGATGGTTGTCCTGGCTCTCATGTAAGTAGCCCAACATTTTTCTAACTAAATGGCATCATCTTGTAACAGTATATACCCCAAGGTGTAATAAAGGTTGTCTTTTCCGTGTCTTCTTCATTCATCCAGATCTGGTGATAACCCGCGAAGCAATCCACAAAGGATTGGAGTTCATGCTTGGATTAGTTGTTGATCAAAATGTGTATGTTTGGCAGTGGGAAGTCATCCTTGGGACTTTCTCTATTTAAATCCCGAGAGTCAACACACACTCTGACTTTCCCATCCTTTTCCGGAACTAGCACAATGTTCGCTAACCAAGTTGGGTACTCAACCACCCTGAGAACTTTGGCTTTGATATACTTGGTAACTTCCTCCTTGATTTTCAGGATCATATCTGGTTTGAACTTTATGAGTTTTTTCTTTACTGGCGGACACATGGGATTAGTAGGAAACTTGTGAGCCACTATGGACGTGCTCAAACCGATCATATCATCATACAACCATGTGAAAATATCCCCATACTCTTTTAGCAAACGAATGTACTTTCCCTCCTCTGTTGGTGACAAGTAAATTCTGATGCGAGTCTCTTTGATGGTCTCGGAGTTCCCCAAATTTACTATTTCGGTCTCGTCTAGATTAGACTTAGGCTTATTCTCAAAGTTTTCAACTTCCCTAACAACTTCCTCGGATATTTCATCTTCTTCATATAAATCACTATTCTGATTTTGTGTTGCCTCATTACATGTCACAGTCACTGGTTCATCAACAAAAAATATAATAACACTATAGAAAGGGGAAAATATAAAAATAATAACGAATAATTAAGAGTAAATGCATTTAACCATATTTTTTCTTGATTCTTATTGATTGCCTTAAAACTGAAAATTCATCGAGATAAAGTACGGCTCGATGAATCGAGCATTTATTTTGAAACAACTAAATCTTAAAACATAATTACTTGAAATCTTAAATGCCTAGAATGGTTATAGAAGTAAAATCTACCAAACTACCCATGGGCTTTGCGGGCTCGGGATGGTGTGGCATTCTAGATCCTGAGAACATATCCCTTTTATATGGTCTGAATAGTGAGACCTTATTTCTCATCCTCCTCAATTACGTCATTACAATCCATGTCTTCATTCTCAAAAAACAAATTCTTCAAGCCTACTACAGCTTCCTCTTATGCAGTTCTCCATATCATATCAGCTTGGTGAAAAGCTTATTACAAATGTGGCACTGGTTCCTCGAGAGGGTAATATGGTCCACGCTATGGAGGTGACCAATTTCTATACTCTTGCCATGCGTATAAGTATCCGAGCCTAAAGGTGGTACCATGACTTTTCAACTGTATCGGTTTAGTGATACCTTAGAGGTTCTACCCCAACACTTTACTGGGTTCATATCCAGACTAGGCCAATATGCTTTCTATTTTATCAGGCCACCATTTGTCCTTCTCAACATCATTGACTCGTTCAATGTGATGATAGGTTTCCTCTTCTAGCCTTCTTCTATGTCTAATGGCCAGGATGGTTTGACTGGTCTAGATAGGGTTATTTCTTTCCATCTCTGTGGATGATTACCTCCTGACGGTTCCATTCAAATTTCACGGCTTGATGTAGTGTGAAGGTATGGCCCTAACGACATGGATCCATGGTCGGCCTAACAGAAGATTATATAAGGCTGGTATGTCGAGTACCTGAAATTCGACGTCCAACCAAGTTGGCCCCATCTGTAAGCAAAGGTTGATTTCTCCGATCATGGCCCTTTGGGAACCATCGAAAGCTTTCATGTTCATGCTTCCTATTACCCTTATTTCATGGAAACCTTTGTCCAACCTTTTCAGAATGTTCAACGGACAAATATTTAGGCTTGAACCTCCATCATCCAGAACCCTGGCAATGAACTTATCTTCAAGTTGCACCATAATACGCAATGCTCGATTGTAATTCAATCCCTCGGGCGGAAGCTCATCTTTGTGGAAGATGAGTTTATGACTGTTCAGTACTTTCCCAACCATGTTGGCCATTTCTCTGACAGTGATGTTATTGAGTACATAATCCTCACTCAGCACTTTCACTAAAGCGTTCTTATGCGCCTCTGAATTTGGAAACAATGACAAGATGGATATCTGAGTTGGAATTTTGTTCAGATGGTCAACAATGGAATACTCATTTTCTTGCACTTTCCTCCACATGTCATCTAGCCATGTCTCATCGACGGGCTGCCTGGTAGTGGCATCCTTGCTTGACCCTCCCAAGTTCTAGTCATTCCTTGTGCAGCGTTATATTCCTCTGTCTTGGCTTTCCCTTTCCGTTGAGCCTCAGCAACATAATCCCAGGGTATTGTTTTTTAGCCGAAGGGAGGCGTGGTTGATACTATTACTGTGAAAGATGTGACCACTTCTACTTCAAACGGAGGGGGGTGGCTATAGGCGGAGTCACCTTTACCTCAAATAGAACTCATATAGCTACTTCAACCTCGATTGGTGACTAAGTTTGTACCACAATAAGGGTAAGTGTGACTGTAACTTTAAAGTCATCGCCTTCTTGGATAAAACAATTGACCCCTTAGGGTCCCATTCTTCATTCGTCTCTATCACATGTACACCATCACCTCTATGATTAGGGAGGAGGTTGTTGCGGACATTAGGTGTGGCTTCCTTCGCATGTATGACCTTGTTGTCAATTAGCGTCTTGATCTTATCCTTCAATGTTCGGCACTCAGTAATGGTGTGCCCTTTCATACTAGAATGGTATGCACAAGTTTTGTTCGAATTGACCCATTATGATGGGTTTTCTAATGCCATCGATGGAATAGGAGTGACGTGACCCGCGACTTTCAACCTTTCATATAACTGGTCGATGGCCTCAGCAATGGTAGTGTATTATATTGGCAACCTGCGGCCGAAACTGGGCCTTGATTTTGGATAATTTTGGCGAGTTGGTGATGATTAGAAGTGGGATAGTTGGGAGTTATAGGTATGATGGATAGTGTCTGTTTGAGAGTATCTAGGAGATAAGGGTTGATATGTGGGTGGTGGTGCTTGGTATATGGTGGAGGTGTTTGGTATGTGGGTGGTGGTATTCGTTATGCGAGTGAAGGTGTTTGATATGTGAGTGGACATTTCAGGCCCTGAGCCACCATTACTGCCCAAACATCTCTTTTCTTTGATATGCCACCTGATTTTAATGCTTTATTTATTGCCCGCGGTGCCTCAAAATTTGTTACCATCCCACTCTTGATTCCCTCCTCGATTCTTTATCCAAGTTTGATGAAATCAAAGAATTTATAATTTTCAATAACCATCAACCTTTCGTAATATTGCGGATCCTGTGCTTTGACGAAGAACTGTTCCTCGTCCAAAGATGGCCTGACCTTGGCCGCATCCGACCTCCAAGGAGTAGCATACTTGCGGAAAGTCTTAGTAGGTTTCTTTTTAAGATTCTGAATGTAGAAAACATCATGTGCGTTTTCTGTGTTAAACGTGAACCGGTCCATAAAATTCGACACCATACTTACCTAATTGGACCATTCATTGGGATCTTGGCTGATATACTAGTACAAAGCATCCCCAGTAAGACTCCTCATAAAGAGTTTCATCCGGATCTTTCATCTTTCCCGACTCCGACAAGCTTATCACAATAAGTCCTCATATGAACTATAGGATCACATGTGCCGTCGAACATCTCGAACTTGGGAGGTTTGTACCCCTATAGCAGTTCCACATCTGGCTATATACATAGGTCTTCATAGTTCTATTCCTTTGTCTCCTTCAACACCTTGAACTCTGCTCGTCAACTTCTTGAGTTCTTCAGCCATGTTTTTAATGAGTAGGTCCTTTTTAGAGGATTCCGGTGTATAAGAGATTGGTTGGATAGAGTGAGGCATAATTTCTACATATATAGGGTTGCTCTAATGGGTGCTAGGGACTTGGGTGTAATGATGATCATTAGTGGATTTTTAGGTATCGGGAATGGGCGGTGGTGTGTTTTAGGAAATGTGGTAAGTTGTGGCTGGTGAGTAATAAATTGGTTGATGGTGGTGTTATGGCGGAGCAGGTATTGGTAATGGGTTGGGATTGTGGGGTGGAGTTGCGTATTGATTTGGTGCGGAGGGGGGGTTGTGGATTTGGTTTTGTATGCTTTGGGGAGGTGCTGGGTTCTTTACGTTCTATTGGTTGATGTTAGGGACATTCAGGGTGAGTGACAAGTTTGCCAAGTTACGAACCTGCTCGAGTTATCCTTGCAGTTCCAGTATCTTTTGTTCCAGTATCAACACTAGATTCATATAGGCCAAAGTACTATGGGCATATGAGGTTCTACGTTCCCAATATTCTCCTTTCGGATACCACTTAAGTCGTCCATTTTTTATTTCCTCTGCCTTTTATATTGCTTCGAGGAGGAGGTGGTGGAGGGTCTCTAGATCTGGTATGGTACACTGATGAGGCTAGTATGAGTGAACCAACCTTAAGGGATGGAATAATAAAAAAATAAGGAAAAACAAAAAAGGTAACAAGTAAGTGAGGATTTTGAAATGTTTTCAGTATTTTAAACACTATCACGGAAATGTAAATTCACATCTTAATTTGTGGAGTCTCGTTGTGCCCGAGGTAGCCCTAGCGAAAAGTAAATTTGGAGAACTTTAAATGCCAACAAATGCTTCATTTCATAATATAAAAATAGACGCACCCCAAAATGACACTAAGATAAAAATAAGTCACTACTGGCACTTGGCCTTATTACATTTTTTAGGAAAGCAAACAAATCTAGCCTAATTGGTCCAAGAAAAACCTTCCCTAGATTCAATATTCCTGACTCTATCGTATAGGTCCCCCAGACCACGTAGATCCAACGGCAAGTAGGCTTTGTCCAGATGTCCTCCTTCAACTCCTTCGGCGTTCTACAATCCTCGATCCTCTTTATGACTTTACCTTCCAGCTCCACTATTCCTCACTCTAGATATTCCAACTTCCTGCTGGAAGTGATTGCCATTTCTTTCCATTCTATGATCAACCTTAAATTCCTCTAATGTATTTCCCGGTGCTCATTCTCAGAGTCGTGAACCCTCTTGCGTAACCTGTTGTATTTGACTTGAGCTTCAGCTTCTTTGTCTATAATCTATTCTCTCAGCCGGCTCCTGGCATCACCATTCCTTTCATATAGTCCTCTAACCATGCCGGGTAGAGAGATTCGCACCCTTTGTGATACATTTCTGGTTCAATGGTGTTCTTTTCCACAATGATCTTGCAGTGCCACATGTGCTGAGATTTGCATTTGTAACCGCGTTGTCGTCTTGAAAGTCTGCTCTGAAATGACTCATCTTGGCAATCCTTTGGTGCAACCTGTTTCCTGCCTGCTTGCCTCATAACTCGAATAGGAACATAGGGGTATATCCCTCTAAACCCGATCAGCACCAAGTGTGCAGCGTCCCTGGATCTGATGAATTCATCCATTGGGAACCATTCAAACATCCATTGTACTTGTTCCTCGGTCAGATTGTTGAAGAAATCTACCCATTCTTTAGCACTTTTTGGCTGAGCAAACCGGACTGGAATGTAAGTCATCCACTTGGGGTGATGGAAGTCAAGATGATCATTCCAAGCCCTTCGTGGAAACTCTTGGTGATAGTGACCCTTTTGGAAATGTTCCAACAACCACAACTGCGGTAACAAGTTACAACCCTCGAAATGTTTGACCCCTCTTCGACAGCGCTCCAGAGCCCTATTGATATCGGCTATGATCATGGGGACTATGGTGTATGTCTGTCCATTGATCCTTTGGCGACCATGGCCAACCTAGTGTGGATTCTTTCCCTTTTCATTGGGAACACAATCAGGACTAAGAAGCATACAATGAATACGAACACTCTACAAAGGACGTGGCCTAGAGAGATGAGACAGAGCTCATCATGGTAGGTACGGTAGGACTTGCTATGGTCATAACTCTCGTATAGATATTCGAAGGGTATGTAAGATTCCTTCAGGCACACTAGGTCAGCATTCTTCTTCAGCCCCATCTTCTTTAAGAACCCTTTGCCAGTACGGTTTTCTGGTACCAATAGCCCAGGACTATCCCAAATTAACCCTGCAATCCCTCCAATTTCCTCTAGAAGCGGTGTTATTTCTATGTCACCAAAACAGAAAGGGCCCTTTCGTTGTCCCAGAACAAAGTGGCAGTTTCGATCAACTTGTTGTTTAGATTAATGTCTAGTAGAGAAGGCAAGTTACACAGGTACCTTTTTACATGTTTCTGGTCACTTGAGGAAAGGTCCTTCCACCAATCTAGAAGCAATGGTGGAATGTTGCTAACGATACCGAATTTGGGAACATCGTGCCTCATTTTCTGCAAAATAAAAAGGTTAGGCCTTTTTTCCCCACCAGACTCCACTATTTATACATTCATAATCAACATATCAGCCTTCAATTCTCCAAATTAATGCACAGAACGTGGTTGTGTTCGTTGAGATTATAGAAACTCCGATGGACTTTGGATAAGGCTTATCTTAAAGGGTCATTATATGGATAACATATTGATCCGACTAGGTTTGACCATGAAGCATGCACAATTTTGACCAGATAAGGTTACTATGAGGATTTTAGGCTAGTACCCTCAAGCAGACAACTTGAGAGGGAAAGGCACGAAACCGTCGACTGCACCGCTGATTGACTAGTTTTACCGAAACTAAGCCTTTCCGAATTTAAGGGTAATAAATAGGAAGAGCGCAACCACTCATCAAGCGTTGCTATAGGATTTATGCGCACGAGTGGAATATGATATGGAGCATGATTTATGCAGCAATTAATACCATATAGTTAAGTGTTTGCACATAAAAAAATAAATGCGGCATTTAAATAATTGAAAGACAAGTATGGAAAAGAAAATAAAGAAACAAGTCAGTTTTAGGAATAAAGAGTCATAAATACTTAAAATAAAATAGGGAAAAGGGTATGGGATAATGCATGCTTGGACGAATTCACAAAAATAAGTTTGTTATGTAAGAGCCTAAAGGTATCCCCAGCAGAATCGCCAAGCTGTCGCGCCCCCTTTTTCATCTCTTTTGATAGAGAGAAGGTCCGGGTTTTGACCTTCATGGGGGGTAAAAACTCATTTTGTTGGCTCAAGAAGAGGTGAAGTTTTGAAAACAGACAAAAGAACTCAGACGTGGATCATGTCCATCTTGTGAAGCACAGTCATGTTCAACCTGTATATGTGACATGCACGTGAAGGAGATAAATCTAACTTATCAAGAAGTAATATCTCCTGATCTGATAAAAAAGGTTGCATATTGGATAAGGAGAGAACGACTCCTTATATGAAGAGAACACAGTTTAGGAAAGAGATAGTGTTAGAGTTTGAGATCACCTTAAACTCTTCTACGATAGAAGAATAGCATTTGTATCCCAGTCAATCTCTAATTACGAACCCATTAAATATAAATATTATTCTCATTCACATGTAATGCACATAAGTAGAAGTTAAACTTAAATTGATAGCAAAAGAGAAATGCGATTTTGTAAAGCAATTTATGTGTGATTCGAGTGTGCAGTCCTGAAGCTACTTGAACAAGATAGAAGAACCAATTCCAAGAGTCTATCTTTTATTATAGTTCAATTGTTGTAGGTGATATTACATTGTTCAGCTTTTATAGAAGCAATGTATTAGGTACCTAGAGTGTTCAAGTTAGAGTTAACTTGAAGTTATTACAATGGTTGAGGTTGTGCCCCACAATGGGATTAGATTTAATCCTTAAGTTTACAAAAAGTTTTGTAAATGTTGTTTTGGTTCAATGATTTTTGTGGAAGTTTGAAAAAATTCTACTGAGTAGTAGGTCGTGGTTTTCGCACGTTTTTTAGCGAGGTGTTTTCCATGTATAAATCTCTGTATTCTTTATTTTCTTTATTTATTATTCCGCAAACAGTGGTAGTTGGAACAATAGAAGAACCATGTCCTTCTATAGTTCAGTTAAGCCAAAATTGGGTACCACACAAATCATTTCCCTCCCCCCCTCCCGTGTAGTATTGACATTTAAAACTTCAATTGGTATCAAAGCAAGTTTTCCTTGAAGAGGTTAACACCTTAGGAAAAGATCAAGATGAGCGCACCACCTGGAAACTTGGAAGGGCAATCCACTACTAGGCCTCCACTCTTTAGTGGTCAGTATTATTCTTGGTGGAAGAATGGGATGAGAGATCACATCATAGAAGAAGACTATGAACTCTGGGACATAGTCATTGATGGTCCCTTGGTGACTACAAAGAAGAATGCTGAAGGAGTGGATGTGCCAAAAACAAGAGCTGACTGCACTGCTGAAGACTTGAAGAAATGGGAAAAGAATGCCAAGGCCAAGAAATGGCTTGTGTGTGGACTAGGTCCAGATGAGTACAACAAGATTCAAAGTTGTACCACTGATAAGGAAATATGAGACACTTTAAAAGTGGCTCATGAAGGAACTCCTCAAGTAAAGAGATCAAGAGGAACAATGCTATATTCTCAATATGAGAATTTCAGTATGAAGGAAGGAGAAACGATCAAAGAGACATACAAAAGGTCCACAACACTAACAAATGAACTTAAATCTCTTGGGAGAATTATCCTTGACGAAGACAAGGTTGAGAAAATCTTGACAAGGGTCTTACCAGTGACTTGGGAAAGCAAAATCACTGCTATTCAGAAATCAAAGAACATTGCTACTCTCAAGTTGGATGAACTGATTGGAAACTTCACTGCCTATGAACTGAGAAGGCAAACCATGAAAATGGATGCACCCACGAAGGAAAGGAGTCTGTTTTCAGAATAGCTGAAGGTACAGATATGGAGGATGATGAAATGTCCATGACCACAAGTGATATCAAAAAGTACCAAATGAGAGGAAAATGTTTCAATAGGTACAACCTTCAACAAACCAAGGATTCCTGAGAAACAGACCAAGGAGGGTTGCTACAAATGTGGCAAAACTGATCACATGATCAAGAAATATTGTCACACCTCCTTTTTACACTACCCGAAAAGGAGGTATACTGGAGGTTTTTCCAATTAAAATGACATTATTCGAAATGAGATTATTTATTCATTTTTATTCAGAGTCACCACTTGGAATATTTATTGTTGTCCTAAGTCACTGGTTTATTTTAGAATCCCAAATCAAGTAAATTTTGACTTTCTTTTTGAAGTCTGCGAATTAAAAATTTTGAATGAAGAATTCTGTTAACCCGAGGGAAGGTGTTAAGTACCCCAGAATTTCGTGATTCTAGTACGGTCGCTTAAACTATTAAAATTGGCCTATTATCTGATTTATTTCATATTATAACCTATGATGCAGTTTAGCATATTAACCGCTAACCGCTTTTAATCATTTAGGAATTACTTTACAAACACAAGCACACAACCAACATAAAAGGCATCCACGAGCTCTATTTCAGATTACTAGGATAGTCCATAACCTTTAACACAATAGCCTTAGGCTCAGCGGACAGTATCAATGTATGAAAATAGGGCCTAATACATCCAATTATTCAAGCGACAAAAATGTGGCCTAAACAAAGAAAAACTTTTCTCTAATGCTTTATTGAATTTATCCAGATATTCCTTCATGGTCTACCTATCCGACAATTTGAAACATAAAACTTCAATATATGGAAAGAAAAGGAATTAACTTCATACTTCATCTCCAGATATCATCCAACCAACAATTAACATTAAGCTAGAATAAAATGAATAGAGGATTGAATAATTAAACCTCAGTTAGAGCTTTCTAATTAATTGAGTTGTGGCAATTACTCGGACTTACTGCTGGGAAGAAAACCGGGTCAAAACAAGGAGACCAACGAGCCGGACCCAACCACAACCTCGAAAATCCGACAGAAAACTTCAACCAAAGTACCAAACTCCATTTTTTGTAGTGAGAATGAACAGAATTTTATTTTTGATAATTTTTATACGAGAAATGTAAAACCGAAAATCAGAAGAGATTTTCTCTACTTTGCCCAAAAAAACGAGCTCGCCTGATAGGAAATGGAGGGCGTTTCTTTTGCTAAAGATAGCCGGCGACTCCTTTTTCTTGTGTAAGAATCTAAAATTGTTGAGTTGTTTTCCAAATCCCAAAAGCTAGTAGCCGTTTTTTATAGTTTTGTTTTTTTTTTGAAATTAGGGTCAAAGATCCTTTCTCCAACAAAGGGAGATTGCTGCCTTTTCCCTTTTTGGTGTAGGAAATTTGAGATTTCAAGCTAATGGTTGCCGTTCTTTAGAAGTCCAAGAAGAAGTTCCTTTTGTTCTTTGTTTTTTGTTTTCAAAATGAAGAAGAAGATTCTAGCCTTGATGAAAAATGGCTGATTGTGTTTTTTAGGTATAGGTTTATTTAGGGATTAGGTGTTATTATATAGGCGTAGGAATTATGTTAGGAGTATGGGCATATGAATTATAGGTTTGAAAATTATGTGCTAGGTCTAAAATTAGGCCTAAAATTGGTTGCTCGAGTTTAACTTTTATTCTTTCTTCGCGAACGAGACTAAAATACGACCTTATATATTAGTTAGTCCTACTTAATAAAATAACTATTAAAATAAGACTGACAGTTACAATAAAACTATTTTTTGGTATTTTTCAAGATTAAAAATGACTATAAATTATTAATGGAATAATTTTTGTAATTTTTATTTTTTTATAATAAAATATAGTAAAAGAGTAAAAATTAATTGAAATAGCTATGTTAGGCCTAAATTAAATATTTACATATTAAAATATAAAAAATCTTAGGGTGGGTCAAAAATCACATGTCTAAAGATACCCCTATTTGACTGGAAATGCGAAGAGCTTTCAGACAAAGAATGACTAGATAAGTTTTTGACCGATCCGTATTTAAGGGAACCGAAAGCTAAAAGAAAGGAGAATGTGACCAAGCCCTAGTATCTAAACTGCCTACATATCTTTGGCTATAAAGGAATCAGGCCACGTGTAGTTCAGAAATGAATGGGGTGATATAGTACCGAGGTTGAGAGCTGAGCGAGGTGCCATCGAGTTCCCGGTCCATGGTCCCGTTATTATATCAAAATCAAAAATTGAAAAACTAATTTAGCCTATCAGCTACGAGTTACAAGATTCCTATCTATGAGCCTTCTGAAGCTTGATCTTGGGTCTTGGGTGGTTGTTCATGTCGACTCTGCTATGAATATTGATGCTTGTTCGCTGCAGGTGTTGGTTCTCTCTTTTTTCAACTTCTCGGATCAAGGCGGGACGTGTAAAGCTTGTGACTTCAATCACGTCTTGAGCAGACCACATCTTTTCTCTGCTTCTACACTTTAAGTTCACTTCTTTTTGTTCTTTTCTTTTTTTCTTTATTTTTGGATTGAGACTCATTCTTTGGTCATCTCGAATCATGTGTCTCGAGGTCAACCCTGCTCAAACACCAAAAACAAACAAACGAATGAAATTTTTCTGCCCCAGTTTTCATTAGAAAAATTTCGTGAGTTATTTGCAATAAAATCTAAACTATTTTCTTGAAAGCATAAAAGTCAGGATTGTGTATCCTTGGGAGTAGAGAGTGAAGCCCTAAATTGGGAGGATTTCCAGGAAAGCTGACCGGGTTATGCCCAAAAAAAAGGGTCCCTGGTTATGCATGAGAGGTCCACGGGTTATGCCGCGACAAAAAAAAAGTCCTTGGGTTATGCTAGGGAGGTCAACGGGTTGTATCGCGACAAAAGAAAAAAGGTCATTGGTTTATGCCAGGGAGGTCCACGGGTTATGCCGGGACAAAAGAAAAAAGGTCCTTGGTTTATGCTAGGAGGTCCACAGGTTATGCCGAGAGGTCTACGGGTTATGGCAGGACAAAAGAAAAAGGTCCTTGAGTTATGAAATGGGGGGTCCATGGGTTATGCCGGGACAAAAGAAAAAAGGTCATTGGGTTATACCATGGAGGTCCACGGGTTATGCGGGGACAAAAGAAAAAAGGTCCTCTTTTTGTTATCTTATGAGAAAGATTCATCAGACTAAGATTTTAATCCTAGGAGAAACTTCATTAGACTAGGTCTTCTATCTTAGGAAAAAAAATTCATCAAACTAGGAATTTTCATCCTAGGAGAAAGTTCATCAGACTCGGTCTTCTATGTTAAGAGAAAAATTTATCAGACTAAGATTTTGACCCTAGGAGAAAGTTCATTAGACTAGGTCTTCTATCTTAGGATAAAAATTCATCAGATTAAGATTTTGATCCTAGGAGAAAATTCATCAGACTAGGTCCATATTTGTTATCTTAGGAGAAAGATTCATTAAATTAAGATTTTGATCCTAGGAGAAACTTCATTAGACTAGGTCTTCTATCTTAGGAGAAATATTCATTAGACTAAGATTGCTATCCTAGAATAAAGTTCATCAGACTAGATCTCATATCTTAGAAGAAAGACTCATCAGACTAAGATTTTTATCCTAAAGCAGAAAATTCATCAGACTAGGTTTCTATCTTAGGAGAAAAATTCATCAGATAAGATTTCGATTGGGAGAAAATCCATCAGACTAGAACCTTTTATCCTAGGAGGAAAAATGCGAAGATCAATGGCAAGATTTTATGCACAATAGCCAAAATAAATAAAAGCAAAGATTTGAGAAACTTCCATTTGTCGTCTCTTCTCTTCTTCTTCTTCTTCTTCTTCTTCTTCTTCTTCTCTCTTTTTTTTTGTCTTTTTTTTTCTTCTTTTTTTTACCACTTTTCTTGCATTGCTTTGTTCCTATTTCACACAAAGAAAATTTTGTCAGTCTTGAAACTGGTGGTCAGTTTGTGGCCTTGAGTCTTCGACATCTTGACTTCTGCTTCAATCAGCTTGAGTCGATTTCAAGAGACTTTTGCTCGGCATCAACCTTAATTATTTCACACCCAGTAGCATTTGTATTTGTGGCTCAATCTACCATGTCCCGATTGGAGATCTTGGCTCAGGTAACCTTTTCTGATATCTTCAATGACTTCCTGTTATTTGAGCAATTTGTCTATCAGAGAGAATCACAAGTTATCAAGTTATCTTTGCTTGCGCCAAGTTGGCTGACAAGAGTTTTTTGGGAAAGCCTTTGTATGAATCCTCAAGTCATGTTGACAGTAACAACTGAGTGCGCTGGCCAAATTTACTTTGTGAAAATGAAATACTGGTAAAAGATTTTAAAATCTTTTCTTGCTTGTTTTGAAAAGGATGAACTTAAAGTGAAGGACACAATGATGCAAAGAAACAAGTATTAACAAGAAATGCCCCCGTCGGAAGGACAAAAGGAAGAGTTTTTTTCTTTTTTTTAATAACTAGCCTTAATGGTCATAACATGCATTTTGGACTCAACGGTCTGATCTATTAAACTAATTCAATCTTCCCCTTTTCCCATTCTTATGAGCTATGAAGTCGGGCTTGTTCGTGCCAATTCTTTGCATCAGCTTTGCGACTCACTTTCGACTAGTGGTGCCCTGAGGGATTTTCACCTACAAGTCTCTCTCATTTATTTATCTTTGCTTACCATCGTCTTACAGTTCTCGTGAGGGTTTTCACTAATAAGACTCTCTCATTTTTCTTATCCTTTTTCTTTTACTTTCTTGTGTGAGCAACTTGACACTGTTTGTCACGTGAGAACTGTTGCTCATTGCATACTTCTCTTGACATTCTTAAAGGCATATCGAGATGTCTTTATTTGGAAGGTTTTTGGATAAGCTTGAACAGAAGGGTTGGCATGAAGGCTCAAAATGGACTCAAAATGAAGGATTGTAGACTTACAACTCTTGGAATCGACTCTTTCAAAAAAAATTGCCCCGAGCTCAGCTATTGGGGATTTTTTTTAATTCTTATTTGGTTTGACCGAACCGTGAGGCTGCCTACGTATCCTTTTTTAAGGAATCGGGTCTAACATAGTTAAAACATCTGACCTAACTAATTTTTCATCTTTAGTTTTGTATTTTTTTTCTCTTTTTTCTTTTTTTTCTTTTTTTTTTCTTTTTTTCCTCTGTTTTTCATTTCTTTTTCTTTTTTTTTGTTTGCCCTAACTTCTATTTTTGAGGGCATGGACCTTTGACAATTCTTTTCTTCTTCATTTTTTACATTTGAACTTTCTAAGAATTACCCCAGTTTGTACTCTTGGGACATGTACTTTTTACTTTTTTTTCCTTTTTTTGGACTCTTGACTCTAAACTTGATTCCAATAGATGGCGATCATAGAAAATAACACAGGCCCAAAGGGGTGACAAAGGGTATAAAGTGTTTGGGTAGTAGAAAAAGGGCATCCCATCATCGAGAATGCCAATTATAGTATCCTGTCCCGATCACATAATTGATGAAGATGCATGTCTTCTTGGTGTTTTGTGGTCACAAGATACTTTCCATCCCTTAATATCTGACTTCACAAACTTCAATTGATTGAACATCCTCAAGCCCGACCTTCACAATGATTTGAAGGTGAATTTTCTCGACCTTAATTCCAAAGTATTTCAACTCTTTATTTATTCTCAATAGTGTTTTTTTCCAGCTATCCAATTCCAGATTAAACCAGTTTCTAAGATCTGGCCAAATTTTCCGCATGCATGTTATGTCATTAGAACTAGCGAGAAAAGAACTAAGAATGGAATGACACAAAAGGAAAAACTGTATTTTATTGAGTAAAGGATGAAAGGGTTTGATAACAAGGCAAACAACCTAAAATTCGAGTTACCACCCTAAAATAACCCGGATAATGAAAAAACAACAAAACAGACAAACAAGACTCGCACAAACAGAATGGAGGGACAGAAGGGTTTGACTCAATAAAATAAATAAAATCTGGATCACAGCCCTGAAATAACCTAGATAACAGAAAAAATATCAAAACAAGGTACCAAGATTCCTTCCGAGTGAGGAGAGAATGATTTTTCAATTGCTAAGCTTGACATTTAGCCACAAATTTGCTCATCATAATCACCATGGCCTTCTCCAATTTCAGTCGGCAAGTTCCCGAGAGGATTCTCATACTCCATGTCACCAGGAATCATCCCCACAAAGTGTGAAATATGTGCAGGTAAAGGTTTATGCGTGATATTCTGGGTGTCGCCGTCTTGGAGAACAATCCATTTTTCCTAGATCATCCTTTCTATTTCTCTTTTCAAATTCGACAACTTTCAACATTGTGCCCGGGGGCATCAGAATGGTATTACCACCTTTTGGAAGGGTCAAAGCTTCTTGAACGTGGATTCACATGATTTGGAGGAATGGGTGCAACCATGTCATGATGCTTTAACTTCTCAATTAAGCTCGCATAGGACTCTCCTATTGGTGCAAAATTATCTTTCAACCTTTGTTCCCTTCTATACCCCTGGCATGGATGTGGGTAATAGGGCACTTGAAAATTTTGTAGAGGCTGGCGGAGATTTTGCAATGTTGGTGCTCGCCTTCTGGGGTGTTTTGGTGGTTGGACAACATTCTGAGGTGGAGCAACACAGTATTGTGAGTTTTGAGGCGGATAATAGAGCTCAGGAGCATGATCAAAAAATAGGCAAGGCTGGTCGTACCTTCGAGATGCTCTCCTACGACCTCTTCTCGACTATGATGTCATCATGATTTCTTCATCCATCTCATTCTTGTCACCAGACTCAATTTGGACAGCCTGAGCTGCAGCTTTGAGGGCTGCTTGACCTACAATTCTGCCAGTCTTAAGGCCATTCTCTACCATTTCTCCCATTATTATTGCTTTCGGGAAGAATTTACCAACTGCGGACAACATGTTTTGAAAGTAATCTGGCTCTTGAGCCTTAAGGAAGTCAGTGATTAGCTCGTGTTCATCCATGGGTGGCTTAACTCTATCTGCTTGCTCTCTCCATTTAATAGCATATTCCCTGAAATTTTCAGTTGGTTTCTTCTTCAAGTTTGAAAGTGAATTACAGTTTGGTGCAATGTCAATGTTGTATTGTAACTCTCTGAAAAAGGCCTATGCCATGTCCTCCAGACATACCAGCGAGATGTGTCTTGATCCATAAACCATTCGGACGCAGCTCCTGTAAGGCTTTTCCCAAAAACTATTAGCAATTCTTCCTTTCCTCTCGCACATCTTAGTTGATTGAAATACCTTTTCAGGTGAGCTATAGGGTCTCCATGTCCACCATATTTTTCAAATTTGGGAGTCTTGAAACCAAGTGGCAAGTGGACATCGAGGAACACACATAGATCTTTGAATGCAACACTATTTTGACCGGCCAACCCTTGCATGTTTTTCAATCGTTGTTCCAAGCTTTTTACTCTTTGGGTAATTTCTTCCTGTGCCATTGTTCGGGCAAGCTTCTAAATGTTTGCAGGAAGATCAAACGAGTACAAGTGGTACTCAGAAAGGTGGTAGTGCCCTTGCTGTGTAGAAAATTATGACTCATGACGAGGCTGTCCTTAACTACTGGCCCACGCTTGACACATTTCGGTCATTTTCTGTTTTAGTATTCTATTTTTCTCAAATACAGTAGACTCTTGTTGAACCCTCTGACCCTGAGTCTCTTGAGCACTTGTAACAACTTCGATGTTAGTTATCATTTTTCCTTGTATCTTGTGTTTCCGGCTTACCACAAACCGACCATCTCAATTTTTTTTCACAATTCAAAACAAAACATGTTAGAATGGACTCAGTCGGTCCTTATTATTATCAACATTTTTTTTTATTTTTTCATTTCTTTTAATGGTGATCGAACCTGATGTGGGTTGCGTACGTATCATGTGGGTTGCCTACGTATCATGTTGGCCCAAGAACAAGTGAAGTTTTGAAGGCTGACAAAAGAACTCAGATATGGACCTTGTTCATCTTGTGAAGCACAATCATGTTCAACTTGTACATATGAGATGCACGTGAAGGAGATAAATCTAACTTATCAAGAAGTATATATCCTGATCTGATAAAAAACGTTGCATATTGGATAAGGAGAAGACTCCTAATATGAAGAGACCATAATTTAGGGAAGAAATAGTGTTAAAGGGTGAGATCACCTTGAAATCTTCTACGATAGAAGATTAGCATTTGTATCTCAGTCAATCTATAATTACTAACCCATTAAATATCTTTGTTGTCTCTTTCACGGTAATGCACATAAGTAGAAGTTAAACTTAAATTGAGATCAAAAGAGCAAGGCAATTTTACAAGCAATTTATATGTGATATGAGTGTGCAATCTTGAAGCTACTTGAACAAGGTAGAAGAACCAGTTCCAAGTGTCTATATTTTATTCTAGTTCAATTGTAGTAGGTTTTACATTATACCTTTCGACTTTCTTAGAAGCAATAGTATTAGGTACCTGGAGTGTTCAAGTTAGGGTAAACTTAAAGTTGTCACAACGGTTGAGGTTGTGTGCCACAAGGGGATTAGAGGTAATCCTTAGGTCTACAAAGAGTTTTGAATATTGTTTTGGCTAAGTTATTTAAGTGGAAGTTTGGGAAAATTCTGCTGGTAGTAGGTCGTGGTTTTTTCACCATTTGAGCCAGGTGTTTTTTACGTAAAAATCTCTGTGTTTTTTATTTTCTTTATTTATTATTCTCCTAACATTGGTAGTTGAAACAATAGAAGAACCATGTCCTTCTATAGTTCAGTTAAGTGAAAATTGGGTACAACACAAATCACTTCTCCCCCCCCCCCCCCCCTCTTGTGTGGTATTGAAGTTTAAACTTCACATTTTCTTTTTGGAAATTTGGGTTTTGAAGAGTCTCCACATAACGGATTATAATGCATTAGGGCACCTAGAACGATTAACTCTTAGATTGGTTTGCATTACCAAAGATTTAGGGTAAGGGCTCGAAATAACCTTGAGGGGAAGGTGTTAGGCACCCCTCTCGGTCCACAACGGTGGGTCCAGGCCGAACTTATACTTACGAGTTAGTCCTTTAACAAATAAATAGCTTAAACACATATTTACAAATAAGGGTACGTTTTGGACTTTATATGACTCGAATAAAGGAAAGACTTGAACAAATTGTGTACATATAGAAAATTAAAGTTTAAGCGAAGGAAATTTGGGAAAGAGGGGACCTAGGTTGATTAGCCTACAGGATCACCCCATGCAATGACCGCTAAACACTCCTCAATAAAGGGATCACCGTGACATTAATACGTAGTCATAATATCCCTTTCAACCCAATTCCCTCCCCTTGGTCATAGGCTAAATCATTATAGTAACCTTGACAATGTCCTATGCGTGCACTACCCATCCCTTCCTTGTGGCCTTTGAGGTATTTTAGGACCTCTATTCTATGGGCAATTCTAAACTTTCCTAAGTTTTTAAAGGATAAAAATTTAGGCGTCAATCAAGAATAGTTAGGACTGCATTTAAAGAAACAAGTTATAGGCACACATTACCTCCTCAAACATAACAGGTAAACGCACGTCTTCAAACAACATTCAAATATTTAAAAGAAAATCCTAGAACATGATATCTAGGTGAGCAAGGATTATACAGTATTGAATTAGGACAAAGTTTGACAGATCCTATTTAACTTGCCTACTGATTTAAGCCTATTAAATCTGAACAGTTTTAAGTAGCAAAAGCAGAGTTTCAGAGTTGCAGAATTTTAATTGCCCTATAGGCTTGCCTAAACGTAGAATAGTGTAGTCCTAAGAGCATGATCACTATGTTGATGCGGAATATCAATGATATTTTTTAAACGAACAGTTGAAATCCAATAGACATATTTCTCTAGTGACAATAAATTAAGGCAATGTTTGAAAAATCATGTAAAGGAGCGAGTAGTTGATTACACTAATTCAACAGGACTAATCATGGATTAACCTGACTTGTTTACCTGAATTGATTTTAGGGTCCATAAGCAGGATTTCTAATTTTTAATGTCTATAGACATTATATCTAATTATTAAGAGCTGATGTTAAAACTTATATGCATGATTTCTAGTGAGGTGAATGTAAATACATGCAGTGGCAGAAATTGAACTCAATTACTTTGCACTCTATAGGCATGGTATCTAACTAGAAAGTTGATTTTAACCCTATAGACATGGTTTCTGTCATTGAATCCATTTAAATCCTATCGACATGATTTATAATATTTTGAAAGTAAAGCAAACATAGCAAGTGCATTAACACAATCCTATAGGCATGGTCTCTACGCGAATTACCCAACAGATATAGCTACCCACCCCTTTTCACTAATCACCCCCAAAGTTGTCTATAAATCATTATTAAAGACCAGCTTAATGAATTACATAAACTATAAAGAAAAGAAGAAGCTAACTATAGGGAGCCCGAAGTATGAACAAATGACTTCCTCAAGCCTCCAAAGCCTCAAATGCCAAAGTTCCATAGACAGTATCACTGTCTAGGTGCATCCGAGTTCCTTAAGGATCTCAAGGATCTCGAACAGTGCTTGCACCTATACTTCTTCTCAAACAAAATTTGAATCATATGCAGCGTGGAAAGGACAGCTCTGACATGCCAGAGTTCAGAGAAATCTGATGCATCTCAAGGGAGTACACATGCTAGAGGGGCAGAGCCTAAATATTCTAGGAGTAGTGGAGAGTGCTTGATATAGTTTTAAAAGAGTTTGGTAGATAGAGAAAGAAGGTCTTAGTAGCAGAAAGAACTTTTGTGAAAGTCGAACAGAGTTAAGAGTAGGAATAGTAAAAATACTCAGATAGTAGGTTAAAGGACATACAGCTTCAGAACAAATATTACACACGGGAAAGAGGTAGGGAGAACACCTAGCATACACCTTAGTGATGACAATCAAATACATAGATGGTAGTTGCAAAGTTAATTTGAGAACACAAAGGTTTAAGAACACAAACATAATTAAATAAGAACAAACTGTACTAGACAAATATTTCATGAAAATATTCAAGATTTTAGAACAAGTAGGGTTTGTTCATGCTAAACAGTATGAAATCATAAGCTTAAAACAAGCTTTGTGATAAAGTAATCTAGGCATACTGATTGCATACTAAGTGGAGTAGCTCATAAAACTAGAAATCAAGATTGATAAAATGCAGGAACAAACTAAACACATAGCTTGTAATGTGAATTCAATCAGAACATACAAATTAAGGAGAGTATGCAGAATACAGAGTGAAGACAATGCCAGTAGTCAGCCTTGGCTTACAGCCGGTTGGACTAGTAGGAATTGTAAAGAATAGAAGAGAGTAGAGAGTTTTTGAGAGTATAATAGTGTAGATGATCTAGAGTTCCTTTGTTATTCTGAACTTAAACGAAGAGAAGGATTATATAGGAATCGAAAATTTAACAAAACAAGGTAAGAGATCAATTGAGTAGTATACTTGGGAAGTCACCCATGAATCAGCAAGATATTCCATTAATCAAAGGACAGTTCAATAAACGGTAAACATGCCAAGTATTTAAGGAAAAGAATAAAGTAAAGATCTAGGTATAGAACATGTAATTAAGGGTAAATTCACAACAGTTTAATTAAGGAAAAAAATCAATAATAATCCTTGGAATATAAACAAGGCAATGAAAACCAATTAGGGCAGGTAGATTCAATCAAATTGAGTGAACAAGTAAGAATCAAAACGTTAAATGCAAATGGTTCAAGAAAATAAGGGATTCAGAGTAATCAACGGTTAAGACACTCATAAAAGAAGCAGCATGCTTAGCATATAAAATGAGGTAGAGCATGAATAGTCAAGATTTTACACAGACTTAACAAGACCTATGGTTAAATGACACTTATTCAAAGAGAAGCATACAAGTTTTGCATGAATGGTTAGTATAAACACAAGTTCACAATATCAGTGAAAGTTTGAACTAAGAAAATTTAGTAGAAGCATGCTAGGATAAGTAAATCATGAGAAGTCACAAGAATCCAAGGCAAGAACACAGTCAGAAGTACACATATCAGAAACCAAACAAAAAACCCCCAAAATATTAGGGTTTTCAGTCCAAACGGGCTAGGGTTGCAGTAAGTTCTTAAAATTAGCCTAAAACGTATGAGAATTAGAAGTTTAAACCCGAAGAATCATCAAACAAAGTTTTAAAAAAAATCCCGAAAACCCTAATTTTAGAAAAGGTGAAGAAATCACTTGAAATTAAACGATTCTTGTAGAGAATCTCAAGGCAATTGTAAATAACACAAGAAACAAACTCAAATCGCCATAGATATGTACATATCCAAGAGGTTTGGAAACGAAATTAGAGTTTCCAAGAGAACCATACAGAGATGAAGAAACATACTGAAAAACCCTTAGATTGTAGTTAACATAGAACGATTTCGCTCGAAATCATACTGGAATGGCCAAGAATAAGCAAGATATGAACTCTAGATGCAAGTCAATATGGCCTTAGTCCCTTGAGGGCCTTAGAGATGGCAAGAATGATATGAGAGAAGCCATTGGAGGCCTGTGAGATGGTGAGAGGTCGCTGGATATGGCCATAGATAGGGGTTCGCGTTTGGAGATTAGGGTTTAGGTTGAGATATTTGAGAGCAGGGAGGATTTTGGGCGGCGGGTGTATAGAAATGGCTTAGAGGTTATTAGGAATAAAAAAGGAAGTTATTAGTATGTGGCATTGATTTTTTAGATCAACGGCCACGATGTGATAGGGTTTTGGGTTGGGCAGGTGTTCCTAAGTTGGGCTGCATAATTTTGGGGTCGGTTTGGGCTGAATGGGATTGGGGGGGGGGGGGTTGGAATTGGGCTGAAATTGAAATATAATTTGGCTATATTTTAAATAGCCACTTTCATTACTATGTAATTTACAAAATGATAGAATGATTTCTAAAAATATTTTGTGTACTAAAAATGATTAAAAATAGTTGTTTAATATTTCAAAAATATAGAAGACCATTTTATGCATTAATAATGTAATTATGTATTAATAAGGCTAGTATTGCAAATATATGCAAAATGGATTTTAAAAATGTAAATGCAATTATAAAAAATATACTAAAAATATTTATGTAATATTTTGGCATAAATATAGAATTTGGATAGCCAAATTACCAAAATAATAATTTGAATGATAACTATTGAAAGTTTTGTGAGTAAAAGGGAAAGAAATAAATCAATTTAAAGCCTTCAAAGTTATAGAAAAATTATTAAGAAAGAGCTTATGTATGATTATATATGTATATATGCTATTTTGAAAGTATATATGTGTATTAAGAATAAATAGAAAAAAATTGGATATCAGCAGAAAACCCCTTACAACCCCCATAGCAAGTATGATACTGCACCAGATAACTGGTTGTGCACCCGCTATTGGAACAATGGGAATTTTAAAGAAAATTGCCAAGCTAGGGTCCAGTCCATTTAGAAAAACAAAGTGTTTGCAATGTAACTTCTAAAAAGGGATCAGGTTCTATCCACAAAAAAATGCATATTACTTGCATGGACTAAGACAGCCCTTATTCATCCTCTTATCTACTACAATAGACCCAAACTTGCTTGGGTTCCTAAAACTAACTCTTGATCTCCTTGTACAGGGAATAGCGAAAGGAATCAATCAACAACGGTTCATGGATAGTGGATATTCAAAACATATGACTGGGAACACTGTGGACTCTCTTTCACTAAAAGCTCTTCAAGGAGGGAGTGTATCCTTTGGCAATAAGAAAAGTGATACATTCTTGGAGTTGAAAAAGTCGTAAAATCACTCACTCACTCTATTGAGAATGTATACTATGTAAATGGTCCTAAGTACAGTCTCTTGAGTGTCTCTCAAATCTGTGATAAAGGAAACAAGGTGGAATTCTTTTCCAAGATATGTACAATTACTAATCTGGTAGCTGGTGAAGTGGTACTTGGGCCAAGAGATACAAGAACATCTATGTCGCTGATTTGAGTCCATACAAAGTAGTGGTCTGAGTTGTTTGAAAGCTGTTGATGATGATGTTAAACTCTGGCACATAAGATTGGGGAACGCAAGTTTCTCTCTTCTGAACAAACTAATTCAGAAGGACCTGGTCCATGGTCTGCCCATGTCAAAGTTCAAAGCACAAAAGGTTTTTGATGCATGTGCTAGAGGAAAGCATGTGAAGTCCTCTTTTAAGTCTAAAAGGATGGAAGCACCTCAATGCCGATCGAGCTTCTGCATATGGACCTATGTGGCCTTATGAGAGTGCAAAGTAGGGGAGGAAAAAGATACATTTTTGTGATAATGGATGACTACTCCAGATTCATATGGACTCTATTTCTTAGAACTAAAGATGAAACTTTGAGGTGTTTGTAGCTTTTGTGAAGAAAATCCAGGTGAAAATGGAGTCTAAAGTCGCATGCATCAGATCAGATTTCGACAATGCCAAATTTGATGAGTTCTGCAATGAAAATGGCATCACTTTTACCTCCTAGAACCCCCCAACAAAATGGAGTACTGGAAAGGAAGAATAGAACCCTTGAAGAAATGGAATGAACAATGATGATCGATAGTGGAATTGCAAAGAACTTCTGGGCTAAAGCAGTTAACACTGAATGACACTTGGAAAACAGGTGCATGATCAGATCACTCCTGAACAAAAACTCATATGAGTTGCTAAATGGAAGGAAACCCATGCTGACTCACCTAAGAACATCTGGGTGCAAATGTTATGTTCTCAACAATGGAAATAATCAGCTTGGTAAATTTTATGCCACGAGTGACGAAGGAATACTTCTAGGATACTCTTCTCAAAACAAAGCATATAAGATATACAACAAGTTGACTCAATGTGTTAAGGAAATTTTCCATGTTACTTTTGATGAGTCTTATCCATCATGTGAGAAGAGGGCTGAAGAGGATCAAGATGAAGAACCCTTACTAGTCCCTGGTGAAGTCATTGACATGACAAATAGAAAGATAGATATGATGAGCCAAGTTAAGAAGACGAGTGGAGACAGCGATGCGTCTTCTTCAATGGAACCAGGTATCTCAATTACCACCACTGAAGCTTGAGAAAGAGTGGTTGATGTAGAATAGGGTACTCTAGCAGTAGCTGAGAGGAGAACATAAGAGAACTGGTTGAATATACCAAACTTCTCTACAAACGATCCTCAAATACCCAACTGGAAACACAACTCATCCCCATGACAACATAATTACTCCTCTAGATTCTGGAGTACAAACCACGTCAAAAGCCAGAAATTCACTTTCCTTCTCAGCCTTTCTTCCCTAAATAGAATCCAAAATTATCAAAGAAGCCCTAAACGATGCAGATTAGATTATAGCCATGCAAGATGAGTTGCATCAGTTTGAAAGGAACAATGTCTGGCACCTGGTACCTAGATCCTCAGATCGAACTATTGTAGGAACCAGGTGGGTATTCAGGAACAAGCTTGATAAACATGGAAACACTACAAGGAATAAGGCCAGGCTAATGGTTCAAGGCTACAATCAGGAGGAATGGATTGATTAAGATGAAACATTTGCTCTGGTCGCCCGCATGGAAGCTATTAGAATCCTAATCGCTTTTTTATCCCATATGGAATTCAACTTGTTCCAAATGGATGTTAAAAGTGTATTTCTGAATGGACTAAGGAAGAAGTCTATGAGAAGAAACCTCCAGCGTTTGAATATCATGAAAACTCCGAATATGTGTTTAAATTGGACAAACCATTGTATGGATTGAAGCAGGCTCCCCGAGCTCGGTATGAAAGGCTATCAAAATTCCTCTTAAAATTGGCTTTAAAAGAGGGGAATCGATAATTCCTTGTTCCTGAAGAAACGGGGAAGGAACCTGCTCATTTTCTAGATGTATGTTAATGATATCATTTTCAGGGCGACAGCTGATTCTCTGTGTGAAGAATTTTCAAAACTCATAGGAAGTGAGTTTGAAATGAGCATGATGGGGGAGCTGAACTTCTTCTTGGGTCTTCAAGTAAAGCAGTACTCAAATGGTACATTCATTTGTTAGCAAAAATATATTAGAGAGCTCTTGAAGAGGTTTGACATGGAAGCATCAAAGGTGATAGATACTCCCATTGCTACGGCCACTCGACTGGACAGGGATTAAACTGGATCCCCTGTAAATCAAACTATGCATAGAGGAATTATTGGGTCTCTTCTCTACTAACTACTATCAGACCTGATATTGTCTTCACTGTGGGGCTATCTGCAAGGTTTCAATCAAATCCCAAGGAATCTCATTTGAAGGTTGCCAAAAGAATTCTAAGATACCTTAAGGAAACACAAGACCTGGTCCTTTAATTATCCTCTGGTGCCAGTTTTAATCTCATTGGATATGTTGATGCTGACTATGTAGATTATCTTGTGGACAGGAAAAGCATTTCTGGAATGGCTCACTTCCTAGGTTCATTTCTTATCTATTAGGGCACAAGGAAGCAAAACTCAATGGCTCTTTCAAAAACTGAAGCAGAATATATAGCTACAGCATCCTGTTGTGTTTAACTCCTTTGGATTAAGCAGCGACTGGAGGATTTTAGGGTACTTACAGAGTGTGTGCCCCTTCTATGTGATAATAACAGTGCACTCAACATGACCAATAATCCAGTTCAACATAAAAGGGCTAAGCATATTGATGTGAAGCATCATTTTTTGAGGGAAAATATGGAGAAAGGGCTGATCTGTATGATGTTCTGCAGCACAGAAGACCAAATTGCAGATATCTTCACCAAAGAATTTAGTAGGGAATTTTTGAAAGAAACAGGGTGAAGCTGGGGCTTTTAAAGCCCAATTGAGAACCTGATTCCTCATCACTTGGCTATAAAGATCACATTCATGTAAAACTAGCTAAAGTGTTTTCAGGCCAAGTCTAACTCACTTTAATATCGTTGCAGGTAAACACGCATGATGATTATAGAAGTTGTAGACGCAGTGCATGGATGATAAAAGATGATTGATATTATCATGTAAAATTTTAAGAACCTGGTTCTTGTACCAAAGGTTAGCAGTTTTGTGCATTCTTTAATACACATTTTAAAAAGGTACAAAAATCAACTGCCATGTCATCCACCTTTTCAGAACCTGATGTCATGTCTATTCACTTCAAATTGTTCTATCTCCCTCTAAAACATTGCACTTCTCCACACACAACCGCTGTTTCAGAACCGGTTCCTATCTCTCTCTTCATAATTATCCTTTCTTAATAAAACCCTTCTCCTTTATCCACAAACCATATGTCCTCCATTAGAACTTCTCCAAAGAACCTTCACTCTATCCTTTAAATGGCTGATACAAACTCCGTCATCCCTACCTCAGTTATCCCTAATACTGAAAAACCTATGGAGTCCTCCGTCCCCACTGAGTATACCAATCCTTCTTTAATACTAGAGAGAAGCTTTTATGGTAATCAATGCCTTCCCTTCGAGTAAAACCCTTAGCTACAAGTCTGGCTTTATATCATTTGATATTACTAGATGAGTCTCTTTTAGTTTTAAAGACCCACTTAGAACCTATTGTAGAGGGTCTCTTTGGTAATTCGACGAGATCCCATACATTGTTTTTAGCCATAGATTATAACTCTTCTTTCATGACATCATATAAAAGTGTGGAGTTTTCTCCACTCAAGGCTTATGAAAACCAGTATGGATCATCTCTTAGTCCAATATCATAATCAGACTCTTAGAGATATACAATATAGTCACTAGAAATTGCTTGTTTACGAACTCTAGAGGATTTTCTCACTTCCACTGGTTCAGGAACTTCTTCAATGGGTTCAGGTAAAACGGGTTGATATTCATGTGGCTCCTCGAGTGGTGGTGGATCTTGAACTTGTTGTCGTTCAGATAATTCATGAGAGTTTTCTGAGCAACATTCAAGTTCCCAATATATAAAGGTACCACTGGTTGTTCCCTTAGTTCTTCCAATTCTACCCTTTTAGTCAAATCACTCCCACTTTGTTCATACTTCTCAAGAAATTTAGAGTTTCTAGCCTTAATAATTTTAGGAGAATGAGAAGGACAGCAAAACCTAAATCCCTTAGAGTTAACCGCATAGCCTATAAAATAACCGCTTATTGTTCTTTCATCCAATTTCTTTAGTTGTGGATTATAAACCCTCACTTCAGTTGGACATCTCCAAATGTGTAAATGGTTTAAATTAAGTTCCCATCCTTTCCATAACTTAAAACGTGCCTCGGGGACAACATGGAATCCTATTTAAAATATACACAATGATTTTTAAGGCTTTACTCCATAAGGATAAAGGTAAATTTGATCTGCTAATCATGCTTCTTATCATGTCCACTAATGTTCAGTTCCTTCTTTATGCCATACCATTTTGTTGTGGTGTTCCAGATATGATATATTGGGCAGTTATACCTTCATTTTCAAAGAACTCGGAAAATGGACCCTTAACCTGTCCCTTATTATGTACCTACCATAATATTCTCCATCCTTATCAGATCTTACAATTTTGATCTGAGCACCCATTTGTTTCTCTAGTTCTGTTTTGTAAACTTTAAAATCATCAAGTACTTCTGATTTGTTAAACAGAAAATAGAGATACATATATCTTGAATAGTCATCAATAAATGAGATAAATATCTCTCACCATTCAAGGGGGTTGGAAAAGGTCCACATATGTATGTATGTATGATCTCGAGCAATCGGAACTCCTTTTGGAACATTTAGTTAAATTGTTGATCTTCTTACTCTTTATGCAGTCCACACAAGTCCCAAAGAGTTTTTAAAACTCCATCATTAACCAACCTTTTGACTCTTTTGATAGAGATATGTCCCAATATTTTGTACCAAAGACTTGATGAATTCTCATTGATAATACATCTCTTTGTGCCAATTTCTTTGTCATGCAAGGTTAAATATTGCATTCAAATGTGGGGTCTAACTCAAGTTTATATAAATTTCCATTCAAAATTTCCAAAACCAACGACTTTATTATCTTTCAAAAGTTTCATAGGAGGATAATGAAAATTCAAATCATATCCACTAATAGATAGTCTTGAAAAAGATATTAAGTTTCTAGAATAGTATGGAACATAAAAGGTATTCTGTAAATATAAGTGAAATCATATTAAAAAATGAACGTATAAGTCCTCACGCCTTCCACACGTGAACGTGTCCTATTTCTAGAATATATGTATTGTTCACTTTCTATCGACTTCCTCTGAGTTAGAAAGCACTGCCTCATTTTGGCAATGTGAATTGTAACACCATAATCAATCCACCGTGTACTATCAGAAACTTCAGTAAAATTAGATTTATAATATATAAAGGTAAAATTACCTTTCTTCTCAAGCAATTTCTTGTATTTTAGGCAATCCTTCTTCCAGTGTCCCTTCTTCTTACAGAAACGGCAAGCATCTTTGTCAAAGGTGCTTTTCTTCTTCATGGGAATACTTTTGTCTTTATTTGCATTTCTCTTTCCTGAGTCACCATATTAACACTTTCAAGTGTCTCTTGCTTCAACCTCTCCTCTTCTTGAACACATTGTTCATTAATTGACCATTTATCCTTGTGTGTGTTGTAAGAAATCTTAAATAAACCATATTCCACGGGAAGTGAGTTGAGAATGAAATGTCCAAGAAATGGTCCGGACATATCAGCCTCGAGGGACTTGAGTTTAGCAGTAATGTCTCTCGTCTTCATAATGTGCTCACACACTGTACGACTTCTATCAAAAGTAATACTTCAGGGCCTTTTCATAAGTTTGCTGGCTAAAGCCTTTTTATGAATTGTTCATCAATTACCTTCATGTAGCTTTGACCTTATCGCTATTAGGGATAGAACTTCTAATGCTTTGTCTTATGCGGGCTTAATGAGCATAAAACTAAAGCGATTAAATCACTCTCACCGCTCATAATCAGCCTTGACCATTGGTGTACTTGATTCCGTGAGAAATAGGTGGTTCATCCACACGAAGTGACAGGTCCAGATATGAGCACCCTAAAGGGGGGAGGACTTTCTCCTTCCATTTAGTATAATCATCACCATAAAGCATTGAATTCGAGCATTCTAATTAAAAATAGTGGTAGGAAAAGCTATAAATACTGCAAAACAAGGATAAGCACACATAAGTTATGAAGTACAATCCATCAAAGGTGACGTATAAAATACTGTTCTATGTAAATTCTAGACCCTCCCGTGGGCAGAGGTTACAACTCATGTATAGAATTTTCTTTATTTTATTAGACTAGTAAATCAAAACACATAGAAATTTATCTATACCTGTGGGCATAAGATAATTTTCAACTTAACGATTTACTATCTCATTCCAATTAATCTTACCAAAAAATGGTTATTTCCCTGTAGGGCTGGATTATCATTTTAGTAAGATAATTTAACTGAATAGATGTCATTATCACTAAACTTTTATGATTAAATAACTCAATTTTTTATATTAAGTACTCAAGATGTCGTGGTTACTTCTAAGTACATGACATAAAAGAAAACTCAAAATGACATCTCAGAATAATAAACTTTAATAACCAACCTAACAACATGTTTATTAGCTTCAAATACATAAGAACTTCACCAAGACATTGCTTTAAAATTTAGTTCTGATAATTATTATATAAGAACTTCAAACAGTAGCGTTATTATAAAACATATTTCGCAAAACCGAGAAAAGCCAAATACACAAGTGGTAGGTCGAGTTAATTGAACAAGTTATGAACTGACGCGTGCTAAAAATACTTCACCAAGACAATAAATAATCAAAGGCAAGTATACCCTTTCTTCACCAAAGTACATATAATACGAATAAGACATACCCGCAATGTTACTATCAGCAGATAAAATAAGTATCTTATTTTATATCAATTCTTAATTTGTCACTGAAACTTGAAATAAACAATCAAGTTAAAATGTTGTTTTGGACAAAAATCAAATTCACAAAGGTTACAATAACTTAGAGGGTGTTTGACTAAACTTATAAACTTGTTAAGTTGACTTATAAGAATTTTTTGGTTTATCTATGATTTGGTAAAATTAAAAGTACTTATAAGGCAAAAATACGTCAAAAGCCACAAGTTGGTCTCCCTCAACTTATCAAATTTCAGCTTATAAGCACTTTAAGTTTGACCAAAATATCTACTATTCTATCCCTAAAATATTTCTTTTTAAAACAAAACTATTTGTATACCCAGTTCTTCAGCTGCATATTATAGTTTCAGCACTTTTATCCAAATACGTAATTATTTATTTTTTTAAATCAGTGTCAACACTTAAAAGTACTTTTCAGCACCTAATGATTATCATCCGCTTTAAATTAGCTAAGCCAAACAGGCTCTAAATATGAACAAGTCATGGCTTATGACAACATAAATCTAAATTACAAGCTTTGTTACAGGACACGGATACAAATTTCAAACAACTCAAGTGTCAATTATTTCATCATACTGATCACGCACAACTATGCATTATAAAAAAGACTAAGCGGTTGTTGCAAATATAATTCGATTTACAAGTCTGGAGTCGAATCCCACAGAGAACTAAGGCTTAGTCACAGTTGTTCGATATCCCTAACAAATACAAGTTCAAACAACTTTCTAATTATAATATTTATTTTTATTAATTAACTAACAAATACTAGAAAGTAGTAACACTATAAATTAACAAGGATAAGTATTGGAGACAAGATTAAGGAGGTCTAGAGTTATGATTTTCTCTATTGTCGGAATCCTTTTTACTACGTTTTCTATAAATTTGCCTAAGGCTTCTCTACCGATCATGAGTGCTTTGAGTGTCGTAATTCTCTCCCGAGTAACTACAAAAATTTACTAGACATATTCTTTCGAATTACGCTAGCTGGCATTAAGTACGGTTCACTCGGATCGCACCAAGGTTTTGTTATCCCTAATCCCACCTTTAAACCCTCCGTATTTATCCCTCATATACGTTAGGAGTGATGTTGTTCAATAACTGCTTAAATATGCACTCTCTCCAGAGTAATACACACTAAATAGGCACAGTCGACTGAGGGGTCTTCAACCAACCACAATAATTACGTAGTTGAACAAATAGAGAAAATACTAAGGCAAATCTATATTAACGGAACAAGAAAATCATCATCCAATAGGTTCCATCAAAACCCTAAACAACAAATTATCTATTCATAATATTATGCAAAACTACAACCATTTATTGTGAAACCTAAATAGAGTTCTAAGCGAAACATTATGTGCATTTTACTAGATAGTATGCAATATGCCTACTCGATTCTTTATTCGTTCTTAACTATCATCCATTGATCCTCGAACACAATCCCAGCTTAATTCATTGGGCTTTTATCAGACTTCAAATCTCCAAATCACTTGAATTCATTCCATAACACCTACATAGCTCGGGATTACTCCTGCAAGACATAAAACACATAATTAATGCAAAACACTAGCGATTAAAGCTCAAACTCAACTAAAGTGCAGTAAATTAGAGTGTAATAAACGACTAAAATACGCAATTATATCATATTATCAACACACTACACATAAATTATTGCTCGTTCTTGAGCAATCAAACCATACTTTATATAGACGCGACCTTTTTAAACAATTCTCCTAACTCATCACACCAAGAATATTTAAAAAAGACTAAGCACAACAGCATAACATCTTCACCTCAAACTTATAAGTACTACGCATTATTCACAACCCACCCACTTACGTTAACATAGAGGTCACTGCATTGCCTTTCCCTCGTAAATCAAGTGTTCTCTCACAATAAAAGGGAGTAGTTCTACACAATAAAATTTAAGAACACTTAGGAACTCAAGATAGACATAATTCACTCACTCTCAGAAATAACATTCATATGCCACAAAAGATACACCATACGCTTGCTGTTACTGTACTACTCTACTAATTGAGATCATTCAGTCTAGGATCAAATAGGATTTCAATTGTTTGTAATGTAGGCTACGGGTCGGGTAATGTACATTTGGATATAAGAGTGACTACATCTTTCTAAGCACTTTAATACATATACTTTAACATTCATACCCTTACTTATGTCAAACCAAAACTCTACCTTCACCTTAATGTATATTACCCCCATACTTCTTTAAGCACAATTAGATCAAATGCCACCACCATCAAGGAATATTTTTCACAACAATACAATTTCTTTTCCTTCTTTTTTTTTTTAAAATCAAGTGGCTCTTGCTTTTTCAAAACAGTGCATCTTTCTCCTTATTTCATTAGTTCCACTCAAAATCCAAACCAACCACCCCACACTTTAACTTTTATAAAGTTCATAACTATTCAAGTTCTTATGAGAGGCTAAACGGTTCAAATAGATGGTCCATTCAAACAAATGGGTAAGTGTAATGACCCGGCCGTTTGTTTCATGAGTTACCGCTCTGTTTCCCCTATTTCTACTTCTTTATGCGTTGTTCAATTGTATTATGAGTTATCATATTGTTTGGTTTGGGTTCAGAGTGGTTTGGTAGAGAAATGAGACACTTAGTCTCTTAACTTGGTTTTTTATTGGAAAAGTCAACCGTAAGTTGACTTGTGAGTAAACGATCTCGGAAGAGTTTTTATGATTTGGATAGCTTTGTTATGTCATTTGGGACTTAGGAGCGTGATCATAATATTTTTTGGAGGTCCGAAGTATATTTAGGCTTGAATTGGCGAAATTAGAATTTTGGTATTTTCCGGTTAATAGGGGAGATTTTGATATAGGGGTCAAATAGGAATTCTGAAAGTTGGAGCAGGTCTATTGTCTCATTAATGATGTTCTTGCAAAATTTCAGATCATTCGGACGAGGTTTGATACATTTTTTGATCAAAAAAGGAATTTGGAAGTTTTTGGAATTCTTAGGCTTGAATCTGATGTTAATTTGGTGTTTGATATTGTTTTGAGCAATCCTAAAATTGGAACAAGTATCGGGTGGTTAAACGGATCAAATCCTTGTTTAGCAAGTTGCAGATTTTCTGATGTTCCTGCTGCAGACTTCTGGCCTTCGCGTTCCAGAGAGGGCTCTCGCGTTCACGAAGGGATGAGAATTTGGCCTTTGCATTACCCATGTTGGTCTCGTGTTTGCGAAGGGTGAAGTTCAGTATGTATCACGAACACGATGAGGTTCCTGCGTTAGCGTAGAGTAATTAAAGAAGTTGTGGTCCTGGTAATTTGTGTTTTGCATTTGCGCTGGGTGTGTCGCGTTCGCGATGGTCTGAGAAGATGAAGCTTCGCATTTGCGTTTAGGAGGTCGCATTCGCGAAGAAGGATTAATTGGTCAACGTAATATTGTGCTTCGCGAACGCGAGACTTTGACCGCGTTCGCGATTAAGTAATTTAAATCGCTTGGCAGAATGTTTAAAAAGCTAGTTTTGCGATTTTTGGCCATAGTTCACCATTTTTGAGTCGGTTTTGGAGCTTCTTGGGGGAGGTTGAATGGGGAATTCAAGATAACGTCTTTGAGGTAAGATTATTGAACTTAAAACTCGATCCTGTGTTGATTCTTACTTGTTTAAACATGAGTTTTAGGGGATTTGAAGCCTAAAATTGGGGAGTTAGGGTTTGAAATTTGGAGACCTTTGATTAGGGTTTTGAGGGATCGATTGTGGTCGGATTTTAATGTTCTTGATATGTATGGACTCGTGGGAGTATAAGGATTTAATAGATGTGACTTTTATCAAATTTCAAGACGTAGGCCCGGGGGTCAGGTTTGACAAATTTTGAGATTCTGATATAATTTGATTATTTTTGTATAGGCTTCATTCCCTTAGCATATTTTGGCGTCATGATTCTGATTTTGGATAGATTTGATGCGAGTTAAGGCCGAGTTGAGAAGCAAGGGCATCGCAGAGTAGTATTTCATTCAGTTGAGGTAAGTAACCATTGTAAATCTGGACTTGAGTGTATAAAACCCCGGTATTTCGTATTGTTTTGATAAATGAGGTGACACAGATGCTAGGTGATGAGCGTGTAGGCATGCACCGGTAGGGATTATGACTTGGTCCGTACCGTAATGACTATTAAGCCGCGTATTTGATTTGAAATATTCCGATATCCCATATTTTTTAGATTTATAGTATATGTTAGGATGCACGATGTATTTGAGGCCTTGTGCCGACCTAATTAGGCCCTTTTGTGGTATTTTTACTACTTTCCTCATTATGTTTTATTTGAAATCATATCTTCAGTAATGTTTTACCTATTATTTGTTTAAGACGAATTTCATCACTCTATTTCTTAATATATTAAAATTGTTTGGGCTGAGTTCCCTGATTTTTCACTGATATGCCCGAGTGGCCCTGAGCTTAATGACTGAGAGAAGTTTAGGACCTAATGGTGAGGATTATATATCTATTATGGATCGGGCTGCACGCTGCAGCGATATACATATAGATCATGTTGCATGCCACAACGATATATATTGGATCACGCTGCACGCCGCAGCGATACGATGCTTGGGCTGTAGAAGGCCTTTCGGAGTTTGTATTCTCCTAGTGAGCATAGTCAACTATAAACTATGGATCGAACTGCATACCGCAACAGTTATTATGATTATTACTATTGTTAGACATTATCAAGCCTGAGTGTTGGGGTGAGTGTTGTTTGACAAGAGCCGAGTCACGAGTGACTGAGAGGCTAGATCGAGAGGCTATATTCATGAGTGATACCTCGCTCGGGGGGGGGGGGGGGGGCTTGTTTATGACTTTTGTTGCTTTCACTCTTCTTTTATATTGAGCCTTTGTTGAAAAATGTTGAATAAAATGTTTTCAAAGGATTTTTAATCAAACTAATGTTTTTACGAGATGACTGGCTTTTAAATTTCAGTCTTTGACTTGATAATGTTGTTGAGACTTATTATATGATTTTAACTGCCTATCACTATACTCAGTCCTTATTTACTTTAGTTACTTACTGAGTTGGCATACTCATGTTACTTCATGCACCTTATGTGCAGATCCAGGTGCCCGAGCATCAGAGTGCGAGCTTCCAGCACTCTTAGAGTTTACCCAGAGATTGCAAGGTAGCTGCACGACATTTGCAACCCTGCCTTCCTTCTTCCTATTTTAGTATTTTGTTATTTCAGACTTATTTGTATTATTTAGACAGTGTCCTGGTTGTATTTAGAGGCTCATGATTAGTGACACAAGATTGCTGGATGTGTTGGTATATTTTGTATTGATTTTCGCACATTTCCGTTGATTTATATATTTTATATGAGAACTTGAGACTTAATCAATTTTAGAGAAATAGTTTTATAAAAATAATTCATTGTGGTTAAATGTTGGGTTGGCTGGCCTAATACTGTGATAGCGCCATCACGACCGGGGTATGTAGGGTCGTGATAGTAAAACTTGTAATATGGTTGTCAAAGAAACATGATCACATGCTAAAATGGGTTAACTACGATACACAACAATTAGGTGGGTAAAATATACATATCTGGCTCAACAAAGAAATACCTATATTATTTCCAAGACTGAACAAAATTATTATTTTGTTTTGTAAACACGGGGGGTAAGTTCTAGGCATATAATGCAATGGATATAATAACATCCAAAACCTCACACACACATGGCACATAACTCATTCAGGATTGGGTTCATCAAGACACTCTAGTCAAAGCAGTTAAGTAAAGTTAGAATCATACAGTTTAAGGTACTTATACAAGAGTCAAAAATTGAGCATAAGCGTCACAATCAAAGTACTCACTATTCTCAAGGCATAAAAAAGTCAAGAGATATTGCTTCAATTCAAAACACAACACAATGATTCTTATTCCTAAAAAGAGTAAAAAAGAAACTAACTACACTCGGTTCAAACAAAATCCTTGGAAAAGAACCGCGACACAAAGAAAAATCAAGGCGGGGGGGGGGGGGGGGTTTTTGCTACACTATCTGCAAATATGTTTTTTCCTTTTTCTTTAGATTTAAATACCTTAA
The DNA here is from genome assembly GCA_034376525.1 of Nicotiana benthamiana. Taxonomy (NCBI): domain Eukaryota; kingdom Viridiplantae; phylum Streptophyta; class Magnoliopsida; order Solanales; family Solanaceae; genus Nicotiana; species Nicotiana benthamiana. The sequence goes on along the minus strand of CM067326.1, from coordinate 78,998,966 downwards.
GGAAAAAAATTATTAATTAAACTAATACAACTAAAATAGCATGGAACGACACCCAGACAATCTTCTTACCCCACACATAAAATTGTGCATTGTCCATGCACACGATAAATAATAAGAGGGTAAAAAAAAATTACCTGGTAGGCCAAAATCCAAAGCACTAGCATCTCATGGGGTACTCAGACTTCTCCCAGGCTTGGTCCTTCGTGCGAGTACTTCACACTTAGTTCCAACCATCTGGTTTGTTGTTGCATCCTTCCAATGGCTTTGCTTTACATGCTCCTAGAAACTAAAAAATCGACACTATAAAAATAATATAATTAATAAATTAAATATTAAAAAATTAAAAAAATAATAAAGCCGGGTTGCCTCCCAACAAGCGCTTGATTTAACGTCGCGGCACGATGCGAATCACTTTCTGCCTCCACTTTGAACTTATGAATTAGACCCCAAGTTTTGATTCTGCTCTATGATCATGCTCCTGGGGTAATACAAATTGTTGCGACCCAAAAATTAAATGATACTTTATGAACTTTTTGGCTTTCTATTGAGGAATGTCACTTTACCTAGACTGCCTTAAAAATTTCAGAATATGAGGCTCATCTACCTCTTTCTTTGACTCTTGCATTGGCTCATACATCTCAATTTCCATTTCACTATTTGAACATAACATAGGAAGTTTTTGGAATGAGGTCCAACGCGCTCAAATGCATGAATTCAAGATTTTGACCTCCTCAATACCAATCACACTAGATTCAACTAACTTTTTATCTTCAACGCCCCTGGTTGACTCTAGTATTACTTCTTTAACATCGGCATCCTCAAGTTCTAAATGGTTAGAGTGTTGTATTCTACTTTGGACCCCTCCATTGGCACCTCAACTTCCATCTCTAATGCACATTGCTCTTGGCTGCGATCCATAATATTTACATATTGAGCATTAAATACATCAACTAGTTGACTCACTTGAGCCTTCAAGTTGTGAATAGTTGCATCTTGCCTTTGTACCCACAGTTGTATCTCATCATATTATTCCACAAGGCACTTTAGCATACTACGTTCTTCTTCACGTCAGCTTCCCTGTGTTCTTTGTTCCTGTTATCCTCACAAGAAAAAGAAGAACCATCAAAGTAAGGGGTTAGGGAAGATAAGAAATATAAGTACAACCATGAAAGCGACCATCTTGACTACCACACATATCACACACATTCCATACATAAGATTGAGTTGGTCGACATAACTCGCTCTCGGAAATATTTTGATAATTTTTCCCTTGGTGGTTTCTTCCACTAAATGCATAAGGAGGATCAAAAGTAGAATTACCAACATCAGAACACTCATAATTTCAAGATGTCATGTTTCTCAAATTAATAAGTAAAAATAAAAAATAAAAATAAAAATAAAATACAATTAAATAAAAATAGAAGTTCAAACTTGAAGCCAAGAAATATGTACACGTACAGCTAAACCGTTAGTTCCCTGGCAACAGTGCCAAAATTTGATCACGTCCAACTATGTCTTATAAAAAGGACTAATCGATCGTTGTAAATATAATCCGATTTACACGTCCAGAGTCGAATCCCACAGATAACTAAAGCTTAGATACAGTTGTTCAATATCACTAACAAATACAAGTCCAAACAATTTTCTAATTATAAAGATTATATTATTTATTTTTATCTAATTAGCTAACAAATCTAGAAAGAAGTAAAACTATCAATAAACAAGGATAAGGATTGGAGGCAAAAGTAAGGGGGTCTAGAGTTATGATTTTTCCTATTGTCGGAATCCTTTCTGCTACTTTTTCTATAAATTTGTCTAAGTCTTCTCTACCGATCATGAACACTTTGAGTTTCATAATTATTTCCCGAGTAACTACCACAATTTACTAGACATATTCTCCCAAATTACGCTAGATGGCATTAAGTACGGCTCACTCGGATCGCATCAAGATTTCATTATCCCTAATCTCACCTTTAAACCCTTCGTATTAATCCATCATATACGTTAGGAGTGATGTTATTCAACAACTGCCTAAATATGCTCTCTCTCTCGAGTAATACACACTAAATAGGCATATTCGATTAAGAGCACTCCAACCAATCACAATAATAACTTAGTTAACCAAATGGAGAAAATACTAAGGCAAATCTACATCAACGTAACAGGAAAATGATCCAATAGGTTCCATCAAAACTCTAGACAACAAATTAGTTATTCATAACAGTATGCAAAACTAAAACACTACAATTCATAACCAATAGTAGAAATAGGAAGAAGGAAGTGAAAAACTCGTAGAAGAATTTTCTATCTTGTTCCTAGTGTGTTCTTGCCTCCTTAGGTCGAATCCCTGGTACCCTTAGCCTCTTTAGGTCTAAATTATGTCAAAAAGTCCTCAAAATACCATTTTTCCATTTATAGATACCAAATAGGACCGAGCCCAAAAATTACACCTTATCTTACACGAAAAGGACACTTTTCCCGGACAGGGCGTGCATGGCCACGGATCAACTGCGGATTGACCGTAGATTTTGACTAATGTTCTGCCTGACATGCACGACCAGTGTGAGGACGCACACTTTTTACCCTGTTTTGTTAAAAATTTGGAAAAATATAAAACATGAAAGTTGTAGCGCTTTGAGTTATCTTTCCAACCATGTATTGTGGAGCTCAAATAAAACTCTGGACGAAAAGTTATATGTATTTTACCAGATAGTGCGTAATATGCATACTCGATGCTTCGTTCGTTCTTAACTATCATTTGTTGATTCCCAAATACGATCCCGGATTAAGTCCTTGGGCTTTTACTCATATTTCAAAGCTCCAAATTACTTGAGTTCATTCTGTAACATCAATATAGCTCGGAATCACTTCGACAAGGCATAAAACACAGAACTAGTGTGAAGCACTAGCGATTAAAGCTCAAGCTCAATTAAAGTACAGTAAATTAGAGTGTAATATTAAAATACGTAATTATAACCTATTATCACATACCAACGCCAATTATTAACAAACATGAAACTTTCAACTTATCATGATATAAACTTTAAAAATGTGACCTTGCGTGGTATTTACCAAAGCCAGTAAACTTTTTCCCTTTCAATTGATCTTCGCTATTATTATAAAGTCATTTAAACTAAACTAAACAACAATAACATTAAGCACATAAGTAAAACATATCAATCCGTCACCACAAAATAAAGGATATCGTTTGTGTTTTACTCCAATATAAAATTATAGAACTGAGATGTATACCGGCAATTAAAGATCTTTTTCGATGATGGAAACTTAAAGCCAAATCTTTTATATCCTTCTATATCAAACTTAATCAGAATTAAATGTTGAATAGCATGGCTAAAGGAAGGCTCTGATACCATGATGTAAAAAATCATATAAATACACAAAGCCAACACAACCAGATATTAATCAGAAACTACCTTCCGCCATGGTTGTTCAAGTGTTGTGGGGAATTGCCTTATAAGAACCTAAGAGCTTTCTAGCATGTGCCTATAGTAGGATGCTAGACTGATGAAGTCACAAGCGCGTTTATAGGTAGACTAGAGACTCTTAGGCAAATACTTTAGCCCTAAGGACTTCTTCATAAATTATAATTACCACAGGGACTCATAATAAAAATTATTTCTTTCCATCAAAGAAACTACCATATATACATAACTACAAAATATTATCTGATATATTATTTTATTTGGAAAACAAAATAAATAATTTAATACCTTATACGTGGGTCACACAAGAAGCCGCTAGAAGAGACGGCAAATTTTTAACAAATATATCCTACTTTCCTCGGTTACTTAATTACTGAATGAGTTGAATCTTTTTCAAAAGGCGTACCGTCATTTAGCTTTTCGTCACTTGATTATAGAATATTAAGTCGAATTTTATTTCAGTTTTTGAGTAATTTTGAGGAATGGCTTGATAAAGGACACTCAACTTATAATTTATTACAACAAAATTATTAAATTATTTTTTGTGAAATATTGTTTAATTTTGCTTAAATATCACGAAAGTCAATAAATAACTTTCTGTAGAAAAAAAAAGAGAAAAAAGAACTCTCAATTTTTCTTAAATATAGAAAGTGCCTCATTTATGTTCTGCTGTGACTTTCTGCAATTTTTCTTAAATATAGAAAGTGCCTCATTTATGTTCTGCTGTGACTTTCTGTGATATTTATGCACAACTAAGTGACTTTTGGATGCAAATAATAGTTTAGTTATTTTTTTTATACTTACATGAAGTTGAATTCATAACAAAAATTAGTTTAATGACTTTGGTATAATAAAATAAAAGTTGAGTGATTATTCATAAAATTGATTATTTTTATTTTATCTTTCAATCGTTTTATTTGGAAAATGAGATTCATTCCGGTATATCTTGAGTAGACGTTTGGACATAAGAATTGTGAAATTTCGAAAAAAAGGAAAGAAAAATCAGATAAAAGTGAAATTTAAAAATTAGAGTTGTATTTGGACATGAATACAATTTCAAAGTGTTTTTGAATTTTCATGAGTGATTTGAAGTGAACATTACAAAAAAAACTTTTTTGGAGTATTTTAAATTTGCAAAAATTAGAAAATTCGACTTCAAATGAAATTTAAAATTTTCATAACCAAAAATTATTCCGAAAAATATGTAAAAAAAAACTCGAAAAAATGAAAACAAATTCATGGCCAAAAGGGCCCTTGATCACTTGATGCACCCAAAATTTTGGTAGACAAAAGTTCTCTGCCTTTTGAGTAGAACCAGGTATTTTAAGCCTCTTTTTAATATGAAATTGGCCTCCCATTTGGTTTATTAATTCCCATTTAGACATATTATAATCCGATATCTCTTTAATTAAAAGCTCACATTGATTTGGTATTGATTTAGAGCCTATTTGGCCATAAAAAATTTTGACTCTATTTTTTAAAATTTCTGTATTTTCTTTTTGAAATTAGTATTTGGCCATAAAATTTTTAATCCTCAATTGAAGAAGAATTTGGAATTTTTCGAAAATCTGAAAAACTCCAAAAAATTATTTTTTAAAATTTTCACTTAGGTCCTTCACAAAAATTTAAAAATAATTTAAAATTATATTTATGTCCAAAAACTTTAACTTTCAAATACTATTTTTATTTGAATTTTTCCCCCACTTTTTTCAAGATTTTACAAATCTTATGTCCAAACGCCACTTGATTCTCAACTTGTTTGTTTCAACCCAAACCAGTTGCTTAGGTTTCAAAATAACGCACACCCCCAATTACCATATAACTTAGCTTTTCATCTAATTTTCTGCTACATCTGAAAATTGTTTGAAAGTTACAAGGTTTGTCTCACTTCAAATTTCACTTCTTTAATAAATCCATAAGAAGTGTTCAAATATGCTTGAAAAATTAGATAAGTAATTAATTGTCACATCAGTCGGCACAAACGTAGCGTTTATGTTAAAATAAAATTGTGGTTTAGGTCAGAAATATTATACCCTACAGCTTTTTGAAGGGGATCGGAGTATTGGTGTAACTGATAAAGTTGTTGTCATATGATCAGAAAGTTACGTGTTCAAGTCGTGAAAACAGTCTCTTGCACAAATACAATAAGTCTATGTATAACAAACTCTTGTGATCCGCCTCTTTTTCGGACTTCGCGCATAATGAAAATTTAGTGTACCGGAATATTCTTTTATAACTTTATTAAAAAGAAATGAATATATGAATGAAGGATGAAATGAAACAAATAAACGTCAAAATTGGAATTTTCCTGTTGCGTTCTTCCAAGTGTTTGCCCATCAAAATAGAAGAAGAAGACACCTCAGACCAACTTTTAGAAGTCTTTTGTGTATATATTCAATGCAAAGACCTATGGAAGCAAAGCATGTTTTGCCTTTCTTCTACTATATATATATATTTTTCTTTTCTCATCAAAGTGTGTTAGGTATCTTCCTTGTTCAAGCCAACACTTCTTATATTTGTGCTACATAATTGATCTTTTGATACTTTACGGTTTTTGAGTACTCCCCAATATGGGATGTGCCTTATGTTTGTGAGTGCAATAAGCAATGACTATTGTCTATAATTTATAATCAATCATTAAAGATGATGAACAATTGATGCATGCACCTTGCAAGTACAACAAATATAAGCATGGATTGTGCGTCATGTGTTTGTCCAAAATTTTTTATCATAATTGATTTTTTTACCTCGTGAAAAAAGAATAATATATTTATCATAAATTTTTCTTTTTCTAAATCAAAAATATAATTCTTTCATATTTTGGCTAGTTCATTTTTTTGTTGAAAAAGGTTTAGACTTCTATAAATTAAAGATTCTTAATTCCTTCTCATTTGGTATCATCCACAATGCAGCCATATGGGGTTTGTGAGTCTTGTTTAGGGGGAGAACTTTATTGGATATGTGTTAGTATATTACTTGTGTTTGCCTCTTCGTGGGTTTGTTCTCTCGATATTTTGTACTCTCTTTTATATAGTCGATTGCTCATCTCCGCCGTGGATGTAGGTCAATTGCCCGAACTACGTTAACTGCTTGTGTCTTTTTTATATTTCACTTTTGTTGTGTGGTTTATGATCATTCAAAATTGGCTTTTCTAACTTTTGCATGACACCTGACTTTTTCGAGGTTCAAGTTCATTTTGGCGGGTTTAGTTCTAGCCACAACCTATTTGACGATAATAAAAATTTTTGTCTGAGAATTTTGATCGGAGTGCTACGCACACTTAGACAAACTTTGTGATGGAGATTTGGAGATGCAACCTGTTGAATGCTGTGTGAAGAAGGTGGATCAAATTTATTTTGTCAGAAAATTCAGGCCAAGGGGGAGAATTCTTAGGTGTTTATCCTGATTTTCTTACCATAATTGATTTTTTTATCTCATATAGGAAATGACAACATATTTACCATAATTAATTTTTTTTCCTAGACGAAAAATATAATTCTTCCATATTTGACTGGTCCCTTTTCTTGTAGGGAAGTGTTTGGACTTCTATAAATTGAGGATCCTTCTTTCTCATTCAGTAGCATGCATAATGCAGTCATATGAGATTCGAGAGTCGAGAACTTTACGGGATACGTGTTAATGTGTTACTTATATTTGGCTATTCGTGAGGTTATTCTCTCGATATTTTGTACTTTCTTTTATATAGTAGATTACTCATCTCCACCATTAATATAAGTTAATTGGCCGAATTAAATATTTGTATTTCTTTTGATATATTTTTATTTTATTTTGTAATTTATCGTCATTTAAAATTTGTTTTCTAACTTACGCTGTCCTACCATTTTAATATTTGATATTCTTTAGATTCCGCATATACTTATTTGAGAATGCGTGAAAACATGTTGCCTTACAATCGTTAGTTGAACTTTAAAATATATATAGAAGTAACACTACAAAAAGTATTTAATAGAAACTAATAATTTTTTTATATTTATTTTATCATTTACTTATTTTGGATAATGGGTGTTATATATTTGTTTTTGTTATGAAATAGAAGATTCTTACACTTCTATTTAAGGTGAATGTCTTTAATGTATTTAATTAGAGAGATTTTAGAGTTCTATTAGTGGTAGCTAAATCTTCCTCTCCCCTATAAATAGAGGTGCTCTCTACCATTGTAATACACCCCTCTCAACTCAATAAGAAGAACTCTCTCTACTCTTCTCTCTATTGCTATTGTTCTTGTTCTATTGTTCTTGTCTTTTGCTTTAGTTTATAACACGTTATCAGCACGAGACTCTACCGTCTCAAGTATCATTCTCGAAAATCCAAGGTATTTTCCCTCTTCCTAATTTAATTTTCGAGTATGTCTGACATTATGAAAAGAAAGTTCGTTGCCCTTGAAATTTCGGGCAAGAACTATATGACATGGGTGTTGGATGCTGAAATCCACCTAGATGCTATGGGTCTCGGAGACACCCTCAAAGATAAGGAAAAAGCATCCACCCAAGATTGTGCGAAGGCCTTGATTTTCTTGCGCCACCACCTTGACGAAGGTTTGAAGATTGAATATCTCACCGTCAAGGATCCACTCGTTTTGTGGAACAGCTTAAAGGAGAGATATGACAACCTGAAGTTGGTCACTCTGCCACAAGCACGATATGATTGGGCCCATCTGAGGCTACAGGAGTTTAAGTCCGTTTCTGAATATAATTCTGCTATGTTCAGAATTACTTCTAAACTGAAGCTATGTGGAGATAACATCTCCGATTACGATATGCTTGAGAAAACGTTTACAACGTTTCATGCCTCCAATATGGTACTGCAGCAACAGTACCGAGAGAAAGGCTTTACGAAGTACTCTGAACTGATTTCTCTCTTACTAGTGGCTGAGCGAAATAATGACCTGCTCATGAGAAATCACGAAAATAGACCAACTGGGTCTACACCACTGCCTGAAGCAGATATGATGCACTCGCATTATGCCAAACATAAAAGGGACCATGATCACGGTCATAAACGGGGTCAAAGCCAAGGACGTGGACAAGGAAGAAATTCCAAAGAAGTCCGTCACCCCCCAAAGAGAGATAACCACCGAAAGCAGAAACGGGATCCCGAAGATCCTAAGGCAAATAGTTCAGAAACTATATGTTATCGTTGCGGTGGGAAAGGGCACTGGTCAAAGATTTGCCGTATACCAAGACACTTGGTTGACCTTTATCAAGCATCTCGAAAGAGAAAAGGCCCTGAAACAAACTTTGTCTATGACGACAATGAGGACATCACCCACCTGGATGTGGCAGACTTCTTTGAGCAACCCGAGGGGAAAATAGACCACCTAATCGGCGATGGGACCATGATGAAAGAAGATGGAGTTATTTGATTTTGTTCTACTTATTTGTATTAGTTAGTGAATAATCTAATAGTCATTAGTATTAGCTCGTATTAGCTAGTTCATGATGCAATGTTAGCAGTAGTTCTTTAGAATATCTTCAATATGCTCAAATATCAATAAAACTTTTATTTTCCAGTGGGGGTAATCGACTAGCCTGAAAAACTAGTCGATTATCAACTATTTTCGCATTAAAGTTGAAAAACAATTGATCAACAATCGATTGTCTTTGGCTAACAATCGATTGTCTTGAAACAGTGTGTTCTGGAATTTTTCAAAAATAGCCAACAATCGATTGTCTTTGTCTAACAATCGATTGTCTTGAAACAGTGAGGTCTGGAATTTTTCAAAAATCACCCACAATCGATTGTCTATATCTAACAATCGATTGTCGTTAGGCAGTGTAATCTGGAACTTTTCAAAAATCATCCACAATCGATTGTCTATGTTTAACAATCGATTGTCTTAAACAGTGTGATCTGAAGTTTTTCAAAAATAACAAATAATCGATTGTGTATGTCTAACAATCGATTGTCTATGTTCAAACAATCGATTGTGTGTATTTAATAATCGATTGTCTTATGAAAAACGCTGAAATTTTCAAACTGCAAAGGAATTGATTATGGATAACATATCTGATTTTGTTAGCCAACTGTTAGTAGCAGATTTTGAAGATATTATGTGACACAAAAGAATTGAACTTGTTTATTCCTATGTTCGTGTATTTCTTTTGTATGTTAAACTATGGGATAGCAAATATGGATATCTCACAAAGCGAACTTGGACCAACGTCCAATTGTAAAAGTATTTGCCTAGTTGATTCATGTACTACACATACAATACTCAAAGAAAAGAAGAGTAATTGTGTAAGGCAAACATTACTACAATCTATGGAAGTAGTAAATTGATTGAAGGCTCCGGAAGAGCAATTGTAACTCTGCCCAAAGGCATGACGTTAATCATAGAGAATGCAATGTTCTCCTCCAAGTCTAAGAAGGACTTGTTGAGTTTTAATGATATCAATCAAAGTGTTCTCCTCCAAGTCTAAAAGGAACTTGTTGAGTTTTAAAGATATCATTCAAAATGGATATCATATTGAGACAATAGATGAGAATAATCTTGAATTCTTCATGAAAACGAGGCTGCCCATTTCGATTTGGGTTCACGCCATTTTGAATGCAACAATGCTAGTTTGTCGGCTGCCCGCTTCGACTTGGGTTCACGCCATTTTGCATGCAACAATACTAGTTTGTCGGTTGCCCACTTCGGTTTGGGGTCATGCCATTTTGCATGAAGCAATGCTAGTTCGTCGGCTGCCCACTTCGTTTTGGGGTCACGCCATGTTGCATGCAGCAATGCTAGTTCGTCTCTGACTGACGAATTGACACAAATATTCCCCATTGCAATTGGTTTTGGGTCATGAACCCAATATATCCCATTTAAGAAGCTTTGGATGCGCAGTATATGTGCCTGTAGCACCGCCATCCCGCACCAAAATGGGTTTGCAAAGGAGGTTAGGAATATATGTTGAGTTTGACGCGTCCTCCATTATTCGCTACCTCGAAACATTGACAGGAGATTTGTTCACTGCACTATTTGCAGACTGTCAATTGGATGAGACACTTTTCCCAAAATTAGGGGGAGAAGTTGGTGAAACCAAACGGGAAATTTTGTGGAAAAATGCATCATTATCTCATCTTGATCCACATACCTCTATTTGAAAGAAAGATGTACAAAAGATTATCCATTTGCAAAGAATAGCAAATCAAATGCCTGACGCATTTACGGACTTGAAGAGGATAACGAAATCACACATTCACGCGGGAAAATGTTCCGATCCGTATTGAAGTCCCTATTGGACAAATATCTAGTGTCATATCCAATGAGTCAAATGCACGCCAGAAGCATGGCAGACCATTAGGTTCCAAAGATCGAAATCCTAGAAAGAGGAAAAAGAACGATCTAAATGACACTATGAAAGAATCACATGAGGACGCTCATGATTTGATTAATTCCGAGATTCACGAAGAATCTATTGAGCCTGAGACTCTTGAAAATACGGAATGCAAGAATGTGAGGATCTCGAACCTCAGTCTGTGGTAGTACAAAATTAATTGAGAGCTCTCGAAGAGCCAATTATTACTATGTTGGAGAAACACAATTGAGTATTGTGCTGTAGTAAGTCTCAAAGAAACTTATTCAGTTTCCAAAAGTACACGCGAAGGCGATTGATGATATTGAGACTATAAATAAAGGAAGGCTTTGATTCTCCTATTACTACAACTTGTAGCGGGGTAATTTGTATATGAAAAGCTACCCGCTTTGTTCTCCAGTTTGTACTACACAAACGAAAGAATGCCACAATAAAGTGGATATCTATTGGTATAAAACCCATGTCATAATAAACCCGAAGTTTATTGATAAGTGCACATGTCATGGTGTAAATTTGAAATTTACCAATATTGATAATTTATTCAGTTGACATTCGTGTTAGCCATCTCATTTGAAGTATGATGTGCAAATTCACATAGGTGAATATCAAAGAACTAGAAGTTCTTGTTCTCAGTAATGAACTGACCAACTAAAGAGTTCGGGTTGAAGCCCCTTGATTCTGGAAATATCAAAGGTGAATATGGGCCCATTCACCTGCCATGTATACCACATATGATGCATCTATGATATGGTTACATGCGCCATTGTTATTAACCCGCAGCCTGGCAGTGCTTGCGAGGTAAATCGCTCAGTAATCTAACTTCGAGCATAGTTTCCAGATTCTCTACTCAAGACAGTTCATCTTGATAAGTTGGTTTATATCAAAGTTGGTTTAGCAAGATAATTATTGAGTGCTTCCACTTAATAGCTAAACTGTTCCTTATGAGAACGAAGTTGTATATATCAGTTTGATATAAGTTGTATACGAGAGTATATTCTCCCCTCACAAGTGGTTCAAGGTCAGGAACCAAATAATTTCATCTTATTACTAAGGTGCTGTGTATATTGACATAATGCACAAAGATGATTTCCCAAAGTTGAGGAAACATGTTAGCTTTACTAACATGAGGGGGAGACATGATAAACATTTGAGAAAGTGTTACATGGGATGAATTTTCATTTGTATATGTATATCCCCGAATATCATGATATGAACCTGTAGTTCATAAAAAGGAAATGCAATTGCAACATATTGCAAAGCATGCTATACGCATTTGCTGACTCAAAGAAAGCAACTAAATGGAAGAGATACAATTCAAGAAGAATTGATTCCATATGAAAGACATGTAGCTTTGAACCTATAGTTCATATGCTTGAAAGTATAAAGGCAAAGGTATGTATAGTCAATTTTCGATATCTTATTTGTTTAGCATGACATGAAACTTTGATATGCAGCTAAAGTCTATTATGTGACTTACATGACTTAACTTGAAAGATTTAAGTTGCTTGAAGCATATGCAATTCTTGGTCCTGAAGTACCACATCCTAAGTACAATTTGTGTACATATGTATCTTGCTATAACTATAAGCATGATGGCATTGAGAATGCATCTATGGAGATATTGAAGAGCTATTCCACGACATTATATGAAGATGTTCATATCTATCAAGAGTGATGATTTCAAGGTGCGGAATATTTATTCAAGTCAATATGGTTGATTTATTCATCAAGCATCTACCAAAGATCGTTTTGAAGATGATGCACAAGATTGGAATGCAAATGCTCAAGGATATAAATCGATGTACTCATTAGGGGGAGTCAATGCGCGTTGCACTCTTTTTCCCTTACAAGGTTTTGTCCCACTGGGTTTTCCTTGCAAGGTTTTTAACGAGGCAACCAATAGGCGCATATTCAAACATGTGTACTCTTTCCTTACTTTAATTTTTCCCATTGGGTTTTGTTTTAAGGTTTTAACGAGGCACATCATTGAATAGACATTCAAGGGGGAGTGTTATGAAATAGAAGATTCTTACACTTCTATTTAAGGTGAATGTCTTTAATGTATTTAATTAGAGAGATTTTAGAGTTCTATTAGTGGTAGCTAAATCTTCCTCTCCCCTATAAATAGAGGTGCTCTCTACCATTGTAATACACCCCTCTCAACTCAATAAGAAGAACTCTCTCTACTCTTCTCTCTATTGATATTGTTCTTGTTCTATTGTTCTTGTCTTTTGCTTTAGTTTATAACAGTTTTGATTTTCTTTTCATATTTGATTTTCTTATCTTAAGAAGAAAATGATAACATATTTACTATAATTGAGTTCTTCTTTTTGTAGAAGAAAATTACAAATCTCCTATATTTGGCTAGTCTTTTTTCTTGTAGGAAAATATTTAAACTTTTATAATTGAGGATATTTCATTTTTATTCAGTAACATCCACAATATATTCATATGGGGTTTGAGAGTCGTGTTAAGGGGGAGAACTTTACGGGATAAGTGTTAGTGTGTCATTTATGTTTGCCTGTTCGTGAAATTGTTCTCTCGATATTTTATACTCTTTTTTTATATAGTAGATAGCTCATTTTCGCCGTGGACGTAGGTCAGATGACCAAACCACGTTAAATATTTGTATCTCATTTAGTATATTTCTCTTTTGTTGTATGATTTATTGTTGTTCAAGCTTTGCTTGCTTGCCTCCGCTTGACACTTGATATTTTCGGTCCTACCAAAGGGCATTTGCATCTATACCCTCTTTTTACGTCACGTTTTAACTTGTACCCATTTTGCAAAAAAAAAAAATATAAATGTACCCACTTTTTCACGTAACTTCAGCATACGTGGCTGAATCACGCAAAATTTAAGCATTCTAGTTGAAGAGCCTGAAGTAGCAAGTGTATTAAAGTTTTTGTTTGTAATTGCTGAACTTAAGCGTAGTAGCTAAAGTTTTGTTCTATATTTGCTGAAGTTTTTATTTGTAATTGCTGAACTTAAGCATAGTAGTTGAAGTTTTGTTCTCTATTTGCTGAAATTTTTGTTTGCAATTGCTTAACTTAAGGATAATAGCTGAAGTTTTGTTCTCTATTTGCTGAAAATTTTTTGTCCTGGATTCAATTTTTGTAATTAAGATTTTTCAAAAACTTCAGTAGAAGATGCTGAAGTTATTTAGTTCATTTATTAGTTTTTTTTATCCCGGATAAGTTTTTCAAAAACTTCAGCAGAAGATGCTGAAGTTATTTAGTTCATTTGTAAAAACTTCAGCACTAAATAAACTGAATTTTTTAGTCCTTAATTCATTAATTTTGTCATAAAGCTTTTTATAAATTTCAGCGGAAGATGCTGAAGTTATTTAGTTCATTTGTAAAAACTTCAGTACTATATAAGCTGCAATTTTTTTAAAAGTTTTATACCATACTAGATAAATAATCAAATTGCCAACAGTATCTAAATCATAAAATTTAGAAACAATAAACATAAAAAGAGCATAATTATCATGAAAATAATTACTAAGTGTGATCTTAAACTTCCCGTACGTGGAAATATTCACAAATTATCATTTATTAACTTACGTAATTATTTATAACTTATTTTTTAATAATCTGATAAATATACTTATGACAATTATCCTATGAACTGAAATTTAATTGCAGCACCAACAGAAGAAGAAAAAGAATTCGAAGGAGAAATAGAGCTAAAATTATTTTAAAAGTGAGTACACGTTAAAACTTTAACATACTCAATTATGACATCCAAACTCTTAACTTTTTTTTGTTTTATTTTGTGTGTGCATTTTCGTGATACAAAATATATAGCCTTTTTCTCTCTGTAGATTTTTTTATATCCTAACAAGCAAGCGAGCAACAGGTTGTTGGCAATGAGAGTACACTGATGCAACAATGTGTAATCAACATATTATAACAAATTGTTTTGAAATAGTTAATGTTTTATTGAGTAAGTCGAGAAATAAAGGCTTAATCATTAAAGGTTCAAATTAACCCATGTAACTAGTTTAAGCACTTATTCATGCTCAAATATAAAGGGGAAAAAAAGTTAAGAGGAGAAGCAGTCGAGCCCATACAAGGATTAAGCTTTTTCTGCAATTTTACACATTTTTTTGCTTGTTGTAATTGTAACACATAAGAGAAAATGTTAGATATTTGGATTTATACTTTATACATATGGACAATATATGGATTAATTATATGTTATGTGCTATCTTTTGGTTTGACCTATATTAGTGGTCTTATGGACATTATTGTTAAGGGGACCAATACATTGTCATATAAAATGTAGGACTAATGTGTAGATACCCAAAAGAGTAACCTTAGTTAATGATGGGCTAACTAAGGTTACATAAATGTAACCAAGGTTACATTCTTGTGACCTTTGAGTTTCATAACTCACATGTTATAATAAGGGGGGTTATGGTTCCCACAAGAATGCAAGACATTCTCTTCTTCTTCCTCCCATTGAGAGAGAGAGCACAAACTTGTTCTTGCATATCAAGTGGAAAACCAATCCTCACATTTGTCTTGGATATCAAGTGAAAGCCAAAACTTCAAGACAATCTTCAAGAAGGATCAAGGAGCTTCCAAAGGCAAACCTTGAACAATCTTCAAGAAGGATTAAGGAGCTTCCACTTATGGATTCAGGTACGCTTCCGCTTATGTTGTTGTTCCAAGTAATTCGATATGAAGGCTAAAGTATTTTATTTGGATTTATTCCAACAGAAAAACCTAATAGCAGTATTTCACCCACAGAACGAAAAGTTAAAATAAAGAATTATATATTACGATTTTAAGTAAACATGCTTGTGTTGTACATATATATTAGACACTTTTCCTATTTTGGTTGCGTAATACAAATGAAATCTTTCATAAAATTATAGAAAAATTATTCATGATATTGACTCTCACTGTCTTTTTTTTCTTTTTAAAAGTAAAATATACACTCAGACATCACTATAACAACATTCTTATATAATAATACCTTACTATAAAAGTCAAGCTTTTTAGAATTAATTTTTATGTTATGTTATAATATATATTTTCTATAATAACACCTCGCTATAAAATTCAAAAATATTCGGAACAAACGAGACTGATATAGAAAAATTTAACCATATAAACATAAATACCACTTCAGCATTTTGAAGAGCTAGTTGTTTTTGTGGCTAATAACATTATTGAAAAGTTCATGAAATTGACCCTCTCCCCACTTTTGTTACCCTTTAATGAGATTGGTTTACCACCTCAACGTTTTGAAGAGCTAGTTGTTGTGGCGAATAATATCTTCTTTCCCTTACATCCTAAACTGATCAATTTTCTTTCTCGTATTTTAAATTAAAGAAGAATTAATCCAAAATACTTGGAGGATGTATAATATATATATATATAACGCATGTATACTATATATATATATATATATATAACAGTGTATAACCAATATATAATTTATGTATGCCGGTTAGAAATAATAAAAGATAAATTTAGTTGGCTATTTGTGCAACAATCCCTTAGTTAAAAGATGTTTACATAAACCATTTAAGAATAAGGGTGTTAAATGGGAGTTAGACCATACACCTCATAAAATGATCTAAAATTGACCAATTTAAAGATGATTGTATATTCCATTTTGATAGGCTATGATGTCTTATGACTCAATTCATCTTTGGAAATTAAAGTCACAAATACAATTATTTGAGCGATAATAGTAGGAGAGAAAATGTGTGATTTCAATGACGTATAAGTCAAGAAGATTGAAAACGATGATTTGCCCAATCAAGTAGAAGTCATGACTATCATCATATAAAAAAGAAAGGATAACCAAATTGCTTGTCATTTGGTTTTATGCCATTTATGTCATTTGGCATCCTGATTTTGAATATTTAATTTTTTAAATTACAATTCTAAAAAATATATTAACTATAGTAATATATTGTATTTTAATTTTAATGGAGCTTATGCAGCGTGAACTTAAATTACTCAAAACTCCAATATGAATAGTGAATGAGAATTTGATTTTCGTTTTTCATTTTTTTGGGAAAGGAATGTTAAATTCAATTCCCAAATATTCCTTCAAATAATGTGAATATAAATTTTTTCCAGTTACTAGTTAATAGTGTTCAATATTGGTGAGTAAGCTATCACATTAAATTGTCGGTGGCACGTACACTCATCATGAATGATGACTACCATATCTACGAATTATGAGTCAATGTTCAAACCCTAGGGGTTGTTTGGTTGAAATACGTATTTATCTGATGAGGGTCATTATAAGATATTTTTTCCTCAAGCTCTGAATAATTGGGCTGTTTACTTTATTGATTTGAGTTTACTTTACTTAAAATTAAAAATAAGGTCAGGCGGACAGTGAAGGCTTATTTAGTAGACAATGAGCGAGCTGCAAACATTTACTTCTATCAAAATGAAAAGCAGCAAGCGGAATTTGAATTTGAAGAAGCGATTTATGCCGGTATAAGTTATTCTGATATAAGTTATATTGTGATAAATTATGTTGTGATTGTTGTTGTTCGTTATTTGGTATGTTGTATTAAGAATGACAATTGCATAATTTCTAAGAAGAATGTATAATTTATGTCGGTGCTAATTATCCCACCTTCTACAAGGTATAAGTTATCCCAATAGTAAAATTAACATCGAGATAATTTATACCTAATTTGTTAATCAAACAAAGTATTAAAAATAATATTAAATTTTTATACGACTCTCGTATTTTCTTATACCTCATGCCAAACGACCCATTAATTTAATGTTTATAGGAAAAGATAGAGAGAGGCTTAATAAAATTAAAGCAAACGCAAAATAAAAATGAGTGAAGATGAACACTAACTTGCATCGAGTATTTATTTAAATTAATGAATGTATGATATAAGATTTACATAGTACTTTTAACAATAAAACGTATATAGCCAAGTGATATGTATTTTTACTTTGATTTATTGATTTTGAAAGTTAATTATTTAATTATATATAAAAACCAATTCAAATAAGTATTTACTAACAAGTGGATTAAGGTTTGTTTTCGATTTGTTGTAATTAACAAAACTTTGGATGTATCAAGATATTTGGTTGCCTTATATTAAAATTCCAAAAAAAAGAAAGAAAGTTTCTATTTGAACAAGACTATAACAAACTTTCTACATTAGGCCAAAGGTTTTACAAGCCAGAATAATCAAAATAATTGGACGAAACAATTATTTAACGATCATCAAAAAGTTTATGGTAAACCATTAACGAAAGTGATATAAATAGAAAATAATTTGGTCTAACGTTGGATTCACAAGAAAAAAAAAGAAACAGGGAAGTCTACATTATAAGGCAGACCGGGTTTAGCAGGTGAATCTTCGACCGGTCGAAAATCCGGTCCGAATATTTAGATGAGCCAAGGGCTCACGTCTCTCGATGCCTGAGGACAAAATTCTTTGCCCACATCCATCGATTTCTTACATCGCACAGAATTAATATTTTAATTTTAACCCCCTACATTTATTCTTATTTTCACACTTATACGCCTATTTTAATTTCCTTTTTCAGTTTTCCCGTCACTTTTTTTTGAAAAAACCCCTAAATTCTCGATCTGAAAAAAAATTCTCTTAGGGTCAGAATCTTCTCTCTTCCAGTGACTTTGTTGCTTCTCCAAACGACGCACTTTCCTCTCTCGATTTCTCCACAATTAAGTTTAATTATTTTTGTAATTTTGTTGATCTGACGGTTTTTTATTGAATTAATTTTGTGCGCATGCAAAGTTTGATCTTTGTGTGTGTGTTGGAAGAATTTCGACTTTGTGATCGGGTAAGAGTTATAGGAACTCTCTATGAATTTGGAAGAATTAGGGTTTGGATGTGATCTGCTGTTTTTTTGGGTTTGTGTAAATGCTCGTGGGAGGGGATCTAGGGTTTCTCTCGAGCTTGGTGGTCGCGGCTTTTGTGGCGGTTTTTGGACCGGTGTTAGGTTTTGTGGTTCGCCGAAAATGGAGGCGTTCGGTGGCCAGGAGGGAGGAGATCAAAAGGCTTTTGGTTTTGGCTTCGGAGGAGGCAGCTAGGGCTGAGCTACTGGCCGCTGAAGAATACGGCTACGGTTATGGAGGATATAGTTATGATTATCTGAAGGAGGATGATGTATTCGTTGAGCCGCCAATATCATCAGCGCCAACACCACCATCATCAACTACAACATCATATTCTGGTGCGCGGCAATTACAGTACCAATGTGCAGTTTGCTCTTCTCCTACCTCTACTCGGTGTTCTCAATGTAAAGCAGTTCGCTACTGGTATGTTTGATTCATAACCCCAATTTCTCCTAAAAGTTTATATTTTTTTCTTTTTCCTTTTTCATGTGTGATGAAACTAGTTGAGGGGGGTCAAAAGAAAGTCAGGATAAAGCCCTATAGTTCAGCGGGGGTTTGTATGTTTGTAGATAGAGAACTTCTGTGTTAAAGTATTTAAATTAGTAAATATTAGACCAGTGACAAGGATAATGAAGATTCATATTGCCTATCCAGCTAGCTTTGAATTGAAGCTATAGTTGTTGTTATTGTCGGAACTAGATCATTGATAGACTTGCTAGTACTGGATGGGGATTTTGGATTATTTACTAATAACTGCAACCTTGTAGAAGCGCTTTTCAGTTGCTTTATCCTCTTTAGTTCTGGTTAAAAAGGGCACGTTTGCAGTTGATCCAGTTTTACTTTTATAATTGGATTGCAGTTCCTCTACTGAAGACGTTCTTCTGTTATGCTCTAGAATCAAAAGAGACGAATGAACTGCTAATGGTATATGGTATCTGGTGACCATTTTATGAGTGGCCTAAAATGCGCAAATGAAAGCTGTATTTGCTGTAACTGACTGCTATTGAATCACTCAGACAATATCAAGAGAGCGAAGTTTTGCTGTTCGTTCTGATTTGTCTGTCTACATTAATGGTTAACTAGTATGGACGAAATTTACGGTTACTAAGAATTTAATTCATTTTTTGGGATGCGTAGAAGAATAGCTGCTGATTTATATTTTAATTGCAATTTTTTTTTCCTTTCATATCTTCTGTTTCCTCATCCCTCTCCTTTTCACTAGATAAATTGGCACAAGAACAAATTTAAGATGAAGATATCATAGTGCTATGCTCATGCTACATCATGAAATTTATTGGTATAGGCGAATTAATATATACTAGTGAAGCAAAGCTTAAGCTGGGCTTGTTTCGATTTAGAGTAATCGTCATTGATTGGTAAATTTACAGGAGTGTTAAATTGAATAAGCTGAATTTTTAACATAAAAGAAGGTCAATGAATGGTTCCAAGACTCAACTAGTTTGCTCAGCCTATTCGTTACCCTTAAGCGGGTTGTGCTCTATCTCTTCCATGTTTACAATATAATAGATCCTTTTTCTGCCACATACAGAGGTGGAGTTATGAGAGGTCATTTATAAGCCTCTTATGTATCGTAGTAACTAGCAGTTAGTGCCCCTTTTCAGTATTAATCCAACCTGTTTAATAATAATGTTTGCGATAAGTTAGTAATAAGAGCGGAATCTAAAGCACCTATCAAATTTCTGCATGTAAGGATCTATATCTTCATGTTTAGGTTGTAACTTCATATGTTGAAAGATGTACATTCTTCTTGACACTATCTCCTATTGCCCCAAAATCAATATCAATATTTGCTGTGTTTCTTTGTCAACTTATTGCAAAAGAGAAGTGATAATTTAGACGGATTTATGTAAATTTTATGCTTGTAACATGATTATTAAATGGAGCAAAAATACAGTTTAGGTTTTGAAGAATTTCTGCATAAATTATTAGCACCAAGGCTAGGATAAGCTTTAGATATAGAGGCAGTCTCCGGATACATTTCAAAGAGAAGGTTTTATTGTTGTAAATTAATGAAATGTGATTACCTTTGAAGGACGTTTTGTCTACATAATGAAGCTAGTCCCCAATTATACCAATTCTTTTTTGGTTGAATCTTACATACACATGAAGAAACACATAATAAATTGATTATCAGAGCGGAGATATTCAGTTACTTGACAGCAAATGCATAATTTTCCTTTAAATCTTTATAACATGTTAGACATCCTATCTTTCAGGAGGAACTATCTGATAATGAAAATATATACCAAGCAGGAAACTGCTGTTTTAAGTTCCGGTGCACCCAGAAGAACTTGCATGGTCCTGGACTGTCTAATCCAATGGTCTCAAGGCTAGAGCCATGATGGTCTAAGTCCTCTAAGTAGATTCCCAGGTTCACGGTTCACCCTGAAAGTTTGCAATAATTAGATGTATTAAATAACTATGTTGAGATTACTGAGGGACCTAAATCATTTGAAATTGAGTCATTTAATGTATTTAAACTTTGAAACCTTAAAATGTATAAAGTTGTAAATAAATGCTATTTATCTAGAATGCATCAAGCATTTGGAACTTTGCAGCTAAATCTGGATGGAGGTGAGATGAGAGTGTTTCCTGCTAAATTTGCAAGTAGGAGCTATCAGGTGCGGATCTGGCCTCTTACCCTTGTGTTGGTTGGTGCATAGGCCTTCTTGTTTATCCAGGAATGATTATTCGGTCTCAAGATTTCCTTTTCTTTTAAAAGTGTCTGCTCTTAGTATCCCAGCATCCGTATCCGTATTTGATCAATAGCCTCAAGCACCCGAGTCCATGTAGCGCAGGCCCCAACATTTGTGAATATATCTTTTCTTGTTCTCTTTTTAGGCGCGTTTTCTTTTTGGTTGATTAGCGGAGGAAGAGGTTTTTACAGAGACAACTTGTGGAGGAGCATCTATCTTGACACTAATGACTGAGTATACAGCTTTGCTTTTACTTTAATGCTATTGAGAAATAAACTTGTCGAAAGAATTGAGAATCTATCTTGACACTAATGACTGAGTATACAGCTTTGCTTTTACTTTAATGCTATTGAGAAATAAACTTGTCGAAAGAATTGAGATTGATTGCATATTTAGTACTATATGCTCTAGATACCTTGCTTAGATATTAGGCATCTTATCTCTTTCTTATATCTATCAATTTTTTATTCTCTTGAAGCTCCAAACCATTCATATCTACATCTCTAATTTTCCTATATTTTGTATTCATCTCAGCTCTGGCAAATGTCAAATCCTTCATTGGAGACAAGGTCACAAGGATGAATGCCGTCCAGTTAGCAACTCGGATCACCACAATGATGTTGATGCGATATCTCAGCTGAATACATCTAAGCAGGAATCAAATGGAAGTCATCTTAAGAGCATTGAGGTTGAAGGGAGACATTCTTCAGAATCAGGCGATGCTTCCCCAGCAGAAGCTGCAGTTTTGAGATCCAAACACTCTGCAGCATATGATGGGAAGGATGTCAGAGATGAACAGAGTCTGACAGAAGCAAAATGTCCCAATTTGAACTCCAATTACGTGCTTCACTCATCTCAATGTGAACATTTGGACCTCACTGCCTCAAGTGAATCGTCTGTTGATCTTTCTGCTTCTGATTCAAATGACTCTGATGCTTCTGACAGTCATAAGTCTGCTGTTATTGCTAAAGTTAAGAGTCAGACTAATCATGCCAAGCTAGATGGATGTAAGCCACCCTACAGAGAGCAACCCAAACTGGTATCTGCTGCAGATGTTGTTTCAACGTCTGACAAATATAATCCCACCAAGCTTAGCATTCACGGGGACGCTCAGGCTGAATATTGGACATCGACAAGTTCAAGTAATGATTGCTCCAGTGAAACTTCATCAACAGAGCCTTCTACACCCTCATCTGGTTTTTGGGAAGGAGCAGTTCCTTATGCTAGATCTAAGATTCAGTCACTTGATGACAGTATTGCATATTCTCCTTCCAGAAATGCTTGCAACACCAAGATATCAGATTCTCAATCAACTTCATCTCAGTCCCCTGAAATGGCTAGACCTCTTGTTTCTGAGGTGGGCGAACAAGGATCTAACTCAAAAAAGAATCTGAAAAATCGAAACCCAATTACAGTGGAACTGCAGAAACCAGTTGATCGAGCTGAATCAAGATTCAAAGTTGAAGATGAGACAGAAAGCAAGAGGTCATCAGCTTCACCATCTGTAACTTCAAATCAGCTTGATGTGCATCAGTCCAGTGATAAATGCACATCGACCTCTGCGGAAGGTGGATACTCCTCATCTGGTGCTTCTGGTAATTTAAAGAATCACGATGGGTTAAAAGTTAGTAGCTTGCCATTTTCAAGCGCCAACAAATCATATTGTGGTGAAGGCCCGACCAATGTTTTACAATTGCCAAAAGATAGACAAAAAGATTCTTCTCCTGCCAGAATTTCTGGTAGTCATATCTCTTCTAGCTATGGGAGGCATGAAGTTCAAAATGTTAAGTCTGCAAAGATTGATAGCACTCAAGTGTCTAGTGCCTGTTCTGCAGAGTCTAATGTTCCTTTACCAAGTGCAAGGAATGGCTTGAAGTCATCGGTGTTGAAAGTCGTTGACCAGGTCAGGGGTTCAAAGCTGACACGGCATAATAATTTGGGGGATGAGTGTGAGGTCGTTGGAAGATATGGTAACAAGGTATACATTTCTAGATTATATGTGATTTCCACCTGTAATGCTCATAAGATTTTAGACGCTGTATTCATCAGATATGTTTCTGTCAGGGTCTTTTTCCATATGAAAGTTTTGTGAAGCTTCATAATTGGAAGAATGAATTGCGGCCATTTGGCCTCGTAAACTGTGGTAACAGGTATGTGGCATGAGTCTGAGCTTGTTCTACTATGTAACCTAGAATGTCTAGTTATTTTTTACTAGTAGTGCCTCGTATAACTTTATGGTATTGTATCCCCCTTATGGTAGTTATTTATGGTAGTTACTGTCTGATATTATTGCATGTTACTTTATTTAAGGTTCTTATCTTTAGATAATTATTTACGTTATTTCTGCTGAAGTTACTAATGTTCTTTTGCTTTTGCTTTTGTTTTTGTTTTTGTTTTTGTTGTTGTTTTTCCTTCACTGAGCCGAGGGTCGATTGGAAACGGCCTCTCTGCCCTTTCGGGTAGGGGTAAGGCCCGTCTACATATTACCCTCCCAGACCCCACTTTGTGGGACTATACTGGGTGGTTGTTGTTGTTGCCTCGTATAACTTTCTTATCTAAATGTGCTTTTGTCTTATGGGATGTGGATTTTGTCTCATTATATTCCGATTTCAAGTATTTGTACCACTTATTGAACTTTTCAAACATGCATTTTCTGTTAAGAGAAATTTCTCAGCCATTGGTTGTTCAATCTACAAAGAAATTAGGTGATTTGTTGTGAGTTACAAGATATATTAATGGATTTTACTTATAATGATTGATGGCCTGACGTTCAAGGGCCTTATCTGATGAGATAATTAGTGCATAAATTTATGAAATTATCTCTTTTAACAAGTCATGTGAAGTTTTATGAAATTATTTTGCAGGAAAACTTTGGGGGTCAGTAAGAAAATTTTGTGATTGCATGAAATTAGTTGGTAACCTATGTTGGAACTAACAGAAATTCCTCAGTTGAAGAGACCTCTGTTGTTAAGGTCTACTTAGTGCAGTTAGCTTCGGGCTTTTCAACTAACTTGATGTGTTCTTGTTCTAAAGGAGAGGATGTTGTGGGCAAAAAATTGGCCCTGGACCGTATGGTTTTTGGGGCTCAATAAATAAGAGCATGAGCAGGCTGAGATGAGTTGAGAGTAAGAGAAAAGTGGGAAATAGAAGAGGATGAAAAAATAAGGGGAAGGGTTCACTCAAACATGTGATGTGTGGTCAGGGCAGGTCGTATGTTCTAACCATGTTGTTAGACAACAACACCGACGACTTAGTCCCTAATAACTCGGGGTCGGCTATATGAATCCCTTCTGATCATGTTCCCCATTTAAATTTATTACAGGCCAATATTTTACAAATAAAGCTGTATTAAAGTGGAGAAGGGTAGAGGGGTGACTCCATTATCCACCGAGTTTCGAACTGTGCACCACTTGCCTAGGGGAGTAGGTTATCCAAAAAAAAGTAAAAGAAAACGGATTACTCAAATATCATTTGAGAGTCTCTTTATTTCATTCCTTCTCAAACTTGAAGATTGATTGGCTTCAACGAAAATAACATTACGAAAAGACTAAAAGGGAATGAGATATTTATTGGCAATTCTAGAGGCTTTAGTCAAGATTTAATGACCGAATATTCAGATTTCTTGCTGTCTTACTTTCCAAAACTTATCTGCCCGATTAATGTCTCAACAAGAAGATGGAGGGATTCTGAACGTATTGCTGTTTATTTGGCTATTGTCTTGTGGTTGCTATTCTAAAACATGCTAGGTGTAGGATATACATCAAAATCTCACAAAATGTGTATATATTTGACGTACTTTCTAGGTTTTGCACCTCTCAAGTACAAAGAAGAGAAAAACAAAAGCACCCTGCTAAAGTTTTTCACAAAATTAACGGAAGTGTTATTCAAACTCACGTTAGATGAATGTAAGATAGAAAAAAGCCTCGCCCACACGTTCCTCAATGATGCAAGATTGCAAGAAGTGTTGAATAAAGGAAGAACAATGAAATAAAAAGTAAATCACGTTTTTGAAGCAAAAGCTTAGAAAAACTAATCACTAATGTTTATTTTCAGCATATTAAGCCCTTTAAATAAGCCTTACAATGAGTAAAATTGGTAAGGTTAAGGAAAACTAATCCTAATTAAACTAGAATAAGAATAAGGCTAAGAAAACCTATCCTAACTAAAATTGAAAAAAGAATTCTAGTAAGAATGGGATACCAACTAACAATCATAGTTTGACTAGAACTGCAAATATAATCCTACTAAAACAAGAATTAAATTACTAAGAAATAAGAAATAACAAATCATAATATTTAAGGAAACGAACTCCTAATCTTGAATAGATTCTTCGCTTCTTGAATTTCTTGCATTTTTAGCATTCTTGCATCAATATTTCCTCATGCCTAACTTGTTTTTCTGCAATGTGCCGTAGCTGCTATGCTAATGCTGTCCTTCAATGCCTGGCGTTTACTCCACCGCTTACTTCCTATTTTCTTCAAGGGCTCCACTCCAAAACATGTAAGTCCAATTTTTGTTTGTTAAGATTTCTTAAATTTTCATCTATCATAGACCCTAAGTCAAATCAAACTCACTAGTTTTCTCTTTGTATCTGTTATCAGGTGAAAGGAAAGGGTGGTGCTTCACGTGTGAGTTCGAGAGTCTAGTTCTAAAAGCAAAGGACGGAAACTCTCCTCTCTCTCCTATTAGCATAATTTCTCATCTCGAGAGCATCGGAAGCAATCTTGGTAATGGTAGAGAAGAAGATGCGCATGAATTCCTTAGGTTTGTTTTCTGTATCTGTGGAGCTTGTCATGTGCAAGATCTGTTACAGTTCTAAGTTAGTTTATTATCTGTTCGCCAAACTTAATAGGTATGTTATCGACACAATGCAATCCATTTGCTTGAGGGAAGCTGGGGTTAGTGCATCTAGCTCTTTTGAAGAAGAAACAACTCTGGTGGGGCTTATGTTCGGGGGATACCTTCGCTCAAAGGTAACTGCTGGGTTTTAGTAGTTCTTAAAGTAAGCTCAGTATTTCCCTGAAAACTTCTATCCTGATTTTTGAAAATTTTAACTGGAAGATCGAGTGCATGAGGTGCGGGGGCAAATCTGAAAAGCAAGACAGAATGATGGATCTTACTGTTGAAATAGATGGAGATATAGGTACCTTGGAGGATGCTTTAAAACAATTTACTCATACTGAGGCTCTAGACGGTGAAAACAAGTACCGATGTGGCAGGTTAGATCCGATTGTCTCATACTTCTTTCTTGTAATGTGTATTTTTTTTGAGAAGTTCTCTTAAAATGTGTATATAGGTTTAGTTGAAACTCTAAATTTCCATTGCTTATCAAAAACCCAACAGTCCAACCCCCCCCCCCCACCCCCCCACCCCCCGCAAACCCCCCCAAAAAAAAAAGGTAAAAGAAAAAATCCTGCCTTCATAAAGGGGAGAAAAAGAACCCGAAAATTATTGTAAAAAGGAGGTAAATAAATTGAGTCTGCAATTCTTGACGAAGCAACTGGAATATGTTAATCCTCCATTTCTTTTACTTTATATTTCATTTGAGGGTTATCACCTTTTCTTTAGTAGTTGGTCAGATACTTTGCATGTATTAATGTTTTGACTCTGCTGGCTTTGGAGAATCTAATGGTAGTGCCATTTGTTTGTGTTAACTGAGTTGATTAAAATTTCATTGAATCGTTTCTTTGTTTCCTACCACTTCGTTAAATGCTATGCGGTACCTGAATACGTACCGTCTCTCTCCCTCTATGTATATATGTGTGTGTGTATACACTTACCTGTTCTCTCTCTCTATATATATAGAGAGAGAGACACACATACGTGTTTGGCGCGGGGGGGGGGGGGGGGGGGGGGAGTCACTGGGTTTGTTGTGTGTATATACGTGTGTGCGCGAAAGTGATTTTAATATGATAAAGTCTGCTGAATTGGTTTTGACAATTTGCTGATTAATTGCATACTACCGCAGCTTCACTTTTAAAATCTCCAGTAGTGGCACAAACAGTATGAAACTTCTGTGCAATAACAATTGCTTGGTTATGAGCAGATCGACTATTGAAATGCATGCATGCTATTTTCATTGAAATGATGATGTAAAATAGATTTAGCGCACATACGTGGACTAAACTTTTGTTACTTCTTCAGATGTAAATCATATGAAAAGGCCAAGAAAAAGTTGAAAGTGCTGGAGGCTCCTAATATCCTCACTATTGCATTAAAGAGATTTCAGGTACTGTTTTGAATGAAGTTTGTTGTGTCAATTTTTTTTTTATATTGATCCAAGTAAATGTTTCCATGTGCCTTTGTTTTGTTGCCAATTGCTCACTGTCTGTAGTGATGCAGTCAGGTAAATTTGGGAAGCTAAACAAGACAATTAAATTTCCAGAGATTCTGAACCTGGCACCATATATGAGTGGGACAAGTGATAAGTCGCCAGTTTACCAGCTTTATGGAGTCGTGGTTCACCTGGACGTAATGAATGCTGCATTTTCTGGTCACTATGTGTGTTATGTGAGGAACTTTCAGAATAGGTGGTTCAAAGTTGATGATAGTTCGGTATGTCACACTGACGAGCTTATGTTTTACTTATTTCCGTTTATCTTCTGAATTTCTCCCATTGCTTGGATAGTTAATTTCTTATTTCTGGGCTTTTTGGTATTGTGTAATGTTTTAAGGAATTCAGTCGTTTGGTATGAAGTAGTAGTTTGTCCCTTCTGCTTTGAACTACTAAAAGTGCTTCTAATGTGCATTTGCGAGTTCTGTGGTGTTGGAAAATTGTGATACTCCATTTCCTCTCGACTCTGCTTCATATACTGTTGTTATGAAGCATGAGTCATGCTGTTTTTGAGGTTTTGATCTGGGCTTTATCATCTTTATAGGTAAAATCCGTGGAACTTGAAAGAGTCTTGTCGAAGGGAGCATACATGCTTCTCTATTCAAGGTAAAATTAAGTTCCCTTTCTAGTCGAGCTATGCGTTCCCCTATCCTTATTGGTTGTAGCTGACTTTTTCTTCGTCCGTTTAGGTGCTCACCACGGGCTCCGAGAATAATGAGGAGTTTGGCAATTCCTCGTGATCCAAGAAAATCTAAGCAATTGGCTTGTAAATCAAGATCGCATACAAGAAGTCCGTGGGACTCTTCTCATGGCGATTCAACTGACCAAACTTGCAGCGAATGCTCTTATACCAGTCATACGAGTGTCAGGCCAAGTAGGTCAATATTTGAGGACGACTCATCAAGCGAACAGTCATCTTCTCTCTTCTCCGAGGGTGCTTCTTGCAGCACAGAGAGCACTAACAGGGATTCCACTAGCACTGATGAATTATTTGATCAAATATTTGGCGAGTCTGGAGGCTGTTGGAATAACCCGTGGAGGAATTCATCAGATTTTGACACATCCTCATCCTCATCTTCTCCTTCCCCTCTATGCTCTAGACATTCACCCCTTGCTGATTTGGACCGTTACGCTTCTGCACATGAAGAGACCTGTAGCAGTTGTAGCGACAGTGCAGAAACAGCTGGGGATGGTCACGGTTTTTGGACAGGGTTATCTGATCGAAACGGTTATGCTGGTGTTCGAGAAAGCAATTCAAGGACACCTCTCTGCCCGAACTCAAGTAAGCATTGTAGAAATTTAGTTAGTAGTCATAGTAGTAGTAAGACCGACTCCAGTAGATTAGGTCGGGTTAACCCTTCTGACAACTCGAAATCTCCTGCAACTTGTAGAGATCGATGAGGGAAAGTGCATCTTGGACATGGTATTATAAAGTATTTTTGTATTCTAGACGGGAGGGAAATAAAAAGTTGGGGAGGCGGGGGTTTAGGGAGTGGTTGCATGTATTATGCATTTGGCTTTTGGCTGTGTTCAAAACTATAAGGGGCCATAATTTTGTCACTCTCTTCCCCTGAATATATCTTATTACATGTTCTGTAATTGGATATCCATCTCAGTACGAACACAACTGGCAATGTTTGCTGTATTTCTTGTTTAATAATATCTCGAGTTCCATTGAGGTTCAATATTCTATGAATTAGTTAAACAAGGCCGTTAGACTCTCACTCATGTTCATTTTCATAATTATTACCATTGACCCCTACACCTTGGACTAACTAGGACTTGTGGGTTCAGCTTTTAATCCGAAAGTTACAAAAAATTATAAACAAGGAGTAATTCCTTTTTTCTTTGGGGGAAAGAAGGAAAAATTCTATTGCAACTCAACGTTAAAAATCTAAAGCACCTAGGTCGTACTTCTTATACCTCTCAAGCCTACGCTACTCCTCGTATGAAGCTTTTATCATACCATCAGGCTGAACTTGGGCTATGGGTGGTACCGGTATGACCTCTAGAATCTGATTAACCTGAAATCGCAGCTCTAGGGTGCGGTTGGCGGGAGTTTTTGCTCCTTCCCCAGCTTGAGATGTGGCTACAGCAAGGGAAATCAATCTTGGCTGAGCTAAAGCGTTGTATATGCTCATGAACTGTGCAAGGGTCTCCTAAAGAGCTGAAGTAGTAGTAGTAGATGTATCAATTACCTATGTGCCAATTGGAGTTGCTGGTGGCTCCTCAATAACAGTTCACTCTGGTGCT
This sequence comes from Nicotiana benthamiana, assembly GCA_034376525.1. Classification (NCBI taxonomy): domain Eukaryota; kingdom Viridiplantae; phylum Streptophyta; class Magnoliopsida; order Solanales; family Solanaceae; genus Nicotiana; species Nicotiana benthamiana. The sequence continues at coordinate 78,969,028 of CM067326.1, read as the reverse complement.
ACGTCATCAACCTCTATCCCGGCCCCAGCCTCTGGCGGCTCTAGCAAGGGGCGTGGGTGCCTAGTCATTTCCAGTAGCACGTGTCCTCACTATCTTTGAAAAAATAGAAGACATACGTTCAAAATTTCGAAGTCAATAATCTCGCACGATAAGTAATCAAATGAAGTGAAATTTTCCTAGCATTTCCATAGCCTCCCGAAGATAGGTACAAATATCTTCGTACTGATTCGCGAGACTTAATAAATCGGCTTGTGACTCACGACTCCTATGAACCTAGAGCTCTGAAATAAACTTGTCACGACAAGTTCTCCCTCCATGAACCGTCATGACAGCACCTAGTCTCTACGACTAGGTAAGCCTAACATTTGCGAAAAGGAATGAAAACATAAAAGCTATCAACTAACAGGTAAATTTATACAAGGAAATAAGATATTGCTCGGCATATGAAATAATCACTTTCAAAAAGTATATATAAACTTTCCCAAAACCTCGAATGTCATCAGTCACAAGCTAATGGAATATACAGTACTCTTATACTCCAGAGTCTAATAAAAGAAGAAAATACAAGAAATGTTTGACATGGGGTGGAGTAGATGGAGATTTCGATATGTGCGAACGCGAAATATATACTTTGAAGTCTCTACAACTAGTTCGTCTCACTTGTAATGCAACTAATAAACATTAATTGAATCTGCACACAAAAAATATGTGCAGAAAATAGCATGGTACCTAATAAGTAAAGCCTAGCCTCGATCGAGCAATAACGATATCAAGTCAGTGCCCTACTAGTTTAAATATAATGAAATAAGCGAAAAAGAAATATTACAATGAAATAAATATGAAAATCTAACAAGAATAGTATTCAATAAGAGCCAACAACTCATAACACAATAATAGCAACGGGGATCTCTCGGAAACTGTCTCGTAGTCCCAAATATAAACACACAGGGAAATCTCTCAAAATATCATTCTGTAATCCCAAAGTAAATGTGCAATGTTGGGGGAGAGGGATGATCTCCCGGAATACTCTT